>HG992326.1:6920679-8140217 GCA_905220615.1 Tinea trinotella
AGGTAGGCCTCCCACTAGGTGGACTGACGCCATAGTAAAAGTCACAGCTAACCGATGGATGCACCTGACATCTTGTCGTTCGGAATGGCGTTCTAAGGGGCAGGCCTATGTTCAGCAGTGGACGCCTTTTGGCTGATGATGATGATGACAATAAAAGCTATGAAACAACCCTTTGCTTGTAACAGACTGTTGTGTTAACCATTTTGCTACGCGTGTAACTATAAATTATAAATTCAAGTGATATGTTACGTGATATACCCAAACTGGGGCAATAATAATAATTGACCTAATATACAAATTACAAGTATACAGACCATGAAGTGATTTAGTCGCGTTTCAGGATCAGCTTCTAAGTTGCCGGTTCCAACTAGGCCGGCATAGTGGATGTGATTGCTACTTACAGTTATTGAATTGTAGTGGCAGTGGCATCTATTCATGGACCACACTCCAGCCTAACATCAAGCAGGGTGCTGTCATATGTCGAGTCACAATAATAATAAAAACTTACAATAGCAATCTAATTAGGTACACACTAATCAGTATACAAATTATATTAACAATAGGAAATAGATGATTTACATTATTGAATATCATTTTATACCGTTTACCGTTTTAGTGGTATGCGGTTTTGATTATTAATTATCTTTCCAACCATTTTGCGGTGAATACAAAATGGTGGATTTGTATGGAGTGATTTAATTGACATCCCCTTTGGTATAGTTGTCTGTCATTCTATAGACGGGGCGATTCGATTATCGGCCATTCAGTGTTCGTTCATCAATTCGTATTTTGCAACTGTGAATTATTTTTTAATTATTTTTATTTTGAGTTTTTTAAGTAATGAATATAGGATATGATTGGGAATGTGTTATTGTCTATTATTCCACGAATTTATATTTATTTACTAATCGTGCTTGTATTCCAGACACTTGGTGACAAAGTGTCTGTGTTGAGATACATTATAGCAGATATATGTTACCTACTGTATAATATAATATATCTCAAACATATTGGTTTCGAGTTATGGAATTTAATCTTTGAATTGCCATTTTGTATTCAACAACCACAGGTTTTTTAATGCGCAATCGCTTAAATTAGAAATCATAAAGTAATGTAATAAAAAAAAATAAGCTGCTATTATTTGGTTTAGTAAGCAACTAATCTTAGAAAATTTTAGGGATATTTTTTTTTCTTGAGCAACAATCGAGCCTATGTCTGGCTAAGCAACAATGGTTAGCTTAGCCATAGCTAAGGCATCTAAGGGCGCCAATATAATGTAAAATTAAGTACAATAAAAATTATTATTATTGAATTTTAGTCTTATTTAGTAGTATCATCAGCTAAAGTAAGACCACTGTTGAGTTCTTTTTTCCATAATCAACGACACTGCGATCCCTCGTAATGAACTACCATTGGTATTGTGAAAGTATATCTCGTCTCGCCATCTCCGTTTGTGCCTACCGCGATGTTATTTGCCATCTGGTGTTCACTCAGTAGTAGCCTGTCCAAATAATATTTGTATTTTTAATTAAATGTTTTTAATAGTATTTCATCATCATCAATTGTCGTGACCTTATTTCCAGAGAGACAGGCAGAGATAGTGGAGCGCCGCTTTCTCTGATCCTACCTTTGCTTTCTTCACATCCACAATTATTTTGGTTAATGCGAATACCTACTGGTTTAGGAATGTCCCCTATTTGATCTACGAACAATCTTTTAGGTCTTTTATTTTATTTTTTCACTCGTCTTCGTTTTCGTTTATCTCCTTTCGTCTATACTTTTATTCCCATTTCTATTTTCTAATATAATTTGTATTTTCTTTGTTACAGAAATAAAACAGATTATCAGCTAAGGTAAGATACACATATTATGTTTTAGACACTGAGCGATCAATTTACTTATCAATACTATACTTATTATTTGACAATTTACTGGTCAAAAGTACCAGCATAAGCAGTATAAGCAGTGTCTAGGTTTGTGTGACTGACCATTGCACTACCACTACACCACGACCGCTTATGACTTGCACATAGACAATATTATTATCAATAGATCACGTACTGTATGTATGTACTAACAATAAGATTTATGTTAATGCTTAATACATTAGAAATATACATAATAAACATTCATAAGATGAAATACATAATCCTACAAACATCATCATCATCATCAGCCAGAAGGCGTTCACTGCTGATCATAGGCCTCATGGAGGCCTTTAATTATTTGTATAGAGAAATCAATTATGCAGTAATTTATTGAAAATCGTAAAAAGATAGGGCATTACGAAACCTAACGAATTCCATAGTGGGTCCATATATTAAGTTTTCAAACGAGAAACATCTCTCCATCTACATGCCAAACAATATTATAATTCTACTCTACATACTCGCATATTTACTTACATAAAACGTTCATTTTATTTTCTTAAAAAATATTCTTTCTACAAAGACATCTCGCAAACTGCTGCCGAGGTTAGTACCATTTTGTTCCAAGTCGACTCGCCCTTTTTTAATTTTGTTTATTTTTATTCCTTATAAAAACGACATAACCGCACAGGTAAGCGGAAGCGACAATAAACAGAAAATTATACATCGAGCTTCCAAAACAATTTTAAACTAGCTTAAGAGTGGTAGACTGATAGTTAGTGGTCATTTGTCCAGTCTGCCGATCCAATCAGTACAGATGTTTCCTTTCAAGTTTACAGACTCTGTCGCGTTTCGGGATCAGCTTAAAAGTTGGCGGTATCACCTAAGCCGGCATGGTGGATGCGACTACTACTTGAAGTTATGTAACTGTACTACCAGTTATCTTTATTCATTCACTGCACCGCAGCCTAACATCAGACGGAATATCTCCATATGTCAACTCGCACAGCAAGATAAAGAGTACAATCTAGTACAACAGTTCAGAGCATTCTTGAAAAACGAGTAGAGTTTGTAAGATTGATATGACACTCGGTATTCAACGTCTCCACCCAAGTTTTCAAATCGCAACCACATATCTCTAGACTCTGCATCATCATTATCATCATTAATTTGCAGCTTTAAGCTTAAGATATTCAAGGACTTACTCAATTAACAAACGGCAGTATCACATTGATATATACTTATTTATATCACTTATTATGTATTTATTAGTATATTTGCAGTACTGGCTAATGTACGTCACTATGTCGACTAGAGGTGATGCTTCATTCTTCGCTTTCTTCAAGTGAGATTTACAAGTAAGATTAATTATACGAGTTAGTCATATCGGTTTGACATATCTGGTGGAAAATAAAGAATTGTTTGGGAGAGTAGAGCGAAATTTGATTTGCATCAGCTATTTTTTATATTGTGGGCGATATAATCCAAAAATAAAGGCGCATCCACTATGCCGGGCAATTATGTTAGACTCGATATAATATTATATTAGATCACGATTTTGGTTAAAATATTGGATCGAATACGAGAAGATTTTTATAGCTTTATTATGGGCTTAGGGATGTTTTCTTATGGAATGTCTGGTGGTATCTTGTCTGTGCTCTTACTTCCACGTTATTTATGGAGCAAGATGCGGTTCCAACAACTTTCTAACTTAAAGTTTTGTAAGTTACCCGTGTACAGGTAGATAGCCGAGATAGTTTTATAATAGTGGATGTTCTTATAGTTATTTTAATACTAATTTTAAGTGGTTTTCCATAATAACTTTGTATTATGTTTCCTGCATAACGAAGACTTTGGAAAACAAATCAGTGTACAAATTTTTGCCTTTTAAAATTAATTATCTAAATTGTTACGCCCCAATTACCAAAATATATGTAGATGGAGTCCGACTTTCCGCTACCTTTAATTCTTTCAGAGAAGAATTACACAATTCTTTTTATAAAAGTTCTGCAGTAAGGGACTTCCCCTATTTTGTTTATTGACATGATTTGACTCAAAGAAGAAATCTTCTTGTTTTTTTTTTGTTTTATTATTATTATTGTGACACGACATTTGACCTCGACCCGCCTTATGATAAGCAAGAGGAGAACCAAAACATTTAAATAAACTGTCTAACAGTCACGCCTTTTTCCAAGGGGATAGGCAGAGACAGGAACGCCACTTGTCACGATCCTGACACAACAATAAATAAACTACAAAGTGAAAATTACAGTTGTGCGTGATAAATGTAATTTGAAAGAAGATGTAATCATAAAGATTGAATAAAACAATGGTTTAGTCACATTAAAATAATGACGAAAAGAGATTGACGGAATTTATTTATAAGCGCTTGAAAAAAATATCATGAAGAAATTGATGAAAACATCATCAAATCATGAACATTTAATGATGACAATAAATGATAATTAGGGTGTTTTCCGATCAAATCTAGTGCCCATAACTATAGCTTGTTTAAAGAATTTTGGATGTGAGGGAAGCGAAGGAGCTATGTCAGAAAAGGATTATGGTAAAAAAAATATCCCTGTTAGAAAAAGGCGTCACAATTTGATTGATTAATATTGAGAATAAATAACATAGAAATAGATGTCTTAATATTTTCCGTTTACAATTCAAAGACCACCGAATACCAGTAGCTTTTACCGGATATCAAATACCGTTCATATTCAGAAATTCTAATCAAAATTGCATCAAAGCCCACACAAAATGTACAAACCTCGGATTTCCTCTCTAATAATATGAAATGAAGATGCGAGTATTGCTATGATATTTCAAAGAGAAAATGTGGTTGCTTTAATCCAAGCCAAAAGGATGAATTTCGGTAAATTCGACTGCAAAAACTGGATATAATTATCGCAGATACTCGAACATTTTCTGCCTTATAGATAGTAATATTTATTTACTATTTAAGTACTAGTTATAAATAGTACTAGTTATAGTAAAGTTGATTCATTTGTAATATATTTTCTATGTACTGTATTTATTTGTACTATGCGTTATATCTTCTTATACTCTAAATATAATCCATTATTTCACTGGCAAAAAAAGTATTTGTGCCTTAAATCCGCCTTTTGTTTTTTTTTTACAACTACAATAGAATAAATAAACAAATACATTAAAATTAGTTTGATATGAGAAATTGTTAATCGTCTCCATAACAATCTATGTTTTCGTCATATTCTATTTTCATCCTATATTGCTTAGCAAATAGTAAGTCGGTATTTATTGTTATGAAAATATAAATTAAAAAATAAAAACACAATAAAATTAGGATTTTATGAAGACGATTATAAAATATTATTCGTAAATCGTCTCCATAACAATCTATGTTCTCATCATATTCTATTTTCATTCTATATTGCTTAGCAAATAGTGGGTCGGTATGCATCTCATTAGATATCCTGTTGTGTATTGTTGTATTTGTTCTATTTTCTATAGAATGCAACGAATACTGAGATAGATGAATGTCACTAATTTTAATGATATTTGAATAACTAAACAAACTAAAATGTGAAATATCTGTATTTTGTTATGATACTGTGTTTTTTTCATTGTGACTCGACATATTACAGCACCCCGCCTGATGTTAATCTAAAGCGTGGTCCACGGATGGAGGTGACTGTTACTACATGTACTGTGCTGGCCTAGTTGGAACCGGCAACTTACAAGCTGATCCCGAAACGCAACCAAATCACTTCACGGTCTGTATACTTGTAAATGATGGTACTACCCCGGACTGGCAGACTGGGTACCACTGCCCACCACTCTTTGACTTTTTTACTAAAGACTTAAAATACATTAGGATTCAATTTTATTGCGCTTATTCAATGAATAAGGAGCATTACGGTTTATTATTAAAGTTACATTTTAGAGTAGTAGGCAGACAGTTGGTGGTAATTCGCACAGTCTATCGAATGGGGGTAGTATTATCACTCAGCCCAAATTGACTTAGTTGCGTTTCTGAGCAGCTTGAAAGTTGCTCATTCCAATTATGCCGGCGTAGTGAATGCAATTGCTATATGCAGTTATTTAACTTTAGTAACAGTTGCATCTAGTCAATGTCCGCACTGCAGTTTAATATTAGGCGGGTGCGATCATAATGTCGAGCTACGATACTTGGGCTTTGCGCTTCTTTTAAGTTTGACGGGATAGAATACAGTTTTCTTAAATAATCGATTTCGTAAAATATCCATTTATCTCCGGTTATCTGTATTTACTCGTATGTCTATTAGACTTTATACTTGCGCATATTCTATACTAAGCTACTAAAGTGCTTGTATCATAGAAACAGGACAACCAAAGTATATATATCAAAGATACATTGGTACCGGTGTGTGATTTCGAACCCGTGCCACTCGGCTTACGTAGCCATTGCAATGCCACTACACCACGTTCGCCACAAAATGTTTGCATTATTTTTCAAAAACTACTTCATATATTTCTATGTCCGTTCCTACCATATTCTGCTTCAGTAATTTATTGTAATTGTTATATTTCCCGACACGTTGTTATAGAATGCAACGATTATCTGACGAATTCATTATTTAGCATAACAAAACTACTGTGCCGGGCATGCTGAGTCGCTTCGGAACAATAAGTGTTGAATGAGCACTCCTTCATTAGGGTTGCCACTTGATAGCATATAATTTATTAAATTAAAAAGTTTTATCATTAAAACTAATTGTATAAATTTAGGGGTGTTTATTTCCCGTGCCTGTCTTAATTCCGGTGGCTACAATATATGGAAAGATTAAAAGTATCAGATGTTAGGAAGTTATTTAAAAGTTAAAGTGAAGAATGAGCTTACACGTGTAAGAGTTCTTAATTACAATAATTATTCGACGTTATTCAGTTCCATAACAATTATTAAATAATAAGTTATAAAATAACTTACTCATAAAAAAGAAGTTTGTGAAATACAAAAAAGTTTGTAAATAGTAGACGAAACTTTTGTTTTTTCTTATTACGTTATGAGCTGTCCATTAGCCTTCGTGATCTTAAAAACGGAATAGTATGCCCTGAAATCTTCTATTATATACACCCTAACAACTTCCCATACTTTAATCATTATGGTATAGAGACAGACTACAAAAATATTTGGACATAGACTGAGTTATTTCACATGTTTCGTACACTTTTTTGTTTTTTGAGACGCGACATGTGACTTGGACTTGTTTGATGGTAAAAAATAGAGGTCTAAAAGCGCCAACGACTGAAATAACCGTCTCACTTAACAATCAAGTGTTACTCTAAGGTTGTAGAATGTATACAAAGATTGAAAGTATCAGATGTTAAAAAGTTATTTCAGAGTTAAAGTGTCTATTAACCCTTAATAACCTAGAGTTTCAATTTTGATACCAATCTTTTAAACCGAATGTTCACATTACTAATAGTTTTTTTTATAGGTTGGCTGTACGTATTTTACTGTTGTATAATATTATTTCCAACGAAATTAAAAAATAAATATTGTGATTTTTTTAGCTATTTTTCCCTTCATCTAAACCCTCAAGCAAACACAGTAATATTAAAAATAAATCACTTTCGTAAATCAGGCTACTAAGGGTTAAGAGATGAACTTATACGTGTAAGACTTTTAAATTTTAGCAACAATTCACTGTTAACTAACGAATATCAAATAAAAGTTAATGTTGACATGTGTAAAAGATTAGTAAAAGTTTGCCTAGTGCCTATGAAAATAATTGTGGAGAAGGGAAGTAAGTAAGTTATGTAAGGATCGTTGCAAGTAGCGCTCTATTATCTCTGCCTATCCCTTTTGGAAAAAAGGCATGACAATTTGATTTGTTTTGGTCACTTATGTAAAAAGATGTTTGTAAAATAGGAAAAAGTTTGTATATTAAACGAAACTTTTGTTATTTCTTATTAAGTTATAGGGTGTACATTAACCTTCGTGATCTCTCTGGGACTACGAGGGCTGCAGAACCTTTTTAAAGCGTCAGATAAAAATAAAGAAACAGATAGTATGCTTCACTTTTTATTTATTTAAAAACTTACTATCTAATTCATTATAGTATAGACAGACAGAGAAAAAAAATCTGGTACATAGACTAAGTTATTTCACGGTATGTTTACTTTAATGTGGCACTACTATCCCGGACTTTTAATGGTAAGACATAGAGGTCTAAAAGCGACGACGACTGAAAAACATCTCTTCTCACAATCATCCCCTGCCCCCCAAGTCTCATTCACTATGCCCGCATTAGCCATTCCGCTTTTCGATTGTACTAAAAAGTAACATTTTCAGCACTTTTAATTTTAAGTTATTAAAAACAAGGTTCATTGCATATAAACAAAATTTCTATAAACGTTTTCGTAAAACCTTAATTTATACAATGTTACAGTATTCTAATTTGAATTTCGATATGTGCTTTTATTTTGTATGGAGAAGGAAATGTACGAAACAACGTTTCAATTCCGCGCTACCAACTTTTAGAAATTTAGCGGTGTTCACATGATAATTTGAAATGAATTTCAGAAACTAGCTGCAAAACCTTCGTATACAGCATTGTTACTATCAACCAGATTGTTTGCACGGAGATTAACTTTATTTTTAGTATTTCAATGTAAATTAAATTAAACTATATTTACATATAGGTAGGTATGTTATAGCTAGTCCCGGGTTCAATTTCGGTCGGATCCTGCCTTGCCTTGTTTAACGCCTTGTTTAATATTTAATAATTAAACAAATCGGAGATATCATTAGTAAAGCTGGGTAGTCTAGTGCCCATAACCGTAGAGCTTGTATGAAGAGAATTGTGAATGTGATGGAAGCGAAGGAGTAGTGTCAGAATCGTTGCAAGTAGCGCTCTTTTGTCTCTGTCTATACCTGTAAGGGATAGGCAATTTGATTGATTGAACAAATTAAATTTATTGTGACACAATAATGTTAATACAAAAGGCGGAAATCTGCTCCGGGTCTGGTTGTCTAAGAGTTAGTAGGCATTGATGCCCAGTCTGCCGATCCGGGGTAGTACCGCCACTTATAAGTGTACAATTTCCTGTTCCAACTAGGACATAGTGGAGGTGACTACCACAACAGTTGTGTACTGAATACCCATCAATCTATCAATTAAATTGTCGCGCCTTTTTCCACAGGTTGTCTGTTAACAATTTCGCCACGTGAGTCGGTAAAATGAAAGCCCAGTACTATATCTAAATGATAAAGTGATATTTAAACCCTATACTTACACGAGTAAAGATAAAATATAGCAATACTAAATTGAATTGAGGTGACAACCCTAAGCCGTTATTTCCTTATGTTTTATACAGGCGGTCTGGAACAGCGCCGCAACTTGCACTTTACTTTGGCATAATGAATCACATCTCGAGAATAAATGGGTGGAGAACTCTTAAGACCAACGAATTTGTTAATACAAGTAACCATTAAGATATCTTACAACGTTCGTGTAGGCCATATTGTTTATTACATTTATACTAGGGATGTTAGGGATTTATAGCTCCAAATCCGGTATTCGGATTCGTTATAAAAGTTTCGGATAATTTCGGTTAGGGGCGCAGACATGTTATACTTACAAGTAAGTATACAGACCGTGAAGTGATTTGGTCACGTTTCGGGATCAGCTTGTAAGTTGCCAGTTCCAACTAGGCCGGCATAGTGGATGTGATTGCTACTCATCATCATCATCATTATCATCAGCCAGAAAGCGTCCACTGCTGTATATGCTCCCCCTTAAAACGCCATTCCGAACGACAAGATGCCAGTTGCATCCACTGGTTACCTGTAACTTTCACTATGTCATCAGTCCACCTAGTGGGAGGCCTACCTACGCTGCGTCTTCCGGTTTGTACTCTTAACATTCCTTAATAATCTATTATCCGTAACCGTATCTGAAACCGGTATAATGTTATTCCTATATCTGATATCCATATCCATAATATCCCCTATATTTATACGAGTATTGTTAAAGTTGCTATTCATAAGGCGACCGTGGTATACGAGTAGTGGCAGTGCAATGGTTACGCAAATGGTTTCACGGGTTCAAAACCACTCACCGGTACCAATGTATATTTGATATATGTACTTTGGTTGTTCTGTTTCTATGATACAAGCACTTTAAAGGCTTAGTATAGAAATGTAAATATAAAAATAATAATTATAATTGTATGGAAATGTGTTTGTTTTTATTGAGGCCTGCTATATGACAGCACTCCGCCTGTTATTAAAATGGAGTGGGGTGAATGAATAGAGACGACTGATAATATAGGTAAATATCTGCAAGTAGCAGTCGCATGTACTATGCCAGCTTAGTAGGAACCGGCAACTTTTAAACTAATCCCAAAACGCGACTGAATTTATATACACCTGAAAGTGGTGGTACTATCCCGGATCGGCAGACTGAGGCCTACCATTCTTCATTATTTATTTTTGTAATTTTCACAGTACGTTAAAATTGCTTATATTTATAACTACACTCCTAAGCTACTTGCTTGTGTGAGGTAGACAATTTTCTTATTTTTTATTTTTATTTACACTTTAATACTAAGCTGCTACTTTAATACTAAAGTGCTTGTATCATAGAAATTAAACAACCTAAACCAAAGATAAATTGGTACCGGTGGGTGGTTTCGAACTTGTGCTCTCGGTTTATATAACCATTGCACTGCCACTACACCACGGTCGTTTCTCACTTATTTACAATTACTCCACGTTAAGATAATAATAAATTTTACTTATTTAATTAGTGATTTTTTTAAATATTCTTTGGATTGACATTCCGGTCGGAGCTAACAATCGTCGTCCTCTTTTTTATTAAAAAATATTTGTAAATTCAATCTAATTATTAAATATTACCAATTAAAGCTTTGCAATTTAAAGGTTGCATTTATATAATAACAAAACATTGATTTAAAAGTTGTCTTTGTATCACAAAGCCTTTGAATGAGAAAAAGTGTCACAACAGCATAAGCTCGCAGTTTTCATTTCAAAGCATTAAAATTTAATAAAATATTTACTTAAAAGCACTTTTAAACGAGTCAAGATGATAAATAAGATTTCTTCTAAGAGAAGTACAAAATTGCAAAGTGAGCTCTGTCTAGTAATCATTTAAATAAATAAATTTAAATGATGCCTTTACGACCCAGGACTTACTTGCCTTGATGACCTCGCGTTAATCGAGGCAGACTCAGAAGGGTTTTCTCCGACCAAATCGGAGACATCCTCAAGAAAACTGGGTGGCCTTGTACCCATAACTGTAGAGCTTGTATAAAGAGAATTGTGGATGTGAGGGAAGCAAGGGAGTTGTGCCAGGATCGTTATTTAACTGTAGTAGCAGTGCCTCAGTTCATGAACAACACTCTAGCTTAACATCAGGCAGGGTGCTGTCATATGCTGAGTCACAATAAAAAAATGCCAAATAATTTTTTTTTTTATTTTTTTATTGTGAAACATTAGCGTGATGCTTTATATAATTATATTATTTAAAATTTTCAATGCTACAACAAAAAGCAATTTTCGCGCTGATTCAATCAGCTGATACGAGTAGGTATCAGGGTGAGATAGCCATTAAAAATCCATTATTCGGTAATATCATAAAATGATATAAAAACACGAAATATAAATATATCATGACGCTAATGCTTGCGGCAACATTGTATCGTTTTAGGTTTTTATTAAAAACATACATGCTCTGTGTTTTTTATTAAAACAAACTGTTGGGTAATATTTAGGTTACCAAGTTTTGTTATTATTATTTTGGCTTAAAATATGACAGAATACTGTCTGTTGTTAGGCTGGGGCTTATGTTAGATCACAATAATAAAAAAATGAATTTTTTTATATGTATATTGTGTCTTAACATGTGCGGGCCGACCGTGTAACTCAATGACAATGGGCTTCGTTTTGACAGTTGAACTTCATTAATGAGCTTCAAAATTAAAATTTTGACCGCGCAACACACTGAGAATCGATGTTCATTTTCATGAACAATTCAAGCTCATCGAAATTCATTATCCGAATGAATAAGTTGTTTCTTACACTAACAGCGACCGACAAACTTTTTGACAAATGGGAATGAATTTCATTGATGTTGCGCGGTCGGCCCCCTGATCTTCACTTATCTCAGGATAACAAAAGGGAAGTCAAGAGCGCCGACGTCTGAAAAAGGTGTTGACTACAGTGAAATGCATGCAAGTAGCAGTAGCAGTCGCTATGCCGGCCTAGTTGAAACCGGCAACTTGCAAGCTGATCCCGAAACGCGACTGAGTTAATTCACGGTCCGTGAATGTACGAGTTCTTGTAATACCCCAGGTCGGCAGTCAGGGTAAATGTGCGGACAAATCTTTAATTTATAATTTATTTTAAAAATTTGTTTTATTTTTATATTTACTTTGATCCTTAAGAAAGCTCTAATAACCGTAGAGTGTATATAAAGAGGATTATGGATGTGTTTTTTGACATATTTGACATAAAAAAATAGAATATACAAACAAAAGAATAAATAATGTGTTGAAATGACTATGTTATTTTAATGAAAATGAATTGTTATAAATTTTAGTGAGAACTTGAAAGAGGTCGGTACAGATATAAGAGAAGCGAGGGAGTTGTGTCAGGATCGTGGCAAGTGGCTCATAATTGGCTCTGCCTATCCCTTTGGGTACTACACAACTCTATGTGCGTGCTTACAGCTTGTGTTTCACTTCATAAATTAGACACACATTGTGTTTAGCTTTGATGAAGGTCCAAATGGTTTGAATACTTTTTTACTAAAAAAAAGAATAAATAATGAAACATGTAGGTAGTAAAAACTATCTCTTACTAACGCTGTGTTAGGAGATATTGCTGAAAATATCTCTCTCCATATTTGACATCGCAGCTGTCGTCTGCAATGTATTAGCTCTTACTACTGTTATTACAACCGAGTTTGGGGTAAAAAAAACTTGTTTGTAACGAATATTACTTACTCGATAATAAGAATGAACGCGTATAATGTACTTCTTTATTAAAAGACAATTCTTTATTGTGTTATAGGTAATGCTAGGTTATAGGTAATGCTAGAGCCCCTGCAATTTTGTAAAGACATTTCGGCTGTACCGTAAATAACGTTTCGAGGAGCTCTTTACCTTTTTTTTATTTATATATTTCTATACTAAGCTACTAAAGAAACAAGACAACCAAAGTACATATATCAAAGATACATTGGTACCGGTGGGTGGTTTCGAACACGTGTGCAATGGTTGTGTAACCATTGCACTGCCACTACACCACGGTCGCTACTTTGTTCCTACCTCGTCTTTCACACCTGTGATACCCGCTCTTCATCCTCATTCTGACGACTGATTCAACAGTCAACAGTGTTAAGCTGGAGTGTGGTCCATGAATTGATGTCACTGCTACTGTTATACAATTCAATAACTGTGAGCAATCACATCCACTATGACGGACTAGTTGAAACCGGCAACTTACAAGCTAATCCCGAAACGCGACCAAATCTGGTGGTACTACCCTGGATCAGCAATCTGGGAACAACTCAAAACTACCACAGGTTAAGTTTAAGCCCTAATTTAATAGTTAAATACCACCTTAACATCAGGCAAAAAGCTGTCATATTATATGTCGAGCCTCAATAAAAATATATTCACGTAATATTTACATTATTAAAGATTCTATTGAATATTATTTCAAGTGATAGGCAAAAGCAATGGAATGCGTATTGTGCGTTATTATGAAATGTAATAAAAGAACACTCTGTATATTATTCTACGTGACTTGGCGGAATAACGCGGGGCGGTTGTGGCCCAAATATTTGGCCCGAATTCATTAATAACCTTTGGGTCACATAGAAATTACTGATTCTATGATAATGTTGTTTTCATTAATTTTATTATTATTTAGTTTGGTTGTCTAGTGCCCATTGCCATAGCGGTTGTATGAAGGAAATTGTGGATGTAAAGGAAGCGGGGGAGTTGCAGTGGCGTAGCGTGGCGGGGGCGGCAAAATTTAAAAAAACTATAATAAATCGATAAAATTTGTACCTAAAATTCACATTTTTGTTGTACCTATGATTGAAACTCCTAAATAAGAGGCGGCAAATTTTTTTTCCGCCCCGGGCGGCTGACTTCCACGCTACGCCACTGGGGAGTTGAGTAAGGTTTCTGGCAAGTGGCGCTTCGTTGTCTGCCTATCCTTGTGCGAAAAAGGCGTGACAAATAGAATATTATTATTTGTATTAAATTGTTATTAATTCAAATAATTTTATTATGTTAATATTGTAATAGATTATGATAAAAATTTTGTTCAATAATTTTATCATATTCTTTGATGTCAAGGTTATATGACAAAATCCTAGGTTCATAATTATTTTTTTTTTGTTGTGACTCGTAATTACTTTCCAAAGTATGGTGAAATTATGAGCACTGCACTGACTGAATTACTGTATTGCAGGTATCATGTCTTTCACCATTACAGTTTCGTTTTCCTACATAAAGTTTATATGTTAAATAAATAAATTAAATCTGTTCTAGTATCGTAATTAGTTATTTTTTTCTGTGAGTTCAGATCCTAAAAGCCTAACAGTTTTTTCTATAACTGGTTCTGTCGAGATTTGACTAAATTATTCGTGCGTTTCTTTTAATAAATAGTATGGATAACCGTAGAGCTTGCATAAAGAGAATTGTGGATGTGAGGAAAGCTAGGGAGTTGTGTCAGGATCGTGGCAAGTGGCCCTCCGTTGTCTCTGCTTATCCCTGTGGGAAGGAGGCATGACAATTTGATTGGTTGATTGACAAGTAGAACAATCTACAAGCTCATTATGTGTTTTAACAATCTTGTAATCTTGGGTCCTTTGATTGAAGCGTAAAAAACATTTTAGGCCGGCTCTTGGACTTCTTCTCTCTTACCATCAAGCAGGTTGAGGTCAGATGTCGCGTCATAATAAGAAATTCATCATCTTCAGCCAGGAGACGTCCACTGGGGAACATAGAAGAGTTGCATCCACTGGTTATTCGTTACTTTCACTATGTGTTAGTCCACCTAGTGGAAGGCCTACCTACGCTGCGTCTGCCGGTTCGTGGTATCCACTCTAGAACCTTTCTTCCCCATCGGTTGTCGATTCTTCGAGCAATGTGGAAGTAATTAATAATCAGTATTAGCTCGTAGTATTAACAGTATACTCTAATCTAAGTAGAAGAGGCAGTTCATTTGTTGCGATAAGAGTATGAATAAATGACAAGTAGCTAGTTAAAGCACAGTAGAGCATACTTGTTTGTTCAAAGCGAGTGTGCAATAAAGTGAAAAAGTAGACAATTGACATAGTTCCATTTTTCGCTTTCTTTGTGACGATTCTACGAGATACTATTCAAGGTAACTTTCATAGATTATAAATAACTAGCCACCCGCCCCGGCTTCGCACGGGTGTAATGTATGTAGTAATGTGTTTTTATTAAAAAAAATTTTTTTTTTATATATTTATTAGGCATATTTACAGTTAACATATATCACATTGATAATGACATATTTATGTTCTTTTGCCAATATGCAACCAATTACAAATATGCACAACATTCAAAAACATACAAATATTGAATCTATACAGTCAAAATTAATTATAATTACATACCAAATTAAACTATCTAAATTTGCACAATACCCACTTTAAAGCTTATTTCATTACTTTAATGTCGGTTGCCTAGAAAAGATCGCTTTCGCTTAGACGTACAATTGATAAGCAAAGTGTTAATTTTCCTATTATTTATTCTGTTTATTAATTTAATAATGTGGCTCGACATATGACAGTACTCACGCCTGTTGCGAATAGATGTGACTTCTACTTATAGTAAGATAACTATGCCAGCCTAGTTTGAACCGGCAACTTACAAGCTGATCCGAAAACGCGATTAAGTCAGGTCTGCCGCGACATGCCTTATTTAGGCTATGAATAGTTACGTTTTCTTTACTTTACTAGGCAAAGTTTCCTTATGATACAAAACTTGTTATTAAAATAATGCAGCAAAGAGCGCTGGAAAAACTTTAGTTGGAAACTTTTATCTGTTTGTGGTACATTGACATTGTGCAGAGACAGCGCTTTAACGCTAAAAGATACTTGAGCACGTCCTTATCAAAAGTTCTTTCAATTGCCAACTACTGGAACAACGGAACTTACCTTTGTAAAAGAGGGATTGACAGACTCTAGTATAATTGACATTGACAGAACGAATGACGCTAATTAAAATTATATTATAAATAGTGCCAGCAACTGAAAAATCCGACTTAGTTTACGATTACCTTAGTCTAGTGGCAGTGATATAGTTTCGCAGAATAAGAGCCTTGGTCTAAAACCAATTGCTTTGGTCGCCTAGTTTCTATGATACAAGAACGGCTAGTGACTTACTAATTGACTAGAGTAAATGGCAGGTCATGGAATGCTTTTGTTTACAAATCTAGTAATGTTCTACAATAAAATAGCTATTTTTGTTACATTAAAATATAAACTTTACGTTGCAATTAATAAGGATAGTTTTACAATTTATAAGTGTTCGATTTTATAGTTTTTATTATATTATTCTTTATTGAGAAAAATTAAATAAAAGTATATTAACAACAAGTAAACTATAAATAAAAAATTTCATCCAATGACGTCGCATCATAGTTCCAAGGAGACTGGCGACATTTCCCATTTGTATGGCAAGGCTAATTGCCAGCCTTCCTGTCTCCAGACTTCTCTGTCAGCCGTTTGGACAACTCCTTGGCCAGGCGATTAGCTGAAGGTCCCCAAAGGCGCATTATAAAAATATTATTATTAAAAAATTATTGGTTTATAATATTATTTTAGTAAATCATTTTGTTATAAAATTTGTACCTCATAATGATGAGGTCACAGATACCCTTATTAAAACATGTAATTGTACAGTGTGGTAGCATTCTTTACCTTTCTGTACACGCACTACTATAACGGGTGACTACACATACTCGTAAAGCGACGGTGACTGAGGCAACCATTAACTGAGTCGATTTTTTCAGTCGTCTTGGACTTCCCCTTGCTTACCATCAGGTTTGAGGTTACATGTTGAGTCACAATAAAAAAGAAAGTATTTTAACGTTCTTAGGTATTTAGCTTTCCTCAAGAAAGCTAGGTTGCCTAGTGCCCATAATCATAGAGCTTGTATGAAGAGAATTGTGAATGTGAAGGAAGCGAGGGAGTTGTGTCAGGATTGTGGCAAGTGGCGCTCCATCGTCTCTGCCTATCCCTGTGGGAAAAAGGTGTGACAATTTCATTGGTTGTATTTGATAGTAGCCTTGATAGTAGCCTAATATTAGGCGGCTAACATACAAAAAAACACATCGATTAAACGACAATACTTTATTTATTGTATACCTATACAAATCTTTGATAACATGAATCGAGCAATCGGGTCAAGGATAAATCTAGTGCATCAACCATATGTCGTTTGGAAAACAGAGAGTGTTTGGGGCAAACAAACAAGCGTACACTCTGATAAACCGTGCCTGTTATTTTTGTTCGTGCACCAATACATCAGGGCTTACAAGCGAATATAAACCTTATTTCAAACAGGTTTTATTGCCTTTTAGTATGAACGGTGACCATAATCCTTAGCCATAGATTTGTGTTTTGCAGTACTATTAGTTTGCTGCCACATTTTTTAATGCTCGTAGTAAGGTTCAGTAGTTTTTATATATGCATAGTTTTTTTTTAATTGTGACTCAACATGTACCCGTCTGATGTTAAGATGGAGTGCGGTCCATGAATGGACATGACTACTATTACTGTTCAATAACTGTAAATAGCAGACACATTCACTATGCCGGCCTAGTTAAAACCGGCAACTTACAAACTGATCCCAAAACGAGACTAAGTCAATTCACCGTCTGTATACTTGTAAGCGGTGGTACTACCCCGGATTGGCAGACTGGGCACCACTGCCTACCACTCTTTAAAGTAGGTACCTACGATTTTAAGTAAAGTTTAAATATACCAACTTGTTTTTATCGGATAACTTCTATTGGATAGTACAGATTTATAAATACGGATGATAAGGAAGGATCCTTCGTATAACCTTGGATCATTCAAGCAATGCGTGAAGAAGCTCCTTAGGCCAGTATAGTGGTGACGAGTGACGCAAAACTAGGCCTTACTTAAAACTAAGTAAGGCCTTTGGTTACCATCGGACAAAAACTTACTTACAGTTATTAAAACAGTAATACCAGTCACCTCCATTCATGGACCACACTCCAGCTTATAACAACTGCGGGGTGTTGCCATAATAAAAATAAAGAATTTAAAGGGTATAAAAGTTTTAAATTCTATAAAAAGAAACTTTATTTTATTTTTAGAATAAAGTATGAAAAATTGTAAACTGAATAAGATAAATTTTATAAAATGACAATCATATATGTAGAAATATGAAATGATTTGAAAAACAAATATTTCTTAAAATATTGCCTCTAACATAGCCGTGGGCACTGAAACAATCCAATCCGGAACCCTGCCTCCACTCTCCACGGAGGCACTTTCCATGAAAAGAAAATTATCAAATTATCCCTTATCCCAAAATTAGAAAATTATCCAATGAAATAATTTAAATTTAAACATTAAAAAACAAAAGAAAATCCTAATGACATATTATTGAAAAAAAAAACTGCTAACGTATTTTCGAAGAAATAATTTCATTTTTTTTCCTCATAATCGCTGAGGCCTCAGGTGACTCTTTCGTGAAGCCTAAAAAATCTACATTTTTTTCTCTTTTATCTAAAGTAAAGGAAAAGTTTGTCCATAAATTTTGCAAACATTTTGTACGCATTCATTTTTATTGTACTTTATGCCGGTTAAAGTTGTTGTTATTGACGCCGTTATTGTTAAGAAGTGTGAACAATTTAGTTTTATAACTTTTTAAAGTTGTTAAAATTAAATGCCTTTTTTATTATCAACAGTTATTACATAAAGTTCAATATTATCATAAAAAATAAATAAATCTTTACTGAACCAAAAAACTTAACATAATCACAATCTTATTACATTAACAAAATAAAATAATTTAAAGAAGGCAGGCCCATGAGGGTGTTTTACGATCAAATCGGAGGCATTCGCAGGAAAGCTGTGTTGCCTAGTGCCCATTTCGGCGCAGTTGCATTTTCAATATCCTAACTTATTACTAATCCTTTTGTTTGCTTTTGTGCGCATATTTTTTACAATTTACACTAAGTATACGCACCTTAGTATACATTTCTATACTAAGCTACTAAAGTGCTTATAACATAGAAACAGGACAACCAAAGTACATACGTTATATTGGTGATTTTGAACCCCATATTCTCTCCCATGTTGCGTAACCCTTGCATTGCAACTTCACCCCAGTCGCCTTAACCAAAGTATAATGAATGATATTTAGTACAATGAGACTAGGTTTTTGTATTAGCAGTTGTTAAAATATTCAAAGTTTTCCTCTCTGCTAAGTAAATTTAAGTATGTACAGCACAAACAGTAGAGGGTAATGTTGAGTAGAAAACTACGACAATAGTAAGATGCCATAAATTTGTTTTTATTGTTCAACGCTAAGTAAAGTCTTGGCACTAACTCAAATCTTAGCATTCTGCTCCCAGACTATTGCGAAAACATTGTTTTTAAGCTCCTATATGAATACAAAAGAGTTACTTTAAGAAATTGTAGAAAATAAACCTAACTTTATTCTGTCAAATAATTAATGTATGACAATATTAAATTAAATAATTTATTTTAGCACAGAAATCTCAACGTTATTGTTCTCTAAACGGCGTCCTTTGTCTTCTAAAACACGTGGGTTGTGAATTGAAAATAATTCTTTAAAAATCTTTTTTTGCATTAAATTCCATTTTATTGTGACTCGACATCAATATGACGGCACCCTGCTTAATGTTGAGCTGGAGTGCGGTCCATGAAAAGAGCTAACTACTACTACAGTTAACTGTTAGTAGCAGTCTCATTCACTATGCCGGTCTAGTTGGAACCAGCTAGTTACAAGCTGATTCTAAAACGCGACTAAGTCACTCCACGGTCTGTATAATTGTAAGGTTACCACTCCTAAAATGCCTACCACTCCTAAAATTCTAAGCTAAGCTACATAATACTAAATGTGCTTGCATCCAGCTAAGTTCAAACCGAGAGCACGGGTTCTTTGATTGTCCTTTGGTTGCAGTTTGGTTTTACCATTTCTTTGATACATTTTTCTATGATTCACTTTATATTCAGCTTAGTATAGAAATGTAAAAATATATGTAAATATGTTAAACAATAATAATAAATAAAGGCCATCATCTCGTTTTTAGGTATTACTTTTTTAATGTAGGTATAAGGTAGATAAAGGTTCCTTAATAATGATAAAACAAAACAATTTATAACTTAATATATTGTCAGTAATACACGTTAATAAAACAATACAGAACCCGAACTCTAGATTGTGTTTTTAAAAAATCATCTGCCACTCAGTTTTGGCCGACTAACTGCAACGAATGACTCGCGTCGAATGCATTATAAATAAGTTAATTTCCACGGCTAACCAAATTTGTGGCGCCATGTTTGTTTTCTGTTTACAAATATGATTAAAATGTATTACGTTGTGCAAATATTTAACCTTTTATATTTATTCTGTGTGGAAATTGTGGTATTTAATCTGTCTGGAATGACCAACCACTCGTTCAAATTCATTTCAGGAAACTTCTTTTAGAATAATCATTGTGCATGTTTTTAATCAACCAATCAATTAAATTGTCAAGCCTTAATTCTACAGGGATAGGCAGAGACAATAAAGCGCCATTCGCCACGATTCTGGAACAAATTCCTCATTTTCTTCACAATACTAGACAACCCAACTTTCTTGAGGATATCTCCGATTTGGTCGGAAAACAACCGATCAAATCGGTTCTGCATAGTTATTAAATATTTGCTTCGGCCGGGAATCAAACCCGGGACTTTACGCGTAGCAAACTGGTGTACTAACAAATCGGCAACGCCTGTCGTCAAAAAAATTAAAATTACAAACATACTTAGTATAGATATATATAGATACTTTTGCAAATTAACATTGACATAATTTTTAGGGAACACAATCTGCAATGGAATCTCGTATCAAGGTTGTTATATTTATTACTATAGATACAAATATATATTTTGGTCACGTGCCTATAACAGTAAGGTTCGAACTCGGCAAACTCATTCCATTACTGCCCTCCAACTGGGAATCGCACTATTCTGTCATACATAGTTATACGACCTCACCAAAAGCCTAAAAACAATTTTCAACCTAAAGGGTTTGACTTTAAAACGTAATTTTGTATATTTTTGTGTGTAAGTTGTATAAAAAGATAAAGGTTTTAGTATATTATGTACCGTGTACATCTCAATTATGTATAGTTAAGTTCCATTCTTTACCTTATTCGGACGGTTTTATTTTGGAGGATTGTACCCACGGAAGCCATTTGGGGATTACGCCGAAATTATAACGCCGAATTATGTTAATAAAGAAGCAGAAAATTAGATTATTAGATTTTTGTTAAATACTTTTGTTCCCACAGACCAAAAGTATTTAACAAAAGCTCTACTATTCAGCTCTCGAAAGACCCTAAGACAGACGTCGTCATGAAAAATAACGCAATCGGTATATTTTAAAAATTTAGTTTATTAGGGTATTACGTCGCCGAATAAAACGAATAAACAATTTCCATTTTGTAATAAAAACATATAGGAAAAATAATATATTTGAGATAATGATACAGAAATGATTATTTCCTATCGATTATTAAGAAACATGAAAGAGTACGACAAGCCAATAAAAATTCGTTCAAACCTTTAAGGAAGTTGTAATGTATTCGGTACGCTAAATTTATGTTTTAATATCAGCTGGTACTGCGCGTATTGTAAGAAAATATACCTTTCGTTACAATTAAAAATGCTACTTCTAAAATGCATCTTATGGCTTTATAAATAAAGTACATTTTAGTTCATCAAAATTTGTGTATTTGGAAGTGAAGTTGCCTTGGGAGAACAAGTTACGGCGGACTCGAGCCTTTTGCGGCATGGAATTGAAAATTTATGAAACAACAAGATTTTCTTTGCCGTGCTTTCTTCAGACGTATCGCGGAGATTTCATATAGGTATGAAAACGAAAATATATCCTTTTGTTCGCTATATTTTGTACTACGTTTCGTTTCGTGATATTATTAACTCTGTGGTGTGAATCTATTGGGAGAAAATTAAATTCGACTTTCATTATTTCATTATTCAAAGAGTGGTAGGCAGTGGTACCCAGTCTGCCGATCCGGGGTAGTACCACCACTTACAAGTATACAGACCGTGAAGTGATTTGGTCACGTTTCGGGATCAGCATGTAAGTTGCCGGTTCCATCTAGGCCGGCATAGTGGATGTAATTGCTACTCACAATTATTGAATTGTAGAAGCAGTGGCATTCATTCATGGACCACACTTCGGCTTAACATCAAGCGGATGTCATATGTCGAGTCACAATTAAAAAAAAAACCTTGTGTTACACATTATTGTCCATTGACTTTAAAAACTTGTATGAGGAGAATTGTGGATGTGAAGGAAGCGAGGGAGTTGTGTCAGGATCGTGCGCCATTGTCTCTGCCTATCCCCATAAGAAAAAGGCGTGACATACAAGTACTTTTAAAACATTCTGTTTTGTGTATTGTTAGACCATGGTCGTCTTAAACTACCAATTAATCAAATTGTTACTCCTTTTTCCCACATGAATAGGCAAAGACAATAGAGCTTCACTTGCAACGATCCTGATACACCTCACTCGCGTTCCTTACATCCACAATTTTATATTATTTTATATATTTAAGGAGGAAATACAAAATTAAGTACTTATAACTAATATATAAAATTATTTTATCGTACATATATACTTTATCTTTCTAAACATTTCTCACTAAGATTAATTTACTTTTTCACACGAAATTTACAAGTTTCTTTAATTAATATACCTTGTTCTGATTAAAACACACAAACATTCTCTTCATACAAGCTCTACGGTTATGGGCACTATGTAACCTAGCTTTCTTGAGGATGTTTCCGATTTGGTCTTAAATTATAATTCTTTATAACTATAACAATAATATTTTCTTAGATTTTGTGCGAAAATTGATTATTGAATTTAAAAAAATATATGCGGTTTCCTATCGCGTTTATTTTGGTTTTGATTATACAATTTTGTCTCTTATAAGACTGTTGTCTCTCCGTGACCATGATGGCTGCAAAACTCTCAAAACGTTGGAATAATAAAATAAAATAAAATTGTAAAATCAAAACCAAAATAAACACGATAGTAATCCGTATATAATTTGTTAATTTATTAACTATAACTGTACTCTAACAATTTCATAGTGACTTCTTTGTTCAGAGAAAAGACTTGTCTGACACTACGAAGTGCGAATACGAGGCTCTGTCATCTCCCCTGTCGGTTTTCAACCGCAGACGGAGCGTAAAGCTAGCCACTTAAGTTTATCCGTGCGAAGTGAGGGTAGAATCCTGACAGTGGCGACATCCACTCCTATTTAAATTATTATTTGAAGAGTATTCGAGAAATGTTGGATTTATAAAGTTTATTATTTATATAATATTAAAGCGGTAGGCGGACAGTTGGTCATTTCCCAGTTTGTGACCGCGAAATGACTCGTTTCAGGATTAGCTTGTAAGTGCCGGTTCTAATTAGGTAACCGTGGTGTAGTTACGCAAGCCGAGTACACGGGTTCGAAACCACTCACCGGTACCAATGTGTCTTTAATATATGTACTCTGGTTGTCCTGTTTCTTCGATACAAGCACTTTAGTAGCTTAGTATAGTGGATGTGACTGCTACTTAATTGACTGTAGTAGCAGTATACCATATGTCATAAGTGCGATTTTAAAACGGGTACTCTCAGTTTATCGTGACCATTCACTGCTGCTACAACACGGTCACCTTTTAACATCGTTTAACACCTTTTTAATATATTTATTGGCCTTAATAAGTAAATTTGGACCGGGGCGAGGTTTACAAGTTCCTTTACCTAGACCACGGTCGTTTATTAAAAACATATATATTGTTAAACAATTTTTATGCGGGTTACTATCGCGTTTATTTTGGTTTTGATTTTACAATACAATCTCTCCGTGACCACGATAGCTGCAAAGCTCTTGAAACGTCGGAATAATAAAAAAATGTAAAATAAAAACCAAAATAAATGCGTTAGTAAGCCGCATAAAATTACTTTAATTCAATGTTCAATGTTCGCGCAAAGATAATATTATACTATTATAAAATCAAAATTAAAATTTTAAAGGAACCCCCGAAACGCCTGGAACCACTTTGGTCATATCACCAGCTTTATAGTAATAAACAACATTAGTCATGGCTCAATAGTTATATCCCTTTAATATCCCTTGGATCCTTATGGTGCATCATCAGATAACTACTCCAGGTCTTCAATTTGATAACGGTCCAGCTAATGGCTCATAGTGAGTAACAATTTTAGTTAAAGCACTATGATATTATGTCTTGTTAATTTGCTGATCTGAGAGGATTTATGATGGTGCCTCATCAGATACTCTCGGTCTTTAATTTGATAACGGTCCAGCTAATGGCTAATAGTGAGTAACAATTTTAGTTAAAGCACTACCCCCATTTCCACTATCCACTATCGATTTCTTGTTGATTTGCTGATCTGAGAGGATCCATGATCATTTTTTTTAGATCCAGAATGTTTTATTTTATCGCACTAACTTTTCTACTCTTAGTTTCCTACATTCAAGACGAATCTAATGAGTCCAAACTTAAGATACCAAAAAAAAAGTTTAAACCCATCCAGGATTTCGTCTCCTACCTTCGAGTTCCATCATCAGAGTAGCTCAGTGGTACCAGTTAAAGCACACATGTATTTGTATACGTTTTTGTTTCAAATGTGAAGTCACAGAAAGTAAAGTAAATACCTATTATGCGTATTTAGGACGGCAACCCGCGTACGTCGCTATGCGACGAAGATTGTTATTTTATGTCAAATAAATATACCAATGTAAAAACCGTAAAAATGTTGTTTTTAACCCCCGACTCAAAAAGAGGGGTGTTATAAGTTTGACTTGTCTGTGTATCTGTGTTGTGTGAATGGACCGATTACGATGCGGTTTTATTCGTTTGAAAGCTGACGTAATCGAGATGGTTCTTAGCTACAATTGATGAAGATCTGATCAGGGGTTTAAAGGTCATCAGCTCGATTTGTTAGCTGCGGTAGCGATCTTAGACGCGCTGTTTAGGAAGGCAGTTTTGAGTCGGGGGTTAAAAATACTATATATTATGTTGTTGTTTTTTATTGTGACTTGACATATGACAGCATCCCTCTTGATATTTAGCTGGAGTGTGGTCAATAAATGGGTGACACTGGTACTACAATTCAATAACTCCAAGTAGCAGTCACATCCACTAAGTCAGCCTAGTTGAAACCGGAAACTTACAAGCTGATCCCGAAACGCGACTAAAGCACTTTCCGGTTTGTTAGAAAACAGCGTAATGCTATTTTATTTCGTATATATACATTTAAATTGCGAGTAAATACATAATTAATGAATCACAAAATAGATTTAATTATACAACGGGAACTTTTGAAATTATTATTACAAAAGTTTATAATGTTTTAGAACAAAACAGGTTTAATATATGTACAAAACAACATTTTACTTAAATTTTAGTCTTTAATAATGATTTTAGAATAAGTAGCGCTCCAATGTCTCTGCCTATCCCTGTAGGAATTAAGGCGTGACAATTGACGCTAAGAATAAATGCAAGTTATACGAGTCGTAAATATTATAACTTATTTTTTAGCCGGCATAGTGACGGCGACTGAGGTTACCGTGAACTGACGCAGTTTTCCAGTCGTCAGCACTTTTAGATCTTCTCTTGCTTACCGTCAGGCAAGTTGTGGTCAGATGTCATCGTAAATCGTCACCGTCAAAATAACAATATCACTGTGGACCAGTTACCCTTGTAGTACCTATTGATATTTTGTGTGCTTCAGGATGGCGGGTGTATTGTAATGAATGAATATAGTAAGTGAGCTGCCAATCTGATATCATAATAGCGGGTGACATCTAAATCTGAACAAATAACGCAATAAGTTTGTCTGAATATAACCTCATATTGCACCTCAATATAATCACAAACAATAGCAGATGCGATTTTTGGTGATACAATCAATCTATTGTCACGCCTTTTTCCCACGGGGATAGGCAGAGGCAATGGATCGCCACTTACCACGATCCTTGCAAAACTCCCTTGCTTCCTTCACATCCACAATTCTCTTCATACAGGCTCTGTGGTTATGGGCACTAGGCAACCTAGATTTCTTGAGGATGTCTCCGATTTGGCGTTAAAGCCCTGCCTTCATTAACGCATCCATCCACATCAGATTTATAAATACCTTTCGATGGAATTTATTTTACTCCTTTTGGTAAACCTTCGATTTAAAAGAGGTAGGTACATTGAATTTTATTCTAGGTACATTCCTGGTACATTCTTTTTATACTTACTGCATGTGTATTCGTTATAATACACCCGCCATCCTGATGTACACGATATTTTGGAAATGTACCGATTTGAAATGAACATGGATACGTGGAAATATTCGTATTGTTGGAAACACCCCAAGCAGAGAGACGGATGAGTACGAATAGTATAATATGTCGCTACAGATGTTGGCATACTTCGTCGCTCAGCATCTAAAATATCTACGGAAGCTACGCGTAAATAAAAGATGTAATGAATGTCAATTTAAACCAGATTATAAAGCGGAGAAGATTGTAGCAGACTGAAATAGTGACCTCATTGCTATTTCAAATTATTGTTTAATTTTATTTATTTGTTTAAAATAAAATAATTAACAAATATGAACTTTTTTTTATTGTGACACGACATCTGACCTTGACCCGCCTGATGTTAAACTTAATGTTAAAGTCATTCTTTTCCAATTAACTTTAGAGACTAAACAGAATTGAAAAAATATGGTGATGATTCAAAACAACTTAAGTTCGGCTAATCTGTAAAATGACATTCATTAACTGTTAGGCGGTACAAAGTTCGCCGGTTCAGCTAGTACTTATTATATATATTTTTGTAATAGTATATAATATAAGTATTTTGAAGAGCTTGTATGAAGACAATTGTGAATGTGAAGGAAGCGAGGGAGTTGTGTCAGGATCGTAGCAAGTGGCGCTCCATTGTCTCTGCCTATCCCTGTGGAAAAAAGGCGTGACAATTTGATTTGATTTAAAGTATTTTGATTAGTCTGAGGGTAAAGTTTTGTTATTAGACCCCAGTCTGCCAATCCAGGGTAGTACCACCACTTACAAGTATACCATCCGTGAAGTGATCAGCTTGTAAGCTGCCGGTTTCAAATAGGCCAGCATGGTAAATGTAAGCAGCTTACAGCTATTTAACCGTAGTAACAGATGCACTGCATTATGGACCGCACTCCAGCTTACATGTATATATTTTTTATTGTGACTCGACATCTGAACTCGAATTGCCTAATGGTAATCAAAAGTAAGGCCAAAAGCGCGAATAACTAAAAAAACACTAGTTCACAATTGCCTTAGACACTATAGCGGCAAAATTTCTTTAAAAAAAAAATATAAAATATACTTATTTTCCTTTAGTGCCTATGTTACTAAAGTGAATGGAATAAAAAGTGTTCCCGTTGGTTGGTTACTCAGGTAATTGTCAGCTGAGGTATTTATGTTGTGAGGGTCGAAGGACGGCCAACAATCTTCGACAAGTGATTTATTAAAGGACATTAAAAGAGTCAACATTACCTTTGCTTTTAAAATTTGCTAAAAGTATGTTAAATTAAATTTATGTTTTGTTTGGTACTAAATACATTCCTACGTAACTTACTCAATATGTAGATTTGTAGACATAATATGACTGCACCTCGCCTGACGTTAAGCTGAAGTGCGGTCCATGAATAGAGGTCACTGCTACTACAATTCAACAACTATAATTAGCAGTCAGATCCACTATGCCGGCTTATTTAGAACCGGCAACTTACAAGGTTATCCCGAAACGCGACCAAGTCACTTCACGGTCTGTATACATGTAAGTGGTGGTAATACCCCGGATCAGCAGACTGGGTAACCAGACTTGAAGCAAATATCCGCCTCTTTTTTTAATTTACAAAGCTATGAAACAAATATTTGCTAGACCGGGAATCGAAACCGGGACTTTTGGCAACGCCTGTCGCCACCTCATATATTTTATTATTAACTTTTTCGGTTAATTAATTGTATTATAATTGTCTGACGCTTCTTTGTCCCTACAGAAATAATCAAATCAAATTGTGACGCTTTTTCCTACAGGGATATGCAGAGACAATGAAGCGCCACTTGCCACGATCCTGACACAACTCCCTTGCGATTATGTGCACTAGGCAACCCAGCTTTCTGATGGAAAAAATACATACTAATCTTAAATGTGATTTGTAATAACAATTATAATTGTAAAGGAAGAAAACCACATTTATGCGAACTTTAATGTTATTTTTGAGAAATTGTCTACACTCAAACGATCAAACGTTTTGTCTGACATTAATAATTACTTGTACAGTAACATTGAAGGAATGTGCGGGAAATACGCTTAATTTTCTCATTTAGAGATTTAATTGAAAACGAGAGTTTATTTATGTTCTAATTATACATGTTAATTAGATGTGATAAGGTTTTGTAGTGTTGGTGTGGTTTACAAAGGTTAATTGAGTGCTTTTAAAATGTATATCTTTATTTTGTTTAATATGTGTAAATATTGTACGTTTGTTCATTCTGTTTTTATCGCTTTTTCTGTTAATGAATCGTTTGATGCTTAAAATATGTTTTTATTACAAAAGACTTAGCGCCAGATAATTAAAAACGAAAGTTTCATTAAATGTTACTAAATGATTATTTAATAATATACTAGTAAATTTGTAGTAAATAAATCGTAATAAATAACACAATAATTTAATATACATATATATATCATGTTTTTGGCCGGCATAGTGACGACAACTGAGGCAGCTGTGAACTAACTCGGTTTTCCCAGTCGTTGTCACTCTTGGACTTCCTCTTGCTTACCATTAGGCGGGTCGAGATCAGATGTCGTGTCACAATAAAAAAATGTATATTATGTTGTACATAATATCATTTGCGACATACACCACATACGACATACACACAATTTGAAATAAATGTCTTAGCACTTAAGTCAAATACTATTCAACACCACATAGTCAAGTTGACTGAGTACGGAGCTATATAATTAAACATTCCATTTTTTTGTTATTAGCAAATATTTTTTTATATAGATATATTAAATCAGACTATCCTAGACAACCTTACTTACCAATTGCGGTAGCGTCTGCGTTAATCTCGTAGTCCTAAAAAAAATTGAATCGTTAAATGGTTTTGAAGCGGGTTAGTGCCTTTTAAAACTGATCTGCCGATAGAAAGTCGTACGGGGTCTATTAATATTGATACCTAGCTTTATGATGCGGGTCTACCGCATCATCAAGCTAGTTCCGGCATTCTTTTCCAATCTCAAAATTACATAAAAAGAACATTTTATTTATATATATAGAAATACCGTCCGAATTTGATTCTTCGTGCTGGTGCTAAGTGCAATACGAGGCAGACAAGGGAGGAAGCTGCCTTTCGACTGGAAATGCTTGACTCATCGCCTATAAGCTTTGGTCCAAAAACATTTATAGTTGACATTGCATTTTGAGTTTGTTAATTACAAGCTTTATTATCCTGTAAGGCTTATAAATTGTCTAACCTTCTATTCTTCTTGACTTGTTTGAGACCTTCCCATAAATCTCTACGCGGCCAATTACCTCTACATTAACCCTTAAATTGAGGATGTTCACCTCAAACCTAACCTTCCGTGCCATCTATAAGTTTTGCTATGTAAAATAGACCTGAAACTTGAAACCGTAAAGATGTATTAAGCAATTTCGGATATAAGAAATAACAGTTATAATTGTTTCTTATATAGTTGAAATTATAGTTATTATACATATTTGTATCTCAATGCAGTGCTTGTTCCTACATTAATGTACGGAAGTGAATGTTGGGCGTGGCAGAAAAGGCAGAAGAGTGTATGTGGAGTGTCTCTGCCTATCCCTGTGGAAAAAAGGCGTGACAATTTGATTGATTGATTGTATCTCATCAAGTTGAAATTGTAGTTGTAATTGTTTGTTATAATAGTTGTATCTTCTAAACAAAATCTTTTTTACCCGTAATAATTTGGTCTTTTTATTACTTATTAAGGGTCAATTATTTAGTCTTTTTACCCGTAATGGGGCGTTCTCACGGGACGATTTTAGTTGATCAATATTTATCGTTTAACAAAAATTCGAAACAAATATTGACGGTAGCGTTTTCACGATCCAATAATAATCGACTCAATACTCGTATTACACGTGTTATTACACTATCGGTTTATTTAGCATTTTTCTCGTGGATGCGGACACCATAATTTACATTTTACTAACATTTTATTTTACAAACAAACAAAAATCTGGTGACAGAGGAATGCAATATTCAATACTTAGGTACTCAATCGCGCTGATTGACTAATTGATTGGACTAATTATTCAATGCAAGTTAAATTGCTATTATTTAAATCAATAAAAGTAAAAAGGTCTTGAACTTTTGTTGCATCAATTTTTATTGCTTAAACTTGGTTGAAAGTCTGTTCAGACGGTTCAAATCGCGAACGATTTCGCAATTAATCAACTCAAATCGCCCCTTGAGAACGCCCCATTATAAAGACTAAATGATTGTTTTACTCTGTGCAGTTATTAAGCCTGTATACTGGTTGTAAATTGCATTTATTAAATGGAGAAACTTTCGCCTGTTGACTTCCGCGGTTTCGACAATTGTTAAAGCTTAGCGTCATTTATTATTGACAGTGACTACCAATTCTTCTTCTTCATTATTAGCTCTACTTTAGGTATCGTTTTTATTATTATTGTGAAACGACATTTGACCACGACCCGCCTGATGATAAGCAAGAGGAGGTCCGTCACTATGCCGGCCAAATGTGCTTCAAAGAAAAGACGCACTGAACTTTGTGTTGAGAGAGTAGCTGCCAATATCATCCACTACGTTGGTGTTTTTTATCCGCGATATGTTCTCGTACGCGTGTGCATATATTTATTTTTGTCTGTCCTATTACGAGAGTCCACAGTCACATTCTAACTGGTACACTCCTGCATCTTGTAAAAGAATGTTAGTTTTCACAGGTATTAATGTAGCTTAGCAGGTATTAGGTATTAATACCTGTGAAATTCAACTATTGTTAACTTTTATGACTTTGTTGCCACCATAAAATGCGGTTTACAGTAATGGTAGAATAAAACAGTCAAGTATATTAAAAAATTCGTATTTAAATTAAAAATAAATACAAATATATTTGGACCCGAATATACTCCGATAAAGATATTTTTCTTTATCTTCGACGTTATTGAATTTTAAATGAGAAAAAAAGAAAGACGAAGTCGTAAAACCAAGAGGCTTTATTTAATTTGATGATAATTTATTTCAATCTTCGCACTCAATGTTGAGGTTGACAGCAATCCAGCTTAATATAATAATTATTAGTAGTCACAAGCTACCAGTCATTTGCCTAGACTATCTCTTTAAAGTTTTCAGACAGTGGAGAGACTTAGTCGCGTTTCAGGATCAGCTTGAAATTTAGCAGTTTTAACTAGGTCTGCATAGCGGATGCAAATGCTACTTGTTATTTAACTGTAGTAGCAGACGCCTCTATTCAAGGACCGCGGTCCAGCTTAACATCAGGTTGGGTGCTGTCACATGTTGAGCATCAATAATGAATAAAAGTCCTTTTTCAGTTAACTTTTATTATTAAGACCCGACGACGACTTACCTGATGAAGGACAAGATCGCCGTTTTATTTTACGGTTGCCTAAGTGGCCGTCACTATACCGGCAAACGAAACTGACCGTCATAATGTTCGCATTTGGACGACCGAATCGGCAGTCGTACTAAAATGTTTAGTGCGTCTTTTCTTTGTAAAATAATCGACAAGTGGAATACATTACCCATGCGTTCTTCACATCCTATAACCATAGATCCTTTGATCGATTGTCAGCCGGCACAGTGACCGCGACTGTGTCGGTTTTAACAGTCGCCAGCGCTCATGGATTTTATCTTGCTGCATGATGTGATGTCACCCGTGGTCATCAGATAGGAAAAACTTTTGCAACCGAATTGCCTAGTGCCCTTAATATCTAACGCTAAACATCATACTTGAGTTCTTTTACAATGTTTTGTTATTAAATTTTTATTGTGCCTCGACATATGACAGCACCCCGCTTGATGTTAAGCAGGAGTGGGGTCCATGAATGGACGGGATCAGCTTGTAACCGGCAACTTACAAGCTGATCCCGAAAAGCGATCAAATCACTTCAAGGTCTGTATCCTTGTAAGTGGTGGTACTACTCCGGATCGGAAGACTGGGTACCACTGCCTACCACTGTTTGATAACCAGACTCGAAGCAAATATCCTGGTTTTTATTAACAAATATTGTCGCCTGTCGTCAAAAATGTATAATGTATAATTTGAATTGAAAATGTATATGTATAATTTCAACAAAAGAATAAAAATTATTTTACCACTCTCTTTAATTTAACATTATCATGTAGTTATCTAGCTTTAACAGTCACATTTAGCCTTTGTAAGGAAATACTTTGTCCATTTTTCAGCTGCAGTTTTCAGCGGGTGGCTTTTTAATTCTCATTTCTTTTTTAGACACGTTAAGTTGGGGTTTGTAATGAAAATTCTCATTTTATACTCAAAATATGTTATGCTACGTTTTATGTGAAGATTAACAGGTGTACGGGAAATTGCTTAAGGCATTATTTGAATAGATTAAAACATGTCTTGTTGTGTATTTTATTCGAATTTGTTTAAGGCATTATACTAATATGAATAGAGTAAAACCGGTCTTAACATGTATTTTATTTGAAATTGTTTAGGCAGTATTTGACTAGTTTAAAACAGCTCCTAACTCATATTAGTTGCTTCATTCGCCGTCACTATGCCAGTATACAGACCGTGAAGTGATTTGGTCACGTTTCGGGATCAGCTTGTAAGTTGCCGGTTCCATTTAGGCCGGCATAGTGGATGTGATTGCTACTCACAGTTACCACACTTCGGCTTAACATCAAGTGGGGTACGGTCATATGTCGAGTCACAATAAAAGAAAAAGCAAAAACAATTCGCAAGCAAACGATATTTTATTCTTGATCAGAATTTTTCGTGAACATACTCGTACCATACTTACAATGAAACTCTTATAGGTAGATAGTCCGTCAATCGAATTCCCCAATTCTTAAAAAAGTAGGTATCTGCAAGAACCTTAACTTTAGTTTCTTCATTGAAAAGTATCATCAAAAAAAATTAACAATCAAATTGTCACGCCTCTATCCCACAGGGATAGGCAAAGACAATAGAGCGCCACTTGCCACGATTCTAACACAATTCCTTCGCTTCCTTCACATCGACAATTCTTCTCATACAAGCTCTATGGTTATAGACACGAGGCATCCTAGCTTTCTAAATAAAACAATAAAACAAAATAAATACACAAACCAATTTAATAAATTGTCGGTCCCATAAAAGTGTTCATTTTCCATTGATCAGTGCAGCACTTGAACAATATTTTCTATAATAGAATTATCTAAGTTATTGCTCGTTCGTGTAACCGAGTGGAAAGTCTGTCTTAATTCGATTATCCTGGCTTTCCTTTACTTAAGAGGGCATTAATATCTGTGCATTTAGGACCAATATTATGAAAATATCTACATGTATATAAATATAGATATGAAATATGACATTTTCATGTCTATATTTCACAGCACTATCTGGTATTATATGGTATTATATTAAAAAGCGCTTGTTTTTAAAATAAAACAAATTGTTTAAATAAACATATAATGATTATTTGAAACAATTTTTTTAAGAGTGGTAGGTAGTGGTACTTAATCTGCCGATCCGGGGTAGTATCACAACTTACAAGTATACTGACCGTAAAGTGATTTGGTTTCGTATCGGGATCAGCTTGTAAGTTGCTGGTTCCAACTGGGCCGGCATAGTGGATGTGATTGCTACTTGCAGTTATTGAATTGTAGTAGCAGTGACATCCATTTATGGACCACACTCCAGCTTAACATCAAGCGGGGTGCTGTTATATGTCGAGTCATAATAAATTAAATTTAAAATCTTTGAATAAGTAAAAATTTAAAAATCTAATATGGATGGATGCGTTAAACGAGAGGCAGACAGAACACTGCACCCTCAAGAAAGCTGGGTTGTCTAGTCCCCCATAACCGTAGAGCTTGTATGAAGAGAATTGTGAATGTGAGGATAGCGAGGGAGTTGTGCCAGGATCGTGGCAAGTGGCGCTCCATTTTCTCTGCTTATATGAAAAAAAAATATTCAGGAAGCGATTAATAAACAAATATTTATTTTTATAAGGTTAAAAGCACTTCATTTATTTTGCTTTACATAAATAAGAAATCGTTTATCCCCTTAAGTAATATGAACTAAGCGTAGAAGTGACTTTGAAACTTTATATGTATAGAGCCTTGGGAAATTATCTTGGACTCATATTCCTCGACAGTATTATAACCATGATTTTTATTAAAATATATGTACTAAACAAGAATTTGTATTTAAACTAAGTTTGGTAGATATTCTAAACTTATTTTAATTAGGTTTAGTAGAGCTTACATTATTACTTATAAGTATGTTGTAAACTAATTATTAAAAGTCCGGTTATTGATAATGGCTTTGACGTATTTGTATTTTTTACTAGAACGAAGTTATGGGTCGATTTTGTGTTATAATAATATTATATACGTTAATTATTCAAAATCAATATTTATTTAAATGAAATTAAGGAAAAAACAAATCTTCAACTTTAGTTATTTATTTAATGAATCAATTAAATTGTCACGCCCTTTTCCCATGGAGATAGGCAGAGACAATGAAGCTCCACTTGCCACGATCCTGACACAACTCCCTCGCCTCCTTCACATTCACAATTCTCTATTATTTATTCATCGAATATTAATATAAATTAGGTAAATTGTTTATCTAAATATTTTTGTTATTGTATTTCGTGGTGTTGGTAGCTAAAATAATTTTAAACTATCCCGATTAATTCAATAATATATTGTCACTCTACATAATAGCCGTACCAGATTTTCTGTTACGACATTTTTTTAAGTATCTACCGCATCTCAAAATAGTTTTTCATAAAACGAAATGCATATGCCATTTGAATATATTAAATACCTTTGTGAATTGAATAATGCCTGAAGGAACAAAGAAAAATGTGAACTGATTTTTTCCATGTTTTTACGTAGTTTTATTTGTATATCTCAGTTTTATTTACATATCTCGAGTCTGCAATCGGCAAATATAAATATCTGAAACATATGCATTTCAGGTGTTTCTTTTTACATGCAGCCGGGCTGGTTATTTCATGTCATTTTTTTCTATAAATATATATTTTTTTATTTTGACTCGACAAACTGGGTACTACTGCAAATATCTATCACTTTTTTTTATTAACAAATATTTGCAATATTAAATATTATTAAATATTACAAATAAAAGCTATGAAACAGATATTTGCTCCGATCGGGAATCGAACCCGGGACTTTACGCGCAACAAACCAATCGCTAAACCGTTCCTCCACGCCTGTCGTCAAAATATTAAAAGCGGTTAAAGCTTACGTAATTCATTAGAGACTTATCGTTTATTAATTGCGGTTCTCTGTCATAATAGTTTCCTTACAAAAAACAACCTTTACCTACAAGTGCGTGGTTTACTAGAACTGTATTAATAATTTTACGTCCTAATTTCCAGAGGGATAGTCAGAGATAACAGAGCGCCAGTCTCCACGATCCTAAAACCACTGTCTTACGTACTAAACATCTACATTACTCTTCATACACGCTCTTTGGCAATGAAAACTGAGGCCCACTACTTCGTTAGATTTTTTACAATCTTCTGGGTCATCCTCATTACATCTTTTTACTCACCTTCGATTTATATATCTTTTTCATAAAGTTCCTTTTATCCATTCTTTCAATGTGCCCAACATTTAAACTTGCATGAACAAAAAAAAAAATAGTGCAATATCGCATACGAGTCCTCGTATAACATACTTTGAGAGACACATCCATTTATCATTTAATTAAATAGTCACAGCTTGTGTTAGAGACACATTACAAGACTGTAAATTATCTTTGAATGTGTTTTATGAGGGCAAATACGTAAAAATGTAATGAACTACTTTATTGACTAGATTGCCGTATGAAATTGTAAGAGTGGGACCAATTACGCCAATTACCCTCTCGAATTCACGTATAAATACACAAACAATTTTATTTTATATCGTAGATAATTATAAAATAATAATATATCAACTTTTGAAAGTGGTAAGCAGACATTTGGTCTGGCGATCCGGGGTAGTGCCATCACATTCAAGTATATAGACCGTTTAGAGACTTAGTCGCGTTTCAATTTGATTTGAAAGTTGCTGGTTCTAATAAGTCGGCTTAGTGTATGCGATCGCAACTTGCAGTTTATTTAACTGAACTAGTAATCCAGCGACACATGACAGCTCAATTTTTTTATTGTGACTCGACATCTGACCTCTACCTGCCCGACGGTAAGCATGATGAAAGTCTAAGAGCGCCGACGACTGAAAAAACCAAGTCTGTTCATGGCTTCCACAGTCACCGTGATTACGCCGGCAACTAAAAAGTTCGGTGCGTCGTTTCTTTATAGAACAATCGAAGTGGAATGCTTTACCAGTCCATGTGTCCTTTTCATCCTATAGTGGATCCTTCAAGCGATGCGTGAAGAAGCACCTTTGGCCGGCAGCCATGAAGATTCGGTTTTTGCAGTCTTCGGCACTTCTTGCTTACCATCAGGCAAGTCAAGATCAGGTGTCGAGTCACAATTAAAAACGTGTCATATGTCGAGCCATAATAAAAATGATGCGTAATTATAAAATGATAATACGACAACTTGAATAAAGGTTGTTAATAGTAGTGAACTATTTTAATAAATTTCAGCGACAATTTTGTTGAGGTCGCATCCCGCTTTGTGTGAACTTTTTGTGAAAGTTCCCTCTCAACCGACGGATACCAACACAAAAGCTCATATTGTAGGTATAAAAGCTATTTCATTGTTAACATTTTGATTGTGCAAAATGTCCTTTTATTAATATATTTTGGCCTGTTAATGATAATACCAGTTTTTGTTTAGTTTTAATATAACTGATGGGATGAATACAGGATTTATTTGTACAATATAAACGCTTTGGAATGTTTTTTTTCTAATTTTGTATAATTTTCTTTAATAATTTCAAATTTGATATTACGAGGCAGGCCCAGGAGGGTGTTTGCCAACCAAAGTGTAGTCATCCTCAAGAAAGCTAGCTTGCCTAGTGCCCATAACCCTAGAGCCTGTATGAAGAGAATTGTGAATGTGAAGGATGCGAGGGAGTTGTTTCAGGATCGTGGCAAGTGGCGCTCCATTGTCTCTGCCTATCCCTGTGGGAGAAAAGCATGTTTTTTTTTAGATATAGATAGTACTCGTACCTTATTGTGCTTACTATTGTTTAATATTAAATAATTATTGTTGTTTTTTTTTAATATAGTTTCCCTTCGGTTACTCAAAGAGATCGCCATATTGATGATAAGCCCGCCAATTTGTTGTCTCTACTTATGTAGAGATAATTTTTTAAACTATAATTTGCACAACAAAGAGTATATATAAAACTCAATGCATTATATATTACATGTTAAGAATTATATTTTAAAGTAATAATGTAAGAAAATACATATTTTATTAGATTTTAATATTATAAAAGAACAAACACTCGCACTTCTCTATGTGTAAAGAAATAGCGAAACACAGGTAAAGGCTCTCTGCCAATACAATGCATTGTTTGTTTAGTACACAAAAGTATATTCAACATAAGGAGCTGACCTAGATCTTCTAATAAGGCCTTATTTTCCGTCAACACGAGACCGAGCAAGTCAAGAGTTGCCAGATTTAATTTATTTGGTGTTTGCCGACCAATTCGCAGACATCCTCAAGAAAGCTGGCTTGCCTAGTGCCCATAACCATAGAGCTTGTATGAAGAGAAATGTGAATGTGAAGGAAGCGTAAGTTATGTCAGGATCGTGGCAGATGGCGCTTCATTGTATCTGCCTATTCCTGTGGGAAAAAGGCGTGACAATTTGATTTAACTCCTTTTACGAATGCAAAAAATATTTAAACTATGGCTAGTAAAAACGATGCCTAGCATAAGCCGGAGAGATAGTAAGCCGCATAACTCATTATTCAACGTTCGAGAAAAAATTAAGAAAATTCTATACTAAAAATGTTACGTACATACAATTTTAAATGCTTTTTTTTGTGACTCGACATATGACAGCACCCCGCTTGATGTTAAGCCGAAGTGTGGTCCATGAATGACTGTCACTGCTACTACAATTAAATAACTGTGAGTAGCAATCACATCTACTATGCCGGCCTAGATGGAACCGGCAACTTACAAGCTGATCCCGAAACGTGACCAAATCACTTCACGGTCTGTATACTTGTAAGTGGTGGTACTACCCCGGATCGGCAGACTGGGTACCACTGCCTACCACTCTTAAGATGCTAGATTTAAATCTATTTTATTTATTGACTATTCTAATAATTAGACTATTCTCGAAAGTAAAAAACAAAGGCTGACCACTAGTCGAAATTCTACCTTACTCGTGTTTCGAATGGCATATTGAACTGTAGGTATAAGTCGTTGTCACAAGATGGTGGTCGGTAAGATGTCAGCATATATTATATTAAAATTGTCGTACCCCAATGTGCATTGATTATGCGTGAAGGATTAGCTAATTGCTGTCTAGCCGATGAACCACGATACATTTACAATTATACAGTGATTTAATCGCGTTTCGGGATCAGTTTGTAAGTTTCCGATTCCAACTAGACTGGCATGGCAATGACGCGCAGATGACAAGAATGACTGTAGATATGAGCATAGTAAAGTAGTGCACCTCTGTGGTAAGGCAGTATTTTGTTAACTTTAATTATATTTGAAGACAGGCGTGGGAACGGTTAGCGATTGGTTTGTTGCGCGTAGAGTCCCGGGTTTGATTCCCGGTCGGAGCAAATATTTGTTTCATAGCTTTTATTTGTAATATTAAATAATTATATTAAGTAATTCAAATATTATTTAATAAAAAAAAGAGATAGATATTTGCTTCGGGTCTGGTTATCAAAGAGTGGTTATCAAGTAGACAGTGGTACACAGTCTTCAGATCCGGGGATCACCACCACTTACAAGTATACAGACTGTGAAGTGATTTGGTCGCGTTTCGGGATCAGCTTGTAAGTTGCCGGTTCTTACTATGCCGGCATAGTGGATGTGATTGCTACTTACAGTTATTGAATTGTAGTATCAGTGACATCTATTCATGGATCACACTTCAGCTTAACATCAAGCGGGGTGCTGTCATATGTCATATGTAGAGAATATAAAAATAGTCTGGTAACCCTATGCAAGGCACGCTCGTAAGTAAATGAGCCAGTTAAACTCGCCTAGGTGTAAATTTCAACGTATTGGCTTTTATGAAAAAAAAACACATTAACTTTTGTAAACTACATATATTACTAAGGTTTTTCATTAGATTCCTAATGAAACATAAATTGTATATATATATAAAATATGGTGAGGAGATTATGTGTATTAGGCGGCCACGGTGACTGCTAGTCATAGTGAAATGGTCACGCGAACCGAATTTCCGACCAATGTAGCTTTGGATGTACTTTGGTCGTCCTGTTTCTATGATACAAGCACGTTTGGTAGTTTAGTATAAAAATGACAAATAAATACCAATATAACTAGACACACGCTTTGTTTACACTGTTAATACATCTTTAGTGGTATGTACTCGTATATAAAATAAATAAATAAAGTACTTTGTTTGTCCTGTTTCTATTATAAAAGCACTAAAGTAGTTTCATATACAAATTCAAATAAATAAAAAATATTAGATGGATTATTTAAAGGGATGGGCAGACAACAGAGCGTCACTTTCCACGATCCCGACACAACTCTTTCGCTTGCTTCACATGCATAATTCTTTTCATACAGACTGCACTGTATATGTATGGACTATGGACTTTCTGTTATTTTTTGTGACTCGATATATTTGACAGCACTCCACTAAATATAAACATATGAAACGCAACTAAGTCACTTCATGGTTTGTACACTACTCTTGAGTGGTGGTACTACCTCGGATAGACATTACATTATGTGATTTTTTAACGGTGCATTCGAAAAAATAGCACTAAAATAACTTTGGACTTGAAACCGTCTATGCAGACGCCTATACCTGTGGCAAAAGGGCTTGACAATTTGATTTGATTTTGAAACTGTCTTTGCATATTTTTAACCATTTTACACCGCCATTACGATCTCTGATAGGTTATATTTTATGAGGCACGAGTACTTAATTAAATACCAATTTTTGGCCATTTATCCGGGTTGTAATAACCGATCTTGTCCACAAATGTGACCGCCCATTACCATTACAAATGTATTCCATTTAATCTGTCTTGGCAAGAGTAATTTATTTGACATTCAGACCCAAATCGAATATGGCGATTGCGTGTGATATATTAATGTTTTGGGCTTTATCCCAAAATCCTACTTATGTCTAATAAAAGGATGTTCGATTTTTTCCGGGTTAAAACTCTGAACTAATTCACATGTTGCCGGGTAGTCGGTTCCGGGTATCTGCTGGTGAAGTGTATGGACCATACAAACAATTACACAATAAATTTTATCAATCAATCAATCAATGGAAAACTGGATCCACCACTGCGCGTCCATTTTAATACGCCTGGTTGCTGAATAGCCGGCGACCGGACTCACAGTGGTATATGGAACACGTATAAATTCTCACATGCACCGCTTGTTAGTTTTTTTTTTGTTATCGCAGGAGAATCCCTTTGGATACCCCGCCACCAAAAGGGGAGTGACGGGGTTATGTGGTGCGCACTAAACTCCTGCGGCGACCATCTCGGCGCCTATACGAAGGGGGGCCCGGGAGTACCTGTGAGGCTTTCTACGGATCACCCCCTCCACGCTAGCTATTAAGCTCCGCCTACTTAAGAGAAGAAAAACCGCCTGTTTTCCTTCTCTTTTTCGGCAACGCTATGATCGCACTGCGCTGCCGTCCTCTCGGGGCCGTGTGTCCGGGTGTGCAGCGCCCCTACACGTACACACCCACGACCCCAAGGCACTCTAGCTACTCCAAACAGTGCCCTCTGCTCTCAGAGGGAAACGTGGAGCAGCGACACAAGTCAGACTTTTAGCCATCAGCCAACAAGAACCACCTTAAGGGAAGTTATTGACTGATGCCCAGGATGCACCGGCCCATCTGCTTTCCGCATTACCGAAGCGATACGGCAAACAGACAGACACACGAGGAGGTAGTCTGACTTAGCACCCCACCGCTTGTTAGTCAGGTAACCGGTACCAACTACCCGCCAAACAGGACGATTGAAAAGGACAGTATGTTACTTGTTAACACACTGTCTGCGGAAACGTAAACACACTGATGGTAAACATTGATGGTGCGTCTGGTCCATTTGCCAAATATGACTCAAGGAGTCATAGAAAGAGCTATGTTAGGTGATATATTTATAAGGGGATTTCTCTGATAAGATATAGAAAGATGTGGATCCTAAGGAAAGAGAAACACAAGAGCGCCGACGACTTAAAGAAAAATTTAGGTTGCCTCAGTCAGTTCGCCTATACCACGAAGAATGTTCCGAGGAGCTCCTTTAACCTTGTTCCTACCCCGTCTTTTCACTCCCGTAATACCCGCACAGGTCGGCAGTCGAACTAAAACGTTTGAAGCGTCATTTCTTTGTAGAACAATCGACAAAAGAAATGCTTTACCAGCCCATGTGTTCTCTCCATCCTAAAGCCTTGGATCCTTCAGGCGATGCGTGAAGAAGCACCTTTGGCCGGCATAGTGACGGCGACTGGGGCAGCCGTGAAGACTCGGTTTTAGCAGTCTTCAGCACTCTTAGACCTCCTCTTGCTTACTATCAAGCGGGTCGAGGTCAGATGTCGAGTCACAATAAAAAAAGGATATCCAGGTTATATCGTATGGTAAGAACACATTTACTGATGAAGCATTCAACTTGGAAATAATTGTAAATTATATATATTTAGCCTAAAATAAAGATTATTATCATTACTTTTGCACTTATTTTATTTACTTTAATTTAAGGTCTTATTTAACACATTAGCCGTACTTAACTTTTATGTAGAAGTTTCCAAAACTACCACTGATGTTTTTTACTATTCTTATTATTACTTTTGCAGAAAAAGCAATGCCGTCACTAAATAGTAAATATCAGTTAATGTAATATTTACTAACTAAATTTGTAATAAAGCAGGTACGCAAACACAACTTAATATTAGACGTCGCGACCTCACGAAATTCTCCACTCGCCGACATCTGCTCAGAAAACATTTCTAATCTATCTACATTAGTAATATTGAACATACCTGTTTCTGAGAGTTAGACAATAGTTTCACAGATTTTGCTTCAAAACTCTGATACACGAAATTAGCTTGGAATTTCTATTCTAATTACATTCGATTTACTATTTCTTTATACATTCATATTCTATATTTGACTACTAGTGTGGCGCATTGGTGTGAACACAACAGTTCGTTAAGTGTAAAGTCCCGGATTCGATTCCCGGTCGGAGCAAATATTTCTTTTATAGCTTTTAAAAATTAGATCAAATGTGGTTGGATGCGTTAAACGAAGAGCTTGTATGAAAATAATTAAAAGTATACAGACCGTTAAGTGATTTGGTCACGTTTCGGGATCAGCTTGTAAGTTGCCGGTTCCATCTAGGCCGGCATAGTGGATGTGATTGCTACTCACAGTTATTGAATTGTAGTAGCAGTGACATTCATTCATGGACCACACTTCGGCTTAACATTAAGCCGAAGGTGCTGTCTTCTTATGTCGAGTCACAATAAAAAAAAATGTGGATGTGATGGAAGCGAGGAAGTTTTGTAAGGAACAATAATAGCCAAGCTTACAACATGCTATATAATATATTATACATAATACAATATTATTCAACAAATACTTGGTTTTACTAAAACATTGTTGACTTCATTTGTTTAATTATTAATCATTTGGTACATTTAAAAGCGGCCAAAGCTATCTCAAAAATGAAAAAAAAAAACGCAAATGTAGGTAATATATTTTTACTATTGTATATGCAAGTATAGATACTGTTTCCAATTACTGTTCAGCCTAATCAAGGTAGCTGGCCTAGCAAATGTATCTAACTTTGACGACTAATGTAATTTATTCGTAAAATTTCTGTAAATAAATATATGAATACATTTATACTTGTATCAATCAATCAATCAAGTTGTCACACCTTTTTCCACAGGGATAGGCGGAGACCATGGAGCGCCACTTACCACGATCCTTACACAACTCCCTTGCTTCCATCACATCCACAATTCTCTTCATACAGGCTCTGTGGTTATGGGCACTAGGCAACCTAGCATTCTTGAGGATTCTTGAATTTCTGTGATTCGTATTTGCAAAAAAGAATTCAATGCAGCGACTCATCTAGTTCTCTTGACGCTCTTGAATCTTATAAAAGTAAGATTAGGGATGTATATTTGTATATCGATAAATGTGTATTTAATCTATCGAACCTGGCTTTATTATGGCTTGTTTTATGCTTGATGACCACTTATTAACAACTCCTGAACATACAGTTTTTTTAATTTTGTTATATTTTTTATTATTATTATTTAAATTTCTATACTAAGCTACTAAAGTGTTTGTATCATAGAAACAGGAAATCCAAAGTACATATATCAAAGATATATTGGTACCGGTGGGTGGTCTCGAACTCGTGCTCTTTGGTTTGGGTAACCATTGCACTGCCACTACACCACGGTCGCCTTAATTTGTATAAGTAATACTTCAAAGCTGTAATAATTGTCCAGTAACTGATTTTCAACCTGATAAACTCAGCCTTACACCAGGCCGAAGATCGATACACCTGAAACGAATCGTCAAAAAACAAGGATGCCTGAATTTCTGAATACCAAGTCAGTTATTATTTTCATCGATTTTACTCATGAGATAAGTTTTGTTTAGAATGAATTATATAATAATTTATTCTGGCCGGCATAATGATGGCAACTGAGGCGTCACTCTTGGACCTCCTCTTGCTTATCATCAGGCGGGTGGAGGTCAAGTGTCGTGTCGCAATAAAATAATACATCTATTAAATTACATTCTTAATACGGAGTAATTAATACGGAGTAATTTACGGAATTACGGAATACCTGACTGGAAAATACTCATGGATACATTCGAAAAACACTACAAGATACCTGAAGATCTAGCAGTATCAGCCTATAGACCGGACATTTTAGTTTACTCTCGACACTTAAAAACTATTATCATCGTAGAGTTTACCGTTCCGTGGGAAACAAACATTCCAAAGGATCACAACATCAAGTCCAATAAATATTATGATCTCACGAACGAGATGACGAAAAACGGTTTTAAAACTCAGCTCTACGCAGTGGAAGTTGGCGCAAGGGGATTACCAGCAAAAACCTTGCATCATCTTTTAAAAAATCTTGGCCTCCCAAGGTCCGCCGTAACCACATTTTTGGATCGTATGTCGAAGGCGGCATTGGTGGGGTCTTACAATATTTGGTTGGGTAGAGGGGATAGTGAAGGCAGGGAAGGTGAGTGTTGACATGTCACAAAAAGTTTTGAAACCTGCATTTCGGTCACAAGTCCGAAACGCTGCCTTCATTCTCCCGCCTGCCACGCGATAGACCCGGCACCCGCACGGTGAATCCATGGATGCTAAGAAATTGTTTCATTTCAGTAATGCATCGATATTTCAATTGTCACATTACTAGTGAAGCCAACGACGTCGTAGAGTTAATCGCTACCGTCTTATAACTATAGGTTATCGTCGCGCTTGATTTCACAGGCTTCTTTCTAGCTTGCCACTTCTCTATTGAGCGAGCATGTTGATAATTAGTCAACTTTTTCAAGACAATGTAAGTTTTAACTTCTTTCAATAGAGTCCTAAATTCTTTGGCAAATTTTTAGTAATACTGAACGATGCTCCTGCTCGTGTAGAGAGCTGTTCAGTCATTGATTTTTAGCCTTTTTTAAAACAAGTGAAGGTGTCGTATGAATACTTCTTTGCTCAATTAGTTCACACCTCCCTCCCCCTTTTTAGCGGTTTAGCTAGTCTTTTATTATTACAATCTATTTGTTTACATTCTATGAACGTAGCATGTAACAAGTAGTTTAACATTAGATTTTTTTTCATTTTGCGCAAAATTGATTAATTTTATGCGGCTTACTATCGCGTTTATTTTTGATAACTGATTGTACAATTTTTATATACAATTTTTTTTTCTCTCTCCGTGTCCACTATAGCTGCAAAGCTCTCAAAACGTCAGAATTAAAAATGTATTTAAAAATTTACTTACAATAATTAAACAAAATGAAACGCGATAGTAAGCCGCATAAAGTATGTAACATTATCTTTTAAGCTAGTTTCATATCATTTATTTATTTAAACGATACTTTACTTTATTTATAATATACGAAACTTTATTTACAGACAACGCAAAAATTGTGAAAAGAAATCTTAATTCTAGTGTAATAATTAAAAATTCACATCAACGCAATTTGATGACAGGCGTGGACGTACGGTTAGCGATTGGTTTATTGCGCATAAAGTCCCGGGTTCGATTCCCGGTCGGAACAAATATTTATTTCATAGCTTTTATTTGTAATATTTAATAATATTAAATATTGCTAATATATGTTAGAAAAAAAGAGGTGGATATTTGCTTCGGGTCTGGTTATCAAAGAGTGGTAGGCAGTGGTACTCAGTCTGTCGATCCGGGGTAGTACCACCACTTACAAGTATACTGACCGTGAAGTGATTTAGTCGCGTTTCGGGATCAGCTTGTAAGTTGCCAGTTCCAACTATGCCGGTATAGTGGATGTGATTGCTACTCACAGTTATTGAATTATAGTATCAGTGACATCCATTCATGGACCACACTCCAGCTGGCATCAAGCGGGGTGCTGTCACATGTCAAGTCACAATAATAATAAAAAAATATGGTCACTCTTCTCACTAACTCAGATTTGTAATTTAATGCTATAAATATGTAACGGGTTGTGATTGGAAGCCTTGGTAGGGTTACTAACGTGGTCATTGATAACCTTCAATAAAGGATCAAGTATAGGGTTTTATATAACAAATAAATATCAAATTCAAATATGTGCAAAGTTTCGCTTCATTGTCTCCCAATGAATGTATGGAGGTGTGTTTATTTGTTTGATTTATATTTTTATTACTAGAAATTATTGCGATTTTTATCTTTCTAGAAAAGAACTAAATTTATTGGAGGTGTGAAGATTTAATTTCCACAGCTTTTTTAAACAGTTTAAAGAGGACAGTTGGCTGTCCTCTTTAAACTGGATTCTTTATTGCCTTCAAAAAGCAATGAAAAGCGAATATTCGAAAGCGATGCGTGAAGATACTCCTGTAGCCGGCATAGTGGCGAGGAATGAGGCAACCGTGAACTAAGTCGGTTTTTTTCAGTCGTTGACGCTTTGGGAACTCCCCTTGCTATCAGGCAAGTCGAGGTAAATTTGTACCAGTGGTACGATTAGGCAGTGGTACCCAGTCTGCTGATCAGGAGTATTACCACCACTTACAAGTATACACACCGTGAAGTGATTTAGTCGCGTTTCAGGATCAGCTTTTGAGTTGCCGGTATATTATAGTACTCCAGTTTAACATCAAGCGGGATGCTGTCACATGATGAGCCACAATAACAAAAAAATGTCTGGACACAATTAGACTACATTCACGCATGGCCAGAACACAAAAGTGTTAACGATTGTCTGCATTTTCCTTAATTTAAATTGACCTTGAGGAAGATTAGCATAATCTCTGAGTTGGGCAGTAAAAAACACTTTTGTATAGACTCGTCATTCATTTAATAGGTAGTCCAGCCGGCGAGAGCGCACCCAAATCTTGTGCTGTAATTAATCTTTTGTAAGGGAAAATGTTTACAGGAATTTCGGTGAACATAATTTTAGGTTTTTATTAATGTAATTACGTTTTAGCTCTGTTAAGATGTTTACTAACGTAATTTCTGTAGCTGTTTATGGTTTTGATATTTGCTTGGTGTATTTATTTAATTTATTATATATTTTTAAACAATATTAATAATTTTAACATTAAATTAAAATTACTAATATCAATATTCGCAATATCCTTTTGGCTGGTATAGAATGCCAATCCGTCTATACACATAACCATATAAATTTATAAATTATTTAATTTTTAAAAATCTCTTTAATATTAATGGTCACGCCTTAAGTCCCACGGTGATAGGCAGAGACAACAGTGTTCTCGCTTCCTTCACGTACACATTTCTCACCATACAGACTTTATTAGTAACACAAATAACTACTCGTACGAGTAGTCGTATAATTTGTATATATTATATTATTTGTAGCTTAGAAAAAGATTTTATAGTCTTAACGTCTTTATAGTCAAGCCCGAGATTGTTAGTGATTGTTGTTTTTATTTCATTATTTTCTAAAAACTAAGGGTAATTATCTTTTGTTTCAGATTAAATAATGAGGTCTGCTGCTGAAGTATAATGAGTTCTTAATACAACGATAATATTTGCTCAATGTAAGTTAATTAATAATTATTACTTATATTTATCTTTATTAATTTTATGTTTTAGAAACGAAATAATATACATTTATAATTAATCAAAACACGAAGGAATTGAGGTAAATTAATTTGGCATTAGAAATCATTTTATACTTTATTTATAGGATACATACGGCTTTAAGAGTGAGAGGCAGCGGTACACAGTCATAGCCTGCCGATGACCTTGAAGTGACTTAGTCGTGTTAAGGGATCAGCTTTTAAGTTGTCGGTTTCAACTAGGTCGGCATAGTGAATGTTACAGCTGCTTACAGTTCTTAATAATGTTAACAACTGTATGAGTACGGTCCATTAATTAAGGTTATAAAGGCTACTAAAGTTAAATAACTGCAAGCAGCAGTCACACCACTATGCCGGTCTAGTTGGAACCAGCAACTCACAAGCTGATGCCGAAACGCGACTAAGTGACTTCACGGTCTAAGTGGTGGTACTAGCCCGGACTGGCAGACTGGGCACCACTGCCTAGTCATACCACTCTTGGACAACAACCCGGAGCATTTATCCACCTCCTTTTTTTATTAATTTAGTAATATTACTTGTTTATCAACATTTGATAAGTCAGCAATAGTCATGTTCTATATCTGTTATTTATGTATTTCTTTATTAATAATATGTATATGTGTGTATTTGTATATATGTATATATACATATATATTGAAATGTATAGCATGTATTTTTGTATGTAGTTTATATATATTTAGTTACTTATATATAATATTTTCATTTTAATACTTTTATAGCCATAATTCAAACTTTGTTGCACTACCCACCATCATCTTAACGTTAACCATATATGAAGGTTTGGCTGGTAGAGAATGCCGTGTGGCATTAAATCCGCCTTTTGTAAGAAAAACAATAAAGTTTAAAATAATTAAATAAATAATATTCGATATAAATAAATATTACAAATGAAAGCTATTAAACAAACAAATAAATAGAAATCCTGTATTTTAGGAAACTAATAAAAGAAATATTTCTCTAACAGAATAACATTCAGTGTGTATTCAATATTTTAGTAGGGATATAAAAGTGAATGAAAAAATCATGACATAAATCAACAACGCTTGTCTCATATTTCAATTCGGAAGTAACTTCTGTTATTATATTTATAGCTATAATGTTTTAGGAAATTACTACCAATGTTTGTGAACTCATACATACGTTCAATCCATTAAAAATGTATGATATATGTGATTTGACGACAGGCGTTGCGCGTTGATTAGCACATCTGTGCGGGACCGGGTCGACTAAATCGAACCTCCGCAGAACTTGGAAACGCGGCCGTCGAAAGACGAGCTCAGCCGTGACGACGAAAGTCGATCTACGGGTTTCCAATTCTACGGCAGGCTGACTCCCGCGCTCACCAGTGGTCTCTCCAGAGGACCAACGTAAGTTAGCCTAGAGCTGGAGAGTACCGGTGAGTTTGGGCTTGCCGACGAACGGTCCGATGCACCGAAGAAATGCCGGGGTGCACGATGGGTGGTGATGCGATGAAATGAAACACCAGATCTTGAGAGTTCAGGCTTCGTTCCTCTTCTATAGTCCCCAGTCTTGGTCGGATGGCGGTGAGGTGGCGTGTGCGGCGGTGGTGATCTTCGAACTGATTTTTGCGTGCTAGGCCGCCTATATTTATTCGCCACCTCTCCCGGCGCTCGGTGACTCTCGCATGCCGCGACGCGAGAGCCAATGAGCGTCGAGTATTCGCCGATCAACCAAGAATGGGGATAAGAAAATTGCACGAAAATACTATTTATTTATATTTACAATTCTCTTATACTATTAACAATTATTATTATATCTATATTAATCTATAAACTATTGGAATTTACATAAATCTAATAAGAAACCATTCTTCTATACTATAACTATTCTAAATGACTATTCTAAGCTCTAAGTGGTGCTAACTAAGTGCTTATAACTATACAAAGAGCTTAAATCTATCCTATTCCTATTTACAATGTCTATAAACTCTATGCCTAGCCTTAAATCGCGTCCGAATAATCCAATATGCTTAAGTAGCTCTATACACTTTACATTGGTTACTTTTACCAATTTAACTATCTATAAGTGTAGTAGAAGCTATAATCTATCTAAATACTAAGACCTAAAGTAGAAAAGTTAATACTTAAACTCTATAATTAGGTCCGAACATTCTAGTATGCCTAATGCTGACTAGGTTTTAATATTACCTCTTATTTAAGTGTCTTTACATAAAATGAGATATCGTCTATCATTCTATATTAGAACTATCCAATTCCACATAAAATAATAGGTATCACTATAAAACTATTAGCACTGCAATGGCAAGGATTCAAGTCTATTGCGCCGACCAATGGCAGCGCTTACATTATCAGCTAATGGCGTGAAAGCAGCGCGCCGTTATTGCACCTTAGCTTGGTATTTTCCTATTGACTATTCCTGTTGGAAAATACCAAGCTGTACTAGAAAAGGCCATTGCAGGTTTTCCTGTTCTATAAACATAATTACATGATCAAAATCACATATCTATTCTATGCTATACGATAACGTGATTTGATAAATTATGTTACCAAATCACACATCTATGTGATTTGGTACGTATATCGACCCTGTAGTGGTAGATAAACTATTTGTTCTTTTAAAGAACCGAACTTAATAATTTAAGCCCTAACTATTATATTTCCCTGAAGCAGGCGAAATCTATCTTACGAACATTTAGTGTTTGTGGCGGGCTAAATTATTATCTATTGATACGTTATGCTAGTCTATATACGTAATAATAGATTCGTATTCTCGAATGTGCTAATTATGTGTGATTAAAAACTAAGCTAAACGTGACGCGACTTAAGACTAGACGTCTACTTATAACTATGTGCGATACGTCTTATTAACTATACTTTTTTAACGGCTTATAACTAAACGAGTTATATCTAAAGCGCCTACCTATGCCTATAAGACGACTCATATCTAGAACGCCTACCTATTACCTAACGGCTTATGTCTAGAACGCCTACCTATTACCTAACGGCTTATATCTAGAACGCCTACCTATTACCTAACAGCTTATATCTAGAACGCCTACCTATTATTGTAAGACGACTTATATCTAGAACGCCTACCTATGACATTGCGACTATCTATCTACATTGACGATCAGAGCAGAGAAACTTGTAGTGACGTCAAGAGCAGAAACCGAGGAAATGCGCCGTCCTGTCGATAGCTCTGAAAAGAGCTGTTTTAGCACCCGTATAACACGTAGTAGCTCTGAAAAGAGCTGTTTGTGAGAGAGGAGTGCTGTGCCCAGTTTCTTTCTTGACGCGACGTGAAGTCTTCAAGATATCCTTCAAGGGTCCTTTGTTCTTATATGGCGTGGGCGTAGCGACGATGGGCACAGCAATGACGTCCTCTCTCTACGGGTGCGGGCGGCGCATTGAGCGGCTGCGCTCTGTGCGCCCTATTTATAAGCGCGCCGTGAGACAGGAATTTCGTCGACGTGGGAACATTCGCGAACAATAGCATTCCAACGGTACGCCTACATGCGAAACTATTTGACTATTCGGTTGAATACCTATCTATATACAAAATGCAATGTCGTATTAATTAATAAACTATATTTACATGTGAGGCGTCGTGCACATACTCCCGCCGTGCAGTGACGTAGGCTGCTGTTGGTTGACTATGGCGCTGCATCCTCTGCTACCGGTGTCACGACGTCTGGCTTGTAGTCGGTTGGCAAGACGATGAGCTTCTTTGTGGGGCGCCTTAGAACTCCACCCTTTGTTTGCACGTCCACGGCTCGTACAATGTTGTCCTTGCCCGGATATGTTGCCACTACCTTACCCCTTGGCCAGGTATTGCGGGGCAAGGTATTATCGCAGATCAGGACGACGTCTCCTAATTTTAACGCCGCTCCCTTGCTCCTTGGCTCCCGCCGATTTTGTAGGTCGGGCAGATATTCTCTGAGCCATCGCGACCAGAAATGATTGGCGAGTTGCTGAGCCCGGCGCCAGTGAGATTTATGGTTCAAATCTCGCTCGTCGAAGGTTCCTGGCGTTTGCACTTGACCTGATCCTCCTATCAGGAAATGATTCGGAGTTAGAGACTCGTCGTCTTCTGCGTCTGTTGATACATGGGAGAGTGGTCTGCTATTTACTGTGTATTCTGCTTCACATAGTAATGTGTGTAGAACCTCTTCTGTGGGGTGGCGATTCTCTAAGACATTATATAAGGCTGTCTTGACCGATCTCACCAACCTCTCCCAAGCCCCTCCCATAAATGGGGCTCCGGGCGGAATGTACTTCCACACTATCGATCGTTTTGAAGCTTCATGTTTCAACGCCTCTCGGAGTTCTCTATCTGCGCCATGGAGGTTAGTCCCATTGTCCGAGTATAACTCTGTCGGACAGCCTCTTCTCGCTATCATACGTCTTAGTGCTTGGATTGCTGAGTCAGCAGACAGGTTTGCAGCAACTTCCAAATGTACTGCGCGAGTCGTCAGGCAAGTAAATAGAGCCACGTATCTCTTCTGATGGTGGCGTCCTACTGTCACTGATAGTGGTCCAAAATAATCGAGCCCTGTATATGTGAAGGGTCGTTGATGATGAGCCAGCCGGCTCTTAGGGTGGTTGCCGGTTTGTGGCACGGCTGGTTCGGCTTTCCTTATTCGACATTTCAAACAGTTCTTTACTATAGTTCGAGCAGTTGGTCGTAGGCGAAGTATCCAGAGGTGTTGTCGAACCTCGTTAATTAAAGTTTCGACTCCTGCGTGATTAAATTTTTCATGAATATGCGCCATATATAGTCGAGTGTATATATGGTCGCCATGGAGGACTGATGGCTCACGCTGACTTGCTGAGATTCTCGGAGTTTCGGCTATTCTTGATTTCAGGATTATTTTCCCAGCTGCATCTATTTCCACTGCTAGTAGACGAAGTTTACTATTTTTCTGGTCTATTTGATTCTCAGATCTTAACGCGATTAATTCTTCTGGGAAGGATTCTTCCTGCGCCGCTTGTATCCAAAGTTCCTCTGCCCTCTTGATGTAATGTGTATCAAGTGGGGTCTGGGTACTCGTACTATGTAAGGATGGGCGTGGTTTGATAACCTTCTTCTTTTTCTCTTTCCCATACGTAGGGTCTTCCTGTGACCTTCTCGCCGTCCTTTTGTAATTTACTTTTTCGTTAAGACTCTTGAATCGATTTATTGCGTCTAGTACTCTCGCCGTTGTTCGGATAAGACGCAACCACGATGAAAATCGTTCTATTTTGGGTAGCGCCTCTAATATACTTGAAGACTTTGTCGTTATATGGCAAGTCCTTTCTTCGCCAGTTTGATTTAATACCTCTATCTTCTCCGTAGGCCAATCTTCTATATTTTCACGCAAAAACTCTGGGCCTGTGAACCATCGATGATTGTGGTCAAAGTGCGGGGGCACGTCTCTGGTAGCGTCATCGGCTACGTTATGTCGAGTCGGGATATAACGCCACTCATTAACTTTGGTGCATTCCTCGATCTCGGCGACCCGATGAGCCACAAAAGACTTGTATGTTTTAGGCCCAGCCCTCAACCATGATAACACGGTTTTACTGTCGGTCCAGAAGAATCTACTTTCTATCGTTATCTTGTACTCCTCTGCGACGGTGCAGGCTAGTCGACAGCCTATCAGAGCTGCTTGGAGCTCCAGCCTTGGTATGGATAGGAGTTTCAGTGGTGCTACTCTGGCCTTGGCTGCTGCTAGAGTCACATGAACGTTTCCATTGCTATCTATTGTTCGCCAGTAGACGGCTGCGGCGTATGCCCTCTCGCTGGCATCTACAAAGGTGTGAAGCTCGTTCACTACATTTTTCTCGCTTAGGTGTGGGTGACAGCGAGGTAAATGGATGGCTTTTAGAAGTTTAATGCCTTTTACCCACTGTCTCCAGCTCTCAGCTAAATGGTCTGGCAATTTCTCATCCCAGCCGGTTCCTGTTCGCCAGGTCTCTTGAATAATGTGCTTCGCCTGGACTGTGATAGGCGAAACTAGGCCCAGTGGGTCGAATACCGACATGATTGTCCTCAAAGCTTCCCTCTTTGTTGGGACTTTTAGGTCATCGATGATCTCCTTGGGTACCCTAGCAAAGTTCAGGTTAAACCCTAAGGTATCCAATTTAGGCCGCCATATAAGGCCTAATATTTTTTCTATTCTATTTCCGTCTTCTAGATGACGATCTGTTATTTGGCTTTCTGTGACTTCTTGAAACTCCGCCACAACTTCGTCGCTATTAGAGGTCCAACCTCTTAAGTTGAAATTCGCCTCGCTATGTATTTTCTTTACTTGTTTAGATATTTCGATGGCTTCGCCAACGCTTCTAAAACTGTGTAGATAATCATCCATGTAGTGGTTGGATATTATTGCTTCTACAGCTAGCGGGTACTCTTCTCTATATTTTTCAGCGTGCGTGTTTTTTATGTATAGTGCGATGCTGGGGGAACACGCCGCACCGAAGATAACTGACCGCATTCTATATTCGTTGGGTGGGCCCTCCCGCCGGTCAGCGCGCCAAAGGAATCTAAGGACGTCTCTGTCGGTCTCTTTTATTCCAATTCTCAGAAACATTTCTTCTATGTCGGCGGCTACAGCTATCTTATGTTGTCTGAATCTCATTAGAACTCCAGGTAACGATTGCAATAAATCAGGGCCAGTAAGGAGGTGCTCATTAAGGGTCGTCCCTCCTGTGCGTGCGGCCGCGTCGAATACAACACGTACTTTTCCTGGCTTTGCTGGGTGAGTAACCGCGAAGTGAGGCAGGTACCATGTCTTTCCCGGTGTAGGAACAGCGGTGGCGGGTTCGGCGTAACCCTTTGCTAACAGGTTTTCTATTTGTTTGTTGTATTCGATCTTCATGTTGGGTTCTTTGTCTAATTTCTTCTCTATCGTGTAGAGTCGTTTTAGAGAATTATCGAAGTTGTTCGGCAGTCGAGACTCCTTTTCTTTCCATAATAGCGAAGTTTCGTAGCAACCTGAGGGTAACCTCACGGTCTCTTTGTTCAGCAACTCTATAGCGCGTTTCTCGGGATCCGCGCGTGTTTGGCGGGCCGTTATCCCCAATCCATCTATGGCGAAATACTTTTTTATCTCTTCGTTGATATCTTCATCTGAGTTCTGAGTGTATACTCTTTCGACCACGTAATTCAATCTATGTCCCAGCTGTCGAGTCGTTGCTCCGTGCAGAACCCAACCCAGTTCTGTTAAGGAGGCTACGGGTTGGTTAAGCGGTCCTGTCTTCGTCTGCTGGGCCATTAACAGGTGCCAATTATCTTGGCCTATCAGCAACGTAGGCGTTGCTTTCCCATGGTGCAAGTAACTCTCCACTTCTTTGAGATGACGACATCCTCTTATATCTTCAAGTTTTATTGTTTGCGGCGACAGCTTGAGTCCCTGGATCGTGCGAGCCTTCAACTCGAAACTCTTCTTTTGACCGCTAATATTGATAGAGACTCGTCGAGAGCGCGTCGCTTTTGTTTGTTTCCCGGCGACGGCTTCTATATTTAAAGGGTCGATTGGTCCCTTTGCGCCGATACGCTGAGCTATGCGTTCATCTATGAGGGTGACCGTTGATCCATCGTCAAGCAGTGCAAAGGTGTCGACGGATCCTTTGGGTCCCGTTAACTTGATCGGAACTATTTTCAAATATGTGTAAGTACGGGAATAAGTAGAAGCCACTACTTCGTTCTTCTCTGTGCTAGGTGGGTCGAAATGTAGAAGAGAATGATGAGTTCTGAGACACCCGTCTTTCTCGCACCTCTTCTTGGGACAAGTGTGCTTGGCTGCTTTATATTGCAGGCAGCGATAACACATTCTATTCTTCCTTGCCAATTCCCACCTTGTCTTTGAGTCCGCTTTCTTAAATATCTCGCAGTCGTGTTCTGCGTGGTTTTGTTTCTTGCAAAGAAAACAGCTCGATGCCTTTATGGGTCCTCTATGCCTATTGTTGTCGCAACTCTCAACTTTCTTTTGTTGTTTCACAGTAGTCTGTTCTTCGATGTAATTCGACCGCTGAAACCTTCTATTTGATATAAGAGTTTCGTCCGTTATGACTTCTGGTGGGGCGAATCTTCCACACATTTTCGCTTCCCTTTTGATAAATTCTTCGAATTGAACAAGGTCTGGCTCGTCTTCGGCTCTATTACTTGAAAAATCGATCCAGCGGTATCGTAGAGCGGGCGTCAATTTGTCCACTATGTCTTGAATTATCTCCGGGTTATACAGGTAGCGCGATTTCTTTAATATTTTAAGTGTAGCTACGCTGTTTCTAATCTTGCTTGCGAAGAGACATATATCTCTGGGTGAGTCCGTAGTTCTCCACGTATGCCACGTAGTTTAGCCATCTCCGCCTTTGCGATGGCGTCTGCACGTCCGAAACTCTCTTCTAATTCTATCATGATTTCTCGAGCGTCGGCATTCGCTATTAATAGGGGCTGCACTGTTTCCTTCGCTCTTCCTCTCAGGGCTCTTCTTAAACGGGCCGTGTTCTCGACCTTTGACAAGTGCTCGACTGACTCATCGAATGCTACTTTAAACGTCAACCATTGTGTATATGAACCGTTGAATGGTGGGAGGTCCATTGTATATCTTGTGACATTTTGCGTGGGTTGACTGATACGGCAAGCTTGAGTGATTGCCATAGCTAAGTCTGTGAGTCCTTGCGAAGATCCGTGAGGGTTCGTAGGAGGTTGTCCGGTCGACTTCAGCTCTTCCGACTTCGGTTGCGATGCCTTATATTTGCATTTGTCCCTTTCTTCCTTAATAAGCGATTTCACTTCTTTTCGTGAGTGTGAGGTGCTTCTTCTATTTGCTTCTGCCGTGACTCTGTCATCCGACCAAGACTTGTTGACAGAGTGTTGAGAGATATCGTCTTCTTGCTGTGACTCGTTGGAGCTATATTCTTCTGACTCGGAGGCCTCGAGTTGTAATCTATGTGCTCGGAGTTCGCACAGCTTGAGTTGAGCTAGAGCTATATCTTCTAGCGCTTGGGCGAGTCGGCGATTTTCGTCTCGTCCCTCTTTTGATGATCTCTTTTTTCTATGTTGCGGCGCGGCCATGTCATAAGTTGAGGCTAACGGCGCAGGTATTGAGGCGGTCGGCGTAGATGCGTAGTATTCAAACGACGTAGGTGCGACACGTAGCTCGTGTTGAGATGTGATTTCGTGTCTTGAAACATGTGGCGTCGGTGAGCTTGTACGTATCGTAGGCGAGGTTATGCGCAGCTCTGGCGAGGTTGTGCGCAGCTCTGGCGAGTTCGTGCGCGGCGCGGGCGAGATCTTGTGCGACGCTGGCGAGGCCTTGCGCGGCGCTGACGAGGTCTTGCGCGGCGCTGACGAGGTTGCTTGTGGCATCGGCGACGTAGCGCGCGGCGCGAGCGGTGCAGGGGTCATCGGTGGCGTGCGTCTGACAGGGCGATAGTCTCGCGACGACGGGATGTCGAATGACTCTGCGTGTGAAGCCTCGCCTTGGTCCCTCCCCCTCTTCGATCTGGTGATCGGCATCGTGCACGGATCCGGCTCGAAGGACCAAAATGTGCGGGACCGGGTCGACTAAATCGAACCTCCGCAGAACTTGGAAACGCGGCCGTCGAAAGACGAGCTCAGCCGTGACGACGAAAGTCGATCTACGGGTTTCCAATTCTACGGCAGGCTGACTCCCGCGCTCACCAGTGGTCTCTCCAGAGGACCAACGTAAGTTAGCCTAGAGCTGGAGAGTACCGGTGAGTTTGGGCTTGCCGACGAACGGTCCGATGCACCGAAGAAATGCCGGGGTGCACGATGGGTGGTGATGCGATGAAATGAAACACCAGATCTTGAGAGTTCAGGCTTCGTTCCTCTTCTATAGTCCCCAGTCTTGGTCGGATGGCGGTGAGGTGGCGTGTGCGGCGGTGGTGATCTTCGAACTGATTTTTGCGTGCTAGGCCGCCTATATTTATTCGCCACCTCTCCCGGCGCTCGGTGACTCTCGCATGCCGCGACGCGAGAGCCAATGAGCGTCGAGTATTCGCCGATCAACCAAGAATGGGGATAAGAAAATTGCACGAAAATACTATTTATTTATATTTACAATTCTCTTATACTATTAACAATTATTATTATATCTATATTAATCTATAAACTATTGGAATTTACATAAATCTAATAAGAAACCATTCTTCTATACTATAACTATTCTAAATGACTATTCTAAGCTCTAAGTGGTGCTAACTAAGTGCTTATAACTATACAAAGAGCTTAAATCTATCCTATTCCTATTTACAATGTCTATAAACTCTATGCCTAGCCTTAAATCGCGTCCGAATAATCCAATATGCTTAAGTAGCTCTATACACTTTACATTGGTTACTTTTACCAATTTAACTATCTATAAGTGTAGTAGAAGCTATAATCTATCTAAATACTAAGACCTAAAGTAGAAAAGTTAATACTTAAACTCTATAATTAGGTCCGAACATTCTAGTATGCCTAATGCTGACTAGGTTTTAATATTACCTCTTATTTAAGTGTCTTTACATAAAATGAGATATCGTCTATCATTCTATATTAGAACTATCCAATTCCACATAAAATAATAGGTATCACTATAAAACTATTAGCACTGCAATGGCAAGGATTCAAGTCTATTGCGCCGACCAATGGCAGCGCTTACATTATCAGCTAATGGCGTGAAAGCAGCGCGCCGTTATTGCACCTTAGCTTGGTATTTTCCTATTGACTATTCCTGTTGGAAAATACCAAGCTGTACTAGAAAAGGCCATTGCAGGTTTTCCTGTTCTATAAACATAATTACATGATCAAAATCACATATCTATTCTATGCTATACGATAACGTGATTTGATAAATTATGTTACCAAATCACACATCTATGTGATTTGGTACGTATATCGACCCTGTAGTGGTAGATAAACTATTTGTTCTTTTAAAGAACCGAACTTAATAATTTAAGCCCTAACTATTATATTTCCCTGAAGCAGGCGAAATCTATCTTACGAACATTTAGTGTTTGTGGCGGGCTAAATTATTATCTATTGATACGTTATGCTAGTCTATATACGTAATAATAGATTCGTATTCTCGAATGTGCTAATTATGTGTGATTAAAAACTAAGCTAAACGTGACGCGACTTAAGACTAGACGTCTACTTATAACTATGTGCGATACGTCTTATTAACTATACTTTTTTAACGGCTTATAACTAAACGAGTTATATCTAAAGCGCCTACCTATGCCTATAAGACGACTCATATCTAGAACGCCTACCTATTACCTAACGGCTTATGTCTAGAACGCCTACCTATTACCTAACGGCTTATATCTAGAACGCCTACCTATTACCTAACAGCTTATATCTAGAACGCCTACCTATTATTGTAAGACGACTTATATCTAGAACGCCTACCTATGACATTGCGACTATCTATCTACATTGACGATCAGAGCAGAGAAACTTGTAGTGACGTCAAGAGCAGAAACCGAGGAAATGCGCCGTCCTGTCGATAGCTCTGAAAAGAGCTGTTTTAGCACCCGTATAACACGTAGTAGCTCTGAAAAGAGCTGTTTGTGAGAGAGGAGTGCTGTGCCCAGTTTCTTTCTTGACGCGACGTGAAGTCTTCAAGATATCCTTCAAGGGTCCTTTGTTCTTATATGGCGTGGGCGTAGCGACGATGGGCACAGCAATGACGTCCTCTCTCTACGGGTGCGGGCGGCGCATTGAGCGGCTGCGCTCTGTGCGCCCTATTTATAAGCGCGCCGTGAGACAGGAATTTCGTCGACGTGGGAACATTCGCGAACAATAGCATTCCAACGGTACGCCTACATGCGAAACTATTTGACTATTCGGTTGAATACCTATCTATATACAAAATGCAATGTCGTATTAATTAATAAACTATATTTACATGTGAGGCGTCGTGCACAACATCAGTTAGTTACGCGTAAAGTCTCTTCGCGGTCCGAGCAAATATTTGTTTCTTAGCTTTTATTTGTAATATTTAGATGATTAGATTAAAATATTACAATGGGGATTATGTCAGGATCGTGCCAAGTGGCGCGCGCGCCTTTGTGTCTGCCTATCTCTGTGGGAAAAAGGCGTGACAATTTGATTGATTGATAGTACAAATATTTCCTAATAAAAATAAAATAACAAAAAAGGTAGATATTTACTCTGCATCTGATTGTCTAAGAGTGGTAGTCATTGGTGCCCAGTCTGCCGATCCGTACCTTAAAGTGACTCAGTCGCGTTTCGGGATTAGTTTATAAGTTGCCGGTTCCAACTAGGCCAACTAGCAGCAACAGTAAATACCGTTAGTTTATAATCTATCTCGCGAGTTTGTAAACTGTCGATAATGTGATAAATTGTGAACTATGAGTATAATACCAAACTGCTTACAATATAACATATTAATACACGATAGTTCACAATCTATCCATGATAGATTTTAATATAGATTGGATACATAGTTAGATATGGATTGAATAATAACTATCGAAAATTAATATGTTATATTGTAATAATGGTTCAGTTCACAATTTATTAACAGTTTATTAACTCGCGAGATAGATTATAAACTAACGCTCTTCACAATTATACGATAACATATATGTATAATAGAATAGAAAAAAACAAATATAACTGAAACTTATTCAAATGATTGCCTACTTTATGTTAATTTCTAAATGTATATAATAACACACATGAAAGTGGCACAGATGTATTGATTTTTTTTTCACGTTCATAGTTGTTCATCATGCAAAGTTCACACATTGGTAACACGCAGGGCTCAGGGTGTGCCCGCCGTTTGCTACTAAAACAATTCGGTCACGCCATACTTTACAATATATAGAGGGCCATAACTCCTCAGACTTATTGGGATATATAATTTTATGCAAAGATTAGTCTGCTGTGGCCCACGGCTTCACCCGCATTTAGGAAATCAAAAATCAAATTAAATTGTCATGCATTTTTCCCACGGGGATAGGCAAAGACAATGGAGCGCCACTTGCCACGATCCTGACACAACTCCCTCGCTTCCTTTACATCGAAAATTCTCTTCATACAAGCTCTACGGTTATGGGCACTAGGCAACCTAGCTTTCTTAAGGATGTCTCCGATTTAATCGGAAAACACCCTCCTGGGCCTGCCTTGTTTAGCGCATTTAAGAAATGTTAATACTTATCTTCTCTATAATTTAATAACAGTCTAGTAAAAGGCTTTTAGTAATCTTTGGCTGTCATAGGGAAAAGTATAATATCCAATAGCATCGACTGAACCGAACGTAAACTGAGTCGGTTTTTTAAGCGTCCCTTGCTTTTGATCTGACAAGTCGAGGGCAAATATCAAGTTTAAAAAATCTTTATTTCTTTAAGTATATTCCATATAATGGTATATATTCTAGGTATATATAATGATACTATATGAGTATATTCAATTTTAAAAAAGTAATCATATGTAAGTCCTTTTTTATTTTCCCCCAAAGTCCTATATTGTTTATGAAATCATAACAGTGTTCGCTATAAAATGAACGAAAGGTCTTAGTATATAAAAACCACACACGGAGACCAAGGACGCAGGGACGGAAGTGGTATGTAGGCCCTTACAAAGTATAACGTATAAGAGCAGGTAGGTTTTTTGACATAAACCGGAGAGCCATTTTATAGTCGTCCCAAATTTCTTTACATTTGTGCATATGGATGTAATTTTATTTTATTTAGATCTAGTTATTCGTTAGTTGAATCTTAGTTAGTCAAATATACTATTCTGGTCTAATTGAAAACGGCAACTTTCAAATTGATTCTAAAGCACGGCTGTATAAATAAACTATAAAAACTTAAAATCTTTGGCCGGCACAGGGTCGGGCTTCATCAAACTTTAGTTTCAACACTAATTTTCCTCACAGATCATTGAAATACAGCAATTCTCCTAGAAAATAAAAAACCGACACTAGGACGCTTAAGGCTATCGTAAAATGAGACGCTTTTTGACCTCTCCTTGTTTACCATCAGGCGAGTTGAGGTGAGAGATCATGTCTTAATAAAAAAATCTAGTCTCCCCAGGCAAAGGGTACTAAGGTCAGATGTCGTATCACAATAAAAAAAACTGTCTACGTCAATCAAGCAAATTGTTACGCCCTTTTCCCACAGGGATAGGCAGAGACAATGGAGCGCCACTTACCACGATCCTTACACAACTCCCTTGCTTCTCTCACATGCACAATTCTCTTTATACAGGCTCTGTGGTTATGGGCACTAGGCAACCTAGCTACTGTCTACGTACCACTTTTAAAATTAAATCTAGATGCTAGATGTTACCTAGATATTATCTATATAGATGTATATCTAACCTTATATCTATATTCTAGCTATATATATCTTAAACTGTCTCAAAGAGTGGTAGGAACTGGTGTCCTGTCTCCCGATCCGGGGTAGTACCACCAACTTACAATTATACAGACCGTGAAGTAACTTTAAAGTCGCAATTCGTAATCAGATTGTAAGTTGCCGGTTTCAACTAGGCCGGCAACACAACTGATTACAGTTATTTCACTGTAGTAGCAGTCGTCTCCATTCATGGACTGCACAATATCTTAACATCAGGCGGGGTACCATTATACTCGTTTGCCTTGTATCCTTCAAGCGATGCGTGAAGAAGCTTGGCCAGCTTAGTGACAACGACTGAGGCAGCCGTGTACCATCCGGTTATTTCAGTCGTCGTCACTCTTGGACCTCCTTCTGCTAATCGAGGTCGAGGTCAATTGTCGTGTCACAATAAAAAATAAAAGAAAATACGGCATAGATCATCCAAGAGTAATGATGTATTGCTGTTACGCGTATTTTTTATTATTGCTTATATTTTTATGTCTTCCTTATCCTGACACATTGCGTTACATGGTTCGGAAATGTTATATAACACAGTCATAGGTATATTTATATATATATGTAGACAGAGGTGATTTTAAAAAGAATGATTTGTTCTTGTAAATGATCATATATATATTATATTAAATAGTAAAATATATATAGTAAATGATCATATATATTATATATAACTCGTATTATGACTCGACATTTGTTTGTATTTATTTACATTTCTATATTAGGCTACTAAAGTGCTTGTATCATAGAAACAGGACGACTAAAGTACATATATATGTGTACTTTAGTCGTCCTGTTTCTATGATATATATATATATACATATATACATATATATATATCATAGAAACAGGACGACTAAAGTACACATATATATGTACTTTAGTCGTCCTGTACCTTTTGTACTTGTACTTTTTGGACTATACCAGCAATGTAACCTATTTTGTACTAAATGTTTAACTTAACCAAGACTATATAGCCTGTTGTATCTACCTATTAATTTAAAAAATAAATAAATATAAAACTATGTGTAAATGTTTAATTAATTACTCAGAATAGTATTTAATAAAATTCAAAGTATATAAACTATAATTAAACTCTAAATAAAAAATATCATCTAATGGCGTCACATCAGAGATGGTCCCAAGGAGACTGGCAACAATGTAATTTAAAGAAATAATAAAAGCTAAAGTCTAATTGGGTTGTTTGAAAAAGTACCTACTATTGTTTATTATTACTACTAAAATAGTTAGCGATAAAAATCTAGAGAATTCTCGACCAAACAACATCATATAAAAGAGAAAGTCATAAACAACGTTAAATTAATAGGCCGTTTTATCGAAACGCCACAAAATGAAGGGAGACCACTAACGTATAAGAAGAAAAATTACAAGCAATATATCAGAGGATTTTTCTAATAAAGTTACCACAGAAATGTCTACATTTGCCGCTATTTTAGACGACATACTTCAATAAAAGTTTTACTATTTGTTAAAAAACAATTTAAATAAAATAAATACTGACTGTTTGAGGTAGTACCGCCACTTTACACCAAGTCTACAGGCCGACTGTGTAGTGACTCAGTCACGTTTCAGGATCAGCTTGTAAAAAACAAAATAACGAAAAATCATTGTCGTTTTTCATGACAATTTGATTGGTATTAACGTTATATTTTATTTACATTATTAAAATAATACATATCTCACATCTTTCTTGAAGATGTCTCCGATTTGGTCGGCGAACACCCTCCTGGGACATCCTCAAGAAAGCTAGGTTGCCTAGTGCCTATAACCATAGATCTTGTATAAAGAGAATTGTGAATGTGAAGAAAGCGAGGCAGTTGTGCCAGGATCGTGGCAAGTGGTGCTCTATGGTCTCTGCTTATCCCTGTGGGAAAAAAGCGTGACAATTTGATTAATTGATTGATCTTACATAATTCTTTAAATGAATATATCATCGTCGATCATGCAAGAAGCTAAATCAGCAGATCTCATAACCACAAAGCTTGAATGAGGATAATTTATCGATATGAGAGAAGCGAGAAACTTAAATTAAGTTGGTGTGCGTTTTATAAATTATTGCGACTGCTACTACAGTTAAATAACTGCAAAATACAGTCCCAGTAAGCGAGGATCTTAAGAGTGGTAGGCAGTGGTACCCAGTCTGCCGATCCGAGTAATATCACAACTTACAAATATACAGACCGTGAAGTGATTATTCGCGTTTCGGGTTTAGCTTGTAAGTTGCCGGTTCCAACTAGGCCGGCATAGTGGTTGTGACTGCTACTTACAGTTATTAAATTTTAGTAGTAGTGACATCCATTCATAGACCACACTCTCCCGCCTAACATCAAGCGGGGTGCGGTCATATAATAATAATAAAAAAATGAGATCGTGTAAACTAACACTTCTTGAGAGAGCTGGGGCATGAGAATTAGATATATAAAATCGTTAAATCGTCTACATCCTATTTTTTTATTGGAGCTTGACATATCGAGCGGTCCACTCGTATAACTAAACAGATAATTATTATCCTTAATATTGCACCTACTACCATTGATACTGTCTTTAAAGCCTAAGGTTGGCTATCAGAGAATGTCTAACGGCATTAAGTCCGCCTTTGTTCATATAGTGCCTATTAGGAACCAACAACTTACAAGCTGCAGCTGATCCTTGAGCGACTGAGTGAGTCACTTTATGGTTTGTACACTTGTGAGTGGTGGTACTAACTCGAATCGGGCCTACTTCTACTACATACCTGAATACGTATTATGGAGTTGAATTCACATTTAACTTAAAACGTATATGAATCCCTAACGTAATATGAAATGAGGTATATGGAAGAAACAGAAACTGGGGAATTAATTGACCGTTTTATGAGATCATTTCGAGTGAGTGAAATGACCCAGAACTCCGTTTGAGACTTGAATGAGACAACGTTAAAAGCAATATTTAGGACTGTTATTATTCTTTAACATATGTATATTGTATATGTATATATTGAGTATTTTATCTCTAGCCTTTTTCATTATAGCCTTTTCGTAGACTTCTATAGTCCTTATACAATTATGTAATTACTTGTAAATACATAATTCTAAAATAATTTTAACATGTTTTTTTATATATATTTATTTGTATAATAATCTAAAAAAGTCTTTGTATTAAGAAAACTAAGCGACCAAAGTACATTACTTTCGTAGCGGCAAGTGTTTTTTTTTTCACTTTTACTACACCAGGGTTACCTTATATGTAATAATTCATATTATAACTGTAAAAAGTAGTCATGAAAACTAAATAGAAGAGATCCCTGCACATCTCCGGTGTCTGTCGATTAACGCATGACAGCTCTAAACTTCTGACTTAAGTGTTGTACCTTGTAAATGTAATAAAGTTTTTGTACTTCTGATTATTTTACGTTGTGATTAAATCCATATTTTCTCAGAAGGACAAACAATATTCGCTTATTTGAGAATACAACATTTTATAATTAGTAAAAACAATATTTAGGAGTTCGGCGAAATGATTAATTTAATTTAGAAGTTATTTAAGAAAATATTAACATAAAATTCTTTATTTCAAATATTAGGTAGTACTAAAAATCATAGCATCTAATAAATAAAGAACATAAAATATACCTATCGCTATTAGTTTCCTAATCAATCAATTAATCAAATCAATCAATCAATTAATCAAATTGACACGCATTTTTCCCATAGCCACTTACCACGATACTTACATAACTCTCTTGCTTCCTTCACATCTACAATTCTCTTCATACAGGCTCTGTGGTTATGGCAGTAGGCAACCTAGCTTTCTTGAGAATGAAAAATTCTACGATTTGTTCAGAAAACACCCTCCTCGGAAACTCGCATCCCTCCTCAATTTTTTTCTACTTCAAATTTATCTTAGTAGGTACATGTTTCATTAAGTAATTAATTGATTTCTTTGTTTCAGAATACAAATGCGGAATCTCACCCATCTCATCAACCTTCAGGAATGTTGCAAAGCAAGGCGATGACCAACGCCGCAGTGACACAATGGCTTATAAATCTTGGAAGAAATGGATAATAATGGTCTCATTTGTTTTATTTACGTACACTTACGCTGATTTTACGACAGAATGTCAGAGACCGTGCGATTGTAGATGGCAGTCGGGCAATAAAGCGGCAATCTGCTCAAATTCAACGCTGAAATCCATTCCAGGCAATTTAAGCAGTGATATACAAATATTAGATTTATCCAATAACAATTTAAGACAGTTGCATCAAGAGGGCTTTAAAAAAGTAGGCCTAAGCAACTTGAAAAAGCTTTTTCTTAAAGAATGTAACATAGAATTTATACATAAATCTGCTTTTGCAACTCTTGCTATTATGATCGAACTCGATCTTTCTAAGAATAAAATACGATCCATTCACCCGGAAACGTTCAAGGGGACAGAGAAACTCAGATTGATAAACTTAAGTAACAATTTGATAGATAGGTTGGAAGACGGTTTGTTTCGTAACTTAAAGTTTCTTCAGAAAGTCGAAGTGAGCAATAACAGAATAGTTAGAATAGGAACTCGAACTTTCGCTAACCTGCCACAGCTTAAAATTTTAAGATTCGATGGTAACAATATATCGCATATGAAACCGGAGACTTTGATGTCGCTAAGCAATTTATCTGGTCTCGATTTACACAATAATCCATGGAGATGCGATTGCAATTTACAAAACTTTAGAAATTGGGCGATAAGTCATAACCTGTATACGCCACCGACATCGTGCGCGTCTCCGCCGGCGGTTAAAGATAAACTTTGGAACGAATTAGACTCCACTAACTTTGCCTGTCGACCAACGATACTAGAACCTCTGCCCGATACTACGGTGAAAAGTTACGACGAAAACGTGACTCTGACTTGCAAAGTGGTAGGGAACCCTACTCCGGATGTAGTCTGGAAATTTAATGCTAGAACTATTGAACCCCGAGCATTCGGAGAATTGCGTTACATTCTGTCAGATAATACATTAGACCTTATTAAGTGGACTAATTTGACCATTTTGAATGCTAGATATAGCGACCGGGGTAACTATTCTTGCATAGCAGAAAATCCTGGAGGGAAGGATGAAAAGACCTTAATGTTAGTGTTGACAAAATATGGAGGAGGTACACTATTAGGCATCGACAACGAATCTTTTATGATATTAGTTGGTTGTCTAATTGCTATTTGTATTATAATTTGTACAATATTTACTTCCTGTTTCTGGATGTCTAAGAGAGCAGACACAAAAAGACTGATAAAACCAGACGCTAATTCGTCAAATGGGGATATTCTTATCGAAGGCTCTGTTGGTTCGGAGCTAGAAAAGGGTTTTATTTCGGAAGTTAATCCTGTCACCAAGCCGCCTCGGAAATACGATGCGCCTCCATCACTGACGAGCGAAGCTACCGAAATGTCAGAACTGAACCGCACCCTCCTTGACAGTGAGTCAATTTTAGGTAAATAAATTATGATACCTTTTACATCTTTTGTTGTATTGAGATTCATATTATAAAAAATACATTATTCATGCATTTAGTTATACTTATAGGTTTTATGTATGGATAATGTACTAGTATTTGGTACTAGCACAATGTACATAGCAAAAAAATGTTTAATATAAAATACATTATACATGCATTTACAGTCAAATTAGCTTGGAGACGTTTTTGCATTTGTAATAGTGCACCTAAGAGCGCGTTTACATTATTAACACATGTTACGAAAACACGTCTTGTGCTTAGGTTTTAATTGGAAGCAAGATAACCGAAATCTTTATTAGAAAATCACGAAATTCGGTACTTACGACTTAACTATTTGATAAAAATTGCAGAATATCGTGCACTAAACCGACCAATTGTTTTCACCGATGACACATTTTTACATGCCCTCTCGAAATCTTGGTCAGATGGAAGCACACAGGTTTAAAACGACATTTATTATATCTGAGGGCAATAGGCCAAAATTTTTAAATTAAAATAAAGTTATAATAGTTATTAATTTATTTATTTGCTGCCTACAAACGCAAAAAAGTCTCCATGCTAACATCTTCATCTACCGCCGCGACATAATGGAAACTCGCTCTTACTACACACACTACTACAAATGCAAAAACGTCTCCAAGCTAATTTGACTGTAGTTGTATAGGTATTATGTATGGATAAGGTATTAGCATTATGTTTAATAGAAGTAAAATATTTACAATAAAACAAAGCAATTCCTAATGTTCGTCGCGTGTTTTGCTCGACGTACCATAAAATTTAATGAGAAATGAAATCTTTTAGTACCCAAAGAAAAACAAAATGCAAACAAACTCTTTAAATATCGTTATTTTTATGTATGAAATATTTAATAAAACTAAACATACTTTGCTAATTATTGTTTTCTTTTTACTTACAGCCTCCAACGAAGATAACAGCCGTCTACACGATTTAGAAACTCTTCAAAAGATATCTCAAGAAACATTACTTATCGGTCGATTAACAGGAGAACATCAAGCTTATCCACCAGATTTATTATCGTTTCCTTTAAAAGGAACGACACAAATATCACCTGCCACTAGTGGTACATCATCAGGTCAGGATAGACCCAAGTCTTCCCAAAATAATTTAGACAGTCCTATAAAATCACCAAACTATCTCCCACATCCGAATATAGGAAATGTAGGAACATCGAATCAAAGTTCAATTCCTCTAGTAAATCCTAGAGGAGGCTATGTGACTCTTCCTAGAAAGCCTAGAGTGCCCAATTGGTTACCAGAAAGCATAAGGCACCAACCAGCTTTAACAAATCTGAATGGCGTGATACCGCATTATGACAATTTTGGTACTAAGCTATTTGGCACAGGCGGTGTTTACTATAGTTTAAATAAAAGTGAACTTGATCTTTGTCCAATCAATGGCAAATATATGAATCCTCTGCATATTCCTTATTCTAATATCGAGAGTTCGAATGATGATATCGAACCAGCGCCATCTCCAGCGCCAGGGACACCGCATGCAACAATTCCAAGAAACAGTTTGAGTTCCCCTAATATACATAATCAGCTTTTAGCACTACAAGCAATGTCTATCAACGCGGGACCCCCAAGTTACGCTAGATTTTCGTCTAAGTTCGGTCCAGACCCTAGATCGTTAAAAGTGTTACTGGGATCTTCGGAGAAAGAAAGTTTGTTGAATAATCCAAAAAATGACATTTTAAACTTAGGAAGCAGTGTAAATATAGTTAATGGTACGTTAGGACGAACGCGAAGTGCACCGAAACCTCCGCCCAAGCCTAGAAAAAGGAATTGTAATGAGCCATTTTTAATTAATTCTGGAGAGACGGCGACACAAGTCTGAGTGGAAAAGTGTACGGTTCAATCATAATTCTTTATTATATTGTTTTTATAGTATTTAAATATTGGTGCTTATGAGAATAATATAATTATTGCTTTTAGCAGTCAAATTTTGTCAGCTCAATATAGGGATAAATAGTTATTCTGTCAGTGGTTGAGCGGTCATGATTAGGCTGTATATTCATTATTAGTATATTTATTTAGAATAACCGAAGTAATTTAATAATTGTAAATTGAAAGTCTTTCCTTGAATATTAGATAGGTAATATAAACACTATAAGCTTCATTACTTACGTTAATATCGCCAGTATAAATAATTTTAATATGTATATTTGTTTGTATAAATGTAAATAATAATGAATATAAGTATATTATGATGAATGAGAGATTGTTAGATTGGACCAATTGTATGAATGTATGATGTGATGAATGATAGGTACACTTACTAAAATAAAAACTATGGAAATATTTTTCTTGTTTTTCATTCATTTTTTCCTACTAAATTACATGTGATACTTTTTTAGGAGTGGAAGCTTTTGTCATGTCTACCGAGTTCATATATCGGTAGACGAATAACAACTATTTTAAAGCGATTTTGAAACTACTCAGTCGCGTTTCAGGATCAGCTTGAGAGTCTCCGGTTCCAATACAGTTGACATGCTGCTTGCAGTTATTTTACACTGTAGTTACGATTGTATTAGCAGTCACCTTCTTTTATGGATGCTCTAGTCTAGCTTAACATCAGACGCGGTGCTGTCATGTCATGATATGTCAATAAATACTTAAAAAATTAAAGGCTTGTCTTGTAAGAGAATAAAGCTTCCTAAAACTAGTCATCGTAATAATGGATAGCTAAGATGCTTTGATTAGCTACATAGTCAGTCTGAAAATGCTGGGTAGTACTAACACTTTCAATTGAACAGTCCTGAAGTGACTAAGTTGTGTTTCGGGATCAGCTTAAAAGTTGCAAGTTCCAACTAGGCCGACATAATGGATGCGATTGTTACTTGCTGTTATTTAACTGTGGTATCAGTCACCTGGGTCAAACTTCAGCTAACGCAGGCGCTACATAAAGAAAGCGGTCTTTAAAAATGAGTGACTTAATTTATATGAAAATTAGAAACCATTTAGACCATTGATTAATGAATAAAACAAATTGTATGCAGCTTACCGCGTTTATTTTTGGTTAATAATTTTACATTTTTTTTTATTATTCCGATAGTGTTAATGCGATAGTAAGCCGCATAAAATATGTCGAATTTATTAATCAAAATTGTGTAATTCATTATATATATATATAAAATATTTATTTTTAATAATTTTCACTAAATCACTTTTAGTAAACAATTTTATATTTCAAATGTCTTCAACAAGAGCGTTGTAAATCATGCTGCGATATGAAAAGGTATGTATTATCATAACGATGGGTGACATTTTGGCGACAGCGGAAGCTTGGACAGAGAAGAATGAGCTGTCCAAAAGAATAAAAAATAATACTTATAATCTAATTAGAAAAGATCTGTGTTTTAAGTTAAAAATGTAAGCTTAAATTATAATTATCTATCTGAGATATAATTGTCACGCTATTTTCCCACAAGCAGAGACAACGGAGCGCCACTTTCCACGATTCTGACACAACACCTGTCCTGTTTCTATGATACTAGCACTTCAGTAGCTTAGTACAGAAATGTATAATAAAAAATAAAAAAAATATATAATGGTAATGGATCGTCATATACGATAGCCTGATGTTAAGCCCAAGCTGGGGTGCGGACTATGATTGGAGGTAACTACTCCTGCAGTTAAATAACTGTTATTAGCAGTCGCATCTGTTATATATATATATATATATATATATATATATATATATATATATATATATATATATATATATATATATATATAATATATCAGTTAATTTGAAATATATACTAGTACCCGACATGCCCAAAATAAATTTTGTAATTATTCCGTATTTAATCATACCTTATAATTAATTATATATATATATATATATATATATATATATATAATATAACAGTTAATTTGAAATATATACTAGTACCCGACATGCCCAAAATAAATTTTGTAATTATTCCGTATTTAATCATACCTTATAATTAATTATGACTAATTAATACTTTAATATTAGAGAAATTATACAGATATAAGAGTTAATATTAATAATGGTGTAATTAAAATTAATAAGGTAAAAAAAATAATTGTATATAAAAATAATAAAAATAGGTTTTTAATTAAAAAAGGAAAGTTAATAAACGACCCTGCTAATTATTGTGCCTTTAATAAAATCGAAAGGGAGCGTGGGAGTTGTGTCAGGATCGTGGTAAGTGGCGCGCCATTGTCTCTGCCTATCCTTGTGGAAAAGAGGCGTGACAATTTGATTGATTGATTGATAATACAATCGAGTAGCTATATTATAAAAATATCAAAGGTTCGCGGTGCCATAACTACAGAGCTAATAACTGTAAGTGACAGTCATTTCAACTATGCCGGCCTAATTCGAACCGGCAACTAACAAGCCGATCCCGAGACGCAACTAAGACACTTTACAATCTGTATACTTTTAAGTGGTGGTACTACCCCGGATCGGCAGACTGGGCACCACTCTCAACCACTCTTATTTAGTTTAAAAAGCACCCTATTTATTCAGCTTTGAGAATCGCACGTAAAATATGCGAACTTATGCTTTCTAAATGTAAATGCCTTTTGTTGAAGTTACAGAGTTTTGATGTATGTTAATGTGCTTGCCTAAATTATTTCCCCTTAGGCGGTACGAGCGCCTACAACGTTGGAAAATGTACCACATTAACTGTTAACAAGAAAAACTTATTTGAATTATTAAGATTATTTAATGAGGCAGACCCAGGAGGGTGTTATACGAGCGAGGGTATTGCCTAGTGCCCATAACCGTAGAGCTTATTATAAAGAGAATTGTGGATCTTCATACTAAGGGAAGCGAGGGCAAGTGGCGTAATCGTATAGTCTGTCTAAGCCGAAATGACGCGCCCCTCCACCGCATTTGCGCACACCAGATAACTAAAAATATTAATGCAACACACCGAAAATGCAATTATAGTTGGTCATTCAGATGCTGAAGGAGCACGCTGATAAAGTATAATACGAGTAGTATAGTTAGAAATATTTGCATTCACACATTTAAATAAACTAATAAAGTGGAGCGGCGCGTCATTTATAGTTAGACAAGCTATACATGACTGCTACTTCCGGTAATTTACCTTAAGCGGTATAAAGCTTGACTCTAGCTTGACATCAGGCGGGGTGCTGTCATATGTCGAGGAATAATAATATAAAAAACAGTAAAAGGCTCCTACATTTTTATCCCTTAGTAAAACGTAATCTAAGGTAACGATTCAAAAGATTGAACTTTCTATCCTCAGGGAAATGAATCTTTCCAGATAACTTCACAATAAACTGAATTTATTTAAGAAAAATATTTTACGCTTACCTTTAAATGAGTTTTTTGTACTAACCCATAAATTTATTAAGTGGAGGCTGTGGAAAATTTAAAAATAATATACAAGTATAAATATTTCTATGAATAGAATACATGTTTTTTATTTTGACTCGACATTTCACCTGGACCAGCCTGATGTAAGCAAGAGGAGGTCCAAGAGTGCCGACGACTAAAAAAACCGTCAGTGTAGCATTATCCTACTATTATTTTAAATGTGAATGTGAGTTTGTTTGTAACGTTTTCACGCAACAATTACTTCATCATGAAACTATGTACACATATTTTTGGAGGTACTAGAAGTAACATAGGTACTTTTAATTAAAAAAAATATATATTTTTACTATAGTTTTTAATTAACTATTTCTGTCTGTCATTTTTATATGAGTTATCGAGAATTAAGAACCTCCTCCTTTTTTATGACTGTGTTATAAACCTAATTTTTCGCGGGTGAAACCGCGGGCACAGCTAGTTATATATATTTTGAAGGATTTCTGTTAAATAAACTGTTCAATTTTAACTTTGTATTAGAAAATATTGTTTCTTATTTAAACTTTTTATGGCCAGCATAGTGACGGCGACTGAGGCAGCCGTAAACTGAGGCGGTTGTTTAGTCATCGGCACTTTTGGACCTCCATCATGCTTACCAACAGACAGGTCGAAGAGAGATATCAAGTCATAATAAGAAATAATAAAAAAAATATCGGAGACGATGGTCTAGCGTCTGTGGTAATACGGGTAAAACCACATAGACGGTAGGCCATTGCCCATAACCAAATATCTTGATCTAAAAAATAAAATGGCGTTCTAAGGGGGAGGCCTATGTTCAGAAGTGGACGTCTTCTGGCTGATGATGATGATGAAAGATCTTGCTTGTATGTGACGGAAGCGAGGAAGTAGTTTCAGGATCGTGGAAAGTGGCACTCCATTGTCTCTATGGACTATCACTATGGAAATTGATACAATTTCATAATTTCTTTTTTTTATTGTAGCTCTCTTATTGTCAGCACCTTACCTGATGTTAAGCTGGGGTGCTTCCTTGGAATAAGGTGATTGCTACTACAGTTAAATAACTGCAAGTTATCCTTATAAGTTGGATCCTTTAAGCGATGCGTGAAGAAGCACCTTAGGCCGGCATATTGGCGGCCGCTGGGACAGCCGGGAATTGCTGATCACTGAATGTGATTGCTACTCACAGTTATTGAATTGTAGTAGTAGTGACATCCATTCATGGACCACATTTCAGCTTAACATAAAGCTGGGTGCTGTCATATCTCGAGTCACAATAAAAAAAATTAAAACATGATTGATTGTTTGATCGCCTATAATATAAAAATAATGATCCTGAACGATGCAAAGCAAAATAATCCTTTACCACAATCTTTTTCTTGGTCGTCTTTCAGAATAATCCGTCTTTTGTACAACGACTGTCCGGGAATTGTGTCAATCCAGCAGAAAACTTTAATATTACAAGCGCAAGATAGCGAAAACTATATCGGGAGTCTTTACGGAATTTGCAATTTTTGTAGCTTTTGCAACGCAAAACTTGTTTCCTGTTCGAATTGTATTTTTAGAGTTTTATCGAACCATTCTTTTTTGGTTCTAGTATTTGTTTTTTAGTTTTTCTTTTTAATTTAAAGTCGCCCTAACTACTGAGGTTTTCAGCTACTACGGTGTTGTTTTTTTATTGGCGCTCGATATTATGACAGCTCCCTGCCTGATGTTACGCTGGTGTGTGGTCCATGAACGGAAGGCGTGTTGACGACAGGCGTGGACGAACGGTAAGCGGTTGGTTTGTTGCGCGTGAAATCCCGGGTTCGATTCCCGGTCGGAGCAAATATTTGTTTCATAGCTTTTATTTGTAATATTTAATAATACTCAATATTTAATAATTATTTTAAAAATATTGCAAATATTTGTTAATAAAATAAAAAGAGATAGATATTTGCTTCGGGTCTTGTTATCAAAGAGTGGTAGGCAGTGGTACCCAGTCTGCCGATCCGGGGTAGTACCACCACTTACAGACCGTGAAGTAAATTAGTCGCGTTTCGGGATCAGCTTGTAAGTTGCCGGCATAGTTGATGTGACTGATACTCACAGTTATTGAATTGTAGTAGCAGCGACATTCATTCATGAACCATACTCCAGCTTAACATCAAGCGAGGTGCTGTCATATCTCGAGTCACATTAAAAAAGCGACTGCAACTAAAGTTAAATGCGTAGGAGTACGCGTCCATACTTTCCCGCACAACTTAGTAATATTGTAAAAATAAATGAACATTGATATAAAATGCATGCATACATAAATAATAGTTATTCAAATGCAGTGTCGGGTTATATACTATACAGACCAAATATCATTAGACACAGCTTCATTAGTGTGTAAATAAATCGCTAAAAATCGGGTTTTGAAAATAAAGACGCTACGAGATTACGCTACGATTATGAGCCTTGTTTTCGTGTGGTAATCCTCATGAATAGTCCTGGTTTCTCAGGGTAGTAACCAGGATTATGCCGGACTCGAACCGGCTAAAACCCCACGGTAGACTCTCTTATCACAAACGCTGGAGATTGAGAGCTGGGGTACATTCGTCCGACATCTCCGGTGGTCTAAATTTGAGCCTAACAGAATAAAAATATAAGTCATTTTAGAATGATCCGGGTCTGGTTGTTTAAAGAGTAGTAGGTTCATAAATAGTGGTATGGCTGTTTAAACCAGGCTTTAAACAATCAGACCCGGATTCGTTTGGGAACTGCGCTAGTCAAGTCGGTTTATTGTCTGTGTATATTCGCAGTATCCATTAACTGTGTATATTTTTAGCCAGCCGGCTCGGAGTGGGTACTCGAAATAATTGCGTGCTAAAGCCACACGTCATGTATGAAGATTTGTTGCCTTTAGCGGAGGCTTAACTGAGAAAAATTTCCATATACCGCTCCATATACCGTTGTAGCAATACGTTGCATATTCATTTCTGGTACATTTTTGAGTCGACAGACGACCGATAAATAAGGCGTCCGTGGTGTAGTGGCAGTGCAAAGGTTACGCAAACCAAGAGCACGGGTTCAACAACCCTTGCCAGGTTTATCTTTATTTTATATGTATTTTGGTTGTCCTGTTTCTATGATACAAGCATTTTAGTAGCTTAGTATAGAAAGTTGATATAACTTTTTTTATCGACCTGCCTGATGGTAAGCATAATGGATGTACAAGAGTGCCGACGACTGAAAAACCGAGTCAGTTAACGGCAGCCACAGTCGCCGTCAGCCTAATGTGCTTCCTTACGCATCGATTGAAGGATCCAAGAGAATATGGAGAGAGGATGGGGAGAACACTTGGGCTGGCATAGCATTCCACTTCTCGATTGTTCTACAAAGCAGGTAAATCGTTTTTGAAAAGGCTAGTATTATTACTGTATAAATTACTAATGAAAGTTTTAATGAGTGGTAGGCAGTTGAGCCCAGTCTGACGATGCGGAATAGTACGAGCACCACCACTTACAAGTGTACAGACCATGAAGTGACTTAGTCGCATACAGGGATCAAGTAGTAAGTTACCGGTTCCATAGTGGATGCCTCCTCAACTCATTGCCCGCGCTACAGACTAACATCAGGCGGGATACTCGAAAGCTTGGGATGTCGGGCCATTGTTAAAAAAAACACTCGTGCACATTGGTCAACTAAGCAGGGGGGGGGGGGGGGGGGATGGAAATTGGATCAAGTGGAATTATTTTCTAATAAGTTTAACATCAAGCGAAGAGCTATGACAAGACATTAAAAAGTATAATTAGGCAGTTTTAAAGAGTGTTAGGAAATGGTGCCCGGTCTGCCAATCCAGGGTAGTAACTGCAGACCGTAAAGTGACTTAGTCGCGTTTCGGGATCTGCTTGTAACTTACCGGTTCCAAATGAGCCGGCATAGTGGATGTGGCTGCTACTTACAGTTAATTGACTGTGGCAGCAGTCACCTTCATTTATGGACCGCACTTCAGCTTAACATCAGGCGGGGTACTGTCATTATGTACAACAAAAAAAAATTACAAATAAAAGTCTTACACATTATTACATTACCGTCAACAGAGGAAAATTATTAAAATATTACTCATATTTCTTACATAAATGCCTCGCAAAGGTATTCAGCGTTCTCTCAAGAAATATTTTGCGGCCGATCCTTTCCTTCGTAACGAAGCATTTAAATATCCCCCTTTGATATAGAGTCTTAAATTTACCACACGAAAACGGGATACGATATATAACATTAAAGGTAGGCACCTAATATAGCATTTTATGAACATTAAACTCGTAAATCATTGTTCAAATATTAAAAATTAAACAAAAAGGCGACCGTGGTGTAGTGGTAGTGAAATGATCACGCAAATCGAGAGTTCCCGCTTCAAAACCACTTACCGGTACCAATGTATATTTAATACTTATCATAAAAAAAGGACAACCAAAGTACGTAATATATCAAAGATACATAAGGTTTGCGTAACCATTGCACTGCCACGGTCGCCTTGTAAACTCTTACTTTTTACGTATTCGTAAATTGTTTACTTTTATTCAGTCGGTCGTAAGTCTTTAAACGTGCATATATCAAAGAAACGGAGCGACTTATGTACTCGTACTTTATAAAAAAGTACATAATTTTCCACTTGAGACTAATCTATTTATTTATTTGGTATGATGATTTGGTTGTCGGTTTATCGCTTAAAGAACCGACAACTGATGGGAAAGAAAGGTTCTAGAATGGAGACCACGAACCGAAAGACGCAGCGTAGGTAGGCCTCCCACTAGGTGGACTGACGATATAGTGAAAGTCACGAGTAACCGATGGATGCAACTGGCATCTTATCGTTCTGAATGGCGTTCTAAGGGGGAGGCCTATGTTCAGCAGTGGGTGTCTTCTGGCTGATGAAGATGATCATGATTTATAGTATTCGGTAGTAGAAATAAATGTTCGCGATCATATCTGTTAACTGCGACAGAGGATCCAACTCATTGTCCGTCGCTTAATTTCTTTTTATCTCTACACATCCCAAATTCATAGGGATTTTTAAGACCAGGATTTTATGGAAACAGAATTCGTAAATGTAAGCACTTTCACAAGCACTTTCTTAGCAACAGAGTGGTAGATAGGTGGAATAACCTACCAAAACAAGTCGTGTCAGCTGAGACTGTTAATCATTTTAAAATAGCCTGGACAAGTTATTGAACAATACCAACAAAAACAAGATTGATAAAGTATTTAATTAAAACTAGATACAGGCGATTATCAGTTGTCTATCAACTGCTCGCCTGTTTAATAATAATAATTAATTCAACCGAAACTTACTGATGTATATTATTTTATACAATATCCTAATTTAAAAAATAATTTTCCATAATAATAATACTAATAATGGTTCGAAAAGGCAGTATTACGCGAGTGCCTAAATCAATATTTTACAAGCTCTACATAGACAGCAATTTCCTCTTGAACACCGCGATTTTCAACAGCTAGACTAGCAATGTGCTATACAAGAGGTAAACATTGACCCTCGTCGTATTATCAAGTAATATTTAAGAGGATTGCAAGTAATTTAAAAGTGGAAGGCAGTGGTACCCAGTCTGCCGATCCGGGGTAGTACCACCACTTACAAGTATACAGACCGTGAATTGATTTGGTCGCGTTTCGGGATCACCTTGTGAGTTGCCGGTTCCAACTAGGCCGACATAGTGGAGGTGATTGCTACTTACTGTTATTAAAATGTAGTAGCAATGACATCCACTCATAGATCGCATTCCAGCTTATCATGAAGCGGGGTACTGTCATATGTCGAGTCACAATAAATAAATAAAAATCTCATTAGGATATATCTTTAAATTATAATAATATAAATTTACTGCCTACATTGATAGACCACACTCCAGTTTAAAATCAGGCATGGTGGGTATATCGACCCAAACCAGACCTCTTTCACTACCAGATCCGGAGCAAATATCTCTTTTTATTAACAAATATATTATTTGTAAATTTAATTTAATATCCAATCAGCGAATAACAAACAATAGGTAAACTACGTTTATTGGTCACTTGCAACAGCGGCTTGTAACTGCTTTTTCGTCGCCATAATAAATATTACAAATAAAAGCCATTAAACAAATATTTGTTTCAACCAGGACTTCGGAGTAACGGACTGTAGTCACGTCTGTCGTCAAAGAATCTCTCTTGATTCCTTCACATACACAAACCTTTTCATTTGAGCTTTATAGTTATGGGCACTAATATCAGATTTGATTGTCCTTAGTCCTTGATGAATTGCCGGAAATCTTCTGTTTAATACTTAAGGTAACGACTAATAAATAAATAAACGAAAAATATTTTAAAACAATGTTGTTATTTTAATTTATAAGTACCGCTCATTTACGCGACGCTAATTAAATAAGTTAGCAAGCAAAACTTCCAAGTTGGTTAAAGCCGTGAATTTCAAGAAAAGATAACGCTGAAATTATTTCTTAACAAGTCCACTGTAATTAAATCTCGACTGATAAATATTTCTCCCCGTAGCGTCGTTATCAAATAGTACCCTACTTGAAACGGTCTTGGGGAGTTTTCGCTACTTTACCCCTAAAGATTTTCAACAGAAGTAATAGCGAATAAATTGGAGATTATTAGGAATAATTATTTAGAGGATTTTCGCTTGAATAGTAACGGCTACTTAGGCAGCCGTAGACTGAGTGGGTTTTTTTAGTCGTCGACACCTTTGTACCTTCTCTTGCTTACCATCGGTCGAAGTGAGATGACTAGTGACAACAAAGAAAAAGCTAAATATAATTTGTTGTATTATTTCCGATGGCTGCACGAATTTTGTAGCAGTCGGCACTCTTGGACCTCATGCTTACAAGAAGGTCCAGGTCAGATGTCGAGTCACAATACATTTCCAAAACATTTACCCACCCTCCTAGGGCATGAAATACAATACAATGTTTAATGTCATTTATTATTAGATTTATGTCAATTTTATAAAAAAAAAAATATTTCTTACTTAATTACACATTGTAAGTACTAAAATTGTAATATGTGAATTATTCCTTATTCCTGCCTCGTCCTTCCACACCCGTAATACCCGCACAGGTCGGGGAAAGCATCCACATTTTGTCGACCGAATCGGCAGTCGAACTAAAAAGTTCGGTGCGTCTTTTCTTTGTAGAACAATTGACAAGTGGAATGCTTTGCCATCCCATGTGTTCTCTCCATCCTATGACCTCGGATCCTTCAAACGATGCGTGAAGAAGCACCTTAGGCCGACATAGTGGCGGCGGCTGGGGCAGCCGGGAACTGACTCGGTTATTCCAGTCGTCGTCACTCTTGGACCTCCTCTTGCTTATCATCAGGCGAGTCGAGGTCAGATGTCGTGTAACAATAAAAAAAATTGACAATTAATAGATGTTTCTATTACAAGATATCTTAATTAACATAATACCAAGATATTTTTCATCTGTTGTTGTCTTTAACAAATGAGCGTAATACATAACTTGTTTTTAACATTAAACACATTAATATTCATGTAAGAAACTGTAGTTCAGTATTTTAGATTATTAATCATACTGATTCTTGTTTGTGACAGCGCTAAGCTATTAACCACAAGAAGCCACATTATAAAAATATACAATAGTTAGCACCTTGTATACTGTTAATTTAATTCAAATTTATAACATAACTTTATTATTCTGTGTAAGCTGTTAAAGAAATTGTAACGTTATTATGAACATATATTAAGACATAGTTTAAAAACATTCCACAGTTAACGTCTTGTTTACTGGTAGTTTACTGGTAATTTATTAGAGGACTTTATTAGTCTGTGTTGGAGCAAATGTAGCGTAGTATGTACGTAAGGTTTAAGTAAATCTGAAGTGAATTAATACAATATGTAAACGATGTTTATGATTAATGTGTTTCTTTTTTGTAAAGAAATTGTTAGATTTTTAATGAGCAGCTTAAGGGATTTTTCTTGGGAAAACATGTTTCGTGATCGATATAACAATTTGCAGATTTATTTAGAATGTGAATCGATTATTTATACATTAGCTTCTCAACAAAATGCCATTAGTACATTTATCTAAGCACACATTTAATATAACTTATAAAAAACTTACATACCTTATCTTACTTTTATGCTTGTACTCATCCTCATCAGCCAGAAGGCGTCCACTGCTGAATATAGACCTCCTCCTTAGAACGCCATTCCGAACGACAAGATTCCAATTGCATCAACCGGTTATTTGCGACTTTCACTATGTCGTTAGTCAGCCTAGTAGGAGGCCTACCTACGCTGCGTCTTCCGCTTTCTTCCCCATCAGGTTCTTCGAGTGATGTGGCCAGCCCATTCCAGTTCAGCTTGCAAATTCTACGAGCTATGTTAGTAACTCTGGTTCATTCTATCGCGCAAAGGCACACCAAGCATAGCTCCCTCCATTACCCGCTGAGCGACTCTGAGCTTTTCCAACAGGCCAATATTTAAGGCTAGTGTTACCAGTGTGGCGATACACACTGGTTAAAATAATTATTAATTATGATACAGAGCATGTGTCTTCCATCTGTATCCAATTTATTTCTCTTTGTTCATAGAAAAACAGATGATCGTTGGGGCCGTAGGCAACCACGTACGGGAAAATGCAGCAAAGGACGTTCATCCATAAGATAGACTGACGACTTGCAGGAAGGTAAAAGTAGGAGAAAACTAATGGATTCAGGCCATTTCCAGCGGACTACTTTGTCCATCAGTAAAGGACTGGTAGCTGACATGATAATGGCGTATAAGATAGATAGGGGATTAAACTTAGTATGGTTGAAAAGATCTTGACGAGATACGCTCAAAGCCTTTATTCTAGATCGGTAGGTCGAGTAGTTCGAAAAGTTCAGAAAGTTCGGAAAAGTTATTCAAGCAATGGTAGATTTTTTGCGGCATGTTCATGATCCTGTCAATCAATGTCGTTCTCAAATCGTCGTTTAAGTCTAAAGTGTATTCGTAGGTTTTGCGTCCTAAATAGAACTGACTCTCCGCGATGGCTATACCCGCTTAAATTCCCAAAATTGCTACACAATGGAACACTCTGGAAGCTTGCATTCAAAATATGTTATAGTTACAAAATCGTTCAGAATTACGGTAGCTTATTTGTGTCTGAAGTTATGTCAGAGGCAATTTTGACATTTAAAATACATATACTCGTATATTAACGTAAATAACTTTACGATATTCTAGATAATTTTGGATATATAACAATAGAAAGCTAGGTTGCTTAGTACCTATAACCGTAGAGCTTGTATGAAAGAATCAAGGCGACCGTGGTGTAGAGGCAGTGCAATGGTTACACAAACCGAGTGCACGAGTTTGAAACCACCCACCAGTACAAATGTATCTTTGATATACGTACTTTGGTTGTCCTGTTTCTGATACAAGCACTTTAGTAGCTTAGTATAAAAATGTAAAATAATGGATGTGAAGGAAGCGAGGGAGTTGAGACATGATCGTGGCAAGTGGCCATCCATTGTCTCAGCCTATCCCGACAATTTGATTGAATAATTAATATAACAATAACTTCGTTAGCAGACAGTTTTATACAAGATTAACTGGTTTTATGTAGCTGTTAAATGTTACACAAATTACGTAACTATGGATAACTTTAATAAAACTTCACAAGTATAAACTTTAACTGTGAAAATATTTTTCACTTAAACCATATTATTATGTAGACAGAGCAAAGTTGGATTATTCTGTTAATTATACATTCTCAGGAAACTAATTACGTTAGTTTTTTAATTATTTAGGTATGGCAATGCTTACGCAAACCGAGATCACGGGTTCAAACCACTTGCCAGTGTATCTTTGATATATGTACTTTGGTTGTTCTGTTTCTATGATATAAGCAAGCACTATAGTAGCTTGGTATAGAAATGTGAAAAAAATATTGGAAATTTTGTAATAAAACGACAATGAAATTTATTCCCATTTGTCAAAGAATTGACACTAACAGCGGCTGCGTAAGTCGTGTAAAAAACAAATTTGATTCATTCGGACAATGAGTTTTAATGAGCTTGAACTGTTAATGAAAATGAACATCGATTCTTAGTCTGTTGCGCGATCGTAATTTTAATTTTTTTATTTTATTTATTTATAGGCATACATGACAGGACACAATCGTTACATTAAATTTATTTACGCAAAATGACAATTATGAACTAGATTGTGTCCCAAAAATTATGTACACACAGCAAAACAATAAATTTAAAACTCCTAAAACATAAAATAAAAATTACCAATAAAATCCATAAAATTACATCCAAATAATTACAATGACTACTGGCGAGACACGGATCGATCGCCAAATTATGTTTTAAAAAATATATATATATTAATTACGGGCTGTGAAATTAATAAAGGGAAATCACTCACCAGGGTTTTGTCACTTCACTTTTATTAAATTTGTATTTTAAATGAGGCGGCCGCCTGGACCGCTTCAAGGTCAAAATGCAAGAGAGTGTTTCAATGCCCGCGCCATGACTCGCGCACGCGCAGTGACATTTTATTTTTATAAGGAGATAGGCAAAGGGGTTTGGGATTCAGCCCGTAATATATGAAAACCCACCATAATCCCCCCACCGGGAATCTCCCAAAGTTCCCCAGTTATTCAACCAGGGATGGTTAGAGTAGTGGACTGTATGTGTTTTAATGTGATAAGTGTATGTAGTAAAACTAGGCTAATTACACTTACATAACTAAATATATATATATAACTTAGACAAAGAGATAGGCTACTCAACTTGTTAGTCAGATTACTTAGCTGTATTCAAACTAAACAAATTGAAAGCCTTCACAAATTACATTTAAGATAAGATTTAACCAATTTAATTGTCTTGACATTGTTACTTCATAATTGACTATGCATTTCGCTGTGAATGTATGAAGCTTGATGTATGTTTATATGAAGCTATAAACACAATTAAATTAGGTTAAAAAATGCATTTATAAAATTAGATATTTAACAATCGGCCAATTTAATTCTTGACATTGTTACTTCATAACTTGACTATGCCTTACGCTGTGAACAAGTGATGAAGCTATAAACACAATTAAATTGGGTTGTTGACAATTTGAACATTTATGATTTGAAACTTAAATACGATTGAGCATTGAGTTAAATCTTAAAATTATTATAAACTATATTATGAATTATTCGAATTAAAATTAAGTTTTAAAATTAAAATTTACTTATTAAATATAAAAGTTATAACTTAGTTAATATTGTAGTGGCAGTGGACTAATTTTGACTACTGGCCGGACGTACTCACCCGACTGGGTACGAACTTTTACCACGCGTACCACACCATCGTGACCAGGATACAATTCTGTAACGCGACCGAGGTGCCATTGAAGTGGGGGTAAATCTGAATGAATTAATACTAATTCGCCTATTTTTATATTTCGACATTTATTAGTCCACTTGGCCTTTTGTTGTAAAGTGTGCAAGTAATCCTTGCGCCACACATTCCAAAATCTTTGTGACATCTGTTGCACCAGTGTCCACCGTGTTAAGTGGTGTCGTGGTTCATCAACCAAGCTGTACTCGGGTACAGCGAGGAGTGAACGCCCTACCAGAAAATGTCCAGGTGTTAATGCTTCAAACTCGCACGGATCACTAGACAGTGTTGTTAATGGTCGCGAGTTTAAAACTGCTTCAATTCTTGTAAACAAAGTGGTGAGTTCCTCAAAGGACAATATTTGGGTGCCAACGACGCGTTTTAAATGAAGTTTCGCGGATTTAATAGCAGTCTCATACATTCCGCCGAAATGACTTCCTGTTGGCGGATTATACTGCCAGTGTACTTTTCGAGTAGTGAATTGAGATAATAGTCTGTCGTTATGATCTTTATAAAATTGAGATATCTCCGCAAGTTGTTTACCGGCTGCTACAAAGTTTCGACCGTTATCTGATATAACAGTATGACATAGGCCACGTCTGGATGTGAACCGATCGAACGCGGCCAAAAAGCACTCGCTTGACAACGAGGACAGCACTTCGAGGTGGACTGCTCGTGTTGCGAAACATACGAAGATGCATAAGTATGCTTTAGTACTTTTCGCATTTCGTCGATTGCTTTCCTTTGTGAGAAAAGGACCGCCTATGTCAGTACCTACTGTATGAAAGGCATGAATGTCATTAAGTCGAGATGTGGGTAAGTTTCCCATTATTGGTTTTAACGTCGGAGGTCTAACTTTGAAACAGGAGATACATTTAATTGTACGGGATCGAATTACACTACGAGCTGATATAATCCAATACTTTTGACTAATTACGCTTTGAAGTGAACGAGGACCCAAATGTAAATAAATAATGTGATAATAATCAATTAATATTATTGTAAAATTAGAATTTTTAGGAAGTAATAACGGATGTTTTTGAGAATAGGAAATCTGTGAAGCAGACAGCCTACCCCCCACCCTGAGGAAACCGAGGGGGTCAATAAATGGACTAAGTTTTTTAATATTATTACTACAACTATTTCCCTTTGATAGGGCCGTAATATCAGCATTAAAATATTTATATTGCACTGTTTTTATTAGAATATCATGTGCTTTATTTATATTAGACAATGATGGACACCCTAAACACCGTTTAGATGGTTTAAGTTTACAATTATTTATGAATTGATAACACCGGGCCAATACATTTTGCAATTTATTGAAATTAGAATATTTATTAATGAAGTCTTCATATAAGTTGTCGAATGGACTCATTAATGAAGATGATGAAAGTGAAGCTACTTGAACTTTTAATTCTGGTACAGTGTCATTTTTAAAATGAATTATTGATTTAATTGGCCAATTCATCCGCGGTTCGTATGCCCACGCTGGGCCGCTCAACCACTCCGGCATCGCGAGAAGGGCTGACGGTAGGGCGCCGCGCGAACATACGTCCGCCGGGTTCTTATCTCCGCTAACGTGTGACCATGAGTCACTAGACACGGCTTCAAGAATCTTAGAAACTCGTGTAGCAACAAAAGTTTTAAGATTGTAACTGGGAGTGTTAAGCCACGCCAGTACCACGGATGAATCGGTGAAACAAAACGTTTCATTTATAGGAATGTGTTCTAATAAAATATTATTGGTATATTTAATTAACTTAGATAATAAATGTGCTGCCATCAGTTCTAAGCGCGGAATCGTTATTGTTTTTAAGGGCGCGACCTTTGATTTTGCTATAAGTAAACTAATGTTAATATCATTATTTTTATTTATTGAACGCAAGTAAATAACAGCGGCGTAACCTGAGTTAGACGCGTCACAGAAACCTAACAGCTGATAATATGTGTGGTCGTGCACTGTCGCTTGACGTTTGTGCCTGAAAGATGACAACAATGGCAATTCGGAAACGTATGAATTCCACTCTCGCTCCAACGTCGGGGGCAGTCTATCGTCCCACTCGATCTTCTGGAGCCAGAGTTCCTTCATGATGCATTTCGCGTAAAATATACAGGGAGCTACAAACCCAAGCGGGTCAAACTGTCGCGCTATTTGTGACAAGACGCTGCGCTTTGTGGGAGTGTGGCACACCTCATTAGTGGAGAAGGAGAAGGCATCTTCAGCTGGAAGCCACTGCAGACCTAAAACTTTGATGGAGAGATCCTTGTCATCTTCGAAGGTCAGTGGAGTCTCTCGGTAGTCAGCAGGAACGCGTTCCAACACCTGCGGAAAGTTGCTGGACCACTTTCGCAAAATGAATCCAGCACCGCCTAGCAGAGTCTTCAGCTCGTCCTGCAGCTGGATAGCTTCCTCTATAGTAGCTACCGACCACAGTAGGTCATCAACAAAGAAACCACTTTTCAAAACTTTTGCAGCTAATTGGCATGACTGCCCATCGTCTTCCGCCAACTGATGCAGCACTCGAATGGCTAGGTACGGACTGCTAGCCACTCCATAAGTGAGAGTATTGAGTTCAAACACTTTAATATGATCATTACTTGAATACCGCCACAGAATATGCTGATATGAACGTTGAGATTTGTCGAGTAATGTCATTCTATACATTTTACAAATGTCTGCAGATAAACAAATTCTATGAATACGAAAATTAATTAAAATTTTATTTATATCGCTTTGTAATTTAGGCCCAGCAAACAAAACGGAATTTAAAGAATTATTATTACTAGTTTTGGATGACGCATCAAACACTACACGAAGCTTCGTCGTAGTACTCGACGGTCGAAGGATACAAAAATGTGGAATAAGATATTTTGATTTTATTTTATTCAAATCGCCTAAACACGTCATGTGACCTAAATTTTCATATTCTAACATAAATTTATTATACTCTTCTCTAAGACTGGGTTGTTTATTTAATTTATTTTCTAAGTTATAGAAACGACGCACCGCTTGTTGCGAGGAATCGCCAAGTTCACAATTTAATTTAAAGGGATATTTAACTATAAAACGGCCTATATGGTCTCGTTTGTATTCTCTTTGAAACAATGACTCGACAAAAAAATCATTTGGATTTTGAGGAATATCTGAAACTACCTTTTCAGTATCAAAAAATGATTGCATTATTTTTTCTAAATTATTTTGCGTAGATAATAAATTTACGGAAGCGTTTTCCATATTATCGTAGCGTTCCATTATTGTTTGGCCCGATATAATGTAACCGAATATTGAATTCATCGCTACCGGTATTCCCGTATAGCGCGGTAATATTTTTTGACCATTATAGATGTAAGGAAATAAATCACCGGCTATTAGCATGTCGACGGGCGCTGAAGTATGATATTCAGGGTCGGCCAAATCCAAATACTTGAACTCGTTAATTATTTTATTTGATAATGAAATTGTAGGTAAATTATTTGTAATGTTTGTGACAACGACCGCATCAGTCGATAGAACGGGGCTAGATGAATTTCGTGGTTTAACCGAACACGTCACCAAACCGAAATGTTGCACTAACTTACCGCCTAGACCGACAGGTTCGAATGTACATTTGCGGCGCACTAACCCTAGCCGCTGTGCGCACGCGTTTGTTATGTAGCCAGACATGGCGCCGCTGTCGATTACTGCACGTACGGAGTGGTACCTACCCCAACTATCTGCGACGTGAATAACCGCGGTGCCCAATAATACCGTGGAGTTAGCTGAACACGTAAGGGCTACATTTTGACCATGAGAGGTCACCTCATTATTACTCCCACCAGCTCCGTTGTCAATGTGCAACGTGTGGTGATGCTTTTGTTTACAAAGTATGCAACTATTTTGAGAAGCACAGTTATTTGTTGTGTGACTATTACGCAGACAATTTTGACACAAATTTAATTCTTTTATTTTATCTAGTCGCTGTGACGGAGTTAAGGCGGCATATTTAAAACATTTGTATATCGTATGAGGTCGTTTACACATCAAACATTGGTAGAAATTTTTATTATTTTGCGAACTGACCGCAGTTAAACAACTTTTTTGTTGTTGACTTTTATTATTAAATTGTGTTTTATTTTGATGTGTAAACTGACTTGCTTGCAATTTTAAACTAGACATTTCCAATACACGAACATGTTTTTCAATAAAATATTTTAAAATTTCAAATGTGGGTATTTGTTCCTGATCGACACTCTGTTCAAACTCGCGTCTTGTAACAGGGTCTAAGTTACGCAATGTCATGTAAAATAATAAGAAACTACACAAATCAGGAATATTTAATTGTGACAAAGCTTTAATATTTTCTGAAAATGTTTCTATTAAAGAATTTAATCCTACAGCTGATTCTATATTTAAAGGTTTAAATTGAAATAATTTATCTAAATAACTAGTAGCTAAGGCGCGTTTATTTTCGAATCTTTTAATAAGCATTTCCCAAACTATAGGGTAATTGTCACTGGTGACTGGCATACTTTTAACTATGCTTAATGCGGGCCCACTCACCGCTGATAATAAATAATAATATTTTTCGATATTAGAAATGTCGTCGTTATCATGTATAAGACCACTAAATGTGTCGAAAAATGTTTGCCAATTTTCTAATTTTCCGTCAAAATTATATAATTCGAGTTTAGGTAAACGGGGTTTTGACTTCGGGCAGCAGCGCGCCACGGAAGCGTACGGCTCGGTCGCGCCGGCGGCGCGAGCGGCCGCTGCGCGCTGCGCTTGCATACCCTCATCCACACTTTTTATCGCGTAATATATTTCGTCAAAACTTTCAATTTCTTTATAGGATGCTACATATTTAGGTTTATATTTTAATTTAATTATATTAATCTGCGTAATGCAGTTTTCGTACTGCACACGTATTTGATCAATTTCGTTGATGCGTAATTTGAACTCGCAGACTAAATCGTCATTATATTGAACGGATTTCGATAATTCAAATAACTTTTGAAGTTTTAAGAAACATACTTCTTTTTTCGTAATATGAGGCTGTAATAATTCATTTAAATCAATGCTCTTTGTTTCGGCGTCCATTTTATTACCTACCTAAGTTTGTAGGTTTTAATAAAATTGATTTAAAATACACAAACAAAATTTGAAATAATGTAATGTGAAGTGATTACAATGTTTAAAATGTGTGAATATGTGATTATCTGGCTGAATAGCTGGGTAATCCTGGGTCGAATTGGACCAACTTATGGCGAGACACGGATCGATCGCCAAATTATGTTTTAAAAAATATATATATATTAATTACGGGCTGTGAAATTAATAAAGGGAAATCACTCACCAGGGTTTTGTCACTTCACTTTTATTAAATTTGTATTTTAAATGAGGCGGCCGCCTGGACCGCTTCAAGGTCAGAATGCAAGAGAGTGTTTCAATGCCCGCGCCATGACTCGCGCACGCGCAGTGACATTTTATTTTTATAAGGAGATAGGCAAAGGGGTTTGGGATTCAGCCCGTAATATATGAAAACCCACCAACTACATTCAAATAATAAATTAAAAATAATGTCTTAATGTCATATTACATTCTAATTCAAAAATTACAAATTAAATTAATATAATCCTAATAATTCTCATTACTTAACTATTATCTATTTTAGTAGGCTTGAGGATATCAGTGATGTGTCTTTTGAAGATGATTTTAAAGCTCATTAATGTAGTTTAGCCGACGAAGCTGTCATTGAGTTACGCAGTCGGCCCGCTGTTTTAAAGAATAATAGGCATTCTGTTATCGGGCCATTTGTCCAGCATGCAATCCAGGATTGTACCACCACTTTCAAATGTAAAATTCTAGGCCTCTCCCTTAGAAAGCCATTTCTAACCACAAGATGCCATTTGTATCCACCGGTTATTTGAGACTCTTACTACTTACGCTGGGTCTTCCTGTTCGTGGTTTTCACTCAAAAATCTTTCTTTCCTATCGGTTTTTAAAGCGGAGTGGTCAGCCCATTGCCACTTCAGCTTGCAAACCCTACGAAGTATGTCAAAGTATCCTCGTTCCGGATTCTATCGCGCAAAGATACTTCAAGCAGAGAACTTTAAGATTTTCCAACAGGCTAGCAACACACATCCTTATCTTAAGGCACTGCGTTCTAAAACTCGACCAGTTGAGTATTCTGCAATCCCCAAGCCGCCTATCAAGCGTGGGCATTATGTCAATTGCGTCTACTCCCCTCGTTTCTCCTCTTTTTGTGGTATAGGTTTAATTCACAGTTGGGTAGAGAATTTGTGAAGAGAAATGATAATTCGCTGAACTAAGTGCAAATGAAATCCACGTTCATTTATTAACATAAATACAAGTGATAACTCGTATAATGAGCGACCACAAAGGGCCTCGCCTCTTTTGTTTTCATTGGATAAATAATTTATTCCCATAAAGGCTCAGATTCCGTTTATAATGTACAGTCAACCGTAAACAATGGATTAAAACTTTGCACCTGTAGATCTATTTTAACTAGGCCGGCATAGTGGATGCGACTGTTACTTGCAGTTATTTAAGTGAAATATTTCTTGGTCCATTCCTGGACTGCACTTCAGCCCAAGAATTAAGAAGCCAATTCAAGCCACAACTAAAAAATGTGTGCTTTATCTCTATAATGTTTACAATTAAATTTTTTTAAAATACCAATTGAGACTTGTTGTTAGTCACATCAGATTTTGGGATACTGCCATATTGGTTAGTTAGACACAGTCTAAACGTAGCATTTACCTTTTAACATTTTTTAAAAATAAAAATTTACTTAAAAATCCCTTATTACATATTAAACTATATATAAATCTCATAATAATACCTACGACCATGATAGCTGCAAGCTACGAAGCTTGTAAACAGTAAGTGGCAAAAATATATTATAAGTATACTTTTTTTGTAAACAATGTTCGATTTATTTTTATTCTTCAAACGTTAGGTTCGATTATATTTATAAATATACAAAAATAAAATAAATATATAAATAAATCTCCGCCTTAAGTACAATTTAAAAACATAAATATTCAATTTGAGCGTCTATCATTCTTGTAATTAAATCCTCCATTTTCTTGACCCTTTTTATGACAAGCGACAGTTACAAAACGGTTTAATGGACGAGAATGTCCAATTATCGACTTCTTTATAAAAGGTTTTTATATCGTACACCCGAAAAGGGCTATAAAACGACAAATTAAATGAGATTGAGAGTTTCACCAATCTATTGTTCTATTTTTCTTTTCTTTGGCTATAATAATAAAAACGGGAAGTTATCGTTTTATTAAGTGACGACAATCGATTTGAAATTCTGGGAAGAAAATGACAATACTAATTAAAACATATATTTTATTATAATCGGTGAAGGCTTTATATCCTAACTTTTGACGACCTATCGCATAGTCAATACAACTACGCTTCCCGGTTGATGGTCAGTTAATGGTCATTTGTATAGTCTGCCGATTTGAGGTGATACCTTCCTTACCGTAAATCAGCTAGTAATAAAGAAATGTATTTATTTATTACTAGTTGCGTAACTCGGCGTTGCCCGGTTTAAAATACATCGCACGCTTAATGGTTAGTTAAATAATCAGTTTTTCTCTTATGTATGTAAACATAATATTTGTACCGGCCATTAAACGTATGTTGTTGTATATAGTGTACATACTTAGCCTTAATTATCAAACCATTTTAAACCTATACCATGGCAGACTTTTTGTGAATAATCATGAGTATATATTTTATATATCATCAATAGTTTTCGCAGCGTACGCGATGTTAGGAGTTTTATAAGTATTTTTTTACCTCTTGGGTTACATTATTCGAGATTTCGTTCAGAACCCTAAACTTTTTCAAATCTAATATAGCCTATGTTACTCAGGAAGAATGTAGCTTTCTAATGGTGAAAGAATTTTTAAAATCAGCCCAGTAGTTTCTGAGCCTATTCATTACAAACAAACTTACAAATCTTTTCTCTTTATAATATTAGTATAGATTATTTCTAATGTGATCCTTTACCACACTCCCAAAGGTTAGCTAGCATAAAATCTCGAGAGGCATTAAGTTCGCTTATACATAACTGTAAGTTTTTAAGTATTCATAAATAAATAAATTTTAAGAAGTAAGCCGCAAAATCCTCAGTCGTTTTTTATATTTGGTCTAAAAGTTGCCGGCATAATGAATGTGACTGCTTTCAGACATAATATCTGTGTCAGCAGTAGTTTCCAACTTAACATCAGGCGATCTGCGTGTCAATTTATCAAATATTTAAATAGAATATTTATTTTTAGGAAGTAAACATTCGTTCTTATCCAATTGATTAAATATTGAAGGCAAAAACAAGCTTCAGTTCCTTAATAATTAATATCGGAAGCCTATTAACTAATAATGACGTCAAAAACCTTTGAAACATTCCAACATAACATATAAAACCTGCACCGGGTTTTGTCAATTTGTTCTCGGAAAAAAATACACGAAAAAAACTTTAGATTGATGACCGGAGCTGTGACGTATGGCTCCTAGAATTCCAGTGGGAGTTAATTTTTTCCCCTAAATTGAATGGCGACTAAAAGGTACCGTTTAGATAATAAATTACAAGTTTTACGTTACTTTAGAAGCTAGGTATTTTAAAGGATCTTGGCTTCCTAAGTTCGGTCAGCCATAAGTACATTTTTTTAAACCAACGTCATAAGCGGCCTTTTTCTATTGAGAGGCGATTTGAGTTATATATATATATAATATATAAATTTTTTATTGCACAAAAGAAGGTACATAGGGAGCTTAATGACTTAGGCCTTATTTTCGATTTTTTTAGCTACTAAACATGCTTGTATCATAGAAACTTCGACCAAGGTACATACTCATATAAAATGTATACTAGTACGAGTATATACTCATGTTTAAAATGTAAAATCAATCGTGCAATACGAGAAGATTTCGTTAGGAGAAATTAAAGAAAATGAAATATTGTACGTATTATTTATAAAATTTCTTGTGACTCGACAAGAAGACAGGCGCTGTCGCGCTTCGTAGATTTGATGAACACACATTGCGCTAAGCTTTGATGATGATATGGCGGTATAACGGTTAAAGGTCCAAATGGTCTTAATAAACGGAAAAATAATAGACGGAAAATAAACATTTGATGTCGATATGGCTGATGATAAGCAAGGGGAGGTCCATGAGTGCCAACGACTGAAAAAACTGACTCAGTTCACGGTTGCTTCAGACGCTAGTACTCTTTTTTGGATTGTTTAAGGCAGACTAAACACCAATAAAATAATTTACGATATTTATTTAAGACTTTTTTGTACATAATTACGATGTCTTGTTTCGATGATAGTACTATGGCTTGATGTTAAGCTAGAGTGCGGTCCATTAATAGAGGTAACTGCTAATACGCTTAAATAAATGTAAGTAGCAGTCACATTTACTATGTAAACCTAGTTAGAACCGGCAACTTACAAGCTGATCTCGAAACGCGACTAAGTCACTTTACGGTCTATATACCTGTAAGTGGTGGTACTACACCAGATCGGCACACTGGGCACCACTGCCTATCACTCTTTTACAACCAGCCCCGGAGAAAATATCTGCCCCTTTTTTATTATTAAGAAATATTTGAAAATATTATTCAAATTATTAAAGATTACAAATTCAAGATGAAACAAATACTTGCTCCGACTGGGAATCAAACCCGGGACTTCCGCATAACGGACTGGCGTGCTAAGCAATACGCCACTCGTTTTGTAAACTATAAAATATATTAATTAATGAAAGAGGAAACAAAATAAAATAACCAATTGTCCCCATAGATTAAGAGATTACCAACTCGATTTAATTGAGAAATTAATTGAAAAGATATCAGTAGCGGGAGTAAAATTTTGTGAAAGAGATTAGGGTTGAAATAACATGAAACTTAGAAATTCGTCAAAGGAAATTGATTTGAATTGAAAATTGTACAAGTGAAATTTGATACAAATTGTGCTATTTCCTCAATTTATGTTTTATGGTGGACTTCCTTTTATAATTAAAATATTATTTTGCTTTACTTATTTTTATTTAAATTCATTTGATTGGTTAATTTCTGGTTACAAAATAATATTTCTGTTATTTGAGTTTACTTTGTAATGATTCTTTATTGATAATAAAGCCATACTCTTCTTACTTTATTAATTAAATTGGACAACAGGCGTGGCTATTGGTTAGCTCACCATTTTGTTACGCGGAAAATCCCGAGTTCGATTCCCGGTCGTAGCAAACATTTGTTGCGAAAGTAAAAAGACGAGATAGGAACGAGGTATAGGTGCTGAATAATATAATTTATGATATCATTTATGTTTACATTATAAGGAACCGGCAGATAATAAGAGCGCTGAATTTTGAACTGTGCAACGACTGCGGTGGGAGCAAGTCCGCCTATCTATACAATCATGCTCGGGGCGTAACTACCGCCGTATCCGCCGTATCAATTATACATGGTCCCCGGGTGGTGCGTAAGCAAAAATTAATAAAAATTCCCAATTTTTTTTTTATTATAATTTCAGAAAAGCAATTTCTTTTTTTTTTCGGGTAAAGCGTGCCTTCATATCAACTATAAATGATTTAAAATATCAGTATAGCGAAAAAAGGCAGGGAGAGTGTATATTTAAATTGAATTGTTTGTAAAAAGTTTGAGAAAAGTAACAGATAGATATTTTTGATGAAAAAATACAAAATAAATTTTTATTTTGCGAGAAATCTTTAACCTACCTAAGGGACCCCAAACAATTTTTTGTACGGGGCCTCGCCAAGGCACCCTACGCTTATAAGTCGTATTTTATAATTTATACACTATCATAAAGCGAAAAGTAAGTATGTAACAAAACACGTTACTACGCAGCTCCAATGCTAGCGTTGTTTTTATCTGCCGGAATCTATATCTAAGTTCCATACCCAAATACTGATAGGTAAGGCTCTAAATTGAATTAAGGATAACGTCAAATTATATTTATCTTCACATGTATGATACAAAATTGTATTAAAAAAGATAAGCTAATTCTAAATGCGAATGAAATGGTTCTTTAGTGAAATTGAAACGGAATTTCGCAGACAACCAGACAGCCTGTCACATAAATTCAATTCCGACGTGTCTTCTAAATTAAACCGTCAACCGCTTTTTTTTAAATTAAAAAAAATTCCACACCGTATACTAAAATACATGTGATTGTTTTATAAATACCTAAAATACCTTTATTTTGGTTTTTCATTATAAATTCTTTATGCGACCTAAAAGCGGTAGTGAATGGACAGCTCGTGAGTTGGCTTACAAGGTTTTTTATTTTATTTTTATTGTGGCTCATTTTTTTTTTATATTGTGACTCGACATATGACAGCACCCCGCTTGATGTTAAGCCGAAGTGTGGTCCATGAATGAATACCACTGCTACTACAATTCAATAACTGTGAGTAGCAATCACATCCACTATGCCGGCCTAGATGGAACCGGCAACTTACAAGCTGATCCCGAAACGTGACCAAATCACTTCACGGTCTGTATACTTGTAACAAATAAAAGCTATGAAACAAATATTTGCTCCGACCGGGGATCGAACCCGGGACTTTACGCGCAATAAACCATTCGCTAAACCGTTCGTCCACGCCTGTCGTCAAAATGACAGCATCCCGCCTAATGTTAAGCTGGAGTGCGGTCCATAAATGGAGATGACTGCTACTATTATAGTTTAATAACTAAATAGCGCAGGCATATTCACTATGCCGGCTAGTTGAAATCAGCAACTTACAAGCTGATTCCGAAACGCGAAATATTTGTTTCATATCAAAAATCAATCAATCAAATTGTCACGCCTTTTTCCCACAGGGATAGGCAGAGACAATGGAGCGCCACTTACCACGATCCTTACACAACTCCCTTGCTTCCTTCACATCCACAATTCTCCTCATACAGGCCCTGTGGTTATGGGCACTAGGCAATTTAGCTTTCTTAAGGATGTCTCCGATTTGGTTGGAAAACACTCTCCTGGGCCTGCCTTGTTTAACGCATCCATCCACATCCGATTTATAAATTCCTTTCGTCAATCTACTTTCACTCATCCTTTCCATGTGCCCAAACCATCGAAGCATTCCTTTGTCAATCCTTGTCACTACATCTTCTTTCAAACCACATCTATCACGCAGTGTGCTATTCCTTATTCTATCCGCTATCGTCACTCCACATATACTCCTTAACGACCGCATTTCTACAGCGTTAATTCTACTCTCATGCTTCTTCTGCCATACCCAACCTTCACTTCCATACATTAATGTAGGAACAAGCACCGCATTATGAACAGCCATCCGTGACTTTTGGGACATTACTTGGCTGTTCATTATACTATGGATGGCGCCGTTCACTACGTTACCCTTTTGCACTCTTCTCTCAATATCTTCATCACACTTTCCATCCCTAGTAAACATACTTCCCAAGTAAACAAATTGTTTGACTTGTTCCACTTTCTTTCCGTCTATCATTATCTCACATTCTGTCATTTCATCCTCTCTCTCCAAAACCATTACTTTAGTTTTACTTACATTCACTTTCATACCTTTCTTTTCTAATTCCGCATTCATTATAGTAACCATTTCCTGTAACTCATACGCCGAAGATGCAAGGATAACTTGATCGTCGGCGTACAAGAGACATTTGATCACCAAATCATTCATTCTTAAACCATACTTCCTTTCACGCAACTCTTTTAGACAACTGTCCATGAATAGATTGAAGAGCCATGGTGACGCTACACATCCCTGTCTGACACCTTTAGAGATGCCAAACCAGTCAGATAGCGCCCCATTAATTCGAACACATGCACTGGAATCCTCATAGAGAGATTTCAGTGCACGGACCAAACGCTCCCCCAACCCAAACCCGGACAGCTGCTGCCACAATTCACTCCTGTTCACTCGATCATAGGCCTTCTCAAGGTCAACAAAAGCACAAAACACCTTCTGGTGTTTTGCCAACACTTTTTCGCTGACGCATCTTAAAGAGAAGATTTGATCCATACATCCCATCCCTTTCCTAAATCCCGCTTGCGCATCCCAAATTTTATCATCTGTTTCATGCATCACCCTTTCAATCAATACTTTCGCATACAACTTGCCAACAATACTGAGAAGGCTGATGCCGCGGTAATTTTTAGGTTCCTGTTGCGACCCCTTCCCCTTGTACAGTGGCACTATGACAGCCTTGCGCCAGTCACCTGGGACACGACCGTACACCCAACACTTACTAAAAAGGAGACACAACCAGGAAGCCACCAGCTGACCACCGCCCTTCAGCATCTCGACAGTTATTCTGTCACACCCAGCCGCTTTTCCAACTTTCATTCTTTTTAATGCATTCAAAATCTCTTTCACACCTATATCACATTCAAATTCACTTTCATTCAGCGTGGAGGAAACATCAACACACTCTGGTGCTGTATCATCATCCCCCACAAATAAACTTTCAAAATACTCCTTCCATAGTCCTATCACTTTCTTCTCTTCAGTCACTAAATCACCATTTGAATCCCTAATCACATTCACTTTAGACTTCTCCAGTCCTCCCCGGGCTATCTTAACCTGTTTCCAGAACAGCTTGATATTGTCCCGGAAATTTCTGGAGAATTTCCTCTCTACATCCTCTTTCACCTCTTTCTTCTTTCGTTCTATACCTTCTTTCACTTTAATTTTAATTACTTTATACTCATTCATTGCCTTACTTACATCTTCATCTTTCTTACTCGCGTTTATTCGTCTACTAGCTTTAACTGCTAGTAGATCCTGCCATTTTTTCTTCTTCTCGCATACTAATACTTCCGTTTCCTTATCCCACCACATGTTGGGCCTTACATTCTTCCTTTTGCTCACTCCACACACTTCTTCTGCAGCTTCTGTCATACCATTCCTCAATTTCATCCATACTTCTTCCACACTATCATTTTGATAATTACAGGCATCTCCTATTTTTTCACTTAACTTACTTACATACTCCTCTTTCACTTCTGCATCTTGCAACTTTTCTCCTTTTATTCTTGTCAACGGTGTTGTCGACTTACGGCTGCGGTTTCTCCAACCCTTGAACAGACCATTTATTCTTGACATAACAAGAAAATGGTCTGTTCCAATGTTGACCCCGCGATAAACCCTCGTATCGACAACCTTGACTTTCAACCTTTCATCCACAATCACAAGATCTATCATACTTCTCTCTTTATTTCTCTCCCATGTATACATGTGAATCTCCTTGTGACAAAACTTCGTGTTTGTCACAAGGAGATTCTTCTCCAAACAAACATTCACCAGACTCACTCCATTCTCATTCACACGCTCATCTCCATACCTTCCCAACACATGGTCCACATTCACTCTTTGCACACCTACCCATGCATTAAAATCACCTAACATTACAACCCTTTCATTCGATCTAGCCACATTCAAAACATCACGCAGGCTCTCCCAAAACTCTTCCCTTTCGGTCTGTGGCTTAGATATATCCGGGGCATACACACCAACTACAAATAGTCTGTGCAGCCCCACTCTAAGCCTGACCCATAAGAGTCTGGGCGACATACATTCATACTCAGTCATACACTCTGCCATTCTCTCAGACATCAATATTCCAACACCCTGACACGCTCTGGCTGTCGAGTCAACCCCTGTCCAGACTGCTGTGTAGGGGCCATGGTGGGTGACATCTGAGCCCTTTCGCTTCGTCTCATTCACACACAAAATATCTATTTTCTTATCATCCATCATCTTACATACTTCATCTAACTTAGCCTTCATTCCTCCACAAACATTCAACGTGGCAAAACGGCTCTCCGCTGCCCGCTTTTCGCCCCGTGGGAACATTTTGCGTGACTTTTGGCGAGAAATGTCGCCGCTATTGCTAGAATTTTTTATATAAACCATTCCTGATCCCACGAATAGCAAGGGAAATATAACTCCACTCCGACAGAGCCCCGCATGTCGGAGTGGGGCAATGAATTAGTACCCGATGGGCGCCAACCATCGGGACTGGCACGCTCGCGACTAGGCCACCCCTAGCCATTCATCCTTGGGCGCGGCAGACCACGGAATTAGCGGAAAGGGAAGGGAGGAAAAGGAATTAGCGGAAGCGAAAAGGGATAGATAGGAATTTGGGGATTGGGTAGGTTTAGGATACCATTACTATAGAAGGAAAAGGATATAGTAAATGGTAGCTCGAGGTGTCCGGGGTCGCGTACCCGCATTCGTCCTATAAACACTGGACACATATTTATAAAACGAACCCTCTGAATCTGAATTGTTTCATATTTGTTTAATATTAATAAATATTTGCTTCGGGTTTGGTTCTCAAAGAGGGGTAGGCAGTGTGGTACCCAGTCTGCCGATCCGGGGTAGTACCACCACTTATAAGTTTACAGACCGTAAAGTGATTTAGTCGCGTTTCTGGATCAGCTTGTAAGTTGCCGGTTCCAACAAGGCCAGCATAGTGGATGTGACGGCTACTTACAGTTATTGAATTGTAGTAGCAGTTACAACTATTCATGGACCACACTCCAGCTTAACACAGCAGGGTGCTGTGATAATATGTATAGCCACCAGAAAATAAAATAAGATCTATTAATCTTAAATTAAAGTATGAAAAATTATAATAGAACCCTTATGAGATTCTTCATTAAAATTCTCTGAATTTTATCAATAGATGAAAATTGTTCGTATTTACACGAAATACCAAACAAAATACCCAAAAATTACTTTAAAAACTTTCTAAAAAACAGATAAATGTGAAACGAAAATAATACCACTTGGGATTGGATCAATTTACTGCTAACTGAGATCGCTATCTATGGACGATAGTCCGAGACAACGAAAATTCTTGGAAAAATATTTACTTTTGTTCATATTTTTCTTCTATTCTCTTTCGTTTACTTTTATTGCACGATTAGCATCAGAATTATGCTTTGACTTATACCCTTTTATGGATTAATATTTGTTTTTTTTTTTATTGTGACTCGACATTTTGACTTGTCTTATAGTAAGCAAGGGGAGGTTAAAAAGTGCCAACAACTAAAAAACTGAAAAAATCTCAGTTCACGGTTGCCTTAATCGCCGTCACAATGCCGGCTAGAGGTGCTTCTTCTACGAGTATATCAATATACCTATTAAGAAGACCGTTGTGTATTGGTAGTGCTATGGTCACGCAAACCAAGGGCACGGATTCAAAACGACTTGCCGGTACCATACCTACATATTTTACTTACAAACTTAGTTGTTAAATTACTGAAAATATTATGAATAAAAGAAGGTTGAGGAAAGAGTTTTTTTAAATCAGAGACGAGTAAAAAGATATAACACGGACGACCCGAAACATTCCTAGGTCAGGGTCTTAAAAAGGCAGAGATTCGCAGTGCTCATTACTAAGGAGCATGTATGAAGAAAATTATGCTTTAAATTGTAATTTAATGTTTAACTTGATTATTGTTAACTGTTGAGAGTATTGTATTGTCTGAATTACTCGCATTATCACTGTTATTACCGCATGCAGTCCTGTCCTATGACTAAGATTGCATTAAGCTACGAGGTCAATCTAAAGTTTGTATTGAAGCCAGTGTAATCTCGTTGAAAGGTTTAAAAATCAAACTGTTTCGCCCTTTCCAAAGGGATAGAAAACGATGGAGCGCCACTAGGTACGATCCAGTCACAACTCCCACGCTTCCCTCACATCCACAATTCTATTCATACAAGCATTTAAATATAGATGTACTATAAAGTCTAGATACTCTTAGAACTTGTACATGAAGCTTGAACTACATGCATAATGTTTCCAACATCATGTTTGTTAACACCAGACTACCATTCTAAAATAGAGTTGAAAATTGTATCAATATAAAAAAAAAAATTCAAAACGAATTGTCACGCGTCGCACAGGGATAAGCAGTGACAATGGAGCGCCACTTGCCACGATCCTGAAAAAAATTCCTCGCTTCCTTCACATTCACAATTCTCTTCATACAAGCTCTATGGTTATGGGCACTAGGCAACATCCTCATCCTCAAGATAGCTGGGTTGCCTGATGCCCATAACCATAGCTTGTATAAAGAGAATTGTAGATGTGAAGGAAGCAAAGTAGTAGTGCCAGGACCGTGGGAAAAAGCGTGATCATTTGACCTCGACCTGCTTGATTGTAAGCAAAGAAAGGTCCAAGAAGACTTTATAAAATAATCATCATCATTACTCTGACTACAGATCCTTTATTAGAAATATGATTACATTATATAGCCAAAACATCATATGCCCATAACCGTAGAGCTTGTATGAGGAGAATTGTGGATGTGAAGGAATTCTAGGGAGTTGTGTTAGGATCGTAGCAAGTGGCGCTCCATTGTCTCTGCCTATCTTCGTGGAAAAGAGGCGTGACAATTCGATTGATTGATCATATGTATCTATTTTGGAATAAGATAAACAATACTCTCCTCTCATCGGATTCCTTTAACTGATGACATGACATGACATCACAGAATTTTAACATCAATGTCTGTCATAAATGTTTCATCAAAGGTGTGCAATTTGCTCCGAACAAAATAATTTATTTCCTTGTTGTATGTGACATCAGTTTGTTGAATAGTGATGTGTGCCGATTTATTTATCGAGAAACTATTTTTATAATTCTTGCCTATTGGTATTATATTAAATTTCTTTTACAACTTTATTAGATTATTGGATCTAATACTATTGTAGAATAATATATATTATGTATATAATATTTATGCGACCAAATATAAAACTCTGAAAACGAAACTGTAATGCTGATTGTAATTATATATGCATTACAATTATTCGACTACAATTAACCAAATTATAAAATGTAATCAATCTTTTGAAAAAAAGTATTTTTTATTTATAATTTTTTATTTATAATATTATTTTATTATAATGTCAATAGATTGACATCAACCTACTGGACTTTTTAATAGAATACCATGGCTGTAAAAGCCAATCTATTTGCTTAAGCCGCCACGATATAATAATAATAATAAAAAACATTTTAAATTTTGATACATACTCATAAATAAGTATACATTTATTATTATTTACTTATTATTTTTTGTTTAAAAGTATTCAACAAATTAGTAAGATTTGATACATTTTAGATACATTTTACAAGAATACCAGATAATGCCGAAAAGTTATATTTAATCGATAAAAATATAGTAGTCCGTGCCTAAAGTCATCAGTGCCTAGCCCTCGAGCACAAAGTAGGCTGAACATTGTCATTACTAGGTGGAAAATTTCGGCGACTTCCGACAACTCGGCCTAAGGTCTTATATACATTTTGAAATGCACACAGGCGATATAAAATTTATGTTATCATTTATATATTTTTTAAATAATAATTTAAAAAAAATAAAAATATATAAAATAAAAAAAGAGGTGGGTAAATGCTCGGTTATCAAAGTGTAGTAGGTAGTGGTACCCAGTCTGCCGATCCGGAGTAGCACTACCACTTACAGACCGTGAAGTGATTTGGTCGCGTTTTGGGATCTGCTTGTAAGTTGCCGGTTCCAACTAGGCCGGCTTAGTGGGTGTGATTGCTACTTATAGTTATTGAATTGTAGTAGCAGTGACATCCACTCATGGACCACACTTTCGCTTAACATCAAGAGAGGTTCAGTCATATGTCGAGTCACAATAAAAAATAATTTTAAATATGATCAAGTACTACAGCAGTACTGAACACGATAATAAAATAAATAGAACAGTACACATTAATAAATTTAAAAGTAGCACTTTTACTTCTCCATGCTTACCTTTGATGTAGCGTTTCAACAATCATAAAAAGTTTGCGTTTTTATAAAGGGGTCGTAAAGATGCCAGGCTAGCATAGTTGAAACATCAGTTGCACTTAACTGTACCAGCAGTCAGCTCCAGTCTTGGACCGCACTACAGCTTAACATCAGGCGGGGCCAAGTCATATGCCAAGCCAAAATAAAGCCATGAGCCATGGGAAAGCTAGATCGCTTTTTCAGCATAGGATTTATATATATATATATATATATAATTTACATTTCTATACTTAGCTACTAAAGTGCTTGTATCATAGAAACAGGACCACCAAAGTACATATATCAAAGAATGTATCTTCTACCGGTACCGGTGGGTGGTCTCGAACCCGTGCTCTCGGTTTGTGTAACTATTGCACTGCCACCAGACCAAGGTTGCCTTTTTCGACCGTGGTTTAGTAGTGTAAATATTTTAGGCGGAGTATAATTAGATATATTTATAATACTATATTTTTAATATACTCCGCCTAAAATATATTATAAATATTGATACATTTCCTGAATGTGTAAACGTCCTTATGTCGTTTGAAAAACGAACGGCTTCGAGATAACTCTGTTCATGTTCCGGACATATCAAGTCGTTGAAGGGTAACGCGTTGTGAGAGTATCAAAGAAAAATAGATATTGAATCGCAAAATGTTTATGTGATGTATTTTATGACAAGTTTATGTTTATTTGTTTCTGCTGTGTATGTTAATGTATGTTTGGTAGGGGGTAAGTTATGTTCTCTCACCGGAATTTATATTTGTTATGTTTTATAAATCACATAGTAGGATCTATTTTTTTTAAATATGGCAATTCTAATCTACTTAACCTTCTTGTATCATCATCAATCATCGCAAACTACTTTATTATCCATTTCTATACTATTCTGTATCATAGCATCAGGACAAACAAAGTACATGCGTGAAGAAGCACCTTTGGCTGGCATAGTGACGGCAACTGAGGCAGCCGTGAACTAACTTGGTTGTTTCAGTCGTCGTCACTCTTTGATCTCCTCTTGTTTATCGTCAGGCGGGTCGAGGTCAAATGCCGCGTTACAATAAATAAAAAACGTATATATCGAAGACCAGTGGTTTTGAACCGGGGGGCTCTCGGTTTGTATGACGGATCGCCTTATTTAAGAGAGTATACTTATTTTAGCAAAACATTTGTTGTATACTATGTTAGGTTTTATGTACATATTGTTTTAATATTAAGGCGTTTTTACAACCGAAAGGCATCCATAATTTCTTTCATCCAGTTCTTAATTTATTTATTACTTTTTTATTGTGGCTCACATATGACCACATTCTGCTTGATGTTAAGCTACTACAGTTAAATCGTCGCATCCCCTATTAACATTTTATTTTATTTACTGTGACTTGACATATGGCAGCACCCAGCTTGATGTTAAGCTGAAGTGTGGTCCATAAATGAATGTCACTGCTACTACAATTCAATATCTGAAGTAGCAGTCTCATACACTATGCCGACCTAGTTTGAACCGGCAACTTACAAGTTAATCCCGAAACGTGACCTGATTTGGTCTGTACTTGTAAGTGGCGATCAGTTACACTTACAAATTTCAAGCTGATCCTGAAACGCAACTAAGGACCACAGGTTTGTATCATGGGTCAGGCAAACTGGGTAAGTAACCACCAACAATCTGTCTACTACTCTGTGTAAAACATTATTTAATTTTAAAACCACAAAATAATGTCAATACTAATACAAAATTCAAGACTTGAAAGACTAAAATATTTAAATTTTGTGGCATCGCCTGTAAACGAGCTGCTAAGAGAGGCTTCGCATAAAGATAAGGTTTATGGTGTTACGCTTAGAGATGAATATAAAATTTTAGTAGCCTGAATTAAGAGAAGTATTTGCTTGAAGTCTTTGTACAGTAGCCAAAGCATCTATTTAATTATTATGTATTTTATTTGAGTCGATATAACACCTCGGTCGGTTTGATGGTAAGGAAAATCGAGGTGGAGGTCCAGTCGCAGTGAGTTGTGCTTCTTTATGCTCTGCTCAAAACCATAAGAGCAATTTTTTTGTTTATACGTGACGTCTTATCTAGACAACACAAATATTTTTGCCTGTCGACCAAGAGCGCTGCCGACTGTATAAACCGAGGTATAACTTGTCTAACTATAAATGACGCACCCCTCCACTTTTTTACTTTATTTAAATGTGTGAATACAAATATTACTAACTATACTACTATACTTTATTAACGTGCTCCTCCTTTTGTGTCTAACCAGCAACTGAATGACCAATTACAATTAATTGCATTTTCGGTGTGTTGCATTCATATTTTACATTCGCATGTGTACTTAAATGCAGTGAAGGGGCGCGTCATTTCGGCATAGACAGACTCTACCTCCGAAGGTCATAAAAGAGAAAGAACTGATACCGTGTTTTTTTATATTTCTATACTAAGCTAGTAAAGTGCTTGTATCATAGAAACATGACGACCAAAGTACATAATATATTAAAGATACATTGGTGCCGGCAAGTGTTATTGAACCCGTGCTCTCGGTTTGTGTGACCATTGCACCACCACTACAAGATTTGTATTAGTTTGTTTTCCTAGATTTTGCGCGAACATTGATTAATAATTTAAACAAATTTTATGCGGCTTACTATCGCGTTTATTTTGGTTTAGATTTAACAATTTTTTATTATTCCGACGTTTCGAGAGCGTTGCAGCCATCGTGGTCACGGAGCTCCGTGATAGTAAGCCGCATATTTGTTTAATTCATTAGTTTATTTTAATAAACTAATACTTATCTTAGTGTGACTTATAAAAATATGCTACAGATCATTATAATTTTAATAAATTTACCGTTTTGTGAGAGTTAATAAAGCCATGAATCAGAGTAGTTTATAATATTATAGATTAACGTAGTATAGGGAAAGTCTTCTCTCCATCCTAACATTGGATTCGTTAAGCAAGGCGATTTATAACAGATATAGTGACAGCGACTGAGATACCGTAAACTTAGTCGTATTTTTTATAATATATTACCAATTTCATCATAATCGTGAAATTGTTAACAGATGTCAAAGCCTTTTTAGCAGTAGTATCTTATGAAAAGGTTATCTCGCTAATCAAGAGCTCCCGGTTTAAAACTACTTGCCGGTATAGCTTGTCTAACTATAAATGCGCCGCCCCTCCACTTTTTTAATTTATTTAAATGTGTAAATGCAATTATTACTAACTATATTATACTATACGTCATCAGCGTGCTTCTTTTGTGTATAACCAGCAACTGAATGAACAATTACAATTGCATTTTCAGTGTGTTGCATCTATATTTTATATTTGCTCGTATGTGTAAAAGCAGTAGAGGGGCACGGCATTTAGGTTTAGACAGACTATACCATTCAATGTACCTTTAATAAAATATTTATTTATCAGTAAAGTATATATTTTCATTATCCTATTTCTATGATAAAAAAGATATAAGATATAATACCTATAATACAAATTAAAATAAAAAATGACATCTTATTGTTAAAAGAAGTTCCAAGAATATAAGTTCAAAGAATGGTATTTACAAGTGTTCGCAATATAAATTATATAAATATACATAAATACAATGTACAATATCTTCGATCGTAGAGATAACATAGATACCGAATTTTGCACTGTGAGTGTTATTTGTAATCCCACGTGTTACAATTGTCATCAATCACTCAAATATTTGTTTTCACCAACTATTTTTCTTTCGCTTTTTCGCCGAAAACATTTTTGTTGTATATTGCACCCACACATAAACACACACTGTTTCAAAATGTATTTTTTACGCATTTACAATCCGCTTTTATCATTGACAATAGTTTTTTAGTGCTTGTATTAACAGAACAGAACGACCTGTAAACAAAGATTTAAATCATTAGATACGCCCTTAGAATCTGTCCAAGCCGAAATGATGCGCCCCTCTACTGCATTTACGCACACGAGCAATCATAAAATATGGATGCAACACACCAAAAATGCAATTGTAATTGGCCATTCTGTTGCTGGTTAGACAACAAAAGGAGGAGCACGCTAATGAAGTATAGTAGTATAGTTAGTAATATTTACATTCACACATTTAAATAAACTAATAAAGTGGAGGGGGGGGGGCGTCATTTATATTTAGACAAGTTATTCAGTAGTTTGACTGCGCCAAAATGTATCAACCCTCGAAAGAGTGAGCTTACCTACTCAACTCTAATCAGTGCTTATCTGAACACAGTGACAGTTGATTATTTAATTAGAATAACGACTATAATTCATAAATATATCTTCTATATCATTAGGCTTTTGCTATTGCTTACAATTAGGCAAGTCGAGGTCAGGGGCCGACCGCGCAACTTTAATGGCAATGAAATTCATTCCCATTTGTCAAAAAGTTACGCGGGCGCTGTTAGTATTGTATTGAAAACAATTTTTATTCATTCGGACAATGAGTTTTAATAAGCTTGAACTGTTAATAAAAATATATATATATATATATATATATATATATATTCTTGGTGTGTTGCGCGGCTGCTACTTAGTTTTTAAAACTCATTATTGGAGTTCAACTGTCAAAACGAAACCCATTGTCATTGAATTACGCGGTCGGCCCACATATGTTGAGTTACAATAAAAAAGAATCTAGAAATATTTTCTAATAAGGTCTCAAGTATAATAATTTTAGAGAAAATTACTAAGTGACTAAAATATACGTGTTTACATATTTTATGTTGTTAATTTTCTTTCACCCTTAGAGGTTTGGCGTGCAAAGATTTAGAGCGACCTTAATTTTGTAATAATTGTCTTGAAGGAACGTGACTGTGAATAACGTTAAGGAATTCTATTTTGTATATCATTTTAATCACCTTGAATCCTTCAAGCGAAGCGAGTGGCTGGCATAGTGACGGTGAGCGAGGCGGTTATTATTTCCATTTAAAAAAAACTGTCAGCGCTCTTCGACTTTTTCGACTGCTTACCATCGGGCAAGTCAAGATCGATGTCTCGTCTAAAAAAGATTAAATTTAATAAAAAAACTACCATCATCATCATCAGCCAGAAGATGTCCACTGCTGAACATAGGCCTTCCCCTTAGAACGCCATTCCGAACAACAAGAAGCCAGTTGCATCAACCGGTTATTCGTGGAAGGCCTACCTGCGTCTTTCGGTTTGTGGTCTCCACTCAAGAACCTTTCTTCCCTATCGGTTGTCGGTTCCTCGAGCGATTTGAAAAACACTACCTACAACACTACAGAGAGTTCTCTGATTATTACTGATTTAGTCTTTATACTACGTTAAACTATACTGCGATTATAAATTACTACGATTCATGGCTTCATTAACTCCTACAAAACGGTAAATTTACTAAACTGTTTTTCATTACAGTAATTAATTGTCATTTTACATGATACGCATTTACCCGTCTGCATCTGACATTACCATATGGAGTTATCGCAGTACTTGGTGACCTATTATATGGTTGATTTACTGGCGTATAGGTACACTTTTGAATAGTGCGACGCGATTTGTAATTATTAGGCAGATACAAAGTTTACTTGTGAAAACTGCATTAGTTTTTTTTCTATATTAAGCTACTAAAGTGCTTGTATCAAAGGTGTCCTATACCTATAACCATAGTACAAATATCGAAGAATAAAGGTAAACCGTGGTGTAGTGGCTTTGCAATGATTATACAAACCGAAAGCACGAGTTCGAACCACCCACTGGTACCAACGTATTTTTGATATATGTACTCTATATATATGTTTCTATGATACAAGAACTTTAGTAGCTTAGTATAGAAACTTAAATAAATATAAAATAAAAAAACACCGGCAACTGATTTTGAACTTGTGCTCTCATTTTGCGTGACCATTGCACAATCAGTACACCGCGGTGTTACTACATATAGCTTTAGATAGCCCCGTTATTATCAAAATCAAAATGTCACGCCTTTTTCCCACAGGGATAGGCAGGGACAATGGAGCGCCACTTACCACGATCCTTACACAACTCCCTTGCTTTCTTCACATCCACAATTCTCTTCATATAGGCTCTGTGGTTATGGGCACTAGGCAACATAGCTTTCTTGAGGATGTCTCCGATTTGGTCGGAAAACACTCTTGTGGGCCTGCCTTGTTTAACGCATCCATCCACATCAGATTTATAATTTCCTTTCGTCAATCTACTTTCACTCATCCTTTCCATGTGGCCAAACCATTCATTGACAAAGGAATGCTTCCTTTGTCAATCCTTTTTCTTTCAAACCACATATATAAATATAATTATATAATTTAGTGTCGCTTGCTTTGGAAGCATTTTAATGCCTAAATGAGAGCAGTTATCTGTACGTTACGCAAACCGGTAATGTCGAGGGCATCCGCTTTTAACAGTAATGTGCTATAGGGACTATCTATTTGCAATTTTTGGAAAAGATAAAAAATATATATCGCTTTTAGATTAATCGCTAAATTGATAGCTTGGAAAATGAAAAAGGCTCCATGTTGTAATTTTCTAAAGTAAGTACTACTTTGTTCAAGGCCTCGAAGAACAGACAGCAAAAATCTACAGAAAATTACCTATTAACCGATTACACAAGTCATTATCAAGGTATGTTTTTTTAAATAATAAATCCCCTTAAAGCTGCAATTAGATCTATCGTTGGTGTTGGTTAATTATTATCATTAAAAGTAAAATTACATTTGTGAGTCCTACGCTTCTGTCAAATAAAACTACGCTGCATCTCTTTGTAAAAGCGATCATGCATTCAGCAGTTTTTTTTGGCTGCTTTTACACGAGCCAAGTGTCAGCGCTCTGTTTAGTACATATAAGTAACGTATACGTAATAACGTACAGGGTCTGACCGCGCAACTTCGATGGGAATGAAATTGAAATTCATTCCCATTTATCAAAAAGTTACGCGGTTGCTCTTAGTGTCTAAAACATTCGGATTTAATTAATTTGGACAATGAGTTTCAATGAGCTCGAACTGTTAATGAAAATGAACATCGATTTTTAGTATGTTGCGCGGACGCAATTTTAATTTTAAGCTCATTAATAAGTTTGATTATAGAGTTACACGGTCGGCCGCGCTGACGTAACGTCAGCGCTACTCTCACTGTTCAGTGCTCAGTGCGTAACTTAAAGTAACTCAGTTGCGTCTCGGGATCAGCTGGAAGTTTCCGGTTCCGACTAGCCCGGCATAGTGAATGCTATTGCATTTATTTATAGTAATTTAACTCAATAAGCAGTCGTCTCCATTCATGGATTACACATTAATCTAACATTAGGCGAGGCCACAGTAAAAAGCTATATCCAGCAAATTTTATGAAGGATCTTGGCGCCTAATACAGTTAATTTCTTAATTATTCATGCTCGTAACTAATTAATATTAAACAGAACGTCAATGGTAACAGTGCATCTGTTCCTAGCGTCAACTGCATCTGGCTGTGACGTCGCTGCACTGACAAGCTGGATGCGCTTAGCTTTGACCTTATTACAACTTAATGATTTTGATACTTATATAAATCTTTAATAATATTAAATAATGGGTAACAGATAAAATTAAAAGTATATTAACTATAATTAAAAAATAATGACGTCGCAACAGAGATAGTCCCAAGGAGACTGGCAACTATTCCCCTTTGTATAGCAAGTCTAATCCGTTGGCAGAAATAATTGCCAGCCTTCCTGTCTCCAGACTTCTCCGTCAGCCGCTTGGACAACTCCTCAGCCAGGCGCTTACCTATTGTATTTTTATTCTTTAATTGTGCCTGATAAGATGGACTCCTACAATAGTTTGTGGCGAGAGATCGCCAAACGCCATGAGTCATGGAAAAAAGAGCCCAGCAGTGGGACAAATACATAGGCTAATTATAATAATTGTGCTTCCACCTATAACAATATGCCTGATGTTAGGTTGGAGGTGACTTCTACTAAAGTTAAGTAGTAGTCGCATCCACTATATTGACCTAGTTCTTGAGCGATCGTGGCGTAGTGGCAGTGCAATGGTTACGAAAACCGAGAGCATGGGTTCAAAACCACTTGCCGGTATCAATATATCTTTGATATATGTACTTTGGTTGTCCTGTTTATATAATACAAGCGCTTAAATGGATTAGTATATAAATGTAAATAAAAAAAATTAAAAAAAACGAGTTGTATTCGGCAACTTACAAGCTGATTCCGAAATGCGACTTAGTCACTTCACGGCCAGTAAACTTATTATGTTTAAGGATAATTGGTAGACGAGTAAAAACCACGCTTTGCCCGCTACTTCGTACCGTGTTCGGTTTCCGTCCAGAACAAACATTTATTTAAAAACGAAACCTAATTATACTTAAGTATTGTTAGTCTATATTAGTCAAGCACTAAGGTCCGATTCGACCAAACTTTCGATATCTGCCGTTTAACAACCGACGGTGTTATTTTATACCAATACTAAAAATTCATAGACGTTCGACCAACAGATTGTCAGGATAAATTAATCCCGTTTAGTTAATCCGACAAATTAAAGGACTGATGAAAGACTGAATAATACGACAAAAAAAAAGTTCCTTACGTTATATGAAATAGTATAGAAAACTTGACGTTATTATTTTGTGGCATAATATTAGTTGTCAAAGTGGTTACATAGGTCTCTGTTGCCAGAATATCTACGAAATCAAAAAATAATAAATATTTAACATCGCGATAATGACGGAAGAAAAAAGGAAACGAAGATTTAACTGGTTGCTACCCGAAAAAAAATTACTTCTGGAATTGGTAGAAAAACATTTTTCTATTATAGAAAACAAGAAGACAGATGGAGTAAATTTCAGAGAGGTACTTTTTCAAAACAATAATACACTTAAATGCTAAATCACTAAACACATAGAAATTTACAATGAAAATTACGTTTTGCCATTAAACGTAGACAAATAATTTAACATAAAACAAATAAAAATATCTTCGAACGAACTGTCAAACTCACGCTTATCCCTAGGATTACGAACTTACCTGACCAAATTCGGCGGTTTAAAATTACAAGCAGTATAAATAAAATTATGCTCCTACTAAAGGTTGGTAGAACGCAAAACTTTACTATACGGGAGATATTTTCTTATTTACACTGCGGATAAGGTTTATACGGAGTATTAATAAGTTTGGTCGAATCCGCCCTAAGTAAATCTGTCAATCACAAGTCTTGTACCTTAGTAATTAGTATCTCGTACCTATGAAATTAACTAAAATTAATTTAACACTGTAATTCAAACATACCTACATATTGGTTTCAAAACAATGTTGATACTAACAAACTGTATATAGATTCAAAACTCAATTAAACTCGAGTTATCAAGACTTTAGTATCAAGATGGGACGAGTAAACTCTAATGAATTATGACCAAGTAGTTGGGCTAATTCGGCATACAACTTCGCATCCCAGTGGGCGCGCTAGATTACGATATCTGATGTGACGCTCGTAATATATTTGCTGTTAATTATATCATTATTATAGGATTAATCCGATTGAAAAAAGCTTGACAATTTGATTGATTGATTGATTGAACTTTTGACGACAGGCGTGGCGGTCAGAACAAATATTCCATAGCTCTTATTTGTAATATTTAAACTAATTATTAAAATTACAAATATAAGTTAATAAAAAAAGAGGTGGATAATTGCTTCGGGTCTGGTTATCAGAGTGGTAGGATGTGGTACCAGGTCTGCCGATCCGGGGTAGTACCACCACTTACTAGAATTTAGACCGTGAAGTGATTTAGTCGCGTTTGGAATCAGCTTGTAAGTTGCCGGTTCCAACTTAGAGTTATTGAATTATAGTAGGAGAAACCTCCATTCATGGACCGCACTTTTTTCAGTAGTCGACGCTCGACATCCCTATGTTTAACACCAGGCAAGTCGAGGTCAGATGTCAAGTCTCTATATAAATAAACAAATAAGACAAGTAAATGTAAAATATTTTGATTTGATTTAAATTGGTTTGATTTGATTTTGTTTAATTTGTTTTAAATATTTATAAATTAATATACAATGTAATTTCATAATTATAATTTATTTTTAATTTATTATTTTTCTTCGATTTCGATTTATTTGATTTATAGTCTGGTATATATTGAATTCAATTTGATTTGATTTAATTTAACGTGTCTTTATTCGATTTAATTTGATTGAGTTCATTTCTTAATTTAGATATAATTTTCTCTTTTCTATAATATTTATTATTTTATATATGTTATTTTTTCAATACTCCAATCATAAATTTGATACAATTGTTTAAGGTTTGCAAATAGAAATTACTTTAATTTTATTTAACTCGAATGCTGTGGTTAACTATAATTGAAATAACACTTAGATATTAGACATTGTAATGTTACTTATTTTAAGATTAGTGCTTGTTTGTTGTTAACCCGAATAAATAAAAAAAATAAAAAAGTGAGTTTAGTTCGTAGTGCAATCAAGTAAATGGAAAAAGGCGCATCGTTATCGAGTTGTAAAGACATCCTTTTGCGATCTTACTACAACCATCTCTTACTATTAAATTGTACAATTCGGCTCATATATGGTAAAATGCACTATTAAATCTACAGTAAGAAAAACATTTTAGGCCGGCATAGTAAATGCGACTGTTACTTGCAGTGATTAAACTGTAGCAGTTGCCGACATTCATAGACCGCACTCCAGCCTAACATAAGACAGGGCGCTGTCATATTATGTCGAGCCTCAATCTTCCCACACCTAAATAAAATATTATTTTACCTGATATTCATGGCTAATATAACGGCTGGTTGCAGATTACAAAAAAAAAATACAAAGTGCGTGAAGTACGAAAACAATAAAAAATACAAATAGAATACTTATGATAAATACCCTAACATAACCTACTTATAAAAAATAAATAATAAAAAAATATAGCCAGGTTAAAACCACCTTCTAATTTTATCCTAATGTCGTGGAAGCAGTTGAAAGAAGTGCACCATAAATAATGTAGATAGGATGAAGAAATTTCGACGCAGGCATGGGGGCGCTGTGTGGCTTAGAACAGACGCGTTGTTTAACAGAAAGGATTAAGCGCCTGACACCTGATCGCATTGCGTGATTTTTTTATATTTAACATTCATTACCATTTTCGATTTGACGTCTTAATTCCCACAGGGTTGAGCACAGACAACAGAGCGCCACTTTCCACGATCCTGACACAACTCTTTCCTCTTCATAAATGTTCTTTGGTTATAGGCAAAGAAAAGAACATTTTGTTACCTATAACCAAAGAATTTATAAATGTGATGTGGATGGATGCGTTAAACGAGGCAGAACTAAGATGTTTTTACCAAATCGGAGATATCCTCAAGAAAGCTGGGTTGCCTAGTGCCTATAACCGTAGAGCTTGTATGAAGAGGATTATGGATAGGAGACAAGCGAGAGAGTTATGTCAGGATAGTGGCAAGTGGCGCTCCATTGTCTTTGCCTATCCCTAGGGGAAAAAGGCATGACAATTCGAAATTTGTTTTTTATAATAATACTTTTTACTAATAATAATACTTTTGTTTTTTGTAATAATACTAGCATTGGAACTTACAACAAAATCACATTCACGTATTATTTATTCGTTTATTTTTTTGTCATAATTCGGTAACTTTCACAACAATGTTATTGAAACAATTTTTAGAGTTTCATTTTAAATGAGTTTAGTTTAATCCTATTGCGTTGTAATCCGCATTGGACCCGTCCTAATTCTCAAATACTATTCCCGCTGCATAAAAGTAAAACACAGTAGAAAATTTAATATAAATAAATAATAGTTTTTTTTATTGTGTCTTGACAAATACACTACCCTGCCTGGTGTTAAGCTGGAGTGCGGTGCATTAATCGAGGTGACTGCTACTTCAGTTAAATAACTGTAAGTAGCAGTCACATCAACTATGCAGGCCTACATGACGCGGTCTGTATACTTGTAAGTGGTGGTACTACTCCGGAAAAGGAGACTGGGTATCTTTAGTCCAAAGCATGCCCGGGCTTTTTTCAGGGGGCATGTAGTGAGCCATCTTAAGCAACTTAGTCATACAGAAGTAATGATCATGTTAAAATGAATTGACACAAATTAAAACAAACTTTGAAATAAATGTTACTATTGAAAGTTATAAGATTTATTAAGGTGAAAGGTTTGGCGCATCACCGATAATTGTTACCAGTGTTCGAAATGTACGCGCGCGATTGGTGTGATTAAGTTTGTCTTTCATAAAAAACTCATTTGTCGAGGTTCCCGTTTAAAACTAAAATTGCTTATACCACAAACTCTTCTGTTTTTAAAGTTGGCCTAGGTAGGAGTTGGGCCGACTTTGGGCACAGTTTTTTTACAATTTTTTTACTTTAAAGACTTATAAAAGAATTTCATTGTTTTTTTATTTATTTTTATTTTTATTATACATTTCTATACTAAGCTACTAAAGTGCTTGTATCATAGAAACAGGACAACCATAGTACATATATCTAAGATTGGTACCGGTGAGTGGTTTTGAACCCGTGCCACTCGGCTTACGTAGCCATTGCATTGCCACTACACCACGGTCGCCTTAAAACTAGTCTTACTATGTTTTTATTTTGGACGTTCGATTTTGTCTACTTCTTGAACAATAATAATACAAGTTTATGAAAAGCATGAACAGAAAGAGATGGAACATGCCAAATAACGAATCAGGGAGCGAGACACAAGCCTTCAATCTACCGATGTGAAATAATGTGAAGGACCTTTCTTAGGATCATTGTAATGAAAGTAATAATGGTTTCAATCTTTGGACTTAACCCTTGAATTTAATAATATTCTTAGAAGTAAATCAAATTTACACGCCATTAGGCATTTTTGATATTTTTTATTATTATTTACATTTCTATACTAAGCTACTATACTGCTTGTATTATAGATACAGTACAACCAAAGTACATATATCAAAGATGCATTGGTACCAGCAAGTGGTTTTGAGCCTGTGCTCTCGGTTTATTGCAACCATTGCATTACCACGGTCGCTATTAAATTCAAATCTAATATATTGTAATATACGAGTATTATTCAAATTATAAATGTACCTAATTATGAGTCATTTTATTAATCTTTATTGAGAAACTGATAAAATTAAAAGTATATTAACTATATTACGATTCCACAGTCGTCATCTCTATGCCGTTTTGGCATAGAGATGACACATCATAGTACATTTTTTTAAATCATCATGATACAGGACGAGCAAAATATCCAGCATTAATAATATATTTTATTCAGCTTTAATAACAAAGCCCCAACTGAAGGATGGGCATAATTTAAGGGTAGACTTTTAAATTATGGTTACAATTTTGACATGTTCCTAATTAGGCCTCATGCGACGAATTAGTCTACATAACTTGACTTGAGTCAACTAAGCCTTTACATAAAATTGTTTGGCCTTGTATTTCATTATTTGGATTTAAGTGAATGCCAGCATCTCTCGCCTACTTTCCTTTTTTGCATATCGGTGACATGCTAGAGCTTGGATTTATTAGATGACAGCACGATGCATAGATGCTAGACTACATGCGACGCCCCGCTGGCAGTCAAAATACAGGAAATATCTGGGATGAAAAAGTTTGCCGTAGTGGATCTGGACCGGAACATTAAATATCTGGATTTTTTAACGTCACATGGATTTTTTTGTGGCTCGACGTATGATTACACTCCTCCTGATGTAATCAGGAGTGCGGTCCATCAATGGTGGCAGCTTCTACTATTGTTATACAACTGCAAGTAGCAGTCACATTCGCCTTGGCGGACAAGTTGGAAGGATTAAAGGAGATAAGCAAAGCAGATTTAAAAATAGGTAACTGGAAGAATAAAGAAGGAACGACCAAGAATATTGTTCCTAAATAAAGTCGGGAGAATTCTTAAAAAAAAATGATTGTGGCGATTGATGTAGTATGAAGAGTGGGGATGATTTATGGGTCGTGAATTATATTTGCCCATATAAATTCGCCCCATGGGCCGAAAAATAGAGACTGTTATAATTATCCAACTGATACAGAACTCTGTTAAAGCCGGGATAGGATTATAACGCACGGTTAACTTTAAACACCATGTGTGAATGTGTGCAGCGGATTAATTTGATCCCTATACAAAATGTACTAACATTAGAAATTCACACGCGCTTATAAAAGCTTGTTTTATAATTTTATTTATTAATCAAGTGTTTTAATTAATTATTCACATCAAATTAATTATCGCAAATAAATTAATTAGAATTCATAATTTTATATAGAAACATTGACCCAAGCCTGCGACTGGGAATCAATTACTCGTAACCAGAGTGGTAGTGATGCCTAGTATGTTGATTCGGGGTAGTGTAGTAACTACGCCTTACAGTGATTCTACTGTAGTAGTCAATTGCAATCATGGACCGCACTCCAGCTTAATATCATGCGGGACACAATAAAAAGAATCTAAACTTATCAACATATCAATCAAATTGTCACGCATTTTTTCCACAGGGACAGGCAGAGACAAAAGAGCGCCACTTGCTACGATCCTGACAAAACTCACATCCACAATTCTCTTCATACAAGCTCTACGGTTAACTAGAACCGAAAGCAAGTTATTTATTTCATTACTTATTTGAGTACATAATTTAATGATACTATTAGTCTTAATAATTAGCATAGCGCTGCACTTTAGTAAAATAAATAATTTTTAAATAAACACAAACCATGAACGCTTTAATTGTAATTTATGTGTTTGACGTAAACAATAATTTATTTCCAAATTTCAACACTTAAAAGATAATTTAAATATTTTTTATGTACACATTTTTTTTTGTCGACCCTACAGAAGTTCTTAATGAAAATTAATTGTTAGGACGATGATACTGTGACGCGCTCATTATAATGGACTGTACGTGCGATTTGTATTAATTTACTTTTATCATACATGACATTTGAATGGTTAAAATTTGCCATTTGATGATTAAAACTCACAATTTGAACAAATTTATATTAATTGCCGTACTTTTCTGCATTATTATTGTTTTGTTTCTTTGTTATCTCTAAGCTTAGAGCGCGGCTGTTCTTCTAGCATTCCCCATAGTCTTGTTTTTTCTATAAATTGTTTTTCTTTCTTGGATTTAAATTTAAGTAAATTTTCCATACTATCAAATAAAAAAATCTATTAAAACATTGCATAAAAAATCTAAAAAAATATTACTCGTCAGTATTACTCGACATATAACAGCACCCCGCTTGATGTTAAGCTGGAGTGTGGTTTATGAATAGATGTCACTGCTACTACAATTCAATAACTGTGAGTAGCAATTACATCCACTATAGTCGATATGACTACTACTTACAGTTATTTAACTGTAAGTAGTAGTCCCTTCCATTTATAGACCGCACTCCATCTTAACATCAGGCGGGGTGATGTTATACTAGCTACAAAAAAATGTTTTAAATCACGTTATATCAAGTGTAATAGTTAATTTATAAAATAAAATCAAACTGAAAATTTTATTCATGGAATGATATTGTCATAATATGATGAAACACTTTATCAATGACGTCATCAATCATTTTTTAATACAACACCGTCATGGCCCCAATTGATGAAAGACCCGATTTCCATTAAGTGCAATTCTTTTATTATTTCCCGATAAAGATATTTATAAATTTTGAGTAGGTATTTATCGTCAATATAAATTGATTTGCTCAATTCGCAATAGATAGTTAAACAAATGCTCCGATGGTTCGGGCACATGGAAAGGATGAGTGAAAGTAGATTGACGAAAGGAATTTATAAATCTGATGTGGATGCGTTAAACAAGGCAGGTCCAGAAAGCAGACAGGTGAGAAGATTTTCCGAACAAATCAGTGACTACCTCAAAAATCTGGGTGGCTAGTGCCCATAACCGTAGATATTGTATGAAGAGAATTGTGTATGTAAGGGAAGCGAGAGAGTTGTGTCAGGATCGTGGCAAGTGGCGATCCTTTGTCTCTGTCCATCCCTAAAAGACGTGATTTGATAAATTGGTTTTACTATATTTTAATGTGGTTTCTACGTCGTTTTTTACTCCTGCTTATTCTGTCGATCGAATCGTTTATTTGTCGCATAATCGACAATTGGATTATGCGACACGTGACTAACTTAGTCACGTCATATTTCGAGACATAATAAAAATTAGGAGTTGCTGAGTAACCACCATCATTAATTGTCACGCCTCTATTCCCACAAGGATAGGCAGAGACAATGGAGCGTCATGATAATTCTTTTCATACAGACTAAGTTAATTTCATTATTCAGAACAACATCTGACCTTGATTTACCTGATGGTAAGCAAGGTCTAAAGTGCCGACGACTGAAATAATCGTATTATTTTACGGTTGTCTCAGTCGCCGTCACTATGCCGGCCTGGTCTCAATTCAACCAAAATACGGTGTTCTAAAATAAAGTTATTTTCGTTTTCCTTATAGACAAAAGTTGTTTTTAGAAATGGTATCCCCCAGTAATATATAAAACTACTCAACTTCGAATGCTTGTTGACAAAACAGAGTGACCTATATTATTCGTCATAAAAAAGGGTACACAATCAGTTTTTGAATAGAAATCTAGTAATAGAAAAGTTTTCTCCAATACAAACGACATATGTCTTACTAACACATATTGAGACAATAGAAAAAGAGGAAAAGTTTCAGCCATAATATATCAACTATAGTATACAAAGAATATACAAAAGGTCGCCTCCAAAGAAAACATATAAAAAAGTTTGTTTTTTTACATAACATTACTGCTTAACTTTTATTATTAAAAAATACTTAGATTTAAGCTAAAATGAATTTAGAAGTAGCGAACAGATGAGCCCGTAATAATAAGAATGAGGAATATGTCAGAACTATTACTAAAATTACCTATCACTACTATTAGTTATTATAGTTGAATACTAAAGATTAGTAGGCAGTGATGCCCAGTTTGCCGATCCGATGCTATGAGAGATGTTTCTAGGTCACTTATAGTTTCAAAATTTTAAAGAATCAAAATCCTAGCTGATCATTTTTTCGAAATATCGATATTTTTCACTTTTCGTGTATAATTTCATGATACTATGTTCATTTACTTGATTTTTTTTTGTCCATGCTCTATATCCATTGAATTTCATCCAATTGAATAATATGAGAAGCTACTTGAAGACAGACGATGATTTAATGTCAGATCCCTGCACTAATATAAGTTCCAATTCAGACAAAATCGCCAAAAACTTACGATGATTTAAGGGCTGATTTCGAAAAATTTGTCCATACGGGTAAATAAGTACAGTAATCAATGTCACACTACAATTTATTCCCCTCCCTCTTGTGACAGTATACAGACTGTGAAGTGACTTACCCGCGTTTTGGCATCAGCTTGTGAGTTGCTGGTTCCAACTAGGCCGGTATAGTGGACGTAACTACTACCTACAGTTATTTAACTTCAGAAGCAGTTATCTCCGTTAATGGATCTTACATCATGCGGGGTGCTATCACAATAAAAAAACTGAATTAACTAAATCAATACGAAAAGTAAAATATACAATTTTCTAATAAATATATGTAAACTTTGTATTTTTTCTCGTTTGTTTTCAAGTTACGTCATAAGCCTACTGAAGTTTTTTATGACAAATCTTTTTTTGCTACGTTACTTATAGCTTATTTCGATTGTTTGAGTTTGCTCCTTTCATTTTGATTTCTTATTACAATCTGATTTGTTAAATTCTCATCGAGATTTAAAAGACGTTTAATGGATAATTATATTTTTTCTGTAGTGTAACAAATTTCATTTAGTTTTTATTAATAGATCAATCAATCAACCCATCAAATTGTTACGCCTTTTTTCCACAGGGATAGGCAGAGACAATGGAGCGCCACTTGCCATTATCCTTACTTAACTCCTTTGCTTCCTTCACATTCACAATTCTCTTCATACAGGCTCTGTAGTTATAGATCAATCAATCAATCAAATTGTCACGCCTTTTTCCCACAGGGATAGGCAGAGACAATGCAGCGCCACTTACCACGATCCTTACATAACTCCCTTGCTTCCTTCACATCCACAATTCTCTTCATACAGGCTCTGTAGTCAATATTTATAAAATCACAAACGTCTTTTGTAAATGGCAGGCAGACAGTTGGATGCAAAGCAGTGCCGGATTAAGCCAGCGCGGGGTCTGTAGCAAATTCTGTCAAGGAGCTTTTGGTTTGCTTTAGGTCCTCAAGTTTAGGGTATTAGAAAAACAAAACTGTTACAAATAAACTTTTCTGGATATAATATGGGCAAATTTAGAGATAACACTTTCAATATCTATCTAAATTAATATTTTTTTATTACAGTGAGACAGGCGTTTTAGTGCGGGGCCCCCGAATTCGCGGGGCCTGTAGCATTTGCTACTCTAGCTACGTGGCTAATCCGGCACAGGTTGGAAGTCATTTGAAGGATACGTGGTTATAGGAACGGCGATCGGTTGGTGGTTAAGCATTCGCCAGACTGTTGATACTGTCGATAGCATGCAGATTAATCTCTCGGCCTGTGCGTATATGGTATCACTAGAAATTAGTACACACGTTTAAGACTTAGCACTTGTTCCAAGTTTACAAGTTCCATAAGTTCCATTGTTACGGTTTTTTTATGTTCCCAGAGTTAGAATTTTTTATTTATTGTGACTCTACAAATCAATCAATTAAATTGTCACGCCTTTTCCCCACAGGGAACGCCACTTGCCGCGAGAAAGTTGTTTCAAAAGTAGTGTTTCATTATCTTTGCCTATCCCTGTGGGAATTAGGGAGTGAAAGTTTGAGTAAATAATTTAGTTTATAACAAATAATATATGTATGCAAACTATCGAGCCAAGTCCACATTTACCGTTCACTTTTACGAAAACCTATAAGGGTCATTTTATGTTCTCGTAAAAACTTCATTATTTTTTCTTCAAGTAAAAAGCCAAGGATGTTGAAGATGGGCTACGTTTTATGATAGCTCTTTATTTCACCGACGCAACACTATCTCTATTTACTAAGGTATCTATGTACGATTATTTGTGATGGATATGAACTACTCACAGAATAGAAAAAGATATAGATAAAGATACCATCCATCTTTATCTGAATTAAACAAATTTTATGAGGCTTACTATCGCGTTAATTTTTGTTTTGACCACGATGGCTGCAAAGCTTTCGAAACGTCGGAATAATAAAATAAAATAAAATTGTAAAATCAAAACCAAAATAAACGCAATAGTAAGCCGCATAAAATTTGATTAATTCATTAAACAATGTTCGCGCAAAATCAAAGAAAATATTATATCTTTACCTGTTCTGTGAAACTACTATTGCGACCATTGTGATTCGTATATTAGACATGTTTTACCTTTTTTTCTATTGTGACTCGACTGGAGTTAGACTGGAGTGCCGTCCATGAATGAAGGTGCCAGCTTCTACAGTTTAATAACTGTAAGTTAAAGTCACATTCACTATGTTGGCCTAGTTGGAACCGGCAACTTATACACAGATCTCGAAATGCGACCCTTTACGCTCTGTATACTGTGGTGGTACTACATCGGATTGACAGACTGTGCATCACTGCCTACCACTCTAACAACCAGACCCTTTATTTAGTCTTTATTTTGTTAACATATATTTGTAAATATAGTCTTTTTATTAAATATTAAAAATTAAAGTTATGTTAGATCAACATAACTTCTTTAAGCGGTAGGATGAGTGACAAAACATATCCCGTTATTAGTGCTAGTATTAATAGTATTAGTCGTTCGAGAAAGTAGTCTAGAGGCGCACTATGCCGGTCAGAATTTATTTTTAACAATTCACTTCAAGGTTCCATATAGTATGGAAACAACACCTGTGATGAAATTAACTTGTTGATTGTTCGATGAATATACGACACGCCGAACCGACTATCGATTCGATGGGAACGCCATATAAAAACTCTATTTAGAAAGTTTTAAATTTACTATACTAATAAAATAAGTTTACCATGAAAAGTCAAATAGATATAGTTTTACAATAAAAATTGAAACGACGACTTCAAACTTTAAAGATTTTACATTCGAATGAATAAAAAAAATACTTTTACATTTCTAACTGGATGGAGGCAGACCTAGGAGGGTCTACTACATTGGAAACATCCTCAAAAAAGCTGAGTTGCCTAGTGCCCATAACCGTAGAGCTTGTATGAAGAGAATTGTGGATTTGAGGGAAGCGAGGAAGAGTTGTGTCAGGATCGTGAAAAGTGGCGCTTTGTGGTTTCTGCCTAACCGGTATTGACAATTGATTATACATAATAATGATGAATTAAACAAATTTAATGCGGTAAATTTTGCTGTCGCGTTAATTTGTCGTTATTGATTTTATATTTTTATATTATTCCGACGTTTCGAGAGCTTTGCAGCCATCATGGCCACGGAGAGACGAAAAAACATCTTAAATCAATAACCAAAAATAAACGCGATATTAAGACACATATTTTTTATTTGATTCAATAATCAATCAATGTTCGCGCAATATCTAAGAAGATAATAATGACGCTATTCTATTAATCAGGCTAAATAAAGATAATGGCTGCAATAATTACTCTTAATATTCAATTCGTAAGCCCAATCTTCTAATTGATATGCACAAGAAGATCTTCACGTATGAAATATTAATCATTATGCTCTCTACTCAACGTGTTAAACTTGGCTTCTTAACACAGAACACATACAACTAATTTCTTTCTTTTTTCTATGCAATTATACTTTCTTTTATTGAGACTTTAAAAGGAGGTCCAAGAGCGTTGTAGAAGAAGAATAATTCAGTTTATGGTCGCCTCTGTTTGGCCAAAAAGTATTTATTTGTAATTATTATAATAATGGGCCTGTATGAGGAGAATTGTGGATGTGAAGGAAGCAAGGGAGTTGTGTAAGGATCGTGGTAAGTGGCGCTCCGTTGTCTCTGCCTATCCCTGTGGGAAAAAGGCGTGACAATTTGATTGATTACGTCGTTAATAACACATCGAGCAATAAAAGACTATGGGTAAATAAAAATTGGTAAGAAATCACTATACGATAATGATCTCTACACCTCCATCTCTACATTTACATCTCTTCCACATTTCGATTCACATCTCGTACATGATATTTTATTTTATTTTATTGTGACTAGACATATGACAGCACCTCGCTTGATGTTAAGCCGAAGTGTGGTCCATGAGTGAATGTCACTGCTATTACAATTCAATAACTGTGAGTAGCAATCACATCCACTATGCCGGCCTAGATGGAACCGGCAACTTACAAACTGATCCCGAAACGTGACCAAATCACTTCACGGTCTGTATACTTGTACAAGCAGCAATAAAAGCAGAAATCATGGGTAAATAAAAGAAATCACTATACGATAATAATCTCTACCTCAACATTTCGATTCACATCTCGTACATGATAAGCTGCATAAGTGGATAATTAAAGTTATTCTATCATGCAGGTCAAGGTCAGATGTCGAGTAACAAAAAACAGTTTTGAGAACTGCCCAATCTCTCTCCCACTTTCTACCTGTTACAAAAACATATTGTTACTTTTATTTAAAAAACATTGTATATTTAAAATTATTATTTAAATATTTTGCCATGTATTAGAACTTTTAATGTTTGTCACTAACTTCGATTACATCATCCTCAATTGCCATTCTGCCTACTTCGATTATAATAAGCAAAGAAAAACGCTCAGAGATTTTTGTCATGCATTTCTCATCATTTAAACACTATTTGCTATTTTGATAGTAATTAATTTTAAGCGTTTGACAGGGTCTGGCACAGGGGCCTTTTATCCAAGCTCGAGGCATACGGTTTACCTGACCGTCTGCGGGGCTGGATAGCTGACTTCCTGCGTGGCCGCTCCATACGCGTCGTTGTGGATGGAAGCGCGTCGCGCAGGATGTCGGTGAATGCCGGTGTCCCTCAGGGCTCCGTGCTGTCGCCGACTTTGTTCCTTCTGCATATCAATGACATGCTGGACCTCGGATCCGGCATTCATTGCTATGCAGACGACAGCACGGTGCATGGACGCTACACTGCCCGCCCCGCAGCCGGCAAACAGGAGATAGCCGATATGAGAGAGTCTGTTGTAGCGGGACTGAACCGGGTTCTTGATCGTATTACCCACTGGGGCGACAAGAACCTGGTTCAGTTCAACGCAGACAAGACTCAGGTATGCGCGTTCTCGACGAAAAAATCCCCGTTTACTCCCCTTCCCTCTCTTTGTAACATCTCCCTCAGTGCTTCGGACAGACTGGACATTCTTGGAATGTCCCTTCGCTGCGACCTGAATCACAGGGACCACATTGAGCGGGCCATTAAGACCACCTCCCGCAAACTTGGCATCCTGAACAAGGTGCGGCGGTTCTTCGCGCCAGAGCTTCGCCTGCTACTTTACAAGGCACAGATTCGCTCTTGCGCGGAGTACTGTTCGCACCTCTGGGACGGCTCTGCCAAGTATCTTCTTAATGCCCTGGATTCATTGCAGCGCCGAGCTGTCCGGATCATAGGTGATGCAGAGGTCACGCGAACTCTGGAGCCCCTACAACTACGAAGAGACATGGCGGCTCTGTGCGTCCTCTATCGCCTATACCACGGGGAATGTTCCGAAGAGCTCTTTAACCTTGTTCCTACCTCATCTTTTCACTCCCGTAATACCCGCACAGGTCGGGGAAAGCATCCGCATTTTATCGACCGAATCGGCAGTCGAACTAAAAAGTTCGGTGCGTCTTTTCTTTGTAGATCAATTGACAAGTGGAATGCTTTGCCTGCCCATGTGTTCTCTCCATCCTATGACCTTGGATCCTTCAAGCGATGCGTGAAGAAGCACCTTTGGCCGGCATAGTGACGGCGACTGGGGCAGCCGTGAACAAACCCGGTTTTCTCAGTCGTCGTCACTCTTGGACATCCTCTTGCTTATCATCAGGCGGGACGACGTCAGATGTCGTGTCACAATAAAAAAATAAAAAAAAAAAAAAAAAATTGTTAATTTTTTTTCGCTTGACAGCACCCAAATTCTGTCTCATGTCGTCCTAGAAGTTTTATTGTATTCACAAGCGGATGTTCTCGTTTCCCAATCGCTGTGGTATCGCAGATATCGCTGCCAAACCAGACTGACTCTCGCACCGCTCGATTAGTAATATCGAAACATTTCAGAAAATTTGATTTTACATACTAGGTAGTGAACAGCTATTATCTGGGAGACTACTTTTTGTCCTCTAACAAAGAAATGACCAGTTCCTTCGGTTTTGTGTCCGCAGATACTATTGTTCCGTGCATTTCGTTGTTTTTCTAAATGTATTATTTTTTTCCGATCGGGTTTCAGACATAGCACTAAGTATTGTATTTAATTGGAGTTTTTTGTAAAATAGTTTGTTTATATAGTTTATAAGTTCTAAAATAATATTCTGTACTAATACACTTGTGTGCCATTTTATTTGTGGTTATTTTGTTCCCACTCGCCACTGTTTGATTGCATAATGAATTTGCGGTCTTGCTAACGTTAGCAGAACTAATTGTCTGTTCACATTTTATAAACAAATACAACCGTATTTAGGTACAAACAGAAATAACTTTACAGCGAACGTTGTATGGAGAAAAGGGTCATTATGTTCAAGACCACGACATATGTGTACTAGTAAGTCCCAGATTCAAGTTCTGCTCAGAGCAAAGATTCATAAAATTTATTTGTTAAATTTAATTATTATATTGGTTATTACAATTATTGGTTATAAAAAAGAAATATCTGTTTCCTCCAGGTCTGACTATTATTGTTAGGAATACAGTTGATGGTCTTTCAAGTGTAATGTTATTACTACAGACATAGTTACTACAGATAAAAAAAGTCTGCTGGCCATGAAATATAATTCTTAGTGCCCCAAGTAGCATGGATACCTATAGTTTTTTAATTTCCCCAGGTTAATGTTAAAGAGGCCGTCTGCGAATATCGAATGTGGACATATCTTCTGACAAGTTAGTTGTTTCCGCAAATGTGTTTCTGAACCAGTCATTTTACTCATGGCTACCGTGGTGTACTCATAGTGTGATAGTTACACAAACTGAGAGCACGGGTTTAAAACCACTTATCGGTACCAATGTATCTTTGATATATGTACTTTGGTTATTCTATGGAACAAGCACTTTAGTAGCTTAGTATAGAAATGTAAATAAATAATTAAAAGAAGAATAATGGGCGAAGCTCAAAAATCACGTTAATTTTGGGCATGACTCTGGATCTTACCTACGAATTAGTCACAAACGGACTAGAGTTTTTAAACGTCCAGACTTCCATTGGGGATATTGAGGAGGACCTGGGCCTTGACTCCAGGATTTCTGGGTAAATTCGAAAACTATATCTGTGCTAATGAATTAAACAAATTTTATGCGGCTTACTATCGCGTTTATTTTGGTTTCCTCGAAGATCCTCGCAAAGGAAAGTCGACTGATACCCAGGATGGTACGCGAGGCTATTGAGATTAAAAAACATCCTAATTTCAATAGAGAAGGTGGTTGGCGATTATCTAACACCTGGGACCCCATAATTCACAAACTCAAGTCCCAAGTCCAGCAAACTGCCAAACCAGATGACACCGTCAGTTATTTTTGCAAAAATTTGAAATAAACCGGGAACAGAAAAACAAAATATCAAACGGGGTAGTTTTGGAAACAATAACAGCATCAACCAATAGGACGACCAACACCTCAGTCTCTCCGTGACCACGATGGCTGCAAAGCTCTCGAAACGTCGGAATAATACAAAATTGTAAAATCAAAACCAAAATAAACGCGATAGTAAGCCGCATAAAATTTGTTTAATTCATTAATCAATGTTCGCGCAAAATCTAAGAAAATACTATATATCTGTGCTACTTAGGGCAACACTAAAATAGCAGAATTAACTAGTCTGTGAATCAAGTAGGCAGCTCTCTAACTAATACTAAAACATAGTAGGTATAATATCATATTGCATCTGCGTGAATGTGTTTAATTAATTCAGTCAATCATGCGTCCTAAGACCTACATTATTGAACCAATGGGATTGTAGAATTAATATGGTCTATTAAGAATTATAATCACGACAGTAAACGGGTAAAATTTAATAATTATTTATTTATTATAAAATTATTTAATCCGGGGAGCTCTTTAATTTTGTTCCGTGTTCGTCTTTACACACCTGTGATAACCGCAAATATACTAAAAAAATATTTAAATCCTTTATTACCAAAACGTTGGTTTATATTTCAGTTTAATGCCTTTCATTACAACTGCATTCATTGCAACGGCATTTTCTTACAACTGAACTTTAGGATGGTGAGAAATGCACATATACTACAATTTTTGGTTGTCATGTTTCTATGATGCAAGTATAGAAATGTAAAAAAACTAAACTTCATACAAGTACGAGTACACCTAAAAACATTCGACTCAGCCTGACATCAAGCAAAGTGCGGTCAATATTTCAGTGACAGAAACTAAGACAACTGAAAACTTACACGGCTTTTTAAGTCGTCGGCGCTTGGGAGACTTACTATCAGGCAAATCAAGTTCAGATGTGACATCTCAAATAAAAAATTGGAAAAAGGTACAAAAAAAATATAAATAGATTTTTCTACACACAACCCCAAGTAACTTTTACATACGAGGCTCCAAGCCTTCCCATTTCTTAGCATTCGATGCCGTGTCCCAATAAACATGTATATATATATATATTACAATGAATCCTACATGTTCATGTTATCGTAGTATTAATGGCAATATCGATGTTTATTTTTTTCGGGATAAAAGCAAATATTTGTACGCTCTGTTTGTTTAGGATCATTTGGTTTGTGGTTGGACAAATTTCATGATGATTCGATATTTGGGGTGGACGTTTCAGCAATTATATTTATGTTTTAGGAATATTTTATATTTTAGTAATATTAATGGTATTTTAGTATAAAAATTAAATAAACTAAAACAAAATATACAATAACAAATCAATTTGTCACGCCTTTTCCCATACGGATTAGTAGAGCCAATGGAACGCCACTTGCCATGATCCTGGCACAACTCCCTCGCTTCCCTCTCATCCACAATTCCTTTTATACAAGCTCTATTGTTATGGGCACTAGGCTACCTAGCTTTCTTGGGGATGTCTCCGATTTGGTTGAAAAATACTCTTTTAGGTCTGCCTCAATTAACGCATCCATCCACATTATGGAAATATATGTTTTGCTTGAATAAAGGATTATTTAATATCTTGGAAAGTCTCTGCATATGTGAAACTGCCTGTGGAAAACAAAGCGTGACAATTTAATGTAGATTTTTTAATTGTTTATTAACTTAAAAGGAGGAGCCAAATGCTTAGTTAACATCAAGCGGGGTGCTGTCATATGACGTCATATACCGAGTCACAACTAAAAATAAATAAAAAAACTGTTTACCTCTAGCACTTTTATTACTGTCGAGTTTCCTAACTTCACCTAGTCACCTAAACTTCGCCTGAATTAAAAAAAAAATTTAATATCACTGAAACCTTAGAAGTAAGTTACAAATAAACTCCTACATCTTGTTTTTTATTCAGTCATGGTAATACTTTGCTGATGGCAACCCAGTTTATCCGCTTAATTTGGCGACCATTACATCAGAAAACGTTAGGGTCGTGAGGTGTTTTTAGTGAAGTGCGGGAAACTTTGTTTGTAGTCGTTTCCAGTCAACAGGTAAGATTATCCTAATAAGTGTCTCATAACGTAAATTTATTGTATTTTCTTATAAAACAATCAGTTTGTCAATATCTTTATCAATAGATATGATAACATTGAACATATGTAAGGGGACACATCAGCGGCCATGATGTTCCCAAACATCGCCTACCCGTAGGGTTGTCGCAAAGATTATATTTTCAATGTAGATTATTGAACTTTTAATTTAAGCTAATGAAATTTAATTAACATTTTAAAAGGTTTTTTTTTTATAATTTTTTTATTGTGACTCGACATATGACAGCACCCCGCTTGATGTTAAGCCAAAGTGTGGTCCATGAATGAATGTCACTGCTAATACAATTCAATAACTGTGAGTAGCAATCACAACCACTATGCCGGCCTAGATGGAACCGATAACTTACAAGCTGATCCCGAAACGTGACCAAATCACTTCACAGTCTGTATACTTGTAAGTAGTGGTACTACCCCGGATCGGCAGACTGGGTACCACTGCCTACCACTCTTTGATAACTAGAGTGGTAAATATCCATCTCTTATTTTTTATTAACAAATATTTGCAATATTTAATATTATTAAATATTACAAATAAAAGCTATGAAACAAATATTTGCTCCGACCGGGGATCGAACCCGGGACTTTACGCGCAACAAACCAGTCACTAAACCGTTCGTCCACGCCTGTCGTCGATAATAGTCGAGGTATAACTAGTGGTGGGGCTAAGAGGTGATTGAGGTTGGCGAGATAAAGGAGGGTAGTCAGACTGACCTGCAGGTTTTCTGCTGGCGATGATCCCTTCCTGATGAAGGCTGATGGGTGGTATTCCGCCCACCTGGTCTGGTTACTCTTCTCCTTCGATTGTAATGGACTGTATTATAGGTACCAACCGATTCGTTACACGTTTATGATCACAGATATTTTAACACTACACAAGCTTACTGTTCGACTGTACGAGGGTTTCGACTGGCGGATTATGCGCAGTCTAGAGGTATAAGTCTCTGAATGTTCTACCAGATACTTTTCTTCTTTCTACTTCGCGGGTTTCAGCGGTCGCTTCCGAGATGCGTACCGCTTCGAGGTCAAATATGAACTGTCTGACTACCTTCGTTTTGGGATAAGGTAATCTTGGAAGGACAGGAGTGTGTAAGTGTGTGTGTATGTGTAAATGAATTTGTGAGTGTGTGTGTATAACGAGTTTTTATTTTATATAATATTATATTATTTTAAGCGGCGCAACCATTCTCCCCCCGTTGAAGTCTCGTGAGAGATTCAATTAGAGTACAAAGAACGGTAAACGAGATTTATTAAAAACTACTTACTAACTAAACTTAAAATTAAAATGAATTTAAAAGAGGATAATAAAAAAATCGTTATTGAGTAGGCAGTGGACAAATGCGTACCACAGGCCGTTTATAATATCCTGTAACAGTCTTTACTGTTACAACACGCACTATGCCGTCGCGACCGGGATGTAACTCCGCCACCGTACCCAAAGGCCAACGTAATGGTGGAACATTGTCTTCTCGTATGAGAACGACGCTCCCTATCAATATGGGTTTACTGGTGGTGTTCCATTTTTCCCTAGATTGTAAGGATGACAAGTACTCCTTACGCCATCTATCCCAATAGGACTGTACCATTTTGTCCAACAGATCACGACGAGCGAGCATTCCTACGGGGAATGACGAAAAGTCTTTCGCGGGTAAGTGAGATAGCGTGACATTATGTAAAAAATGCGCGGGAGTGAGAGCGGAAGGCTCCGTTGGATCTGAACTGAGTACAGATAAGGGCCTACTATTTAACAAGGCCTCAATTTGTGTTAACACTGTGAGCATCTCCTCATAGGTTAACACTTGAACGCCTATTACTTTGGACAAATGAGTTTTTACGCATTTTATTTGAGATTCCCATATGCCCGACATATGGGGACTAAGAGGTGGCATAGTTTTAAATGTGATTTGGTTTTCTAATAAAACATTATTTACTTTATGCTCATAGTCATTCGACGTGACTATAGAATAAAGTTCATTTAAATAATTTTTCGCGCCTAAAAAGTTTGTTGCTCCATCTGAGTGAACAACAGAGATAGGACCGCGTCGCGAAATAAATCGTTTTAATGCTGATATGAACGACTCAGTTGATAAGTCGTTAACCAGCTCAATGTGGATCGCTTTAGTTGCAAGGCAAATAAAAAGGCTTATGTAGGCCTTATGACTAGTTATTCCCCTACCTCTTCGCGGCGTGATATATACAGGTCCGGCGTAATCGACCCCTGTATGCCAAAATGGCTTTATTTGTTCTTGTACGCGACACGGTGGTTGTTCACCCATTATTGGGTTTGTATTACGAGGTCTAAATTTAAAACATATGTTACATTTTTGTGTTATATTTCTAACTATATTGCGCGCGGAAATAATCCAAAACTTTTGCCTAATTAAAGACATTAATAAAGCGGGTCCAGTATGTAAATTTTTTACATGAAAATGTTGAATTAATAGTTCAACAACGCGATCCTTTTGAGGAAGAATCGCGGGATGTTTTTGGAAATGAGATACATTCGCGTTACTTAACCGACCACCAACTCTCATTATGTTGTTGTCGATAAATGGATTTAACTTAATTAATTTCCGAGAACATTGCTTATTATTTTTTATTAACAGATAATCGTCCGAGAAATGTTTTATTTGAATGTAATTAATAAGCGAGTATTCAGCTATGTCTAAATCTAAGAGGGTAATACGACCGCGTGATTTTAATTTTCTTATAAATCTAAGTATATAAACAATAGAACGAAGTAACTTACTATAGTCAGATATACGATCTGCTAATAAACTATAGGGATGCGAGCTGTAATCTACGTCACTACAGTGCAACACGATAACCTTTTTCTCTTCAGGCAACATTTCGCCGCCTTTTGAGGAGAACGGTTTGGAAGGCCACTGTGACTTGGGGAGCGTGGCCCATTTTGGACCCTTTAACCATAATTGGTTTTCGAGTAAATTTTTTGCGGTAAGCGGTCTAGAGATAATATCACTAGGGTTGTCAGCGCTGACAACATGTCGCCAGTGTTTTGCAGGGAAAAGTTCCTGTATTGCCGCAACACGGTTGACAACAAATGTTTGCCAACGGTGGCTCGGTGAGTGTATCCAGGATAAGGCGATTGTCGAGTCCGTAAACAAATTAATTTCGTTTATTTTACAGCGCAAAGATATACTATCAACTACTGCTTTCATTAGCTTAGCTAATAGTAAACAAGCACAGAGCTCTAATCGAGGTAATGATTTATTTGACAGCGGGGCCAATTTACTTTTCGAGCAATATAAAGAGGTATCCCCTTTTGCATTGGGGTCGGCGCTCACGGCACAATAAATTGCTGCGCCATAACACTTCTCACTACTGTCCGCGAAACCGAGTAAGTTGATATAGGCATTACTGCGTATACCTATATGTCGCGGTATCCTAATCGAGTTCATATAGCGCGCGCACGATACAAAATCGTTCCAGCGCTTTTTTATTACACCTGTCGCGGGTTTGTCCCAATCGAGACCTAGCTTCCAACAATCCTGAACGAGGAGTTTCAAATACGTTACCACTGGACTTATGAGACCAAGTGGGTCGTAATAACGAGCCGCGGTTGATAGGATTATTCTTTTCGTGCATTCTTCCGAGTTAAAGTCTTCGAGGCGGGAGTGAAAGTAAAAATAATCTTCTCGAGGTTTCCACATTAAACCAACGATTTTAGTGTGGGATTCGTTGTCAAAGGAAATGTCCTTTTGAGCGCGAAGAGGTTCCGGGATATAATTATTTAATTCAGGTATATTTGTCAACCATTTGGTTAAGTTAAAACCGCCAGCGCGGAACAAACCGATCAACTCATCAATCAGCTGTTTAGCTATTTCTATATTTTCGACCGAGCCTATGTAATCATCCATATATAGATTTCTAGGTATGTTTTTAGTGGCGAGAGGGAAGTTCGTACCCTCGTCTTCAACGAGCTTGTGTATAGTTCTCATAGCCAAATATGGTGAACATGTGAGACCGAAAGATATTCTATTAAATTGATAAGTAAGTAGAGGATCTTGAGAATTAAATCTAAATAATATGGATTGATATTTTTGGTGTTCCTGAGCCACCTTAACCTGGAAGAACATTTTTTCTATGTCGGCGGTAATAGCAACGGGGTAAAGGCGTAATTCTAATAATAAATTAAATATATTAGTTTGTAGGTTGGGCCCCGTATATAAAATGTCGTTAATCGACTTTCCCGACGACGATTTACTACCACCGTCGATTGTTATTCTTATTTTCGAAGAATTTTTATCATCGCGTACTACTGCGTTATGTGGGAGGTAATAATTATGACTACTTTCAGTAGAAAGTACGAGGTAATCTTTATTTAAATATTCGCGGATTGTGGCATTATAGCCTTCCCTTAAAACGGGATTATTTTGTAACTTATTTTCTAGCTTAATAAATCTACGGCGAGCGGCAAATAATGAGTCACCAAGTGACAACTCAGGTGTGTCTGAAAATGGTAAAGCTACGGTATAGCGTCCAGTTTCATCGCGTATATGAGTGCGACAGAACATCTCTTCACATTTCTTATCTTCGATTGAATTATGAATGGCGTTAGGTACGCTCTCGAGTTCCCAAAATCTTTTTAAAGTTAATTCTAAAGGAGGATATTCTGTCAGCGAACACAATGCACTATTTATTTGTTTACAATCTACTTTACTATTTCCTATTATGATATATCCGAGGGAAGTTTGCAAGGCTGAGAGTTTTCCCGGCTGGATGCATATTTTATTCGTACCTATCACTTCATTAAATATGCCAATACCCATTAAACAATCAATCTCACCTGGTAAATGGAAGTTGATGTCAGCTAATTGTAAATCACGGCACTTGTTCAGTATAGAGGGGCACAGTTTTAGGCTAGGTAAATTATTTGTTATTTTTTCTAAAACGAATGCGTTCACTGAATATGTATCATTAATATTTATATTAGAACTAAATTGAAATGGTGTTATACCATGCACACTACGCGACACACAACCTATTCCCGTAACAGACGAGTCAACTCGTGATAGAGGAAGTCCTAATTTTTTCACACATTTCTTTGTAATAAAGTTACTCATAGATCCACTGTCGAGTAAAACGCGGACACTGTGATTTATACCGAAAACATCTTTTATTATAATAATTGCAGTTGGCAGAACTGCAATCGAGGGAAAATCGTCCTTATGCTCTGTGCATTTAAGGTTGATATTTGAAGAAGTTAAATTTGCGTTCGTGCAATCAGCTGTGCTAGCGCTGTCCACTGCGGGTTCTAACAAGCGAGGTGTCGAATTATTATTATTTTTATAATCTAAATGAATAGCAGTATGATGCTTTTTATTACAAACTAAACAGCTAAGACGTGATGCACATTTATTAGTTTTATGAAACCCTAAACAATTTGTACAATAATTGTACTTTTTTGCTGCGTTATATCTATCGATGTTGTTCATTTTCATAAAAGAATTACATTTAAATAGCGGATGACGAGGTAATGATCAAACGGGACAATTGATATTATTGTCGTTTATTATTAGCGATTGAGGTGAAAATTGTTTTTGTTTATTCGAGGTTATTACTTTATTATTATTATTAATTTGAGGTTTTTTATATAAATTACTGCGGGATAAAATTTTAGAATAATTTATTAAAAATTCGTGTAAATTTTGAAAAGTGGGTAATTCTGTTTTATTTTGTTGTTCAAATGATTTAACGGTTTCTAAATCGAGTTTTGACAAAGCAATATGCGTAATAATGTAATCGGCTAAATCTGGTATATTCAAATGTTTTAAAGCTGCTACCGGTGAACAAAACCTTTCTATAAAAACGTCCAGCGCGGCGCATGACGGTTGAGAAAATGATTTAAATTGCAACAATTGTTCCAGATAATTCGATGCGATTTGTCTTTTGTCTTGATATTTTGATAACAACGTTTTCCATATTAAATCGTAGTTATCACCGTTAGGCGTGATACCGGAAATGACGGTTAATGCCTTTTGGGATAGATGACCCACTAGATATTGAATTTTTTGCGAGTTTATTAAATTATGATTTTCGTGAATTAATGATTTGAAGTTTTCGTAAAATATATTCCACGTATTAATGTCCCCATTAAATATGGGAATCTTGAGGGGGGGCAACTCGACCTTTGGTACCGTGCCGGAAGTCACATCTACCCGCGGTTTCACATCTTGATTTTTGTATTTATTAATTTTGCTTTTTATTTTTACGAAAATATCATTTAATGTTTCGAGGTGACCAAAATCGGGATCAAAATCTTCGTCGACCTCTGCGCATTCCATATTAATGTCGTCTATAGTTTTCATGAAACTTTGTCTTGTTTCATCTATTGTCGCGGCACTTTCTAGGAACATTGGAATGACGCGGGGGTCACGATCGATATGTGTGCTTAAATCATAGCATTTTTGAATTATACCAAAGAGGGATTGGCGTTTTTTCTCTAATACGCGTATTTTAGCGTTAGTGTATTATACAAAATACGTGTATAGATATGAATGTATAAGATATGAATGCGTATTTGTGTAATGTAAGTATAATCTGAAGGATCTATACGGGATGGAGGAATAATGTATACGGGTCGGAGGATCAAATGGTGGGGCTAAGAGGTGATTGAGGTTGGCGAGATAAAGGAGGGTAGTCAGACTGACCTGCAGGTTTTCTGCTGGCGATGATCCCTTCCTGATGAAGGCTGATGGGTGGTATTCCGCCCACCTGGTCTGGTTACTCTTCTCCTTCGATTGTAATGGACTGTATTATAGGTACCAACCGATTCGTTACACGTTTATGATCACAGATATTTTAACACTACACAAGCTTACTGTTCGACTGTACGAGGGTTTCGACTGGCGGATTATGCGCAGTCTAGAGGTATAAGTCTCTGAATGTTCTACCAGATACTTTTCTTCTTTCTACTTCGCGGGTTTCAGCGGTCGCTTCCGAGATGCGTACCGCTTCGAGGTCAAATATGAACTGTCTGACTACCTTCGTTTTGGGATAAGGTAATCTTGGAAGGACAGGAGTGTGTAAGTGTGTGTGTATGTGTAAATGAATTTGTGAGTGTGTGTGTATAACGAGTTTTTATTTTATATAATATTATATTATTTTAAGCGGCGCAACCAACTAGGTATAGTTTATACTTATTCACATATTAACCAATCTTGTTTATCGGATTTTTATATATAGAAAAAAATGTTATATTCTTTATTGCGTACAGAACAAAGACATTAATACTTATTTTTTTAATGTTTGACGTTATCGCTTAAAGCGATCATTTCTATGGGCAATGAGGAACGTTGAGTTCTTGTCATTTATACTTATTTTTTTATTATTTTTTCAGAAAAATGGCCTCAAGAGAGAAGCTACACTACAAATCATGACCGACAAATGATGGACTTAGCTCTCGACATGATAAAAAACAAAGAGCTTTCCTGTTACAAAGCCGAATTATTATACGGCATACCTCGGCGGGATCTTGGCGGGTATGTAAACAAACAGAATTGTCGCATTTGGGGCACAGAAAACCCGCAGGCATTCATTGAAAAGCCGGTGCACCCAAAACGAGTCACTGTTTGGTGCGGATTTTGGTCCAGAGGAATAATTGTCCATTTTTCTTCGAAAATGAGCAAGGAGTGGCCGTCACAGTCAATGGCGATCGTTATCCGGCCATGTTGAACGAATTTTTGTTCACAGAAATTGAAGAGGAGGATATTAGCAACATTTGGTTTCAACAGGACGGCGCTACGTGCCACACAGCCGACGCTACAGTTGATGTTTTGCGCCGTGTTTTTGAAAATCGCATTATCAGCCGCAGAGCTGATGTCGTTTGGCCACCTCGAAGCTGCTATTTGACACCGTTGGACTATTATTTGTAGGGTGCCGTCAAAGATAAGTGTTACGCCGACAAGCCAGAGACAATTGATGCTTTAAAGGACAATATTCGTGAAGCCATTGGTGAAATACAGCTGCACACAATCGATAATGTACTTAAAAATTGGACCAAACCGTGTAGGCTACTGCATGGCCAGCCGAGGCAGCCATTTGAATGAAATTATTTTCCATCATTAACCGGAAGGATTGTACTTTCAAATAAAAAAAAGAAATTTGAAAAAATATTCAGTATTTTTTTTATAGCATTTTCAAAAAAAAATTTTTTTGTCGGACCTATTATAAGACTAATAATTAAAAATATAATACTGTATTATAAATATAATACTAAATTTTTTGATTGTTTCTTTTTTGTTATATTTTCAATTTAGCTGTTTGTATACGAGACTTGGAGCTCTGTACGTAGGAGGCTTTGTTTATTTTCGTTTGTTTGCAATTTGATTATGCTAGTACTTAACTAAATAAGACTGATTTGTAGTATGGGAGAGACTAATATAAGAACACCTACTCGTAAAAGGCGTTAAAATAAAAGTAATGTTTTATTTTTGTGTGCTTCATTCTAAGTACCTACAACTAAGGTTCATGATAAATTGTGACAACCCTGGATAGACCTTCATATTTGTATGGAAAGAGTAATTTACCGTGCCTAACTTCGCCTACTCAATAGTAATTGAGAAAATATAATACTTTAAGCACATTTAATAAGGTTCTATTTCGTTGTTTCTAAATCGCATTCTAATCAAAATATTGTAGCTATAGACGTCTTTAGATATGCGAGGAAAAATGAGATAGGCGAAGTTATGCACAACTCCCTTATCTTCGCCTACTGACTTTGGTAACGTATTTTGATCTCTAATTAAATAATTTCAATAGTGTGTTTAGTCTGTAATTATTAAAGAACGTTACATTTATTATTATTTTATTAGTCATGGTCTCTAGTGGTAATATTTTAGAAAGTACGTTAAAAAAAGTGTCTAAATCCAGGCGAAGTTAGGGAACTCGACGGTACCTATTTTACTAATTCTAAATTTACCTACTTATTTCCTTTAATAGTAAACAGTACTCAAACTAAATTAACAAATATTATAGATTAAAGCTACTCGTATTTAATTAATTATAAAGCTAAGATATATATGTGAAGATACATTAAGGTACATTTAAAATATTATTAGTAGACTTGTAAGACGTGCTTTGTATCCAACTCTTGTACGCGAGCTTTGTCAAAAGTCAGAAGACCTATCTAAACGCGGAAATAAGCTCTCACATGATGTATGTACGATGACGATGGTGCATTCAAAACGATTTATTTCGATATGACAGTTTACCGGAACGAGTTCTTGGCGGGTTTTTACCTTTCATTACAATTATAGTACCAGTTTGTTCTATTATATCATATAGTAACTTATTATTGGTTTTCAAATCCGGGGTAGTATCACCATTTTTAAGTATACAGACCGTGAAGTGACTTAGTCGCGTTACGGGATCAGCTTGTAAGTTGCCAGTTTTAACTAGCAATAACTTTATTAGTTCATCTATTAGACTGCTACTTATTAAACTGTAGTAGCAGTTGTCTTCATTTATGGACCGCACTCCAGCTTAACAACATATATTAAATCTCAATTTTTAAAAATGGCCGTATCATAGACACCGGCCGATAACTGTGTGACTTGTGTCCATGATTTTATTTCTTTCAATTCATTACATTTTTTTATTTAAAAGTATTTTCTTGAAGCAAAATTTACCAAATAGTTTTATAGATAAGAAAACATTTTAGCACCGATGCATAGAAAATAAGTAAAAATAAAGCGATGTAAAGTGTTTAAGATTCAACGATAGAGAACGACCCCATCCAAAGACTCTTGTGAACTTCGATAAGCGTATCGAGTCACTTTTGGTTGTATAGCTCCTAATTTCCGACTCTAAATGGATCCATCTGCTCCATACTTTGGATAGAGATCGTAGCTAGGTTTTTTAAACATTTTATTACCTCATGTGGTTTGAAAGAAGATGTAATGACAAGGATTGATAAAGAAATGCTTCGATGGATTGGGCACATGAAACGACTCAGTGAAAGTAGATTGATAAAAAGGAATTTAGAAATCTGATGTGGATCAAATTTTTATTGACATCAATATAACATATAAAAACCTAAAAAAAAACATATTATTTGCACTTACTGTCCGCTTACTGTTTGCTGTCCACAAAAAACCTTCCTGAGGAGTAACATGCGGGCGGAGTGACATCGACATTCTATGTTTTTATAGGGACAAAAAGCACAAACTTTTCGTCCCTATTTTGTCTCTATATGTCACCTAAACTCCGGAATTAGGTGACGTGCACACGAAGAGACACGTGGTTTCTAATGAACCTAAGGAAGCATGGCGGGGCGGTAGAGGTTCGGGAGTGTGTTTCCGAACTTATATAGATGACGAATCCGTGCAGGGTCTGTATTCCATCATACTAATATTTAGTGATCTAGGGTTAAGCTAGAGTGCGGTTTATAAATGGAGGCGGATATACTTGTAAGTGGTGGTACCGCCCTGGAACGGCAGACTGGGCACCACTGCCTAGCAATCTTTAAATGGGGGTGTCTCCTCATAGTAGCCACGGCATTGAAATTTCAATATTCGTAGCGTATGCGATTGCTTCTTGTAGGATTTTGACTATAATCATTTCCACTCATAGACATCAGCAGACAACATAAAATAATCTCATGCAATCCAATTCACAACTCTATCTTAGCTATGGACTTAGGTAATGTATTTTATAAGTTACTTTGTCGAGTGCTTGGACGTATCGACTGTTTTTGTAACTAACTGAAACAAAAGTCTTCTACTTAATTACAAAAGTTTCATGAAAATCGACCGTAAGCTTAAGTTTATGTTTGTTGTAGAATTAAAAACGTAAAAAATCCATTAGAGGTATTCACAGTAGAGTAAGAAAATCTTTTAAGTTTACTTTTGGGACTGCTTTGCTCAAGTGATTGGCTTCCATCCTTCGATACAAAGAAAAATATATTCTATCAGAAATGGAATGATGTTGTATGGAAAGAAATGATATTATCTATGATTATTTATTTAATTATAAACGACCTTCTAAGATACTTTAAGCGAAGCGTAAACGAAAAAACATGTCTTGGCGATATAGCGCAGGCGACTGAGGTAACTGTATACTAGGTTGACTTTTTTCAGTCGTCGGCGTTCTTAGATCTTCCTTCGTTTTCTATCAGGCAAGTCGAGTTCAGATGTCAAGTTACAACAAAAAAGCTATTTTTTATACAAAAGTAGAATATAAAAGATTAAAATGTCGTAAAACGAAAAAGTCGATATGAAAATTCAATTGTGAATAACGAAAAGGCCGCTAGTAAAGTGTCATCGTTTAAAGAGGGGAGTTGCAAAATGAGCTCATCATGGAACGGAAATGAAGAGCTATTGGCTAAATGACCGAACATTAAATCAGCGAGAGTAGGATAAACGAACTCTTAAGAGTTTTGCGGGAGATAAAACTTTGTACAATCGATTTATGTATAAAAACAATTGGGAGAGTCAATACTTGGCTTTGCAAAGGATAATATTGGATTAGGGTCAGACGACGTGGGTGGAAGTTTCCATTCATCTATTTATGCATAAAATATTATACTCTTCTTTAGTATTTTATGAACAAATCAAAGGTGAGTGGAAGTATAAAACGAGGACGACTCAGAAAATTGTGCCTGTATCAAAACGAGGGCATTCCTAAATAATAATAAAAACAGGAACCGCGGTGCCCATAACCATAACGCGTATATAAAGAGAATTGGGGATGTGATGGAAGAGAGATTTTTTGTCAGGAACATACTAAATAATGTTTTATTGTCTCTTTCTATCCTGGTGTTAATTGAGACGTGGTAAGATTATTATAAAATTATAAAGAAAGAATAAAGAAAATTAAAAAGAAGTTATAAAACTATTCTTATAATTGTGGTTGATGACCTAATTTGCCGTTAGGCGTTTCACTTTAAAGTGTAAAAAACAGTTTTAGTAAAAAAAAACATTGTAAGTCTCGTAAGTCTTAAAAATAAAAAAAACATATTTTTCTAAACCACGACCCAGCCTGATAGTAAGCTAGGTCAATAAGGGCCGATGACTAGGTAACCCAATCCGCTGTGACTAGAAGTGCTCATATTCGACCTTGTATTGATTTGATTAGTTGATATATGTCTTTTGATTATATGTCTTCGTTTGTTAGCTAAAATAAAATATACATATTTCATATTACAGATCGTGAAGTGATTTAGTCGCGTTTCAGGATCAGCTTGTGAACTGCCGGTTCCAACTAGGCCTGCATAGTGGATGTGACTGCTACTTACAGTTAGTGAAATAATTGTAGTAGCAGTGACCTCCATTCATCGACCGCACTCCAGCTTAACATCAGGCAGGGTGCTGTCATATTGTGTCGAGTCACAATAAACGAAATTAAATATTATTTTAACTTACTAACCGTGAGTTTCATAAATTTTAAAATTCATGAAATGATTGCATAAAGTAATGCAATTATAGAATTACACAATAGTTGACATCATTGTGTAATAATTTTTTGAAAACACTTGTCCAGTCCTAAATATTATTACAATCAATATCCTTAATTTCTTAAGTAATTTAGGTTTTTTAAAGTATAGTATGGTAATGTCTAAAATACATTTCAATCATTAAAATAAAATTTGTATAATATTATGCAATAACTAGTGCATTTCATAACATTGTGCAAAAGATTAAGTATATAAGTCAGTCACTTTGTTCAGCTTTATCATTTAAAATCCTACATTCGCTAAAACAAAACCTACGAGTAAAAAAATGTGGGGACCTGGATTCATGGAATTTCCACATGGGCGTGATGGGCACCGCGATCGTTACGAAATGTTTACCCATCATCGCTTTCCTTGGCATGGACATCATGGCCATGGACCTCGACATCATGGTCACGGAAATTGGCATGGGCATCAACATCATGGCTTTGAATGCCCTAGCTCTCATAAACATCATCCTTTCGTTCGTGGATTTGGAGGGCCGTTCGGCTTTCCATGGAATAACGATTTTCACCAATGTAGACGTGGATATCGTCAACGACCAAAATGCGATTGCGGACGAAGCTCCGATGAAGAAACTGAACAGCGAAGGGACAGAGATAGACCATGCCATTCTGGAGCAGAAGATGTGAGAAATAACCCTGATACTACAGAAGGAGAAGACGAACCGCAGGGTCCACGTGGAAGACGTTGTAGATGTTCTTCCAGAGATGGTCGTGAAAGAAGATGTCGTAGAATGGGAATGTGCCCAAGAAAGAATAATGATAGATCTGAAGAAGCGGTACTTGTTCACAAAATAATTGTTGACGGAGTTCCACGCAGAGATACGGTGTAATACATGATGGATGAAAAAAAAGGAACTAATGCACAGTACAAATTATACTATTTATCGCGAATATATACCCATTGGTTATAATACCTAAAAGTACCTAAATAATTATTTATTTAACTTAATAAACATATTTATAAACCTCAATCAACTTGTTTTATTTGCGAATTTTAGTATACTCGCAGTACTTAATCTTTGTTTATGTTTATTATCAGACTGAATCACATAATTTAATCTTTATGGGACACAATAACTTGTATTTGTTTTCTTTATCTTAAAGATAAAGTACAAATAAATATAACATTTATTTATTATTTTCTTAGACAAAGTGTTATGAGCGCGATCTGATATAAGTGAGCAGTTAAATATCGTGAATCGCTTACACACTTAACAGCGCGCTGCAGCGGGCAGTGTAGGTAGGATTTAGGGTAGTATACGTGGATTTGTTTTAACGTTATTGAGCAGCGGCTCTTATTGCGTGTGGTCAGTCAGGAGACCCTTCTGACCTCCAGGAGGGACCTTCAAACCCTTAAGGTACCTTCATCGCAGTTTGTTCAAGCTACCGCACTCTAAAGCACCTTCAAGATGTCTATGTACAGACGGCGGTCCGTGATATCAATCTTACACAGATGTTTGTTGAACGAGTTGAACGAAGTGACCAGTTTTCAACCCAATTTCAACCACTTGACGCAGCTTCGCTCGGTGTACATTAAGTAGATCCCTTGTGAGCCGCTTATAGGGCGTTGGGACTGCCTCTGTTGATTGTCGGTAGTCTTTGGCATGATAAGTTCAGATGGATTTATATAGCTCATCTGTCCTTTGTCGCAACCATTCTCGAACGAACTGGAATGGCAAAGGTACTATTCCTCATCTTCACACCTTTAATCCAATAAATTGTTATAAATTTAAAGATACATTGTTACCATAAAGTGGTTTTAACTGGGAGCTCTTGGTTTGATAGACCACTAGACCACGGTATAATATAACATTATATAAGTCAATCAATCAATCCAATTATCACGCCTTTCTCCCACGTTTCTCTCACGCCTTTCTCCATATTCCCTATTGTGGATGATTTAATCCACAATAGGGAATATGCATGTGGTTTAAATATTGCTGCAAATTTTTTCCCCGATTCTTTATTGTACTAACATCATGCTAAAATAATTATATTTTTAATTTTCTTTGTATATATTGCATAAAAGATTAAGCAAAAAGTGAAAAATAAGCAAGTGAAATTCAAATGAGTGAAACGCATCACCATTGGCCGAATGAAACGTGACGTCACATGATACGTTCGTGGTCGATGCTCATATTGTGCGCGTAGTGTTTGAGAGAAAAAATAGCTGTTCTTTGTGTTTATGCAGTGTTTTTGTTTAGCTAGTGCAATTTTATCATTCTGGGACATTAATAATCATACAAGACAATGACTGTAGGTGATTTTGTAAAAGCACAATCAGACAATCTACCGAAAATGATGCATTCATGATGACAGCATATTTTGCATCAAATCGAGAATTTCCGTCCGCTGAGATCAAAGAAGTAAAAGCTGCAAGGTAACTGTTATAATACATGATATATTATAAATAATAACATAGGTTCTTATGCATGCCTGCACTTAGCAGAACTTACTCAAAACATAACCTATAAATAATCTTCGGACTAAAGCTGGTGTTGTACTGTCTGTATTATAATAATTCATAAGTATTTGTACGCAATTTTATTAACAATCATCTATGTTTATCATGGTTACTTGATTTGTCCTAAATTTTGAAAAAAATAAAAAACAAACAAATATTTTATGTAAAACTGATTTAGGTATACTACTTAACACTTTTAGGTAATTAATACTTATTGCTTATTACAGATCTGAACGAGAATCTTAAGGCGACTCAGCAGTAGGCTATGTGCAAGTAAAATGGGATGGGAGAAAACATAATGTGTGGTGAAAGGTTGAATTACACCCGAGCATAATGTTCATAGAAAATGTTATGCTGTCAGTGCTATTTGTAATGAAGCAGAAGAAACTATTGTTTCTGCTCAATGTGAAGATTGTGCAGCACACATAGGTAGGATTCTATTCCTTTCTTGGGCTTTATTACGACTATAAATTACACCTACTTAAGTATAATTGATAATAAAAGTATTACTCAAATATATTATATATATTTTACATATATTTTTTGTTTTAGGAAAAGTTAAGCATGTGTTTGCTTTCTTGGCATGGCTACACCGGTGTAGGAAGATCTTCCAAGAACTAGCATTGATTGCTATTGGAAAAATTGGAAGTTATCTTCAGTTGGTACCTGCCTGAAACATATATAATATAAATAAAAGCGAAGGAAATTTGCAGTGTGCCTAATCATACCCCTGTGTTCGGCTGGGCTGTTAGGCATTCGAAGACCTCTATAACTTGCTAATGAACCAAAGCATCAAGGGACAGTCTGTACACTTGAACATGGTAGTACTACCCTGGACGGGAGACTGAGGTAGAATAATAATATCTCTTGAGATTAATTTCTTGTTCTTAAAATGGCTGAAATATTTTATGTAAAATAAAACTAATGTTAATTTTATTTATTTTTTATTAAAACATCCTGCAAACTTATCAAACCAAAAGCCACTATTATTACTTCATCTATATCTCGTTCAACATGTATTCTTAATTCACTTCCGCTTTAGTGCTGGAGGAGGACTTTAAAACAGAAGGTGGTCGTACATTTCTTAGCTATCAGCAAATGTGACAAGTCTTTTAGTCCTCTGTCAGCCATCACTGCTGTATTGTATATGTAGGGGGCAAACACTCTGAGTAACCACATTCTTGAACTATTATAACATCAGTGGCCCTTGCACTATATATCCATCAGAAAAAAAATGACCAGTGGTGTACATGAGATTAGGTACTTCAAGGTGTTACATTTTTTGTATTGTGACCATGTAAGTGACTAGTGGAGTGCATCAGATGGCTTCTCTATTTCTAGGCAATCAATGATGGACGCAACATTGGCATACCTAGCCCTGAATGATATGAATTTTGTTAGCCAAGTTAGGAGACCTATCCAAGAATAACATACAATAAAGTGATTTTCACAACAATACAAATTTGGTATTGGAGATACCAACGTCTTCTCATAACCTTACACCATAGTTTTCGTATCTCTAGGAACTGGAAAAAAACACTTTATCTAATAGAGTTCTTGCACTTTGGTACAAGGCAATATCTATAAAATGTTTTTTTTAGGTTTCTTCATGGTTCTTTAGCTATTACAACTTAAAAATCCACATAAATAACAGTAACACTCGTGGTAAACAAATACTGGTCCTGACGTGTGACGTCATCAAAAGCCCGCGCTAGATGATGGCGTTCAAATGTGTCATATTTAACCGTATTTTAAAATTATTTTTAAAAAATAATTAGAAGTATTGCAACAATATTTATATTTTTTATTATGTTATAACGATGTAATAAGTGAATTAAACACATAAAAAAATACATGCATATACCCTATTCTTTTTATACAAGCTCTACTATTATAGACCTAGGCAACTCAGTGTTGTGTTCCAAGGTTTTTATGTGGTCATGCGTTTTATTGTAAATGTATAAATTTAAAAAACTGCACTTTTAACACATTATTTTATTAAGATGGCAAAATACAACCACTGAGTGGCGTCGTCGAAGATCGTAGGAGCAATGTTGCCAATGTAAAAAATTGTATATTTAGCATAATTCAAAACTAATCAAAACAATATTTATGTTCTTAACATCCAGCTTTCTTGAGGATGTCTCCGATTTGATCGGAAAAATCCCTTCTTTATAAGTTATCTAACAAATACTCTTGTTATACACAAGGCACATAATAAATTATACATCATAACACTCACACACGCATACCTACGAAAACTGTCCCGTATATGGGACACGCACGCAACTTTAAAATTCTTACAGCTTATTAAATATAACAGTTAATGTTTATAACCACAGAGCCTGTATGAGGAGAATTGTGGACGTGAAGGAAGCAAGGGAGTTGTGTAAGGATCGTGGTAAGTGGCGCTCAATTGTCTCTGCCTATCCCTGTGGGAAAGAGGCGTGACAATTTGATTAATTGATTGAGTTAATGTTTTTCAATACAGAACTTACCTAGTAAGAGCATCAATGTTTGGTTAATAAATATTTATTTACTCATTAGGTATACCACAAACCCAATAAACTTTTCTCACTTTGGAAAATACCATTATATTACATAAACTTCCCGTTAGGTGTGAATGTGGTAAATACATTTTCTCGGTGGAATTAGTAGCTTCGTAAGTACCAAAGAAGGATTTTCCCAAGTAATCCGGATTGCCATTGATACCTCCCGCCTCTGTTTAGTCAATGGGCCCCGGATTGGGAGAGCGCCTGTGACTAAAAGCATCGAATCTAATCTTAAACACAATCTATATTTATATAGAGCTGTTAAATTTATTTATTTATATTTTTTATGCTTTGGTGCAAGCAGGCGGACTTAATGCTAGTTAGCATCCTCTACCAGTCACCCTTTAAAACAATATAACAGACAACAGATGCAAGTAATAGGAAGATCAATTAGAAGTATAAAACATACATAAATACATATAAATATATACACATTTAAAAAAATATGTACTTACATAAATCTACCTAAGTTGTTAAGACTTATTAGTAATATTAAAGGAAAGTAGTTTTTAAAAGATAATCTAGTTAGGAGTTTCATTATTATGATGAGAAAGATCATTTTACAACCATATTCATAAAAAAGTATTAAGAAAGGAGAGTAAAGTTGTAACTTTTTTGTTTCTTATTGTGAATGGCTTCTAAGTTGCCGGTTCCAACTAGACAGTGGAGGTGACTGCTACTTGCAGTTACTACAGTAGCATTCGCCTTCATTCATGGACTGCACTCCAGCCTAACATTAGGCCGGGTGTCATATATTTCGAGCTCCAATAAAAAAAAAAACAATACCATATTCTTAATTCTTAAAACATTAAAATTATAAATATTAGTTTTTTTTTTAAATCTTAACAGGCATTAGAATATTATCAGCTCTATATATTTATTTTACATAACGCGGTTGTTTAATTGAACTGCTTGTGTGGTACTGAAGGCTTTCATTTATAAGATTCGGTTTATACATACATTTTATAATTGGGAATGCGCCAACATATTTAATAGTGAGAGTGGTAGGCAGTGGTACCCAGTCTGCCGATCCGGGGTAGTACCACCACTTACTAGTATACAGACCGTGAAGTGATTTGGTCACGTTTCGGGATCAGCTTGTAAGTTGCCGGTTCCATCTAGGCCGGCATAGTGGATGTGATTGCTACTCACAGTTATTGAATTGTAGTAGCAGTGACCTTCATTCATGGACCACACTTCAGCCTAACATAGGGCGGGGTGCTGTCATATGTCGAGTCACAAAATAAAAAATAAAAATAAAATAAAATACTAGCCTAACCTAATTATAAGACATGAGATCATTTGTTTTGTATGGGGACTTGGGCTTAATTTTATTCACAGTTGCATATACATTTTAAAATGATTTAATGTACGAAGATTACAATGTAATTAAAATATACAAAATCCATATCTAATTTTCCAAATAACTCAATTGCACAGCAATTAAAAGCAAAATTGTTATTAGTTTTATCAATATAAGTGTCAAAACTACCACTTGTGTCATTATTTAAAATTACAAAAGTAGTACATAAAAGCCCAAAATGAATGATCTCCTTTATTTAGGTCCTAAAGTAATAATAAAGAAGGCGGAAGTAATACAATTCGGTACTTATTTATTATTTTATTTTATTGTGATTTCAAAGAAGATGTAGTGACAAGGATTGACAAAGAAACGCTTTGATGGTTTAGGCACATGGAAAGGATATGTGAAAGATTGACGAAAGGAATTTATTATTCTGATGTGGATGGATGCGTTGAACAAGGCAGGCCCGACCAAATCAGAGACATCCTGAAAAAAGCTAGGTTGCCTAGTGCCCAGAAGAGAGTAGTGGAGCCCTCTAGCCGGCAAGATGACGGCTGGGACAGCCAAAACCAAAACTTGACTCGGTTTCGTCGGTCGTCAGAACTCTTGGACCTTACCATGCTTACAGCTGGTCGAGGTCAGATATTGCCTTCCTCAATCTTTGTACATAGATAAAAAATTTGAAGCAGTTTAAAGAGTGGCATTACCCAGTTTGCTGATCCGCGGTAGTACCACCACATACATACAGTCCGTAAAGTGACTTAGTCGCGTTTCGGGATCAGGTTGTGAATTGCCGGCCTAGCATAGTGGATGTGACTGCTACTTACAGTTATTTAATAGTAGTAGCAGTCACTTCCAATCCTGGACCGCGCTCCAGCTTAATATCAGGCGGTTTTTGGTGTCGTGCCACAATAAAAATATAGATATTTACATTTATTTGTATATAAATATTCTTCCTAATAAAATCCCCAGAATTCCCGAAATTAATTTGTAAACGAACAAAAACAATATACGGCTTAAAGGTTTATTTTTTTATTTTTAGAACACATTTTTCCTTTAAGATACAAAACACATACTTCTAATATCTCATTATGGACAATTTCATATACTTATATATATATATTTTATTGTAACTCGACATCTGACCTCGACCCGCCTAATGGTAAGTAAAAGGAGGTCCAAGAGTACCGAAGACTGTAAAAACCAAGTCTTCACCGTTGCTCCAGTCGCCGTCACTATGCCGGCTAAAGGTGCTTCTTCACGCATCGCTTGAAGGATCTAAGGTTATAGGATGGAGAGAACTCGTGGGCTGGTAAAGCATTTCACTTGTCGATTGTTCTACAAAGAAACGACGCACCAAACCTTTTAGCTCTATCGACAGAATGCGGCTGCTTCCCCCGACCTGTGGGGGTATTACGGGTGTGAAGGACGAGGTAGGAACATTGTTATTATAATTTAACTATTCTACACAATATATACAAATATATGATGTTCCAAGTACCACCACTATCAAATGTTCAGACCGTGAAACAACTCATGCGCGTTTCAGAATCAGCTTGAGAGTTGCCGGTTTAAAGTAGGCCAGCGTAATAGTGGATGGTATTGCTAAATGCAATATTTTTATATTTTTACTCGTAACAGTTATTATCAGCCGCAATTTAAAAAAAAATAGACAAGTTTTACTGCATTTACATCTGAACAAAAGTATAAAATAATAGATAATTCAAGTGCTGAAATTACCTGTACGCAATCTAAACTAGAATCTGCTTCGCTTTCTTTAAAGCAAACACCTGCATTTGTACCTACTGCAAAATGTATTTTATAATTTATCAGGAAGTTCCTTGCTATTTTAACCATTCTCCTAGCTAAAAATTTGTTACTACGTTCAATAGAATATATTTTCATATTTTTCATGGTCCCTCGGCCTTAAGCTGGAGTGCGGTCTATGAATGGAGGTGACTCCTACTGTAGTTAATAACTGTAAGTAGCAGTCACATCCACTATGCCGGCTAAATTAGAACCGGCAACTTAAAAGACAACCGTGGTTGGCAAACTTAAAAGGCAGTGCAATGGCTACGTAAACCGAGTGGCACGGGTTCGAAACCACTCACCGGTACCAATGTATCTTTGATTATTACTTAGGTTGTCCTGTTTCTATGATGCAAGCACTTAAGTAGCTTAATATAGAAATGTATAATAATAATATAACAGATTTATAATTATTTTCTTTGCCTAAAGTACGTTAAAGTGAATTAAAATGAAACCTTATGTATTTGTATCAATGAAAAGTAAGATTTATCTGTAAAGACCAAATAACTTGTCTACTGAGAAATTAGAGATAGCTACAACACGAATCTAACCACAATCTTTAGATTACCAGCTTGTTGGACTTTAACTTATAAATATTTATACATTTAGGAGGTTTAAATTTAAATCAAACCGCACCGCTTTATTTATAAACCGAGGTACCTTGTTTATTGGAATTTTAAAATCTTTTACTGATACCCAGCCTGCCAAATCGGGTTAGTATACAGACTTAAAAGTATTCAGACCGTGAAGTGATGTAGTCGCGTTTCCCGATCAGCTTGTAAGTTGCCAGTTTCAACTAGGCCGTCGTAGTGGATGTGACTGCTATATAATTGTATGCAGTTATATAATTGTATTAGCAGTGAAATCCATTCTTAAACCGCACTCCAGTTTAACATCATGCAAGGTGCGACCATATGTCGAGTCACAATTAAAAATAATGATCGGCAGATGAGAAGAGTGCTAGGCGACTGCGGTGGGATCAAGTCCGCCTGTCTTATACAGTCGTGTACATAATTAATATTTTTTTTTTACACAAGCGTAAAACGCCAGCTTCAGTGCCAGCGCTCTTTTTGTTTGCCGGCATCTATACCAAGTACAGACGCTTTCTAGTGACAACGACCGAAATCTACAGTTTAACGTGCCATTTATTTCTACGAGCGGTCACCCATCTTAACTATTGACCACGCATCGCCTGACTCTGGTGATTTAAATAACTCATTTACTAGAATCGGTGCTGTACTCGTGACACGCTTGTAATACTGAGATAAAGTAAATTAATTGTTTCAGTGTTATTAAAACAGTTTCATGTTCTGACAGCATGTAAATTAATTACTCATAGCAAATGACAGGGCTTGCATCGTGTCATACCAAAATGTGTCCGAAGTCCGAAGTATGCACTTGTATAGGATATCATAAAGATGTTGATAGTTTATAATAAATAAAGTCTATTTAATATTTTATTTTATCGCTCGAAGAACCGACGACGGGTAGGGAAGAAAGGTTATAGAGTGGAGACCACGAACCGAAAGACACAGCGAAGGTAGGCCTCCCACTAGGTGGACTGACGATATAGTGAAAGTCACAAATAAACGGTGGATGCAACTGGCATCTTGTCGTTTAAAATGGCGTTTTAAGGGGAAGGCCTATGCTCAGCAGTGGACGCCTTCTGGCTGATGATGATGATTATTATTAATTTAAAAGAATGCTTTAATGGTTTGGACACATGGAAAGGATGAGTGCAGTGGCGTAGCGTGGCGGGGGCGGAGGGGGCGGCCCGCCCCAGGCGGCTCAATTAGGGGGCGGCAAAATTTATAAAAACTGAAATAAATCGTTAAAATTTGAACCTGAAATTCATATTTTTGTTGTACCTATGATTGAAACATAAGGGGGCGGCAAATTTTTTCTTCTTCCGCCCCGGGCGGCTGACTTCCACGCTACGACACTGGATGAGTGAAAGTAGATTGACGAAAGAAATTTATAAATCTGATGTGGATGGATGCGTTAATCGAGGCAGATACAGGAAGGTTCCCCGATCAAATCAGAGGCACCCTCAAAAAAGCTAGATTGCCTAGTGCCCATAACCGTAGAGCTTTAATGAAGATAATTGTGGTAAAGCGAGGGAGTTATGTTAGGATCGTGGCAAATGGCGCTCTATTATCTTTGCCTATCCCCGTGGGAAAAACGCGTGACAATTTAATTGATTGATTGAATATTATTTTATGGCATATCTCAAAACTAGTATAATTACTGTATAAATTAGAGTAAAAATTAGATAGATCGCCTAAATATTAAATAAAAAAATTATAATTAAAATAAATATTTTCTTCAAATCTCGCCAAGTGTTTGTATTTCTATACAAAACGATCTTATCTAAAGAAAAAAGTTGTTTGTTCCAATAACTGAATTAATTTTATTTGCTAATTAATATTGTATCAAAACTGTACGATCATTGCATCCACCTAATATTCTGTTACAAAGCACAAAATCCCTTGTGTCTAATCTGTTCATATACTCTGTTATTATTATATATTATTAGTATCTATATAAATTTTATAAATAGGTCAGTATTACTGCTTTTTATACCTAATATTATTATAAGTAATATTGTATATGAAGTTCAATATTCCTAACTCACGTCTATTTCAACCATCATCGTCTTCAATTGTCACTCTTAATCCTACAGGAATAGACAAAGATAAGGTTCTCTACGATTTTAGCATATTATTATTTTTATTGTGATAAAAAACTTGTATCATATAAACAGGACAACCAATATGACTCTCGCTTTCTTTATATTCTCAATTTTCTCTAAAGTTATTTTTTATTGTGACTTGACATTTGACATCACCCCGCTTGATGTTGAGCTGGAGCGGTCCATGAATCGAGATGACTGCTGCAACAGTTGAATAACTGTAAGTAGTAGTCACATCCACTACTCTGGCCTTATTAAAACTGGCAAATTACAATCTGATCCTTTTTTTTATTAACGTGGGAGGAAAGCTCTACCAGCCGAAGTGCCGGGCTCTCACCGTCTAAAATCTCCCACGCCGTTCCCACAAACCGTCATATGATCCTAAAGCGCGACATAGTCACTTCACAGTTTGTAAACTAAGCACGTCTGTCTACCACTCCATTATAAATATTACAAATAAAAGCTATGGAACAAATATTTGCTCCGCTCAGGAATCGAACCCGGGACTTTACGCTTAGCAAACTGATGTGCTAACAAATGTGCCACGCTTGTCGTCAAAGTAATATGTGAAATAAAATACTATCGCTTTGAATTTAATTATTTTAACCCAAGCGCGACAACATTATAAACAAATTAACAATATTATGGAATTTTCTTAGATTTTGGGCGAACATTAAACCTAACATTGCTGGCAGAAAATGCTGTTTAGCATTAGGCTCGCCCATTGTATTGTCTTTATACTGTTTAATAAAGAATTTTAATATTAATAATAACGAATTAAACAAATTTTATGCGGCTTACTACGCATAATGTGACTACGATAGCTACAAAGATCTCGAAATAAAAATTACAATAAAAATAAACGCGATAGTAAGCCGTATAAATATATATTTATTGAATCAGTATTTTTTTTAATTTTTATTGTGATAGGACTATTTACCTCGATACGCCTGATGATAAGCAAGAGGAGGTCCAAAAATGACGACGACTGAAAATACCGTGTCAGTTCATTGCTGCTTCAGTCGTCGTCACTATGCCGGCCAAAAAATATTATATTTAATATTACTTTAAAATTATTATTAAATCCGTTAATCCTAAATTGCGACAAAATTATCTATTCATTTATAAAATCGCTTACACCAGGGGTTATATTTCCAAAATAAGCGCATAATTTCAGAAAATAGCTCACCATATGTTTGCTGTATGTTAATGAACCGTACAATTAGAAAGGATATTCGCTTCCATACATCCGCTCCCTACAACATTACATATTTATATTACTAATTTAACCCCCGGTCCCATAACCTTTTCGAATATACTTCAAATAAGAAGTATTGTGGTTGTATATGTGTAGTTTTGAGACTATGGTTTAAATTTCAATTAGGTGTTTTATTATGTTAAATTATTGTATCGTGTGTTAGTTAGTATGTTTGTTTTCGTTATCTTGAGAGAACACGCTTTCTATTATGTTACTAACTTTAAAGAAGATGTTTTTTGCTGTTTACAATACAAGATAGGAAAACATTTTAATACTCGTATCTACTAAATTAAGAGTGGTAGGCAGGTTGGCTAGTCTGTTGACCCCAGTAATACCACCATTTTCAAATGTCAAGACCGTTAAGTAACTCAGTCGCGTTTCGGAGTCAGCTTGAAAGTTATCCGTTCTAACTAGTTATTTACCTATGAATTGTAAAAGCCCAGCTTGATATTAAGCTGGAGTACTGGTGCTGTTGTGTGTCAAGCAACGATGAAATATAAACTCTTTATTATTAACAATTAACAAGCTAATACCTAACTTAAGTTGTCAAGCCACCGGTTTATTCAAAAACATTAAAATAAAAATAAATAACTGCATTAAAGGAACCACAAGAATTGTAAAAGAGAAACGCTTCGTTGTCTTGGTCTATCGCTGTGGGAATCTAATTGCAGTCGAATAGATTGGAATCTATTTGAGTCTAATTGAAGCACTCTTAAAGTCAGTTTTTTTACCCCGCCTAATAATAATAATATTAAGCTGGAGTGTGGTCCATAAATGGATGTTACTACAATTCATTAACTGTGAGTAGCAGACACATCTACTATGCCGGCCTATTTGGAATCGGCAACTTAAAAGGTTATCTCGGAACGCAACTAAATCACTTCACGGTCTGTATACTTGTAAGTGGTGGTACTACTCCGGATCGCCAGACTGGGTACTACTGCCTACCACTCTTAAAAGGAGGATTTTAAGATATGTATACATTTTATATACTTAACTTGTATATATAGTAAATCTGTCCACATATTCATACAAAAGAATTGGTCGGAAATTTATAGCATTGTTTGTTTGCGGACAACTTCCTTTAGTAACAAGTTGTTAACAAGCTCTGCCTTTGTAGAGATCACACGTCCGTATTTGTTCTAGCAGTTTCTCGTTGTGATATTTTATGTCTATAGAACATATACCGGATGCAATATTGAGGTCCAAAAATGCATGAGACAAAAAAATGTCTACTTAATGAATTAAACAAATTTTAAGCGGCTTACTATCCATCGGATCGCGTTTATTTTGATTTTAGATTTTACAATTTTCGTCGGAATATAATTAAATAATGTAAAATAAAACCAAAATAAAAGCCATAGTAAGCCGCTTAAAATTTGTTTAATTCATTAATCAATGTTCGCGCAAAATTGAAGAAAATACATAGAATAATGATTGGTCGCGCTACAAACAGTCAGCAAGACCAATCATAAATCTATAAGAAAATAATATATCTACTTCTTTGGCAAAGGGGAATCCCCAGCCATGACGACAGTGTTGCTAGTAATTAAATTTCAGCACACATTGCTAAAAAATTTGGTTCCCACTTTTCCATTTATCTAATTTTCTAGACAATTCCGCCCTTATGTAGCCCCTATGGGATTCTGCCCTGGTAAAGGCCCCTGATAGCCTATCTAATCTGTGCCTTAATGCGGCACTGCTCCAGCTTAACATCAGGCTTGCATAATATATGTATTTTAATTTATTGTGACTCGACATATGACAGCACCCCGCTTGATGTTAAGCTGGAGTATGGTCCAAGAATGGATGTCACTGCTACTACATTTCAATAACTGCAAGCAACAATCACATCCACTATGCCGGCCTAGTTGGAACCGGCAACTTACAAGCTGATCCCGAGATGCGACGAAATTACTTCACGGTCTGTATACTTGTAAGTGGTGGTACTACCCCGGATCGGCAGGCTGGGTGACACTGCCTACCACTCTTTGATAACCAGACCTCGATGCAAATATCCACCTCTTTTTTTATTAACAAATATTTGCAATATTTAATTTAATATAATTAATAAATATTACAAATAAAAGCTATGAAACAAATATTTGCTCCGACCGGGAATCGAACCCGGGACTTTACGCGCAACAAACCAATCGCTAACCGTTCGTCCACCTCTGTCGGCTAATACTAAAATAATTATCTATTGAATGTCAGTTATATTAATAACGTCAGTTATATTAATAATGAGAGAGAATTCCGTTATCGTAAGGTCGCAATGCAAACCACAGCGTTTCAAGATTCTAACGTACAATTCTAACACTAAACTAAGGTGCGATTGTTATTTCATTTTATAATTTATTTTACAACTTATGTGGCTAAATAATAAGTCTATTCTAGATTAACAGTACTCCACATCTACTTTATTAGAACTTTTTTAAATGGGTATTATATTTTTTCATTTATATTTCTTTTATATTTATGTTGGGCTACTAAAGTGTTTGTGTCATAGAAACAGGACAAACAAATATATTACATTAAAGACAAATTGGTATTGGTAAGTGGTTTTGAACCCGTGCCCTCGGTTTGCGTAATCATTGCACTACCACTACACTACTGTTGCATTAATTGTATTATTACTATATTAATTAATTACGATATAAGGTACATACGTTATTTTATTATATCCAACTTTCGTTATTATTACCTAAAAAAATAGGTCTGACAATGTGTTATATTATTTATGAAAAGACAAAATTATTAAATAAATTAAGACTACTAGGTTTGACGAATCAAGTCATGATTGAAAGTAATATTTAAACACGCACATTTATTTATAAGACACCATATAACAGCAAGGGATGTTTATTCACAGATTGCAGCTCCAATTCTAGCAGATTATAAGATTATTAATATCACTACTAACAATGGCACTTTATGAAACCTAGATTTATTTACTCATCATTAAATAATGAAAATTCATTTAAAATTTAAAATTAAAAGGCAGTATAGCTGGGGTTAAATGAGTTTGACGAGGCATGGACTCGTTTAGCGATTGGTTTGTTGCGCGTAAAGTCCGGGTTCGTTTCCCGGTCGGAGCAAATATTTGTTTCACAGTTTTTATTTGTAATATTTAATTATATTAAATATTGCAAATATTTGTTAATAAATAAAAAGAGATGAATATTTGCTTCGGGTCTGGTTATCAAAGAGTGGTAGGCAGTGGTAAGTGGTGGTACTACCCCGGGTCAATTCTTCTCATACAGGCTCTACCACTACACCACAGTAGTTTTAACTATTTACATACATACTCGTAATAGTAGAGACATCTGCTCCGACACATAGTTGTGTGAACTACATAATTTATTGCATTAAGTGGCAATTAATTTAATATAACAACTTGGCCTGCAGAGCTTAATTAATTTTAAACATATTTGCAGATAATTAACAGCTATTTTGTGACGGTAATTTAAAATAATATTTTGTTTTCTTTCATTGTTTATATTTTAAGAGTGGTAGGCAGTGGTACCCAGTCTGCCGATCCGGGGTAGTACCACCACTTACAAGTATACAGACCGTGAAGTGATTTGGTCACGTTTCGGGATCAGGTTGTAAGTTGCCGGTTCCATCTAGGCCGGCATAGTGGATGTGATTGCTACTCACAGTTATTGAATTGTAGTAGCAGTGACATCCATTCATGAACCACACTTTGGCTTAACATCAAGCGGGGTGCTGTCATATGTGAAGTCACAATAAAAAATAGTACAGTGTACAGACCGTTAAGATTTTTTATTTTTGATTTACATTTCTATACTAAGCTAAGTGCTTACATCATAGAAACAGGACAACCAAAGTACATATATCAAAGATACATTGGTACCGGTGGATGGTCTCGAACTCGTGCTCTTTTGTAACCATTGCACTGTCACTACACCACGGTTGCCTAAAGTTACATAGTTGCGTTGTTTTATTAAATTATTATTTACATTTACTTATTAAGATCTTTAAGTGTTTGTACTACAGAAACAGGAAGACCAAAGTACATAATATAAAAAAAGATACATTAGTGCCGGCAAGTGGTATTGAAGCTGTGCTCTTGGTATGGGTGACCATTGAAACTACCACTACACTTTTAGGATCAGATTCTAAGTCGTCGGCATAGTGGATGAGACAGTTACTTGCAGTCGCCCAAGTGGGTTGCTATTATGTAGAGCCACAATAAATAAAAGAAAAAAAAATGCGAATGTAAATTTTATTAATTGGATTAAATTCTAATCTGGATTTAAAATACCTATTATTATCCACTCCCAGAAAACTTTTATGATTATCATGCAGTTAAAACTAACTAATTATGCTTTTTCCATTATTTGTACTATTTAGTTCCTGTTGGAAAGTTTCTGTCACTAATTATTTTGGTGTTACGAAACTGTTCATTTTAATTGTCTGTATACGTTTTTTAATATTGTTATCGATATATGGCACCCCGCTTAATGTTATGTGGTCCATGGATGGATGTCATTTCTACTACAATTCAATAACTGTAAGTAGCAATCATATCCACTATTCCGGCCTAGTTGGAACCGGCAACTTACAAGCTGATCCCGAAAGGCGACTAAATCACTTCACGGTCTGTATACTTGTAAGTGGTACTACCACGGATCGGCAGACTGGGTACCACTGCCTACCACTCTTTGACTTGTATTAACGTAAGCATATTATTAATATTATTTTAAAAACTCAATGAATACATTACTTAATAGCGATGGCTCTAGGCGGCAGCAACAACAAAACCGTAATTGATAAGAGTAATAGGCAGATCAGCGAGCCGACCGCGTAACTTAAGGATAATGAGTTTCTTTTTGACAGTTGAACTTCATTAATATGCTGATTAAAATAGCGACCGCGTAACACACTGAGAATCTATGTTCTTTTTTACTAACAGTTCAAACTCATTGAAACTCATTGTCTGAATGAATAAAAGTAGTTTTTGACACTAACAGCGACCGCGTAACTTTTAAACAAATGGGAATGAATTTCATTGTCATGCGCAGTGGGCCCCCAGCTTAAGGTTACTCGTTCTAACTACGCTGGCTTATTACATGCGACTGCTTTTTATTAGGACGCGACATCTGTCCTCGACTGGCCGACGAATATAAAAACCTTCTTGTCTTATCTGTCTTATCTTCGTACGCCGTTGCCTCAGTCGCCGTCTCTGCCAACTAAGACTATACGAGTAGGTGAGGCTGTTAAAACATAAAACAACTACTACAGGTTGTTTATCTGTAGTAGCTGTCACCTTTAACTAAAAACCGCTTGAAAAAAGTTCTGGAAAATAAACCGGTACAATAAATGGAAATACCTACATAGAATTTCAAAATCGATTAATATAAACGCTTAAAATAGAGAGAAATAATGTCATACGGTTTCCACGATCATTTGGTTGCCGTAAAATGAAAAGTTATTGTTATATTTGCATTTTTCAGTAGCGTTTAATATCCGGATTGCGGACATTCACTGTCGTTCACATTGGCTACCGTCTGCGATTTATTGTCACTCTTGTGTCACTGATTGTTTTCCAACAGAATACATTTAGAAGAATAATTTGCGCTTTTTTGGGCACTGATTGCTAATAAATAATGATGCAGAATGCTCGTAGACTATTTCATTTTATATTATATAAATGAGATGATTTTTAAAAAGCACTTAAAGTATGAATGTGTGTATATATAAACAAAACTTGATAGATTTTTTAACGAGTGCATATTAGTAACCGGTGTATGCAACTGGCTGGCATCTTTTCGTTCGGAATGGCCTATGTTCAGCAGTGGACATCTTTTAGCTGATGATGACATCAGTAACCGGGTATCGAACCCATAGCGTAACTAAGCTACACAAATCCTCCATTTTATCCTTTTGTCGTCTAGTTTTTCGAACTGCTGGGTCAAGTCGCTTATAAATAAGTTGATACCACCTACAAAAACAAACTGTCACGACTTGACTCAATCAGACCGATACCATGGATCATCGGTTTGATTAAGGAACAAAATATTTTGGCTCGTCCCAGTTTAATCTTTTCCATTCGCTTCCGATTTATAAAACTTTTCCGTCAATCTTCTTTCATCTATTCTTTCAATGTGCACACAAGCAGGCACTAGACCTAGTGATCGGTTGTGGACACTAGACAACCCAGCTTTTTTGAGGATGTCTCCGATTTGGTCGGAGAACACCATCTTGCCTCTTGCTTCAAAAAACGCATCCAAAACACTTCGTTAATCTGTACTTTCACTCATCCTACCTTTATCATATACCGTTCGCAATCTTAATTAATATTCATATGTATTGTATATTTATTAATCCATTATATATGTATTGTATTATTTATATAAATTGATTGCAGTATCTAAACTACGCGAAAATGCAGTATTAGGACAAGGCAGAGTATTTAGGGCGATGCCTGTGGCTACTAGCAATGCTAGGCTTACCATGCAAGCATTCTTGGAGTTTAAACCAAGCTTTCAAGTAAATATTGCACACATTTCCGTGGTTTCACGATAGTTGTTTTGCAATTTAAAGTTAGTCTGTTTTTGTTAGGGCTTTAAAAGTTTGTATTAAGATTGTTTGAGGAGTAAAATATAAAAATAACATAAAATTACTTACAAAATGAGGCGGATCCGGTGTCGTTCTAATACTTTTAAGTGTACATACCGTGTGGCCACTCAGTTGCGTTTTGGGATCAGCTTGAAAGTTGTCGACCAAAACTCCTGCCTTATAGTGTATGCAACTGCTACTTGCAGCAGTTGCAAACACTATAAGGCATCTATACTAGCAGTAGCCTCTATTAATGGACCGCACTCCAGCTTAACATTAGGCGATGTGCTGTCTGTCATGTATTGAGCCACAATGAACATAGAGCTAAATTATATAGATTTTAGGAAAGTCCACTACTAAGTGAACTCCAAATTTCTATAGACAGTCCCGATTGGATCCACCGCAATGACGAGGACCGGACCCAATGACGAGACGATATGGTCTGGACAATATGGTCTGGTTTGTGGTGATAGATTCCAAAGTGTCATGAGTTATGGAATAATAAAAGAAAGACCTCTGCGTGGGACGATAAATTAATAATAATAAAATAAGTTATGATTTAATTCTCAATATAAAAACAACATGCTTTTATCATGGAAGTCCTAAAAGTAAATTTAGATGAACTGGGTGTATTTTAAACGAAGTATAGTATTAGCATAGTAATTAACGAATTTGCCGATTACTATGCAAAACGATATGACAGTCTGCCGCTTTAGCCAACATGAAAGTTATTAAATATTCGTAATTTTAACAAAATATACTTAGATTATTTGACGGAGTATAAAAAGGTCATGGGATTCTTCAGCGAGTTGAATTTTATTCTAACTCTTGTTTAAATGACATCTTGTGTGTTTTTATTTGTGACGTTCTTCATCAGTTTTGTTTACTACTATCACACTCGTATTTAGGCAGCTCATTAATTGTAGTATAGCTTTAGGGATTTTACGCATAACAAACTGGTGTGCTAACCAAAGCGCCACGCCTGTCGTCAAAATATTTAAAAAATGCCATTTTTTTAGACACAATCATTTAGAAGGACAAAAAAAATTTATTTACATGAAAATAAAACAAGATTATATAGAATTTAGGCACATGATTCTTTACAACAAAGGTCAGAGCATATATGAAATAATAGGACAAATATTTTCCTTTACAATAAAAGTCAAGAAATTATATTTTGACGACAGGCGTGGACGAACGGTTTAGCGATTGGTTTGTTGCGCGTAAAGTCCCGGGTTCGATTCCCGGTCGGAGCAAATATTTGTTTCATAGCTTTAATTTGCAATACTTAATGTTATAAAAAATAATATAAATAAATATTTGTTAATAAAAAAAAGAGATGGATATTTGCTTCGGGTCTGGTTAGTGGTACCCAGTCTGCCGATCCGGGGTAGTACCACCACTTACAAGTATACAGACCGTGGAGTAATTTGGTCACGTTTCGGGATCAGCTTGTAAGTTGCCGGTTCCATCTAGGCCGGCATAGTGGATGTGATGGCTACTCACAGTTATTGAATTGTAGTAGCAGTGACATTTATTCATGGACCACACTTCGGCTTAACATCAAGCAGGGTGCTGTCATATGTCGAGTCACAATAAAAAAAATGAAATAATGGGACAAATATTTAGGCGCATAGTCTCTTACAACAAAGGTCAGAATTATTGGCCGTCTCTCAGAAAATGTTATAAAAGTTTTAACATTTTGAGCGTGACAATGTGCTGTTCACAAAAATTACCATAATAATCATTCGGTATTAATAATGATTGCAATCTTTATAGAACAGATTTGCTTGTTTAGATATTTTCTTTCATATCCGTTTAAATGTAAAAATAGTAGTGCAACAGCCTTACATATTAGTCTGTAAAAAGTATTTTCTTAGATTTTGCGCGAACATTGATTAATGAATTAAACAAATTTTATGCGGCCCAGAAGCCTAGTGCCCATAACCGTAAGGCTTATAACATTCTTATTCTTATGCTATGAAGAGAGCTCATAACATTATTATTCTTATGCTATGAAGAGAATTGAAGATGTGGGGGAAGCTAGGAAGTTATGTCAGGATCGTGGCAAGTGGCGCTCCTTCGTCTCTGCCTATCCCTGTGGGAAGGAGGCGTTACAATTTGACTTTGATTTGATTTGCAAACTTGGATTAGACCAATATAACAACATAATTAATTTGACGTGGTGAACTATTTTTGTGACGTCAAAACTGAGTTTTTTGTCATAAATCTATTAATAACCGTTTGTGCTAGATACTAGGTACTGTAGAATGGGGGACGTGACTCAAAACATGGTAATTAATGCTGTCGGCCTATGTTGTTGACTTTGATAAATTGCCTTCCAATACATCCTAAAATAATAACTATGGATACGACTTTTCAACTAATATAAAGTTTGTAACAACCTAATTATTTAAGTTATACGTGTATACACTTGATGACCTTTTCAGTCATTTTTAATTAATAATATCACCATTGTCACGCATTTAAGTATAATTATTGTAAGTATTTATTGTTTTTCTTATTGTGACTAGACATGACAGCCCCGCCTGTGTTAAGCTGAAGTGCGGTCCATGAATGGTGATGACAGCTACTTCAGTTAAATAATTGTAAGTAGCAGTCACATCCTAGTGGATGCCTAGTGGGAGGCCTACCTACGCAGCGTCTTTTGGTTCGTGGTCTCAACTCTAGAAATTTTTTTTCCTATCGGTTGTAAGTCCTTCGAGCGATGTGGCCAGCCCTTTGCCACTTCAGCTTGCAAATCCTACGAGCTATATCGGTAATTCTGGTTCTTTGGCGAATATCCTCATTCCGGATTCTATCGCGCAAAAACACAACAAGCATAGCTCTCTCCATTGACCGCTGAGCGACTTAAGGGTCACGTCTCAGTGCTATATGTCATCACTGGCATCACACACTGGTTGAAGACCCTTTACTTCAGGCACCGCCGGATGTTTGACGAGAAGATATGACGCAACTTTTCACTTATTTTGAGATTATTCTTTATTTATCTGTGTCGTATTTATTATACCGGACTCGTTATTGTACTTAATTACTAAATTTTATTAACAACGACTTTTGTGTACGTTTTAATTTGCAATAATATTTAAAATATAAAAAAGCATCCATATTATTTTCATCTGTTATTTTTTGTGTTTCAAAATCAATTCGCCTATTAAACTTCAATCTACATACGCAAATGTGCGCCACAAATAAAATTATGAAAACATGAAAAACGTTATAGCTATTAATCGTTTCAGAATGTAAACAAACAACCCTCGTGGCGCCTGTCTGCTATGCGTAAGTACCGGGTTTGATTACTAGTTGGTGCAAAGGTTTGTTTCATAGTATTTAATAATTATTCTTGGATATAAATACAATTTGTAATAAAAAAGAGAGGCAAATACTTTGTTCCAAGTGGATGTTTAAGAGTGGCAAGCAGAAAGTTGGTGGTTCTTTGACAAATGTAAAGGCGACCGTGGGGTAGTAGCAGTCAATGGTTACAGAAACCGGAGAGCACGAGTTCGAGACCACCCACCGGTACCAATGTATCTTTGATTTATGTACTTTGGTTGTCCTGTTTCTATGATACAAGCACTTTAGTAGCTTAGTACAGAAATGTAAATAAAAAAAATATAAGAAAATGTTTTTCCAGCCCTTTCAAGCGATGCGTGAAGAAGCACCTTTGTCCGGCATAGTGACGGCGACTGGGGCAACCGTGAACTGACTCGGTATTTATTGTCGTCGGCACTCCTGGACCTCCTCTTGCTTACCATTAAGGTCAAAAGTCGAGTCACTTTAAAAATACTACTTTTTTATTACCTAAGTATATATTTAATGTGATGACATTTGACCCGTAAAAAATTTAAATGGAGACTAGAAGGGAATTAAGTAATTATATCTCTACATACTGTAGTACTATAATTCTGCAAATAGTTCTTTTGTTGTATTTAATTATAAACTTAAGTCCAGTATTGTGGCGAGTCTGCAACCGGGGAACTAAATGAGACTTTTGTGAGAATTTTAAGAGCTTAATTCTACATTCCAAACACAAGTTTAAACGGATTTTATTGCTATTTGTACTCGAGTGTTCTACTTTGTTTAAAAAAACTTTATTACCTCGCGTTTTTTTTCTGTGTTTTTTTTTAATATTGATACGCGACATCTGATCTTGCTTGTTGGTCAAGAAGGTCCAAGAGCGCCAAAGACTTTTTAATTTTTATTTATTTACATTTCTATATTATGCTACCAAAGTGCTTGTATCATAGAAACAGGAAAAACAAAGTGGACAAAAATCATTATGACGACCGTGGTGTAATGGCAATGCAATGGTTACGCAAACCGAGAGCACGAATTCGAGACCACCCATCGGTGCCAATGTATCTTTGATATATATACTTTGGTCGTCCTGTTTCTATTATACCAGCACTTTCGTAGCTTAGTACAGAAATGTAAAATAAAATTTAAAAAAAAAAGATATATTAGTATTGATAAGTGTTTTTGAACCCAGCTCTTGTTTATTTGACCTTTGTACTACCACTACACTACGGTCACCTTAAACGACATAATGTGGTGGTCATATGTGGCTACAACTACACTGCAGTCGCAAGTTTAAAGCTGATCATAAAACGTCACTATCACGATCTCTACACATGAAAGAGTAGAGATTGCCCCAGATCGGCGGATTAAGCAAAATACCATAAAGCGCCATCTCTGGGTCTGAGAGATGACCCAGGTCGAGAGATGATGAGGTCTCGTTTTTAGGGTTCCGTAACCCTTATAGATTCGTCATGTCTGTCTGTCTTCCGTCCGTCCGTATGTCACAGCCACTTTTTTCCGAAACTATAAGAGTTATACTGTTGAAACTTGGTAAATAGATGTATTCTGTAAACTGCATTAAGATTTTCACACAAAAATATAAAAAAAACATTAAATTTTGGGGGATCTCCATACTTAGAACTAAAACTCAAAATTTTGTTCATACGTGTGGGCTATCTATAGATAGGTCTTCAAAAATGATTTTGAAGTATCTAATATTATTTTTTTCTAAGCTAAATAGTTTGCGCGAGAGACACTTCCAAAGTGGTAAAAAGTTGCCCCCCTGTCTTCTAAATAAGAGAATAATAAAATTAAAAAATATATATAATGTACATTACCATGCAAACTTCCAGTGAAAATTGGTTTGAACGAGATCTAGTAAGTAGTTTTTTTTTAATACGTCATAAATCGAAAACCGCAATTTACCTTTCATTCAATCAACTCAAATATAAAAATCGATCAAGAACTTTTATATTATGTTACTCGCTGCTACGGAACCTTTCATGGGCGAGTCCGACTCGCACTTGGCTGTTTTTTTTATATTACCAAATGTAAAGTAATAATTATATTACATTACATTTGTACGCTATGCAGAAAATGCTACACATCCACAATTCTCTTTCTTTCATACTACAAACATATAATTTTTCATATGAGACTAAAACACAAATTCAACAACATCAAAAGACCTAATATATTCACTATTAGCCACGTGAATATAAGTACTATTACTGTGAACGTAAAGGTTATATTTCCACGAGATGGTTAGTAAACTAAAATAATTACAAGGAAACTGGCCCCATTACATTATGCTCTTATTAATGTTGGCTCAGGTGTAAAGTATGTTGAATCCGTTAGATAACAGCTAGTAATTATTATTAAGCTAGATAAATGTTATATGAAACACTTGTTTCAATTGTTTGTGGCAGCGATCTTGGGGAAAATGTTCATATTGCGGTAATAAAAATAAAAGTAGAACTTGACGACAGGCGTATCCTAACGGTTAATGATTGGTTTGTTTCGCGTTAAGTCCCGGGTTCCTGGTCAGAGCAAATATTTGTTTCATAGCTTTTATTTGTAATATTCAATTGTATAAGTTGCCGGTTCCAACTAGACCGGCATAGTGGATGTGATTGCTAGTTACAGTTATTGAATTGTAGTAGCAGTGGCATTCATTCGTGGATCACAATCCAGCTGAACATTAAGCGGGGTGCTGTTATATGTCTAGTCACATGAAAAAAATTAAACACTTGTTTCAAATGTGTGTGACAGCAATCTTGGGAAAAGGTTCATTTAGCGTTAATAAAAATAAAAATAGAAACTCTGTGGATTGTATTTGGGCTGGTTGGGCGCTTTCGTTGTCATCGAAAATACTATGTGAAAATATAATAAAATGCAAAATACATCCTTTATAATAGATTTATTAAACAACCTAAATTATGTCAAAAAACAATAAAAAGTAAATACTAAATAGTTCTGGAATCCTTGAGTTATGATGCGTTTATTAATTTTTATTAATTTTTTTATTTACATTTCTATACGAAGCTACTAAAGTGCTTGTATCATAGAAACAGGACAACCGAAGTACATATTATATCAAAGATACATTGGTACCGGTGGGTGGTCTCGAAATTGTGCTCTCCGGTTTGTGTAACCATTGCACTACTACTACACCACGGTCGCCTCAAAGATTGATTAATATTGCTTGTTGAGAAAGTAATGTATTATCATTAAAAAAATTGACAATATTGATAATCAATCAATCAAAATAGATTACTATCATAAAAATGACAATCTTGATTATCAATCAATCAAAATGGATTATTATCATAAAAAATGACAATCCTAATTATCAATCAATCAAAGTGTAACGCCTTTATCCTATAGAGATAGGCAGAGACGATGGAGCGCCACTTGCCACTATCCTGACACAACTTTCTCGCTTGCCTTACATCCACGATTCTCTTCATAAACGGCCTACCACTCTTTAAAACTACTTAATGAGTACTCAAATAATGTTTAAGTAGTCATACTTAAAAAATAACAAAAAACAATATATATGCAAGAATTCATGGACCTTCCTCCATCCTTTCCATTCATGGACCGCACTTCAGCTTAACATAAGGCAAGGTACTAATATGTCGAGGCACAATATAAAAAATAAAAAAAAACATGCATGAAAGTAAAATGGCATCATTGAAAAATGTCCTGGATAAACAGTAAAAAGCCTTTTTATATAAATTTCCAATTTCATTCCCTCTGGTATTACTGGTTTACGTTGAATATATTATATGTCTTTATACGCAATACATTTTGTCGTATAATAGCCTACTAAACAGATTATAATCCGTTTAGTGCACTTGGTTACAATTACAAAAATCAATCAATCAATCAAATTTTCTCACGGGGATACAATGGAGCGCTACCTGCCACGATCCTGTTCCTGACACAACTCCCTTGCTTCCCTCACAATTACAATTATTTTCATCCAAGCTCTACAGTTATGTGCAATAGCCAACCCAGCTTTCTTGAGGATGTCCCCGATTAGCCTCGATTAATAAAAAATAATTACTGTTTTTACACAGATAAAATTTTAACAATAATGTAAAGAATAATATTAATAAAGGACATCATTCATTTTGTATGGGGACTTGGGCTTAATTGTATTAACAGTTTAATATGCATTTTAAAATAGTTTGATGTATGAAGATCACAATGTAATTGGAATTTATACTTTATTTTGCATACTTAGTTTAGGTGTGCAAAATGATCAAACTATAATTATGACAGTTCAAAGCAAAACAAATATAGCGTTGATTGACAGATAATACAAAATCCACATCTTATTTTTCAAATAACTTAATCGCACAGCAGTTAAAAACTAAATTGTTTTATCAATAAAAGTATCGAAACTACCATTTATATATTTTTTCATCATTGAGCATTATAAAAGTAGTACAAAGAAGCCCAAAATGAATGATATCCTTTTACTCAGTCTGCACAAACCTTTTAAAACAAAATAGTTGTTTCTACTGATATAAGCACGTACTTTGCTGATAATATTTCCTTATACTTTTAGTATAACTGTGCAGGTGCACACAGTAATATAAACAAGGTTCCTACAAGGTTGGGGTAGAGATAAAATTATATTTTTTTATTATCGTATTTATCTAAGAAATATGTTACTGGGTTATTTTTATTATTTCTCTGATTCCATAGTTTGGTGTCTAATATGACAGCAAATACCTCCGATTATAAAAACAAATATCAAATAAATGCAAAAGTATTAAATATTATTCGACAAATTCAATCACTATGGATAGTTAATAGTTCTCAATTTAAACAATAGATGTCACGGATGTAGTAAGTGGAGTGCAACAATGTAACGGAAACGGAGCATTAAGCTGTTGAAACTTATTGTCTGAACAATTCAGATCAGCATCTTATAGATTCAACAACCCTAAATTTCTGTACCGATTTCAATATACGATATATAAAATATATGTCAATTAATCATTACATATCATTAACAATCAACTATTAAGGCATCAGTTTAAAAATTGCTAAAGATTATGTAGGTTGGACAATCAATTATTCAAATTGTCTTTCCTTTTTTACAGGGATAGACGTACAAAGGAGCGCCACTTACCACGATCCCTGTTCTCAAGCACAATTCTCTTCTTGCAAGCTCTACGGTTATGGGCACTAATCCAAGCGCTCCATTGTCTCTGCCATTCCCTGTGAGGAAAAGGGAGGGATAGGCAGAGAAAGAAAATAAATTTGATATTTTGATTTGATCTTTATACAGACTATAGCACCGGAAAATAAGTATAGGTCCACTTGTTTCACATATTTTTCGGAATAACGATCAAGTGTAGTAAACACGCAATCCAATAAACGGTAGCGTGGAGGGCTCGCTATTAGTATGCCGGATACGCGAGTATTTTTCCAACTCTCACTTCCCGGCTTGGCGGTCTGATTCAGCGGTATGTGAAACTTCTACTGCTCTTAAGCTAGAAACAGACCACATATATATAGACACAACTTCAATAGTTATTTATATATTTTATTGTATTTATAAATGCACCCTGCCTGATGTTAAGCTGGAGTGCGGTCCATGAAAGAAGGCACCTGCTACCACGGGTAAATAACTGCAAGTAGCAATTACATCCACTATGCTGGTCTAGTTGGAACCGGCAACTTACAAGCTAATCCCGAAACGGTCTGTACTAACTAATTTTATTATCTAAACTTGTAAGTGGTGGTAATACCCCGGGTAATACTTTTAAACAACCATTTTCGGAGCTATTATAATGTCTGCCTCCTTTTTTTATTAATTTTAATAAATTATTTAATATAATTATTATTTAATAATTATATTAAATATTGCAAATATTTGTAATAAAAAAAGAGTAGAATATTTGCTTCGGGTCTGGTTATCAAAGAGTGGTAGGCAGTGGTACCCAGTCCGCCGATCCAGAGTAGTACCACTATAGTATCACCACTAGTATACAGACCGTGATGTGATTTAGTTACGTTTCGGGATGGATTAGCTTGCAAGTTGCCGATTCTTCTTTTACTCTACTTACGGATATTGAGTTATAGTAGCAGTGACATCCATTCATGGACTACACTCCAGCTTTACATCGAGACACAATAAAAAAGGGGACTCAAGCGAACGAACCTGCACATAACAGTAACGGCGTGCTACAAAATGCGTCACGCGTGTTGACAATACGTCAATACCTAATCGTATTTTGTTTTATGCTTCGAAAATGTCTCCAAAGTACGAATGCAGACTAGAAGAATTCGAATGCACTAAATGATCTGTGTGGTGGAATAACTAAGAAAAAAGCGTCAAAACAAAACAATAGAACGATCTTTTTAACTTTTTAAAAAGAAGTTATCGGAATAGCCTTTTGTTCAACGGAAATCGTTTAAGAACATTGTTTTGAACTTAGTTGTTGTATAACCCGGCAGATAAAAAGAGCTGCGATGAGAGCAATTCCACTCATATAATAGAGTCGTGCACAAATAATATGCGTAAAAGGAAAAGTAAATAGGTAACAAAAAATGTTACCTACTTACTTTAGCCAGCGTTTTTTTTACAAAATAAAAAGCAAAGAGTATAATCAAATAAAATTCAAATTATAATTTTATTATATTATAAAAACTTGTTAGACCTTGTTACTTAATGACCTGTTACATAATGACCCCGAGGCAGGACAAACGCCAAATAAAAATCCTGAATTCGAACTTATTGCAGAATTTAAATAATACATAGGTATACTTAATGCACCTTTATATATATTATAGTAGATAAAGGTACAAGTAATAATAACACAGATTTCTACAATTCAATTCCTCTGTGGAAAATTGTCACGTGTTGCATTGAATGCAGACGTTTCAAACGACTTTGTAGCTATAGAATTTTATTTCCTGTTATTTCTATTGTTAGGTAACTTACAAAGGTGTAAGATCACGAGAATTTTAAAATTAATATTATACAAGTTTTTATAATATAATTATAAATATAAATAAATTATCCCGTTTGCTTTTTATTTCGGTAAAGGTAACTTGTTTTGTTCAGGGGCGTAGCTACCGTCATATATGCCGTAACAATTATACGAGGCCCCCAACTTGAGTAAGCAAAAATTAGTAAAAACTTCCCAAAAAGAAACTTCAGAAAAACTAGTCATCATCAGCTATAAATGATTTAATAAATCAGTTTGCCGAAAAGGCAAGAAGAGTTTATATTTAATTTGAATTGTTTGTAAAAATTTTGGAAAAAGTGACAGATAGATAATTATGATGAATAAACATTTCTTTTAATTTTTGCACATTTTTTTCTTTTGTGACAAATATTTACCCTTCCTAAGGTCCCCCAAACGGGGCCCCGCCAAGGCAGCGCTTTTGTTTGTTACCTATTTTTTATATTTTCATTTGTTTTCTGTAAGCGTGAATAAACACCTCTAACCAATATAGTTGCTATGACTGAAGTTGCTATGGTTTTAAGTCGTTATTCTCGGTCGTCGGCGCCCTTGAAGCCTCGACTTAAAGGTCAAGTAATAAGTTATCATAAAAGATAGTTAAGAGTAGTTTAAGGATATATGAGTATAATCATAAGGAGACATCCTCAAAAAAGCTGGGTTGCCTAGTACCCATAACCGTAAAGCTTGTACGAAAAAGCTCGTATGAAAAGAATTGTCGATGTGAAGGAAGCGATGGAGTTGTGTCAGGATCGTGGCATGTGGCGCTCTATTGTCTCTGACTATCCTGTGATACTTGTATCCTATAATACTTGTATGTAGTTTATGTAATTGTAGTTTGTAGTATATTTTCACCGTACCCATAATTTCTCATCATCCCTAAGGTTATTTGTTTAGAATGCCTAAAAGGTATTAAACTCGCCTATTATATGTACCTATTTTTAAGTATATTTTGGTGCAATAAAAGATTTAAATAAATAAATATCCCTGTAGAAAAAGGCGTGACAGTTTGATTGATTGATTGACAAGTATAATGTCGAGACACTAACTGTCATCTTAATACTCTAAAAAGTATTATCTTGTATTTACTATACGCCAGATTTAACAGACAACCAAAAATAATTTAAATATTAAATTTTATACGATTATGGTATAAATACGTATTAAGGGTTAAAATATTCCTACAAAAGTCCTTTGCGTGGTAAAATTCCCTGAAAATCGTAATTATATTCGTGTTATGTAAAATCTGAAACTTCTCTAGAATTAGTTCCAATTAATGCCCTGAAATATTCATGAAATTACAATATTAAATCACTTATTATTTCTTTATATGAAAATGAGTAATAAAATATGCAAATTGATGGCTTGTTTCCTAGTTCGTAACCTTTATTTGTTTTATTTTAGGAAACATTAATTTAGAAACCACTGATTTCTTTGTGGCGGCACCCAGCAACTAGGTGGCGTTGCAAGGCTGTTTTTTTTATTATTTATTTTTTATTGTGACACGCCATCTGACCTCGACCCGCCTGATGCTTGAAGGATCCAAGGTCATAGGATGGAGAGAACACATGGGCTGGCAAAGCATTCCACTTGTCAATCAATTTATTATCCCGCAATCAATAAATGACAAAGATGAGCATAAATATCCCAACCGTTATCCGGATGTAGAACCCGTACACGATAGTGTAGTACACCTTTCGCTTAGTGTACTGCGGAAGATCTTCCTTTTCACGTCTCCCTAATTGTTAAGTTGTTTTTTTTTAGGTGTGTATCTATATATGGCAGTACCCCGCTTGAGTTTAGGCTGGATTACAGTTAATCATCATCAGCCAAAAGGCGTCCACTGCTGAACAAAGGAGCCCCTTAGAACGCCATTTAGAACGACCAGATGCCAGTTGCATCCACTGGTTATTCGTGACTGTCACTATGTCGTCAGTCCACCTTGTAGGAGGCCTACCCAGTTATGAATGGAGGCAATTGCTATTCCTGTTATTACTGCAAGTAGCAGTGGCATAATATGTCGCATATCAGGTTGCCCAAATTATGTTATTCAAGCACGTTTATTAGACTAGTATAAAACCAAAAATTATAACTAAAAATAAACGCGATAGTAAGCCGCATAAAATTTGTTTAATTCATTAATCAATGTTTGCGCATAATCTAGGAAAATACTAATATCAAACTGTTATTGAAAAAAAATATTGGTATTTGTTATCTAAATTTTTATTTACATTTCTATACTAAGCTACTAAAGTGCTTGTATTATAGAAACAAGACAACCAAAGTACATCGGTATATCAAAGATACATTACTGGGTGGTCTCGAACTCGTGCTATCGGTTTGCGTAACCATTGCACTGCCACTACACCACGGTCGCCTCGATATGAAGATAGAGCCTAATATTGAAAACGTCTGTAATTGTACCGTAATTTGAAATGCCAAACTTCGGGACCCCACGCAGGGTAATAAAACATTTAAACTGTTATAAAGAAAGATAATCAGGGGCGGCAGTTTCTTTGCATTTAATGACAATAGACGTCCGCGAGTCTAAGCTTTGTCTAAGCATTCAACTATTCAAAGTTTTACCATAAATTTAAATGTGAATATGTCGTTGAACAAGGTAGGAAGTACTAAGAAAGTTTTGGAATAAGGTCGACGCCGTTTAAATTGTTTTCCTTAAAAGTTAGGCTAAACTAAGATTAAAGTGAGTTTTGGTTATTAAAATTAACGGCTTTATTGTTAAGTTTAAGTCACGTTGTGTATAAAACTTAAGCCTGTTTACCACAATTTTACTATTAAAACTTAAATCACGGACTTTTATAATTGAACAAGTAAAATGCTTTGGTAACCCAGTGTTCTCTCCATCCTATAGCCTTGGATCTTTCAAGCGATGCGTCAGCGACTGAGGCAGCCGTTAAGACTCGGTTTTTGCAGTCGTCTTGGATCTCTTCTTGCTTACCATCGGGCGTGTCGAGGTCAGATGTCGAGTCACATTAAATAAAAAAATGGCGTTCTTTATTGAGACGCGACTTTTAAGATTGACTTTTCTGGTGGTAAAAACCCCTTGCTTTCAACAGCGTTCTTAAGCATCGACAACGAGTATTACTTTGGTCATCCTATTTCTATGATACAAGCACTTGAGGAGCTTAATATAGAAAAATGAATTTAAAAAAAAAACAGCCCTGATCATGTTGAAAATGTTTGAACTTATTTTGCATAGTGTTCATACTCTTATTATTTTGTCTATCTCACGTATAAACGGTAAACATTTGAAAGCTATAACGTAACCAAAATATGCCGCAAATATGTTCAATATTGCATCAAAGCAAACGCTAACCTGTGAAAATAAGTGACGTTGTGACACGCTAAACCGTTCTATTGGGAGTTATTATTATGCAACCAAATATAAACTGCATGCGAATACATTATACGTAATACATTTAAGCTACTTTTAGTATTTGTCGTATAAATAAGTGAGTTGTAGATTTGTAGATTACTAAAAAACAAGTGAAATTCTTATTAGTAAATTGTGGACTTTTGCTAAATACATTAGTTACGCGGGACTTCGGTTTTCCCGGGTTCGATTCCCAGTTAAAACAAAGATTTTTTCATAGCTTTTTTAAATTTATTCCTGGCCGAGGAGTTGTCCAAGCGGCTGGCTGAGAAGTCTGGAGACAAGAAGGCTCGCAATCATTTCTGCCAATGTATTAATTAGCCTTGCTATACAAAGGGGAAATGTTGCCAGTCTCCTTGCAACTATCTCTGATGCGACGTCATAAAATGATATTTTTTATTTGAAGTTTAATTATAAATAATATCAATCAATCAATCAAATTGTCACGCCCACGGGGATAGGCAGAGATAATGGAGCACCACTTACCACGATCCTTACACAACTCTCTTGCTTCCTTCACATCCACAATTCTCTTCACACAGGCTTATACAGGTTACATATAGGTGGTTATGGGCACTAGGCAACCTAGCTTTCTTGAGGACGTCTAATTACTTAATATATTTTTATTTTTTTCTGTTTCTCAGTAATACATTGGATATTTGTTAATTACATATATTCATTAATATAATAATAAGGCAGATATATAAACAGTTGGGTAGCCACCAACTGTTTATGGTTTTCATGTGTACATACCGTAAAGTGACTTAGTCGCGTTTCGGTATTAGGTTGAAAGTTGTCCGCATTGCGTGAATGCGAATGCTACTTGCAATTATTTAACTATAGTAACAGTTTCAATTCATAGATCTCACTCCAGTTTAACATCACGCAAGATGTTGGTTGTCCGATGTCCATGTATGTCCACGACAGCAAAAAATATACACTAAAAACATAGTAGCCAAAGTTTTCATATCTTTTTTTTAAATTTACTCTCTTTAAAATTTTATTAAATATTTGTGCAACCGACTAAATATCTATAAATATCAATGTTATTCGTATAAAATATCTGCATTCATTTTGTTACAAATTCCTATGTCATAAAAACGGCTCACTGGATCAACAGATCCCGGTAATAACATGTGTTTGACATGCGCCAGAATACCAAAATCTCGGTGGAGGATCATTTATAACCTCCAACATTTCGCCTGAAAAATGCGACTTGTTTTTACAAAAGATATATATATATATATATATATATTACTAGCTGTGGCTCGTAACCCCTTGCATCCTTGTGGCCCATCATCAAGTACTCATCCTAATCTTTAACGTCATATCAGCTTATAGTAAGAAATAGTTATATAACTATACGAGTATAGTTATATATACGAGTATAACATATCTGTTGCATCCTTATGGTCCATCATAAGTACTCCAGGTCTTTTATTTGTAGCCAATTCTAGACTTCAATCTATTTTTGTACCAAATTTCATCCAGATCCGTTTAGCCGTTGTGCGTAAATAAGTAACAAACATCAATCCAAACTTGCTCATTTATAATATAAGTATAGATACTACAATTCCCTGGCACTGCTGGCATAATATGCAGAGTAACAATAAGACACTACATCATTTTTTAATCTGTGGAAATCGTTTAATTTAAACTATGCAAATCGACAACACCACGTCACTATTAGACGTCACTATGTCGGGCAGGAAAAAAAAATGCTGAAAGCTGGGTTGCCTTGTGCCCGTAACCGTAGAGCTTGTATGAAAGGAATTGTGGGTGTAAGGAAAACGAGGGAGTTGCGTCAGGATCTCGGCAAGTGGCACTCCTTTGATTAATTGATTGAATAACAAAATCAGTTTTATAACGCGTTCTAATCAATATTTAAACAAATGTCACTCGCACGTCACATGTAATCAGCACTAAGAAACTTTTGATCCCTTTTCACACTTCTAGTTTCACAAACACGGTCTTATAGTAGAAGAGCTCGCGACAAAAATCGACTAGAGTTTTGTAAACGCCCATAATTCAATATTATTTGGCGGTAAGTTTTTATTACAATTTAGAACCTTAAGCTCATACGCTATCTTCGGTTTGGGGTCTAGACGATGGGCTCTTGGGGACCTTCAGCTTTCCAAGGAGAAGTCTAAAGACAAGAAGGTTGACAATTATTTCTGCCAACGTTTTAGCTTAGCTATACAAAAGGGAAATGTTGCCAGTCTCCTTGGGACTATCTCTGATGCGACGACATTAGATGATAGTTTTTATTTATAGTTTAATTATAGTTAAAATACTTTTAAATTTATCTGTTTCTCAATAAAAAACTACATATTTAGTAATTCAAAAGAAAATTGGATAATGTCACAAGCTCTAGGACTATAAGAATCATTAGCCACAACCCTGATACAACTCTCAAACTTTCTTCCTATAAACTCCTCGTATAAATTATTGTATAAATGAAATATTTATGTCTCCAATTCACAGAGGATTGAGGGGGGAAATCACGAAAGGTTCAAACTACTAATCCCTAGAGCACTCCAACATCGTAAGAAGTAGCCCTCGGAGAATATCGCGCATTTATCACTTCAGTATTTTTTTTAATGTAGCAGTTAATTCCGTGTGTACACCATGGTTAAATATTATCATACCACCGCTATTACAGCTAAATGCAAGTAGCAGTCGCATCCTTTATGCTGAATAAAGTTCGTGCGAATTGATTCCATCGAAATAAATTAGTGAAATGTATGTGGTAGAATTTACTGCGCCCTCATTTTTTCTTGTTTATTTCGGAGAACGGAAAAATGTTTTAAAGCCACCCTTTTCACAGAGAGCCGGTGACAAAATAAATATTTATATGCAAGCTCATAAAGTTTCAAATCTGTTGACGTTGGTTTTTTGGTCAACTTCTACTCCGTTTATTCGTGTGATTTGTAGTTGATGGTGAAGCGGAATTGTTAAAAGATAACAACTTGGTAATGCATTTAAATCTCTTACTTTTTTTCTTTAATTAAACATTTACTAGGTTCATGAACTTTTATTCAAGTAATATAGAACTCAAAATTCCAGTTTAAATTTCAGAAGGGATACCAATACATTAAAAAAAATATGTATTTGTGGGTAGTACAATTGTATATTATAGATAATTTAATTTGCATATTAGAATAATTTTATAAAATATTTTAGGATCTAAATTTTCCAATGCCTAAAGGACTAGATATTTAAAATAAATTTATAAGGTGAATACACGTACACAATAATGTCTGCATTTTGTTGTTACAGCAATTCTAAATCATATAATAATAATTATATTTTTTAACATAATAGGTTTGGAAATGCAAGCACATTTAGTAGAAAGCTTACTTGACTAATGTCAAAATTGCGTGCACTTGAATGCAATTATTTGAAGTGAATACATTACCAACTGTAGTAACTAACAACGTCTCATAATTGTGAATTAATTGAAAACCATCTCAGTCTCTTTGTTAAATATAAAATTAACAAAGAAATTAGATAAAAATAATTACAAGTTTAAATTTAAAGCGACCGTGGTGTGGTAATAGTGCAATGTACACGCAAATTGAAAGCACAGGTTTAAAGCCACCAATGATTTTTTTTATGTTAAGCTGGAGTGTGGTCTATGAATGGATACCACTGCTACTACAATTCAATATTTGGAGTAGCAATCAAATCCACTATGCCTAGTTGAAACCGGCAACTTATAAGCTGATCCCGAAACGCGACCAAATCACTTCACGGTCTGTATACTTGTAAGTGGTGGTACTACCTCGGATCGGCAGACTGGGTACCACTGCCTACCACTTTTTGTTAACCAGACCCGAAGCAAATATCCACCTCTTTTTTTATTGACAAATATTTGCAAAATTTAACATAATTATTAAATATTACAAATAAAATCTATGAAACAAATATTTGCTCCGACCGGGAATCGAACCCGGGACTTTACGCGCAACAAACCAATCGCTAACCGTTCGTCCACGCCTGTTGTAAACTTTGATTATGTATAATATACTATTATGTACTATAGTCGCCCTGTATAATATAATATGTATGACATAAGCACTTTTGTAGCCTAATATAGAAATGTAAAATAATTTGAAAAAAAAAACGGTTAAATTATTAGTTTATTTATTTGGGAACAATTCTTTGGCTTTTTTAGCACCAGCTTTAATTCCCTCCCAAGTCTCTTTGCAAACTTGTTCAATCCAAATTGGGTCCAGAACGAAGGCTTCCATTCCGGTCGTAAGTCCGGGAAGTTCATATGTATACGAAAGTGGTACACCAACCATATGAGCCCAATCTTCTGATGCTCCACCAGCTGCATATCCAATAACCAGAACTGAGTTTCCAACAGCATACTTTGGGAAGGATGGATCTGCTACGGCTGTAATGGCTTCAGCTTGAGCGACTCCAGCAGAATGTTGTGCAGAAGCGTAGTGTGAAAGTGAACCATCGTGTCCCCAAGGATAAAGGATCATACTTCCATAACTATGCATGGTAATGTATAGGGGCATTCGGTCAACAAATTCGTTGATAATATCGCGAACAGCTCTAACTTCGCGTTCCGAGAATGGTTGGCTACCGGCATAGACATCATGACACGGGTTCATGCTGGTACCAAGACGATTCCAGTAAAAATCGTAATTGCGATTTCCATCCACTCCTGGGCATGTTTTACTATATTCATGCTGGTCTGTAGAACGGGTCTTCCTCCAGAATCGATTCTACAAGGAATTATGTGCGTATTAATAAAATTAAATGAAAAAGAAGTTAGATTGTATTGTAGATTGTATTATTGTGTTTTTGTATGTATACTACATACAAAGACCAAAGAGTCGTAGGTAGTAGTGCTCAGTCTGCCGATCCGGGGTCAGTCGCGTTTCGGGGTCAACTTGTAAGTTACCGGTTCTAACTATGCCATCATAGTTTGTTCGACTGCCATTTGGTGTTATTTAACTGTAGTAGCAGTCACCTCCATTCATGGACCGCACTCCAGCTTAACAACAAGCAGGGTATTGTCATATGTTTTTATTATTTGTGTCAACGCATGATACAAATAATAAAGAATTGAGAATGTTTACTTACATCGGTGAATGTGTATTGGTAACCATCAGGGTTAACAACGGGAAAGAGAATCCAATCAAATTCTTCTAACAATTCTGGTTCAGTGACATTTTCTACTAACTTCTTAATGGCCCACGTCACAGTAGGTGGTGAAATCCATTCCCTAGCATGGATACCGCCATCAATAAAAATAACTGGTTTTCTTCTATCTTCAAAATTAGTAGTAGAAATTTTTAAATATCTTAGTGAACGACCTTCAAACGATTCTCCTGGTGTTACCAAAGTTACTGTTTCTGGATATTTCTCTGCTATATCCAGAAGGTACTGTTCAATCTAAAATGATTAATAATTCACTCGTTAATTGGTTACTAAAAGGGATAGTAGTAAAGTTTTATCAGTTTTATAGAATTTACAATTAATTCAGTTAAAACACAGATTTTATAATTAAAACAAAACTTTTTGAGTATGCTTCCTAAAAGTTGTTATTATGATTTTATTAATAATAAATGCTCGAACGAGGCAGACCCATCAGGGTGTTTTTCGACAAAATCAAGAGGTATAAAATCAAAGGGTTGCCTAGTGCCCATAACCGTAAAGCTTGTATGAAGGGAATTGTGGATATTAAGGAATCAAGGGAGTTGTGTCGAGATCGTGGCAGGTAGTGCTCGATTGCCTCTGCCTATCCCCGTAGGAAAAAGGCGTGTTTATCGCTTTGTTTAACGCATACATACACATCAGATTTATAAATTCCTGTTGTCAATCTACATATGCCTGTACTGTTGCAAATCCTTTTCATATGCCCAGACCATCCGAGCATTCCTTTATCAATCCTTATCACTACATCTTCTATTGCGACCGATACACTCCTTATTGACCGCATTTCTACAGCGTAATTCTGACACACCTTACATTCACTTCCATACAAGTAGAAAACAGTACCGCATTATGAACAGGCATCCGTGACTTTTAGAACATAATTTGGCTGTTTATGTTCTTCTTAATTTATATAGCTTTAGGTCTTATAAAGTATTATTAAGTATCATTATAAAGTATTATTTGTGCTATTATACGATCAATCAATCAAATTGACACGCCTTTCTCCTACAGGGATAAGAATGGAGCGCCACTTGCCACGATCCTGACACAACTCCCTCGTTTCCTTCACATTCACAATTATCTTCAAACAAGCTCTATTATAGGCACTAAACAATTAACTTTCTTAAGAATGTCTTCAATTTGGTCGTAAAATACCCTCCTGAGCCTGCCTAGTTTAACGCATCCATTCACATGAGATTTATAATTTCTTTTCGTCAATCTACTTTCACTCATCCTTTCCATGTGCCCAAACCATCGAACCATTCCTTTGTCAATCCTTGTCACTACATCCTCTTTCAAACCAAATCTATTGCGCACTGTGGTATTTATTACTAATAATCTTACCACATTCCAATCTTGATAGTCGACATATGATAATTTACCATCATTGGTAGCCCTGAATTCACGCCTTCTTTGTTCCAATAGAATATCGTCGGAATCTAACGCACTAAAAATCAAAAAATATTTATTGTAAAAGAATGGAATAAATTATTCCATTACTCAGCTTTGTCCATGAATGAAAATAGCATAAGAAAATTATATAATTTTGTAATTGTATTTAGGTATCGCTCGAAGAACCGACAACCGATGAGGAAGAAAAGTTTTAGAGCGAAGACCACGAACCGTAAGATGCAGGTAGGCCTCCCACTAGGTGGACTGACGACATAGTGAAAGTCACGGGTAACCTGTTCACGTTCGAAATGGCGTTCTAAGGGCCTATGTTTAGCAGTGGACGCCTTCTGACTGATGATGATATATTGCATTAAGCTTAAGATATAATAATAACTACAGTTAAATAACTCTATGTAGCAGTTAAAACTGGCATAGTTAAAACTGACAACCGGCAAACCGGCAACTAATGAGCTGATCCCGAAACGCGTTTAAGACCTTTACGGTCGGTATACTTGTAAATAGTTGTAAAACACCTCTGCCTACCACTCTTTGACGACCACACCCTGAGCAAATACCCCACTATTTTTTATAGACAAATATTTGTAATAAATAACCTAAATAATAAATATTAAAAACAAAAGCTATGAAACAAAAATTTCAACCGAGAATCGAACCCGGGACTTTACGCGTAACGATCTAGTGTGCTAACCAATGCGCCACACCTGTCGTCGAAATCAGCAATAAACTTACCACTATACTGTACTTACGCTTTAACATTCATAGAATGAATAGTATATTCGATGTCATATTCATTTAGTTTGCCAATAAAATCATTCTGGTAATTTGGTTTGACTAAAACTACTCCAGCCCTATCGATGTAAGGTTTACTTAAAAAATCTAGCTCATATTCAATGATCATAGAACCCAAGGTCTGCAGCTCATCGTGAGTCTTCGGTGTGATGTAGTAGGATTTCCATCTGAAATAGTATTAGAAACAAAAAAATAAGCACAAATATATTTTTAATTTCTTCGTCGAACAATCGACAAGTGAAATAATTTGTTTGTCTATATGTTCTTCTCATTCTAGAGGCGTGCAGCCGTAAACTGAATCATTATTTTCAGTCGTCAGCACTCTTGGACCTTCCCTTACTTCATATGTAGTTAAATTAAAAAATATCCGCTGTTTTTATATAATTTTTATATTATAATAATAAAAAAATAAAACGACTGAATTTATGGCTTACCAGCCCGCACTATGCCAGAGGTGCTTAAATGTGCGTGGTAAACAGAATTTATTTACAATAATAAAATTGTACATTACTAAATGTATATATATTAGATATAAAAATTATATCTAATTCTAAATCTGTTAATAAGTCGGCAATAAAAGATTTTTCTATAATAAATAAATTTATCATTATTTAATCTATTTTATCACAAACGGATTTCCCTGTAAATATTTATTTCAACTACTTTATATGAAGATAATAATTAAACAACATTACGTTGAAGAATTTTATCTATTCGTTATAATACATTTAACGCTAATGAACAATTCTTTTGTGTACCCTGCAACCGAACATTTAAAACTAAAATTGGTTTTGCGAGTCACATTAGAGCGCATCATAGGTACTAGTACTCATAGGAAAAATATAATAATTTAATATATTAAATAAAATAAACAAAAAAAGAAATAAAAAAAAAATAAAAAATTCAATTAATAGGTATTATTTGTGGGATAAAAGAAATTATATTATATTAAATTCTTTCCATTAGAAGTAAGTGCTAATTACTATAAAATGGTTTAAGAGACCAGTACTTGCTTTCAGTCATCTAATGAATTATAATTTAATTTTTTAGTCTTATATTCAATAATGATATAAAATTGCAAATTTTAAGGAGTAAATATTACTAAGGCTTAAAGAATATTTCTATATAAATAATTTTGAAAATTATTAGTTTATTTAACTTAAAACCTTAAATAAATAAAAAAATTATAGTTGATAAAATTAAACTGAATAAAGAAAAAAATGACATTAAGTTGATAATATTTAAAATATTATTTTTAATTTTTATTTTAAATCATTTTAATTTAAAATAATTAAATAAAAAAGTTGAGTAAGTAATTCGAATATAAAAAAATAATATAATTAATGACATACAAATAAAAAAAAAAGAAATAATAATTAAATTATTTCTTATTATAAAATTAATTATAACTCATTTAGGAAAAAATCCTAAAAATGGAGGAAGGCCTCCTAAAGATAGAAAATTTAAAAATATAAATGATTTAATTATTTTATTTAAATTATTAAAAAATAATTGATTTAGATAAAAAATATTATATAAATAAAATATTAATATTAAAATTATTAATAAAAAAGAATAAATAAATAAATATATAATTAATAAATTATCTCTAATAATAATTGATATAATTAGTCATCCTAAATGATTAATTGAAGAAAATGTTAATAATTTACGTAAAGATGTTTGATTTAATCCTCTAATAGCTCCAACTAAGGTTGTAATTATTATAATAATATAAAGAAATTTTAAATTAAAATAATAAGATAATAAAATTATAGGGGTAATTTTTTGTCAGGTTATAAGAATAAAACAATTTATTCAAGATAATCCTTCAATAATATTAGGGAATCAAAAATGAAATGGAGCTGCTCCTATTTTTATAATTATAGAAGAATTTATTATAATTCTTAAAAAGTTATCAAAATAAAATATTTTTAATGTAATTATATTTATTAAAATTATAAATAAAAAATTTAAAGAAGCAATAGATTGTGTTAAAAAATATTTTAAAGAAGCTTCTGAAGATAATAAATTATTATTTATACAAATAATAGGAATAAAACTTAATAAATTAATTTCTAATCCAATTCAACATCCTAATCAAGAATTAGATGAAATTGAAATTATTGTTCTAAAAAATAAAATAAAATAAAAAAATATAATATTAGAATTATTTTTAAATTGAATTTAAAATAAAATAATAATAATTTTTATTTGATTTTTAAAATCATTAATTTATAAATATATTTTAGTGTAAGAAGCACAATAATTTTTGATATTATTAGATTTAGTTTAATTCTATAAAATATAATAAAGGAAGGATATTTCTTCATTATTTATCCTATCAGAATAATTCTTTTAACAGACACTTTATTTAAATTTAATATTTAAAATTATTTTTATTGGATTTATTTATATAAATCTATATTTAGTTAATATTTATTTAATAATAAAAATTATTATAGTTTATAAATTTTATTAAAAATTTATTTTACATATAAATTTTTGTATAAATTATATTTATTTTAAAAATATTATTTATAGTAGTAATTAATATTAAAAATTTAGGAAATTAAGATTTAGTAATATTTAAATTATAAACAAATTTTGTGCCAGCAGTTGCGGTTAAACAAAATATAAATTAAAATTTATTAATATTAATATTTATAAGAAAAATTGTTTTAATTGTTTATTAAATTAAATTTTAAATTATTAAGTGAAATTTTAATTTAATAAAAATTTAATTTTTATATATGCTGGATATAGCTTATATTTTTATTCTTATGTTCAACATGGAAAAATTTATAGTGGAATTTATAGGTTTTATACTAGTAATTCTCGGGAATATTTATTACTAATCCTTCATTGATTACCTTTAAATTATATTATTTTAAAGGTAGATTATAGAATAATTTGATTATACTTAAATAATTTAATAAAAATATTGATTTGTGGTTTCAAAAATATGATAATTCATTTTAAGTTAAAAAATTATTTATACTTAAATAACTTATATATTAGAGTTTAATATTGAAGATATTAATGAGATTTTTTAAATCTTTAAGTAAATATAATTTATAAAAAAAATTTTTTATTTTTACATTGAAAATGTAATGTTTTAGTTAAACTATATAAATAGAAATATTAATGAAATTAATCACTAGAAATTAAGTTAGAAGCTTAATTTAATTATATTTCTATATAATAAGGAGTAAATAAACTCAATTTTTAAGTCGAAATTAAATGCAAATTATTGCTTCTTATTATTTATATAAAAGAATATTAATTTTTAATAATTTAAATTTGACATATTTATGTTATAATTTAACTAATTCTTTATTGTAAAATTAAATATAATTTATTATGAAAAATTTAAAATTAATATTTTTCTTAATTAGGAATAATTTGTGATTCAACTAATAAATTTTTTTAAGGGGATTCTTTCAATAACAATTGGTATAAATCTATGATTAGCACCACAAATTTCAGAACATTGACCAAAAAATAATCCTGTTCGATTTAAATAGAAATTTGTTTGATTTAATCGACCTGGATTTGCATCAACCTTAATTCCTAAAGCTGGAATTGCTCAAGAATGAATTACGTCTGTTGCTGTAATTATAATTCGAATTTGATTATTTATTGGTAAAACAACTCGATTATCTACATCTAATAGTCGAAAATTAAATTTTTCTATAAGTAAATCATTTAATATATAAGAATCAAATTGAATATTATTAAAATCTGAATATTCATAACTTCAGTATCATTGATGTCCAATAGTTTTTAGTGTAATTAATGGGTTATTTAATTCATCAAGAAGATATAATAATCGGAGAGAAGGTAAAGCAATAAAAATTAAAATAACTGCTGGTAAAATAGTTCAAATTAATTCAATTATTTGATTTTCTAATAAAAATCGATTAATATAAGAATTTACTAATAAACTTAATATTAAATATCCTACTAAAATTGTAATAATAATTAAAATAATTAAAACATGATCATGAAAAAAAATAATTTGTTCTATTAATGGTGTTGCTCTATTTTGAAAATTTAAATTTGATCAGGAAGCCATTTCTAAAAAAAGGATATTCCTTTATAAATGGGGTTTAAATCCATAACATGTATCTGCCATATTAGAAATTTGTTAAAATAGGAATTTCATTATAAGAATGTTCAGTAGGAGGGAATTTTTGATATCATTCAATTGATGAATTTATATTTAAAGAAAATAAAGATATTCGTTGATTAATTATTGATTCTCAAATAATAATTAAAAAAAATATAACTCCAATTAAAGAAATATAAGATCCTAAAGATGAAATAATATTTCATGAAGAAAAAAAATCTGGATAGTCTGAGTATCGTCGAGGTATCCCCGCTAAACCTAAAAAATGTTGTGGAAAAAATGTTAAATTTACACCAATAAATATGATTATAAATTGAATTTTTAATAAATAGTTATTTAATGTCAATCCTGTAAATAAAGGATATCAATGAATAAATCTTGCTATAATTGCAAATACAGCCCCTATTGAAAGAACATAATGAAAATGGGCCACAACATAATAAGTATCATGTAATGAAACATCAATGGAAGAATTTGATAATACAATACCAGTTAATCCTCCTATTGTAAAAAGGAAAACAAATCCTAATCTTCATAATATTGCAGGATTAGAGTTAATTTGTGTTCCATGAAGAGTAGCTAATCAACTAAAAATTTTAATTCCTGTTGGAACTGCAATAATTATAGTTGCGGAAGTAAAGTAAGCTCGTGTATCGATATCTATGCCTACAGTAAATATATGATGAGCTCAAACAATAAATCCTAATAACCCAATTGTTATTATAGCATAAATTATTCCTAATGATCCAAAAGTTTCTTTTTTTCCTCTTTCTTGAGAAATAATATGGGAAATTATTCCAAATCCTGGAAGAATAAGAATATAAACTTCTGGGTGCCCAAAAAATCAAAATAAATGTTGGTATAAAATAGGATCTCCTCCTCCAGCAGGGTCAAAAAAAGAAGTATTTAAATTTCGGTCTGTTAATAATATTGTAATAGCTCCGGCTAGTACTGGTAAAGATAATAATAAAAGTAAAGCAGTAATTAATACTGCTCATACAAATAAAGGTATTTGATCAAATGATATTTTTAATGGTCGTATGTTAATTGTTGTTGTGATAAAATTAATTGCTCCTAAAATTGACGAAATTCCTGCTAAATGTAAAGAAAAGATTGTTAAATCTACTGATCTTCCTCTGTGTGAAGCATTTGATGAAAGTGGGGGGTAAACAGTTCATCCAGTTCCGGCTCCAGTTTCTACTAATCTTCTAAAAGTTAATAGTAAAAGAGAGGGGGGCAGTAATCAAAATCTTATATTATTTAATCGGGGGAATGCTATATCTGGGGCTCCTAATATAAGAGGGACTAATCAATTTCCAAATCCTCCAATTATAATAGGTATAACTATAAAAAAAATTATAATAAAAGCATGAGCTGTAACAATCGTATTATAAATTTGATCATTTCCAATTAATACACCTGGATTACCTAATTCAGTTCGAATTAATAATCTTAAAGATGTTCCTACTATTCCAGATCAAATCCCAAAAATAAAATAAAGTGTTCCAATATCCTTATGATTTGTAGAATAAATTCATTTTCGCTAATAAAATGGCTGATTAAAGCGGTAAATTGTAAATTTATTTATGAGAAAATTTCTCTTTTATTATTTTAAAAAAAAGGATATTCCTTTATAAATGAGGTATGAACCCAAAAGCTTTCTTAGCTTATTTTTAATTAATATTTTATATTATATGTAAAAATTATTTAGATGGTTTATTAATTTATTATTATATTAATAATATTATAAAAAAAAATAAAAATATAAATTATTAATATATTTAAATGAATAATATAAATCCTAATTAAAATATTAATATTTATATATATTAATATAAATTTAATATTATTATTATTATATTAATAATATTATAAAAAAAAAAAAAAAATATAAATTATTAATATATTTAAATGAATAATATAAATCCTAATTAAAATATTAATATTTATATATATTAATATAAATTTAATATTATTATTATTATATTAATAATATTATAAAAAAAAAAAAAAAATATAAATTATTAATATATTTAAATGAATAATATAAATCCTAATTAAAATATTAATATTTATATATATTAATATAAATTTAATATTATTATTATTATATTAATAATATTATAAAAAAAAAATAAAAATATAAATTATTAATATATTTAAATGAATAATATAAATCCTAATTAAAATATTAATATTTATATATATTAATATAAATTTAATATTATTATTATTATATTAATAATATTATAAAAAAAAAATAAAAATATAAATTATTAATATATTTAAATGAATAATATAAATCCTAATTAAAATATTAATATTTATATATATTAATATAAATTTAATATTATTATTATTATATTAATAATATTATAAAAAAAAATAAAAATATAAATTATTAATATATTTAAATGAATAATATAAATCCTAATTAAAATATTAATATTTATATATATTAATATAAATTTAATATTATTATTATTATATTAATAATATTATAAAAAAAAAATAAAAATATAAATTATTAATATATTTAAATGAATAATATAAATCCTAATTAAAATATTAATATTTATATATATTAATATAAATTTAATATTATTATTATTATATTAATAATATTATAAAAAAAAAAAAAAAATATAAATTATTAATATATTTAAATGAATAATATAAATCCTAATTAAAATATTAATATTTATATATATTAATATAAATTTAATATTATTATTATTATATTAATAATATTATAAAAAATAAATAAAAATATAAATTATTAATATATTTAAATGAATAATATAAATCCTAATTAAAATATTAATATTTATATATATTAATATAAATTTAATATTATTATTATTATATTAATAATATTATAAAAAAAAAAAAAAAATATAAATTATTAATATATTTAAATAAATAATATAAATCCATACTTGAGCCGAATGGTATTGCAAGAGATGATGGTAAGAGACCGGATGGTATGAGTTTGATTCCATGGAAGATGGGCCGGGTGCTGGTATGGGATGCAACCTGTTCAGACACGCTGGCACCTTCCCATCTACATGGAACCAACAGCAGAGCTGGTGCGGCTTGTGAAGAGGCTGAAAAAGCTAAAGCGTGCAAATACAGGGGTCTAGGCTCCGAGTATGATTTTGTCCCATTCGGTGTCGAGACCCTTGGTCCGTGGGGTCCTAGCGCTTTAAGGCTTTTTAAGGAAATATCAAAAAGGTTAGTCGACATCACAGGAGACCGAAGAGTTGGCAGCTACCTCGGACAAAGAATTAGTCTAACTATTCAAAGGGGGAACGCTGCCAGTATCTTCGGAACCTTGCCTAAAGGGATTCCTTTTAATAATGTATTTTAGTTATTTAACTAATATTAAATTTTATATAATCCTAATTAAAATATTAATATTTATATATATATATATATAAATAAATCTATATTAATTATATGTTTTTATAATAGAAAAAAAAAAAAAAAAAAAAAAATTTGGGGGGGTTCAAATTAAAAAAAATTTTTAATTTTTAAAGAGTTTTTAAGAAAAAAAAATTTTTAATTTTTTAAGAATTTTTAAGAAAAAAAAAATTTTTAATTTTTTAAGAATTTTTAAGAAAAAAAAAATTTTTAATTTTTTAAGAATTTTTAAGAAAAAAAAAATTTTTAATTTTTTAAGAATTTTTAAGAAAAAAAAAATTTTTAATTTTTTAAGAATTTTTAAGAAAAAAAAAATTTTTAATTTTTTAAGAATTTTTAAGAAAAAAAAATTTTTTAATTTTTTAAGAATTTTTAAGAAAAAAAAAATTTTTAATTTTTTAAGAATTTTTAAGAAAAAAAAAATTTTTAATTTTTTAAGAATTTTTAAGAAAAAAAAATTTTTTTTTTATTTTTTTAAATAAATGGGTTTAATATGTATGTAAATAAATTAATAGAATAATTATTTCTTTCTTAAGTTTTCAAAACAAATGCTTTAACAAGCTCATTAATTAATTTTTAAATAATAAATTATCTCAATATTTAGAAATTAAAGGATTTAAGATAAAATATGAAAAATATATAATTGTTAAAATTTGTCTTACAATAATATATGGTATTTCTACAGGTTTAGCCCCAATTCAAGTTAATAAAATTAATGTTGTTGTTATTGTTCAGAATAATATTTGATTAATGGGATAAAATTGTAATCCCTTAAATTTTTTATTAAAAGTTAATGGTAAAATAATTAGAATTATAATTGATATAAGAAGTGCAATTACTCCTCCTAATTTATTGGGAATAGACCGAAGAATAGCATAAGCAAATAAAAAATATCATTCTGGTTGAATGTGAGTAGGAGTTACTATCGGATTAGCGGGGATAAAATTATCTGGGTCTCTTAATATATAAGGGTTAATTAAAACTAAAATAGTTAATAATATTAATATAATAATAAATCCAATTATATCCTTAAAAGAAAAATAAGGATGAAAAGGAATTTTATCTAAATTTCTATTAATTCCTAAAGGGTTACTTGAGCCTGTTTGATGAAGAAATAATAAATGAATAATTGTTATTATTATAATAATAAATGGTAATAAAAAGTGAAAAGTATAAAATCGAGTTAAAGTAGCATTATCTACAGTAAATCTTCCTCAAATTCATATTACTAATATTTTTCCTAAGTAGGGAATTGCTGATAAAAGATTAGTAATTACTGTTGCTCCTCAAAATGATATTTGTCCTCAAGGTAAAACATATCCTATAAATGCTGTTATTATTAAAAGAAATAAAATTATAATTCCTATTATTCAAGTATTAATATATATAAAAGATTCATAATAAATTCCTCGGCCAATATGAAGGTAAATACAAATAAAAAAAAAAGAAGCTCCATTTGCATGTAAGTTTCGAATTAATCATCCATAATTTACATTTCGGTTAATATAATTAACTCTAGTAAAAGCTAATTCTACATTAGCATTATAATATATTGTTAAAAATAATCCTGTAATAATTTGAATTGTTAAACAAATCCCTAATAAAGATCCAAAATTTCATCATGATGAAATTATAGAGGGGGAAGGAAGATCGATTAGTGAGTTATTAATAATTTTAATAATGGGATTTTTTTTTTTAATTGAAATAAATATTGACATTAGTTGAAAATTCGTAAGGGACCAAAAAAAATATTTGTAATTTTAATTACTATAATTAAAGAAATGAATAAATAAATTACTATTATTATTATTAAAATAAATGTTTGTTCATTATATAATTTTATTATATTAAATTTATTTTCATTATTAAAGAATAAATATTTATTAAAAAAATTATTTATTTCATAGTTAAATGAAAAATTTAATCAATAAAGTTTAGAGTTAATTAAAATAATGGTAGTAATAAAAATAATAATAATTAAAAAAAAAAGTAATAAATATTTTATTATATAAAATTGAATTATTTCATTGGAGGCAATTCTAGTTACATAAATAAATAAAACTAAAAGTCCTCCTAAGAAAGTTAAAAATAAAATATAAGAAAATCAATAAGAATTGATTAATAATCCTGTAATTAAGCAAGTTAATAGAGTTTGTATTAAAATTAATATTAATATAATTAATGGATGTTTAGGGAAAATTATAAGAAAAGAAATAGAAATTATTATTGTACTTAAAATAAATTTTAAAATTTTTAAAATTAGTTATTATTTATAATTTAAAATTATTTATTTATTTAATTATTTTTAAAAGTTTTTAAAGTGTAACTTAATTTTGGTTTACAAAACCAATGTTTTATTTTTAAACTATAAAAACTTTTTAAAAAAGTAATTGTACTTAAATAATTTATAAAAATATTGATTTATTATTTCAAAATATAATTATTTATTTTAAGTAATAAAAAATATTTCAATTTGTTTTTTAAGATTTTTTTTTTTTTTATTAGAAGATTTATAATTTTTTTTTATATAATTTATTTTTTATTAAATGATTTAGTAATTTTTATTGAATGAGAAATTATTAGGTTAAATTCGAGAATGATTGTTATATCAATTTTAATTGATTGAATATCATTATTATTTATAAGATTTGTTATATTAATTTCTTCTGTAGTTATTTATTATAGTAAAAGTTATATATCTTTAGAAATTAATTTAAATCGATTTATTATTTTAATTTTATTATTTGTAATTTCTATAATAATATTAATTATTAGTCCTAATATTATTAGTATTCTTTTAGGGTGAGATGGGTTAGGTTTAGTTTCTTATTGTTTAGTTATTTATTATCAAAATGTTAAATCTTATAATGCTGGGATATTAACAATTTTAATAAATCGTGTAGGAGATGTTTGTATTTTAATAGTTATTTCTTGAATATTAAATTATGGAAGATGAAATTATTTATATTATTTAAATTTTATATTTTATGATTTTATTTCTAATTTTATTGTTATTTTAATTATTTTAGCTGCAATAACTAAAAGAGCTCAACTAAGGAGTTAAGGACTTAAAGTATCGCTGTTGCCGGACACGGTAAGATTATCAATCAATGTGTAGAATAAAAAAAAGTACTTTCATAAACAATTAAAAATTCAAATATTTGTGTATTTAAATTTTGCGTATTTATTTTATTGAAACTAGACAATTTGGTTTCCCCGATGACAAGCAAGGGTACGTACAAGTAATGTCCAAGACTAAGCCAACGACTAAAACCCTGACTGAGTTTCCATAGTCTCCGTTGCTTTACAAGCCAAAAGTATAATAATAATATTTTCAAAAGTAATATTCGCTTTGGAGAAAATAAGTTTGCTTTCGTGATCTTTAAACCTACTTCCCTTATCTAAGTATTTTTACCGCCCTAAAAATTAAGTAAAACACTATAAATAACTAAGAATAGAATCCTCCGTAAACAATCTTCAACCCTTATCCAAAAACGCAAGGGATGTAAGATTCAGTAAAAGTGTATCACAGATCAGATATCACTAGACACCACATAGGAGAGCGTTAATGATAAGACGTTAGAGGCCGTATTTTCTGTGACTATTAAATTTGTTTAGAGCGACCAAACCACTTCACACTCAACAAATCACTATTAATTGATAGTTTCCATAGTAACAGAATATATGTCGCTATCTGACCTCGATGGTTAGGGAGAGGAGGTCCAAGAGCATAGAAGACTGAAAAAAAGTTCGGTTTACCGTTGTCTCAGTCCAGGTCAGATCACCATATTTCCTCTTCACGCTTCCCTTGAAAGAAGCACATGGGCTGGTTTATACTGGGTGTTATTCTGGGTGCCGTAAAAATTATAATAAATTAACCAACCCCAGTATCTGTCATGTCAGAATGCAAAGATTAATAATTTATAATTATAATATTAAATTATAAAGATTAATAAGATAATAATAATTTTGATTCCTTAAAACCTCTCATAATTTTACTTTAACAAGTTTTCCTTTTTTTTTTGTTAACAAAGGTTTGTTAGTTATCTCAACCGTATTAATATGCTTGAAATGGCTTAAAAATAAAAACAATATGCTGTCAAATTTAAATCATCTTAGTAAAAGTTTTGTAATTTGTTCATTTTCCAACTATTCGTATGTTTTAAAAATGGCTATGTATTCTAACTCAGAATATTATGATAGTTAGTTCTATGTAATTTACTCTTTGATTAAACTGAAACAGGGTTGGCACATTATTGGAAAAATTTAATGATTTTAATTGCACTTATACATACCCAAAGCGGTTTCAAAATACTATAATTGGACTCTTTATAAGAGACCATTTAACCCCCATCGACTTTAGGAGGTATTTTGTAACATTCTGTTTATTGCTTTCATTTAGTCTTCATGTAAACTTAGAAAAAAGTATCTATTCGTATATAATCTATAGAGTAAGTAAACAAATATATTTACATACCCCTCGTAAACTTCGTGTTTGGCATAAACGACCACAAACAAAACGACTAGTGGCCAGATCTTCATAACGATGGTGAATAAACGTTAAAAAATATATTGGAGATATTTTATATATCTATGTTTTGATAACATATATTGACATATCTGATAGTATATACAATTCATATCGAAACTAATACTGATAATTTATAACTAATAAAAATATTAATAAAAATATTGTTTAAATTAGTGGTAAGACAAAACAGAAAGACTCGAAAGATGTTCGTGGTCAAATTAATGACATTCCTATTTTTTTTATAGTGACTCGACATTTGACTTCGACCCGGCAGATGGTAAGCAGGAGGAGGTCCGAGTGCGCCGACAACCGTAAAAACCTAATCTTCACGGTTTTCCCAATCGCCGTCACTATGCCAGCCAAAGGCGCTTCTTCACGCATCGCTTGAAGGATCCAAGATTATAGGATGGAGAGAACACATGGACTAGTAAATTTATAAATCTGATGTGGATAGATGTGTTAAACAAGGTATAGGCTCTCCTGATTTGATTGGAAAATACCCTCCTAGTCTTTTCCAATCAAATCGGAGAAATCCTCACGAAAGCTGGGTTGCCTAGTGCCCATAACCGTAGAGCTTGTATGAAGAGAATTGTGAATGTGAAGGAAGCGAGGAAGTTGTGTCAGGAATAAAAGTTAAAGCAATTAAAATTCTAATATAGAGTTTTATCAAAAAAATTGAACAAAACGCAGGGGATAATTACATCGTACGATGACCAGGAGAAAAAAGAAAGTTTTTTTTTCATGAAAAAAAGTTACACGTAACAAAGTCAATAATGTCACCCATTTATCAACGTCACATTTCATGTTGATTAATTAGCTTCTTATAAAAGCTTACATTATCACGCTTAACACTCAATTTTTTTTTCTTAAAAATTATATTCTCAAAACATTGAATTGATCAAATTTAGATATTTTATAGTATTATAACATTATCATTATAACGATTATAAACGAATGAATTTAAAAAAATAATGCGGATTACTATTGCGTTACTGAGAGACACGTGCGTGTGACCAAGGTGGCTGTAAAGCTTTCGAAATGTCGGAACAATATAAAATTATAAAATCAATAACCATAATAAACCAATAAAGCAATAACCAAAATAAAACTTAAATTGTTTTCAAATTCTATACCTACAGTTGCAGTTCTTTTTTTATTGTGACTCGACATATGACAGAACCTCACTTTATGTTAAGCCGAAGTGTGGTGGTCCATAAATAAATGTCCCTGCTACTACAATCCAATAACTGTAATTAGCAATCACATCCACTATGCCGACCTAGTTGGAACCGGCAACTTCCAAGCTGATCCCGAAACGTGACTAAATCACTTCACGGTCTGTATACTTGTAAGTGGTGGTACTACCCCAGAACGGCAAACTGGGTACCACTGCCTACCACTCTTTAATAATATTCATCTCTTTTTTTTAATTTATTAAAAATATTTGCAGTATTTAATATAATTATTAAATATTACAAATAAAATCTATGAAACAAATATTTGCTTCCACCGGGAATCGAACCCGTTTACGCGCAACAAACCGATCGCTAAACCATTCGTCTATGTCGTCAAGTTTATCCTCTCCTAAATTATAAATTTTTAATATTAGGAAATACGTGTAAATATGCAAGTAATCCAACGTTATCAGATACGTCACAGAAATAACTCCTATTTATGGCTAAATATCTTACAGATAAAATTGATTTATATAAACATTTATTTAAGTACGTGTAAACAATAAAATTAGAATGTTTAACATAATTCAGTTTATGAATAATAAAATAATAATAAATAATTGATTTTTGCGTCTTACTATCGCGTTTGTACTGATTTTTTTTTCAGGAGTTCCGAAGGTTTTGCAGCCATTGTATCGTAGTTGCGGGGAGACGAATGTTGTCTCTCATTTGATAATTTTATGAAGGTTTCCTAAACTACTACAAATACTTTTCACTCTATCGTTTTCGGGTATTTTTTTATAATTTAGCAGAAAGTAGCTTCTTTGTTTTCCACATTGATTTTCGGTTTTTCAGCTTGTTGGACTTGTGTTCTAAGAGGACCGTTGGTTAGTTGGTTAGTGGTATGGCCTCACAAACCAAGTGCCCCCGGTTTGAAACCACTGTATCAATGTATCTTTGATATATGTACTTTAGTTGTCCTGTTTCTGTGATACATGCACATGTAGTAGCTTAGTATAGAAATTTAAAAAAGTTTGTATTTTACAGGAGTCCAGGTTCGATAAACACCAACTTCTAAACAGAAATTGGGATATCTTTTTAACACGACAATTATTTAACCGCGAGTACTTATTAAGTGAAGGTAGCAAAATGATGTCTCAGCATTTTAATAGTCCCTAGCGAGATTCTTTAGTTTGTCAAAAACGAAGAACAGCATTTTTTTATGACTATCGACATGACTTTTACGTTTATCTAATAAGTAGTCGAGATTAAAAAAATGTCTAATGAGAGGATAATAAATTACGAGTAAATAAGATAAAGCATAAATATAACCAAATCTAAATCATAAATCAATTTAATCTTTACAAAGGATTAAAATAAAAATAATAAATATATTTAATTCATAAAATATTGAGTGACGATTGGTACGTGAAAATGTTAAATAAAATTTGATTTTATTGTTTTTCACGTTCGTTTTTGGAAAACACGAAAGCTACGATGGGTATGTTGTTGTTTTATTATGATATTATATATATATAAAAATAATATTAATAGTATTTGGATCGATTATTAAGAAGACCGTGGTGTAGTGGTGGTAGTGAAATGGTCATGCAAACCGAGTTCCCGGATCGAAAACCACTTGCCGGTACCAATTAGTCTTTGAGATTTGTACTTTGGTCACTATAAGCACTAGTTACATTTATATTCTAAGCTACTAGCTTGAAATATAAATGTAACTAAAAAATAACCTTTTTATTTACATAAATGAAACAAGTTTTTTTGTTAGTTTGTAGATTTACATATTCACATTTCTATTTCTTTACTAGCACGATATATGAACATTTAGACTGAATCTGCTTAAATACTTTTTATTCATTAGGCTAACTATATTTTACACCATTTGAATACAAAGTTAAGTCGTAGTTTAGTAGTTAATATGCAGAATATTTGATCATGCGGGTTAAGCAATGAATTGTGCGGTTATTAGTTTAATAAATGACCGTCAGTGGAAAAAATCCCAACATATATTTCGGATGGAACATACAAATAAGATCTTGATTGTTGATAGAATAGATTGCGGTAGTGAGTTCCCGGTTTCAACTAGACCTAGTGGATGTGACTACTACTTGTAGTTATTTAACTGTAGTAGGAGTCACCTCCTTAACTTGCAATATAACCTTGTCGTACTTACAGATGGGGTGTTTACGAAGTATCAGTAACAAGTGAGGCTGAGATAAAGTTCCTTGTGAACCTTCAAAATGAAATGGTCTTGGACATTTGGTCTTATGCTCATCCAAACAGACCTGGAAAGGTTTTAGTTGAAAAAGAAAAAAAAGTTGAATTTGAACAGAAATTAAATGAAGCTAAACTTCGTTATATTGTTGATAGTGATAACGTTAAAGAGTGAGTTTGACTTGTTTTTGTACAGATTTTGTTTATGAACGTAGTGAAGTAAAAAATAAATAAATTTATATTCATAGTTTTATGCAAATAAGCAAATATTTTTTAGTTGCCTATTTTAGTTGTTGTTATGCATATTTTTGTTTTAGAGAATAATAAAGGGGCTTTAAAAATACTTTTTTACCTATATTGTAGATTTTATAAATATTTAATTTCACTACTCTTCATTTTAAAATATATATATATATATTTTTAAAAAGTTATTTACAGCTATAATGCATTAGCTAAATAATTATGTACTTACCTGGGCGCCGATTCTCTTAATACGTTATGTCAACGAAAAAGCAGAGAAATTCCGCCGCGGTCACAAGTTTTTTAACCAAATCAATAGTTTACCTATTGATTTGGTTTAAATTGTATTAAAATTGGTTAAAATTGTAAATACTAATTGAACGAAGATGTCAAATATCAGTGCAACACAATTTCACTGCTTTTTCGAGGCCCTGCGTTATTCAACTGACAACGGACTAAAGTTTTCTTTCATTATTAATTATCTATAAGACATTGTAAAACCTTAACTTGTCAATATAAATAAAATCAATTAGTACAATAATGTAATAAGTGTTGCAACATATCTAATAATGGCAAAAAAAATAGAATTTTAGATTTAGAAGATTCACTCTTTGCTGCTGCGGCTGCTAAGCGTACTGCTAATAATGGATCAAAAATTCCTTTGGATTTCGATAATATTCATACTTATGAAGTTGTAAGTGAAATTATTGCAATGTTTTATATAATTATTTCTTATCGTAACTCGAATCTGAAGTGCGGTTTATGAATGGCGGCGACTGCCACTTCAGATCACATAACTGAAAGTAGAAGTCGTCTCCACTATTATGGCCTAGTTAAAACCAGCCGGTTCCAGTAACACCAGTAATACGAGTAAGCTTCTATACGATTGAAAGTGGTGGTACTACCCCGGATCGCTAGACTAAGCAAATAAAAATTCATTGTCTTAATTATTTTAACCAATACCGACATGGTGATGTGCACTTTTTTGATAAAAAAAGAATAATTGTAGTTTCCTCTGTTGAAATTGGCACCAAGTAATAATTCATAGACTATCACAACTCACAAAATTAAATGATCGATTAAAGTTTAATTTATGCTTATAGGTAAATCAATATCTAGTTGATTTAGCTGCTACATATCCTGACGTTGTCACAGTTGTGTCCGGGGGTAAAAGCGAAGAAGGAAGGGATATAAAATATTTACGTATATCAACCACAAAGTTCCAAGTAAGTAACTGCAATATTAGATAAATCTGATACTTATATCTGACCTCGACTTGGCTGATTATAAGCAAGGGGAGATCCAAAGGCACAAGCGACTGGAAAAACCGACTCAGTTCACCTCAGTCGCTATGCCGGCCAAAAGTCCTTCTTCACGCATCGCTTGAAGGACCCAAGGGATGGGAAGAAAACATACGCTGGTAAAGCATTACACTTGATTATTGTTTTATTAAGAAAGATATTTGAACAAATTATATCTACTACATTATCATCCATCATCAAACTCATGCCAATAATGGCAAAACCACAGGGATTGTCAAAGAAAACAAAAAAACACTTTCAACGATCCCGGTCCAACTCTCTTGCTTTCTTTATATTTAAAACTATATTTATACATGCTCTTTGGTTATGGGCACTGAGAACCTCTTTTTTTTTAAGAATGTTCCCGATTAGATCAAGGAACAAACTTCTGTCATCTTTTTTATCCATATCATCAAACCGCCAATCTCCTTTCATATATTATTTCAATGTGTGTGTCTTTAATGTCTTCAATCCATCTCAATATATCTGCTACAATAAACGCTGACCATTTTACGATTTTAAAAAATTAAATAATAAAGAATTTAAAGGGCAAGCTGAATAAAATTCTAAGATGTAGTATTGTGCAGTTTTAATATTTATTAATTGTAACATATGACAGCACGCCGCCTAATGTTAAACTGGAGTGCGGTTTATGAATGAATACAACTTCTGCTACAGTTAATAACTGCACGAGGCAGTCGCATTCACTATTTCGGCCCCAAGCCAATTGATCCTGAAATGCTATTAAGTCACTCACACCTGGAAGTGTCGGGACCACCATAGATCGGCGGACTTAGAAAATACCAGGTGCCTCCTTAACACTCATTACCAGTTTATCGCCGCAAACATGGACACTATTAGTTAAGCTAAATAAATTTTATAATTCAAATTTTTCGAACATTTTTAGGACCGTTCAAAGCCTGTTGTTTTCATAGAATCTCTTCTTCATGCCCGTGAATGGGTCACACTTCCTGCAACCCTATATGCCATTAAACGCCTTGTAGTTGATGTTACTGAAAGAGATTTGGTAGAAGATATTGATTGGATCATATTGCCGATTGCTAATCCTGATGGATATGCTTGGAGTCATGAAAGTGTAAGTTGACTTTTAAAGGCTCTTTTTAACAATATTTAGTTTAACAATATTTTGAATTTTTTTTTTGTAGCTCGACATTTAATAACACATCGCCCAAAGTTAGGCAGGAGTGCGGTCCATGAATGGAGGCGACTGCTACTCTTCAGTTAAACAACTGAGTCGAATCCATTATGCCGGCCTAGGTAAAACCGGAAACTTACAAGCTGGTTATAAGTGTACAGACCGAAACTCATCACGGTCTGTACACTTATAAGTACATATAAGATACTGTAATTGTATGTTATTATGTACATTATTATATTTGATAATTACATATTTAGAATATATTATTGTACTTTACAATGACGATATTGTGTGAGAAAATAAAGAAATTATTTTTATTATTCATGTACAAAATTAAATTTGAAAACATATTGTTTTAGGGAAGATTATGGAGGAAGAATCGTGCAAGAGGCTTCGTCGCTAATGACAGATGCATAGGTGTAGATCTGAATAGAAATTTTGATTTTGAATGGGGAACTGCTTCCAGTGACAATCCATGTTCAGATACCTTCCACGGCCTCTCTGCGTTCTCTGAACCAGAGACCTCAATTGTGAGGGATATTATGGCCGAACATGGTGACCGCATGGCTATGTTCATAGATTTACATTCATTTGGAAGCATGATTCTTTATGGGTATGGCAATGGTGATCTTCCAACTAATGCCTTGTATTTACATCTAAATGGAGTACAAATGGCCCAAGCTATTGATGCTGTGAAATTTCCTAATAAAAGAGATTACGTTGTTGGAAATGTAGTAGCCGTTCTTTACTTTGCTTCTGGAAGTGCTGGTGATTTTGGGCAGATATCTGGACCACCTGGACTTGGCATGTCATACACGTTTGAACTTCCTGGATTTAGAGGAACGAGTGGTATCACCGGATTTTTAGTTGATCCTGATTTTATTGAACAAGCTGGTTTTGAAACTTGGGAAGGTATTAAAACAGGAGCTCGGTTTGTTTTAGACCAATGGAGGCAATATAATTAAAATTGTTTAATTTAAATATAATTTATTTACATTAATAATGTTTTATTTAGTTTTTACCTCTATAATATTCTTACTTATGCCAACGTTATTGTTTTCGTTTGGAAATTGATTATTATCAGTTCGTCTAATGTCTGATAGGCTTACTGTGATAAGTGATTTAATAAACAATTTAGGCATTTGGCAAATGAATGAATTAATGAATTGACGAAGGTTAGGAATTACCAGACAGATATTAATCGGAAAAATAATAAGTTTATCGTTAATTATGATAAAAATAATAGGTTAAATGAATATTACGCCTAAATATTATTTTCATAGTTGGTTTAACGTTATTGAAGTAAACATGTTACGGAAAATTTGTTTTGTCCTCCTTATAAGCTTTGTATGTGCTAAACATGAAATTTATGAAGGGTAAGAAGTCATTTATAATTCTGGTTTTTAACTACCTTACTCATAAATTCTCTATTAGTAGTAAATCTTATAATAACATTAATACTATTCTGAAAGGTTCGGCGTGTACGAGGTGTCAGTTGAAAATGAAGATCAAAGGCTAACTTTACAACAGTTGGCTGAAGATATGACACTTGATGTGTGGTCTTACGCCCATACATCAAGACCTGGAATAATCCTTGTACCCAAATTAAAGAGGGAAGAATTTCAAGACCGAATGTTCTTTACTGGAATACCATATGTTATCGAAGTTGATAACGTTAAAGAGTAAGTAATTATTTATAATGTTTATGTTTAGACTGGTGTTGGGATAGATTTTGACCTACAAGTGAAGACAACTGCTTCCATTAACTCAGTTCTAAGGCAGCAGACGCCTCTACTAATAAATACTTAGGGCAGAAATTGTTTTTTATTATTTGATTTTAATAGATATTATGTACAAAGCAGTACTGTTATTTATTTAAAGATGGTAATAATCGATATATTTTAATGAAATCATGATATTACCCGACTAACAATTATTTAGATTTTCTGTTTTAAAAATGAAACTAAAAAACTCAATGTGTTATTCCATGTTACTTTACAATATCACTGTATTTCTAGATTTTTCATGCTGCGAAACAATATTTAACGATAATAAATGTTAATGATATTTTTTATAATCGACCAATTTCAATTGTAAAAACAATTCGCTCAATATTATCTTCAAAATTGCCAAAAATTTGAATATCAAAGGCAATGAAAAATATCAGAAGAATTCAAGTGCGAAAACGAGCCCGTACACACCATGGCCGTACATACCGTCATTTACAATTCTCCTGTTTGGCTTATGGTTATAGTCATTTAATAACCTTTAACATAAATATTCGAAATTCAGATATTCTATATTATTGGTTAAAATTATTAATTTCTACAAATCGTGCGTAGGTGTGTCGCGTCAGTTATGTATAATTAAAAGATAATACCGCACGTATAAAACCGTAATAATATCTTATCATGCCTGAATTATATTGATATAAAAGCTCTAACTTCTAACTTCTTCATCAGGCATAGTGGATGCGAGTGTTACTTAACTGTAGTATATATTACAAACAAAAGCTATGAAAGAAATATTTGCTCTAACCACGAATCTAACTAAAATTAGTTATTATTCACTAACATTCCAGCCTATTGGATTTAGAAGATATTCGAATGAAAAAAGCTGCTGCAAACAAAAAATCAAACAACACACTGGGTTTGGATTTTGAAACTATTCACCGTTATGATGTGGTAAGTAAATTTTGTAAAGAAAATAATGAAAAATGTATGGAAATTATTGCTGGGTATGGCAGAATGATGAAAGTAAAATGATTGCTGTAGAAATGCCGTCATTAAGGAGTACATGTGAGGATAGAGTGAAAAATATAGATTTCTGTGATAAATGATATAAAAGAAGATGATAAAGATTGAGTACATTAAATGGTATATTAAAAATCTGGATGAAATAAGATTGACCAAAGATATTTATAAATCGGAAGCCAGTGAAAAGATAAAACTATAAGATGTTTCTTTGACCGACAGAGGCATTCAGAAATCAGGTTCTCATAACCATAGAGTCTGTATGAAGAGAGTTGTAGATGTAAAGGAAGCATAAGAGTTGTATTAGGATCGTGATAAGTGGTTTCGCTGTCTGTGTGTCTGGACACCACAGAGTGAAAAAATATAAAATATATATTTTATTTATTTATAGGTTGATCAATATTTAGTGGATCTAGCGGCTGCTTATCCTGATGTGGTGACTGTTGTATCTGGCGGAAGGAGTATCGAAGGCAGAGACATCAAATATGTTCAAATATCTACAACCAATTTTCAGGTAAATGTTTTTTGTACCTACAAAGTTATGGCAAAAGCACAAAACTATCTTCAAAATCTTTTAATTTGTTTAATATTATTTACCTTTGGCTTAATGAACTAAACAAATTTATGAGGCTTACTATCGCGTTTATTTTGGTTTAGATTTTACATTTTTTTTTTTATTCCGACGTTTCGAGAGCGTTGCAGCCATCGTGGTCATCTAAACCAAAATAAACGCGATAGTAAGCCGCATACAATTTGTTTAATTTATTAATTCGCGCAAAAACTAAGAAAACACCTTTGGTTTCCTGGATAGGTCGATATTGTTGATAAGGCCGCAACATTATAGCGATTGTTGTTGCATCTACTTATGTATAATTTTAAGCTACAATCTGCACAATAAAGAGTATATCTATCGATTTGATAACTGGTATTGCGCATGGGAATTTCACCTAGACTTGTTTTGTTTTTTAACAGGACTCCTCAAAGCCGGTTGTCTTCATTGAGTCTCTTCTTCATTCAAGAGAATGGGCAACTCTACCAGTGACTTTATACGCAATCAAACGTCTAGTACTAGATGTGACCGAGCGTGATCTTGTAGAGGACATCGATTGGGTCATTCTACCGATTGCCAATCCAGATGGCTATGAATTCTCTCACACAAGCGTAAGTCTATTATTATTTTGACTACGTGCATGGCGCATTTAGTAATAACATGCGTAAAGTCCCAGATTCGATTCCCGGACGGACCAAATATTTGGTTCATAGCATTTATTTGTAAAAATTAGAAACAAAATTGTATGTAACAGATATTTGCCCCGGTTGTTAAGGAATGGAAGGCAGACAGTTGGTGGTTAATAACCCAGTCTATCAAACTCAGTCGTCTTCGGGGTCAGCTTGAAAGTTTCCGGTTCCATCTAGGCCAGCATAATTATTGCGAGTGGCCAACCAACGCGACGTGATGGTTTAAATTCAACTTTTATTGTGACAGCCTATTGTTAAGCTAGAGTGCGTCCTATGAATGGAGGCTAGTACATTCAAATGTACGCAGCAGTTCAAGCTGATTCCTAACACAACGCACTTCACGGTCTGTACATTTGAACGTGGTGGCAGCCTAGATTGGCAGATGGGGAAAATAACCACTAGCTGTCTACGATCTACCTAAACTCCTAAAAAAAGATAATATTCCTATGTATTATTTATTTTTATTACAGCAAAGATTTTGGAGAAAAAATCGTGCAAGAGGTTTCGTCGAAATGGACAGATGCATGGGTGTTGATTTGAACAGAAACTTTGATGTGAACTGGGGCACTGCATCAAGTAACAATGTATGTACTGACACTTTTCATGGGAACCATGCATTCTCAGAACCAGAAAGCAGAATAGTGGGAAATATTATGAGAGAGCATTCTGACCGCTTGACTATGGTCGCTGATTTGCACACTTTTGGGAGCATGATCCTTTATGGATTAGGAAACGGAACACTTCCAGCAAACAGCTTATTGATTCATTTAGCTGGTGTACAGATGGCTCAAGCTATTGACGCTGTTAAATGGCCTCAACATAGAGACTACATCGTTGGTAATGTAATGGCTGTACTGTATACTGCTTCGGGCACTGCGGGAGATTATGGTCAAATATCTGCATTACCATTTGGTATGTCATATACTTTTGAATTACCGGCTTGGAGAATGAATCCAGGATTTCAAGGTTTTTTTATTGAACCTGAATTTATTGAACAAGTTGGGTTCGAAACATGGGAAGGTCTTAAAGTTGGTGCTCGTTTCGCTTTAAATCAATGGAGACAACATGTGCGTTTTGCTGATAAGAAAACCGTTTAGTCATTAAATAAATTATACTGATTTTATTAATTTTTGTTTTTAATTACATTTTACTCTATACTTTTAGATACCTACCTAAATATAAAAAATATTCACCCAAGGACTCCCATCCTTGAGTCGATTGGTATCAACCCTCTTATTAACACAAAATGCAATAACCATGTTGGAATATTAACGAACATGATTCATATTGTTTTTTTTTTTTTTCATTAATCGCAGTACGTTATATACTACAGAGCGCCTGGCAGTTTAGCGTTATGAGCAGAGATGAATGCTCCCGTAAAACCGTAGTCTATAAAAATCAGTTGCATCTGCATATAGACCTATTAAATACTTCAGAGTTGGAAAGATATTTAAAACAAACGTCAATGGTCTATACCACACATTCAGAAACACGACTTAATTTATTAATTGATTTGATGAAATGAAATCTAATAATTTTTATTTAGCAAATTGAGAAATACTAGATTAGTCGGAGCTCTTGTACCTCTCCTTGTCATATCGCATCATAATAAAATAAAATGTTTTTTTAAATATAATATTGTAATTAAATTTTTAATTTTCATTATTTGCCACTATGCCCGCCTAGTTAAAACTGGCAATTTACTAGCTTATCCCTAAACGCGACTAAGCGACTTCACGGTCTGTATACTTGTAACTGTTGATACTACCCCGGATTGACGCGGTATTAATGCGTTTTTATTATTTAGCTTTTAATAGTTCCTCGTAACTTAGTTTTTTTCTTTTAGGTTTCTACTTAAATTTTAACATTATTTTCACTAAACTAAATATTTTAGACATTTTTAATAGGCACCTAAGAAACGTGAAAAGACTACCGGTATTTAGTAAGAGAATATATCTGTTGATAAGATAAATATTCGTATCAATAAACAATTAATCAATAAGCATTAATAAACAATGAAAATGAATAATAATGTTCTTATGGTAGTAGATTGGACAATCCATTTAATCTGTTTTTAATTTTCACTTCTATACTAAGCGTTCTTGTATCATAGAAATAAGACGACCTAAGTACATATCTCAAAGAAACATAGGTTGTTTTTGGTAAGCCTGATGGTAAGCAAGGAAAGGTCCAAGAGCGTCGACGAATAATAATAAAACGACCCATCCTCTAGTTTCCACACTATAGCAGCAAGAGGTTTTAAAGCAGAAGTTTGCGAGACAATTTATTTACCGCTAGACCACGATGGGCTTATCGATGTTTCCTGATTTTATGTACAAATTATCAACGAACACCAACGAATCATGTTAGTAATTAATCACAAACTTTTATCAATTAAAAGTTTCTCTAATCTAAAACCTAATCTTTTGTATTATACAAAAGATTACGTTTTAGATTACGTAGGTTTCTTAGTATATTCAAAATGGCGGTGGGATTTGGATTGTTTTTATTAACACTTTTTGTATCAGTGATTTCCAAAAATGAAGAATTAATTGGGTAAATATTATTATTTATTTAAAAATCCGCTTAGAAAAGAATTTAACCAAATATTCCAATAAGAATCGAAACAAATCAAATTGTCACGCCTTTCTCCCACAGGGATAGGCAAAGACAATGGAGTGCCACTAACCACGACCCGGACACATCTCAAAATACCAGCGTATTATTGTAGCTCTGACTTATGTTCAGCTGAATTACGATACACCAACGGAGCTACTACAGTTAAATAGCCGCAAGTAGTGGTAGCAATTACCATGCCGGCCTAGTTGGAACCAGAACTACACTAGTACACTAGATAGAAGTTAATCTTCTATCTAGTGTACCTACTGGTTGTTTAAACCTATATCCCTTCGGATTGAAAGTATTTAAATGTGTTTAAATTTATAGATATAAAGTTTACAAATTATCCTTGGAATCAGAAGTGCAGCAAGACAAGTTAGAAATTTTACATGTCGATGTCATTGATTTTTGGCGGTATCCAGTATTTAAATCCAACACTGATGGCTTGGCTATGGTACCTCCGACACATTTGGACTGGTTTGAGGATCAACTTGAACAAATTGGTTTGAAAAAAGAAATTGTTATTGAAGACGTTTATGAGTAAGTAAAATTCTGTTTTGATATCACAACATTAGTGAATTATATTATATTCATGCTAAAGCAACCCATATATTGCTTTGGTAAATAATAAATTTTATCAAGAATAGATTGTATTTCGTCAATCAAGAATAGTGTTTTCATAGATTTTGCCTTAACATTGATTAATGCATGGCTCAATCTCAGTCTCTCCGTGACCACGATGGCTGCAAAGCTCTCAAAACGTCGGAATAATAATAGAAAAAATCAAAAACCAAAATAAACGCGTTAGTAAGCCACATAAAATTTGTTAATTCATTTATCAAGAATACTTTGAAAACCACATGAAGGGTTTCAAACTGCTCCAAATAATATAACCATAATTTATTGCTAGCTATCATGTTTAATATAGATTAAAAATGATATAGATTGAAAATTTCATAAAAAAATCGCTCTAATTTCTAATTCTATAAAACACAGATCCAAGATGTGATCTCAGAACAGAATTCAATTATACGATTCAATATACAAATTTTAATCATTGTTTAGTTATGTTTATCAATTCTACTGTAATAATGTAAAATCATTGATTCGTCTACCTCGGATGTTTTTTTTAATATATTGTAACTCGACATATAACAGCACCCTGCCTGATGTTAAGCTGGAGTGTGGTCCATGAATGGAGGCTTCACTATGGCGGCCTAGTTGGAACTGTCAACTTACAAGCTAATCCCAAAGCGCGACTAAGTCACATCATGGTCTGTATACTTGTAAGCAAGGGCGGCTGTCCCTTAAGTGCGCTCGTGCGCTGAACCACCACATTTTAATAGATTCAAAATATATTATTTTATCTAATTTCCAATTATGACGAAACATTTTAAACTCTTTGTTAAACTATTAAGATTTATTTTCGCTGTAAAGAAGTTGTAGTTTTTCTATGAACAATCTTTTGTCCTACGCGTCAAGCCCACCAGCTCGTCTCCCATACAAGTGCGCTCGCCGAAGCGCACGAGAGCCGCTAGTACAACTTGTGTGGGATACGAGCCAACAGGCCCGACGCGTGAGACAAAAGATCGTTCATAGAAAATGTACCGAGCAAATAGTCTATTCCCGTGCGCCGCACGCGCGAACCGAAGTTTACCGAACGAGCGAAAGCGCTTAAGGTTTGTTGGACAAAACGGCGTCGGCGGCGACGCAACGGCCATGTTGGATGACCACTCGTTATCAGTATAGTATCGCTGTAAACCCGTGACGTGTTAATTATTGTTTGTTTACCTACGTAATAATTAGTATTTTTTTTGTTTTCTATTTGTTTGAATTGAAAAAAAATCAAACAATACCAATTTTAATAAAAAAGTGATCGAACATATCACTTCGGAAAAAAGGCCGAATCTATAGTATACATACAATTAATGTTGTAATATTGCAATTTCTAACCCTAAGACTTAATGAGCAAGTAAAGTGCACCACCAGTTCGATGATCCACCAGCCGCCACTGCTTGTAAGTGGTGGTACTACCCCAGACCGGCAGAAAAGGCTCCACTTCCTACCACTATCCGCTACTTTAGTTTGGTCACCTATATAGTTTGGTAATTGCATTTTACTGTAAATAATTCATTATTATAAGGTCTTTATACGGATTGTTTTAATTGGCATACATAATGTATGGTAACTAACAAGAGGCCCAATATGTTTTCATAACAAACCAATACTATCTTGAGAAAATATATGAAATAGCGGAATTCGGTGATTAATTATATTATATTAATGATAGACTAGGGTCGTCGTTCCCGCTGTGACCGGTGATAGTTTTTGTCATCATCATTATGTCATACAAATTACTCTTCCCCAAGCCGTTCATTAATTTTGCTCGGATACTATTTTTAGGGGAGCAAGCATTTATTAATATTGTTATTAAACACACCAATTTTGTTTACCATGATAAATTATTATTTTATTTTTATTTTTTTATTTACATTTCTAAACTAAGCTACTTTGGTTGTCCTATCATAGAAATAGGACAACCAAATTACATATATTAAAGATACATTGGTACCGGTGGGTGGTCTCGAACTCGTGCTCTCCGGTTTGTGTAACTATTGCACTGCCACTACACCACGGTCGCCTTAACTTATTGTTAGATCTTTATTTTCATAGGTTTTGGCTCTTAATCTTAGTATGAGATAATAAACAATAAAATACATGTACGTACATATTTCAGATATCATAAGCATAAAGATGAAGAAATTGTAAAAACCAATACAAATCTTGGAGATGGAATTTTTACATTTGATGCTTATTACAGATTTGAAGTGGTAAGTGTTGTGCAGTATGTGAAAATAATGACCCGGGCATTATCTTATGAGTTAAAAACTTAATTTATTTTTTTACTTTTCTATATTACTACTAAACATACAGAAAGTAACCAAAGATTTAAAACCAGAAATTAAACCACTACACCACGGTCACCTTTAATATTTTTTAGATATTATAACCATATAAATTTATTAAACTACTTTAAAATTTTAGATTTCCCGACATCTTAATGCATTGTCACTATTAAATAGCCAAACTATAGAAAAGAATGTAAGTGGAAGAACAGAACAAGGTCGTGAGCTAGGAGTATATAAAATATCCACGGACCGATTTGTAGATCCTACCAAACCTATAATAGTTATAGAAGCTGGCATAATAAGTAGAGAATGGATTACAATTCCTGCAGCAATAAATATAATAGAACAACTACATAGACCTGAACATGCAAATCTTCTTAACCAAATTAATTGGATTATTGTTCCTGTCACTAACCCTGATGGATATGAATTTTCTCATACTAATGTAAGTAAGAGTGTTGTCCAAAACCTTAGTTCACGTATTAGCATGATACCAGTCAGTTGAATAAGTTATACACGGATTCGCGAAAAATGAATTAATCAACCAAATTGACAGGTTGTTTTTCCACAGGGAAATACAGAGACTATGGAGCGCCACTTGCCACGATCTTGACACAACTCCCTCGCTTCCACGTTTACAATTCTTTTCATACGTGTGATATACTAACAGAAAATTAAGGTTCTTGCACCCGGTATAAAATTTTCATTAATAATGATATTTTTTTATATTTCAGCTCAGAACTTGGAAGAAAAATAGAAGTGTAATGACTGGCGACTTATTTATGTGTGTTGGGACTAACATTAATAGAAATTTTGACATTAACTTTAGCGGTATTGGATCGAGTTTAAGCCCATGTTCTCACGAATTTGCTGGTCGAAGTGCCTTCTCAGAGCCTGAAAGCGACGTCTTGCGATCAGTTTTACAAGAACATCGCGGACGTATTGTAATGTATTTATCTATACAAAACGAAGGACCTTTACTATCTTATCCATGGAGATTTGAGCACGCAGCTAGTGGACTTTTTAGATTACATCATCTATTTGGTTTGGAAATACACCGAACTTTGAATTCAATCAATGAAAGATTAGATATAGCTTCCTTAACATTTGGCAGAAGAGCTGCAGGGACTTCTGCAGATTTTATGCAAGATAATGGTGTACCGTATTCGTTTATTTTGGGAATCAGACAGGCTGAAGGACGCGATGGGTTCATAATACCAGAATCTGATATAAGAAGTTATATTGAACCAATTTGGGATGCCGTAAAGTTTGCAGGAAATTATATTATTCGTAACAACATAGATTTATAAACTAATTTGGGTACAAATTTTATGCGCTAGTTCTGCCACTGTTTGTTTTGCCGTTTACCTTAACTTTACATTGCGATATAAAATCAATTTTATTTATGAAGTAGTCATTTAATTTCTTACACACCTACTTTAGTCCTATTTTATTATAAATCAGACGTTTTTAGAATAATATACAATAATAAAGACATAAAGAGATGTCGCTTTTATTTAAATGTTTGGCTATAATTTCAATGGGTATTTAACATCTATCGCGGTTTTGTGGTTTAATTTCCTATATAAACTCGATTAATGTCAATTTTTAAAACTGTATCGGATAATTTAACATATTGTTTATTTTTCCCAGACAGAGAGAGAGAGAGAGACAGGTGTCTGCCCCTCTATCCCTGTGGGAAAAGGCGTGTAAATTTGATTGATTGATTGATTATTATTCTCCGACTTAAAGATAAATACTACTATACTATTACCTTATTTGACTAATTTAGTATTGAAATTATTATCTAATTTAATATATATCTTAACAGTATCTACTACCTATTTGTAATTTTACGAGTAAATTTTAAATGATTTATAAATAAATCAAACGTTTTATTGTTTGTTGTATTTCGTCAACAGTTAAAATTGGTTGGATAATATAATTATAAGTTCTGCATTCTAAGGTATTTCAGTTTACGTTAGTGTCAAGAAGCACGGAGGCAGGTGTCTACGTGCCTTACATGGAAACCAGGGAGTGCCATTCCTGACTAACACCCAATATTGGTCACTTCACTTTTTTAGGGATGTGTTACTATTTATTTATTATATCGATATAATGCTTTTTATTTGGAAGTTTTAATGACTTGTGAATACAGCAGGCAAAAGTAAAGCAAAACGTAGGTAACAATTTTAGTTTTTAAACAATATCTATAAATATTATATTTAATGAAGTTTTATTTTTTCAATTATTTTTTATGCCTAAATTCCTACAGAGATAAGCAGAAACAATTAAACGACACTTTTTAGGATCTTAACTAAACTCTCTAGCCTCTCTCACAACCACATTACTATTTACTTTATTATTTTTAAAATAAAATTGTTAAATTACTCACAAAATTCTCTAACTTGAAACATTGGCTAAAACCGTTCTACAATATAAGTAGATAAACATAAAAACAATATGAATATTATATTTTCAATCAATCAATCAAATTGTCACGCCTTTTTCCCACAGGGATAGGCAGAGACAATGGAGCGCCACTTACCACGATCCTTACACAGCTCCCTTGCTTCCTTCACATCCACAATTCTCTTCATACAGGCTCTGTGGTTATGGGCACTAGGCAACCTAGCTTTTTTGAGGATGTCTCCGATTTGGTATTATATTTTGATTAGACAAAATCATCTTCATCATTAATTCCACGCCTTAATTCACTCTCGGAAGGGCTAAAACAACGGACCACTTACCATGATCCTGACACAACCCTCTTACTTTCTTTACATTCACAATTCTCTTCACATGTGCTTTAAAGTTTATAATCTCAACTAACTTATTATAATATAGACAAGTTATTGGCACGTTTGAAATCTTGTATTTAATTCTCGACATTTATCGTCATATATCACTACCGGCAACACTTAAATTAGAAAAATTATCTTAAATGAATTGTTTTGAAATGATGTTTTATTTTTGTATCTTATTTAAAAATCGATATTTCATCGATACGTATTTGTAACAACACTAATTCTAGTAACTTTCGACGTGATCGTTCGCGATCGTACGCCAGCACGTCTTTCCTAGGAGCAATATTTTCCACTGTCCCCTTCCACGAACGTCCGAGAATTCCAAATATTTGCTTTATTATTACCTCGGGTATCGAAACAATATTATTTTCCTTCAAAATCGGAAATCTTTATTACAATTATTAGTGTCGTTATTGTAGCAAAGCGTTATTAGCTTTGTAGGTATTTTAGTTTTGTCACGCATTTTTCCCACAGGCATAGGCAGAGACAATGGAGCGCCACTTACCACGATCCTTACACAACTCCCTTGCTTCCTTCACATCCAAAATTTCTCTTTATACAGGCACTGTGTTTGGGCACTAGGCAACCCAGCTTTCAGAAAGAAAGTATTAATCGATTTATTTATTTATTTAAAAACTTTATGCACAATAGAACGAAGGTGGACTTAATATTATATATACATAAATATACCCTAATACATAGATCCATTAATAGCATACTATGGTAATAGGCAGGGATAGGCAGAGACAAAGGAGTGCGTCTTACTTAACTAGTCCTCTTTCTATGATACAACCACTTTATCCTAATATAGAAATGTAAAAAAAAAAAATAAAGAATGTATCTTTGATCGCCTGTTTCTATGAAACAAGCACGTTTAATAACTTAGTATAGAAATGTAAAAAAACTACTATTTTCCATAAAGTAGGCCAAATTATTGATATATTTAACAAACAATAAACTAAGAGCTTTTTTATCCCAAAATCACGCTGTGGTTCAAGCACGTGCCAAATCCTGAGTTAATTCGTTTTTAAAAAGGTGTTGTCAGAATTACTTCCAACGTTTGTAAAGACGATAGAAAGAAAATATGGTTCCTCGAAACACAGAGACCGGTATCCGAATGGCACGGGTTGAATACTAATAGCTTACTTAAACATTGCGAAGTTGTAAAAACCCCTTTTAATGTTCTCCTAATTTTCTAAAACCCAATCGCCAGGAATAGAACCTGACGACAACTATCACCATTTTAAGATAATTCAATTTTAAAATATGTCTGCAATAATATTTCATTATTAGGTTAACAATATATTTATATTGATTTTTTTTATTGCACATAAAATAACTTGAAGTAGCAATCGCACTACGCAGGCTTAGTTAAAACAGAGTCGCTTCACACTTCAAAGTGGTGGTACTACTATCCCGGATCGACAGTCTAGTCAAATGACCACCAACCATCGATCCACCGACTGCCTGTCTATTTTTTTTAAATATTTCTATACTAAAGTGCTTGTATTATAGAAACAAAACAACCAAAGTACATATATATCAAAAATACATTAGTACCGGCAAGTGGTTTTGAACCCGTGCTCTTTGTTTGCGTAAACATTCCAGTGCCCATGGTCTACACCATGGTCCTAAATTTTTATTTACTCTTACATATTTTCCCCTAGTTGTAGTTACTTAAGTTGTATAACTATAAAATAAAATATAATTGAAAAAGTACCTTAGTATAAAGAGTTAATAAAATATTTAGCCTTGATTGATTTCGCAATTTATCTGGGAATTTATTCAGGAAAGTCCACCGAGTAATTCCCATCGCACCAAAAGGTCTTTAATTGGTAATGTTCCAGTTACAAAAGAAACCACACAAATACAAAAGTAAATTCCCATAACTTTGCTTAGTCGTACAATTAAAAGAACTTTGAAATTATTATTTTATTTTGTACTAAAATGTTTTCGTAAAATATCATCACTTGAAAATCAGAAAAAAAAATTGAGTTTTTTTTCGTATTGTGGCTCAAAATACTCCTCAAAAACAAAGGCGCTTTGTAGTATGGTCAAATCGGTCGCGTGTTAATCGGCAGCCACCAAGTTTGATACCCGGCCCAATTGCCGGTGTTCACATAATATAATTTTCTATCCAATTTTCATTACTAATTTATAAATGAAGATGTTGATTAAAAGCGAAGAAACTAAGACGTAGAGTATAAAGTATTGTGAATTCAATAAATTCAGTTCGGACTAACTCCGGCACAGATTTACATATTTTCTTAACGAGCGAATCTTGAGTACGGTGGTGCATGTAAGCTCCTGATTTTAATTGGAATTTTCTCATCAAGGTTCGCGAAAACTTCCTTGCGCAGTGCGGGATCAATTTCCAATTCAGTCTATTCCATTCTCGTTCGTGGAGGAGTTATGGTGATGTGCCTTAATTTCTTTTTGAACATATCGATAAGGATGTGTTATACAGCTATCGATAGTTTAAACCTTAATTGATTGATAATTGATCAATTTAATATATTGTTTAGGTTATGATATACTTTTCTAAAACACGTTTTTTCAATTGTTTGTTTATATGAAAAATCAAACCAACAGTAGTAAGTAACAATATAAGTAACTTATAAATAAATAAATATCTGAGGTAACCATAAACTAAGTTGTTTTTTAATTTGTTGGTCCTTTTCTTGTAAAAAAGTCGAAGTCAGATATTATTTCAAGATAAAAATTTAATTATTAATGTGTGCCTAGTTGATTTCTACATTTAATTTCCAACTTTGTTCAATTCAGCAATTTTTAGGATTATCTTATTTACCTCTTGTGGGTCTTTGTCAAATGTTGGTAATTTTATTTTAAAAATGTGTTATTTCAGGCACCTTTGTTTATTATATTGATTTTTTATTTATAATCTATCGATATACGAACAACTAACATCACTAAACCCTACTTTCTTGAGTTTTCAGCATCTTTGGATGGTAATGCTCTGTAATTTGATGTAGAGAACTTTTCAATGAATTTAGAATACCACTGCATCACTGAATACGTACTTATAAGATGGATTTATTTATATTGATTCATCTCATATTACCATTATTTGTTTTTAAAATAATAAGTAAGTTATTAAATAAATTACGTGTATAAAAACTATTCCTTATTTCATTTTTTTTTATTTTTTATTGTGACTCGACATATGACAGCACCCCGCTTGATGTTAAGCCGAAGTGTGGTCCATGAATGAATGTCACTGCTACTACAATTCAATAACTGTGAGTAGCAATCACATCCACTATGCCGGCCTAGATGGAACCGGCAACTTACAAGCTGATCCCGAAACGTGACCAAATCACTTTACGGTCTGTACACTTGTAAGTGGTGGTACTACCCCGGATCGGCAGACGGGGTACCACTGCCTACCACTCTTTAATAACCATTTTTACGATCGTAATGTGACTCTCTCGTTACGTCTGCTAAGACCTAACAGTAGTTGGCAGATAGTTACTGTTCATTTACTTATTTATAATAGGCATCTACTAATTATGTAGGTATATTGTGTACTGCAATTAATATACAATATAAGGCGACCGTGGTTTAGTGGCAGTGCAATGGTTACGCAAACCGAGAGCACGAGCTCGAGACCACCCACCGGTTCCAAAATATCTTTGATATATGTACTTTGGTTGTCCTGTTTCTATGATACAAGCACTTTTGTAGCTTAGTATAGAAATGTTAAACAAACTGAAAATGCACCCAATGTCCTAGGTAAGAGGCACCAATGTCCAATGGGGCTGTAAGAGATTGCCTAATAGCATTTAGCTCGTAAAATGTCGTGCAAGAAATAATTTTATATTTGTCTACTTTAAAAATTCAGCACTTTAATACAATATGCACCATTGTATAGTAGACAATTTTGTTGTCACTTCACTGTCGAAAGGGATACGCCACAAACTTTATGAAGAGGAACTATGCGACGAAATATTTAGTGTCAAAGGAAGTTCTATTCAACTCTATAATTATAGGTGTGTATAGTTTCAAGTATTTACATACCTATTTTGTATATTGATGTAGGTAAACATTTACAGATCTATGAAAGCTACGCTCCTTAGATCAGGCGCGGCATACTACGTCGCGCCTGATCTGAAATGCTCAATTTTAATACAAGTAAATAAAATTAATTAAAAGGTAAAAATAGAAATTAAACGTCTTCAATAGTATGTATTGAAGGAAATTATCAATCAATCAATTAAATTATCACGCCTTTTTCCCATAGGGATAGGCAGAGACAATGCAGCGCCATTTGCCACGATCCTAACACAACTCCCTCGCTTCCTTCACATTCATAATTCTCTTCATACAAGCTTTATGGTTTTGGGCACAAGGCAACTTAGATTTCTTGAGGATGTCTCCATTTTGGTCGGCAAACACCCTCCTGGAAATTATACATCTTAATATTGTTATTTTCGTTCAGAGTCACCCATATCCTTTAAACTTATTTTTGAAGATAATTGTAAGGAAATTATTAAGGATTTAATGTAAACTTTCTGTAATTTGTGTCGCAACATGTGACCCCCAACTTGGGAAAGTAATGGAGGCAAGGGAAAGTTCAACAGAGCCGACAACTAAAAAACCGACTCATTTTACGATTAAGTCTATCGCCGAGTCACTATATGATTAGGAGAATATTGCACCCTAGGATGTAGCGTCAACTTTTTAGTAAAATAAATCTGTTTACAGAGTTTTTAAGTAGTTGAATATTATCAATAACTTTTGATTCTTCAAGCGAAGCGTGTAAAAGGAAACATTAAACTGGCAAAAGTGGTGTGGTAGTAGTGCAAGGGTTACGCAAACCAATAACACGATTCAAAACGACATTTCGGTACCAATGTATTTTTATATTTATGTACGTCGGTTGTCCTGTTTCTAGCACTAGCACTTTACTAGTTAAGTATAGAAACGTAAATGAACGTAATTTATTATTTAAAAAAACTGCATCTAATACCTATAACAGATCGTCGATTCTCTTGACACATGAAAACCATAGGAAATGTCAAAGTTATCGAATGACAATATGATTCCCATCAAAAACATAGAATGTAAAAAAATGGAAGTCCAAACAAAGCATTTCTTCCGCTACAAATTGTGAGCACTCATGTAAAACCAAGTTAGTTATTTATGGTACCAACTGACCAACAACTATACCTACATGTACATTTTATAGACATTTAATTTAATAACGATATTCTTTGTCCTTTATATAGCTCAAAGTAATCCAAAGATAAGAATCCTTAAATACCAAACTTAAAAGATAATATTAAATTTAGATTAGATTCATAAAATCCATTGATACATTTTTAATAATAAAATTATCATCTTTTCATTGAAATAGGCAGAAATAACGCCACTTTCCACAATCCTGGCAACTCTTTTACGTCCTTGTCGTCCACAATTCTGTTTATGCAAATTATGTGGTCATGGGGAGCGCATTCCCCATAACCCCTGGTTTTTTTAATGTCCCTAAATTTATCAAGGAATATACTTTTGGATTGTCCCTACTTTATCAATCCACTCGCCTCCAATTTATAAATCTTTTTCGTCAATCTCCTTTTATCCATAATATAATAATTATTTAAAATTTACTTTTTTTTTAAATTGAAATTTGACTGCACCTCGCCTGATATTAAGCTGAAGTGTGATCCATGAAAGAAGGTGCTACTACAGTTTAATAACTGTAAGTAGCAGTCACGTTCACTATGCCGGCAACTTACAAGCTGGTCCCGAAACGCGAATAAGTCACTTCACTGCATGTATACTTGTAAGTGGTGGTACTACCCCGGATCGACAGACTGGGCGCCACTGCCTACCACTCTTTGACAACCAGACCCGGACCGAATATGTATCTTGTATTTTTTTAAAAGCATGATTTGTAATTTAATCAAATTAATAAATTACATATAAAAGCTATAAAACAAATATTTACTCTGACCGGGAATCGAACCCGAGATTTTCTCATAACAGACTGGTGTCGTCAAAATTAAATTTACGGAGACATCAAAATCTGTATTATTCAAAGTATTTCTACTTTGTTTCGGATGCCTGAGGTTTTGCTTTTCCTCAAAGAAGAGCAAATATTTTGTTCATAAAATTATTTATACAAATTTTGGAATTGAAAATTTCATCGTGAAATTTCCCCCGTAAAAATAATAATTGATTAGTTGACGACCTTACGGATTTTTTAAATATAATAGACTAATAAAAAATATTCCTTACTTCATTACACAAACTCTGACCTTGACTTACTTAATGGTAAGCAAAGTGACTCAGTTGCGTTTCGGGCTCAACATGAAAGTTGCCGGTTCCAACTAGGCCGACATATCTACTATTGCTACCGGCAATTTATTAACTGTAGTAGCAGTCACCTCCAATTATAAACCACACTCCAGCTTAACATCAGGCAAGAGATGCCATATACTGAGCCGCAATGTAAGAGAAAAACTCTAAACGACATCTTTTCATGAAAATTCAACTTAAACATAAGAATTTATTTATTGAAACTTTAAAAGTTTCTCATTTACTTTTCCTTTGAAAATAAGGCTTATAAACTAAAAATAAATATTATTTTACTTTATCAAACTTTGTAAACAGTTTATGTCAAAGATTCATGAATCACTTTGTAGACGTTGTATCGACTAAACAGGCTTCAACTTGAAAGTCGGCGTGGCGGTTGTGATTTTTTATTTTCAGCCCGTCATCTTACCTCGACTTGCCTGATAATAAGGAGATGATTGCGTCAGTCGCCGTCACTATGCTTCTAACTCAAACAACGCACTCAGCTAATCCTGAAACGCGACTGTGTCACTTCACAGTCTGTACATTTAACTACTCTGAATCGGCAGACCAGGCAAATAACTCACTACGACTTCTGCAAATACTATAATTTAATAGAAGTTACAAAATATAAAAACAAAATAATACGTAGAATGAATTTAATTATTTAAAAGTAATTACTTTAAGTGTGGTGTAATAAATAACATTGCAAGGATTTCAATTCACTTACAATAGTTCTCTTTAGATATTTTAATAGAGTAAAAAGAGTCTGTATATTTAGACTTCAAGTGGATACTAGTATAAGTACTAATTTGTGATTTTTTTATCCACCTAAGTGTAATTATTTAAATATATTTATGTATGTTTCTTTTTACTTATGATACTTGTATGTAGTTTATGTAATTGTAGTTTGTAATATATTTGCACCCTGCCAATAATTTCTCATGATCCCAAAGGTTAGGTGTTAGAGAATGCCTGATAGGTAATAAGTTTATTTTGAAGCAATAAAGGATTTAAATAAATGGAGTCATGTGAAAGCATCCCGTCTCATCCAGCTATTTAAAGTTCCTCTGCCTGTAGTTTTTACTTTTGTTAAGACTTGACAGATTACCTCGACTTTTCTGATGGGGGAAGTCTAAGAGGTCTTTTGAAAAACCGAAGAAAACTAAATATGCAATTGTTTTATAGTTATTTTAAAATGTATAATATAATATTGGATTACACATATGTACTTACGTTTATTATGTTAGACATAAATTGAATAAAAATATGTAAGTCATATGCGCATTGAACCACTTAGAAGATTGCTTTATATGGAATGAAGCCCAAAAGCTGTTTGATGAAGTGTACCTACGTCTTAGAGAGTACGTAAATAGAGCGCACGTAATAAAGTACGAACCGCAAATAACAAGTATGAACATCAGCCTTTTGTCATTAAATTGTTTACAGATCTTCATACCAACAGATTCGAAGCTATTGGTTTACTGTCATATTCCAATAGCTCCAAATATAGCAGAAATCGTAATATCTCGAAAAAGCATATTTTACATTTCTATATTAAGCTACTAAAGTTTTTGTATCATAGGAACAGGACCACGGTCGCCTTTTGCTATTGTGATGCATTTTACATGCATTGGTAAACTAACTAAACTTGAATAACTGAGGTGGTTCTTAGTTCAACCAATCTGTATGTGGATATTATGCTCATAACATTGTCTGGGTTTATTATATAGGCCATCTATTTATTATTAATACGCGTAAACCATAAATAATATTTGTATCCCAACTGCTTACAATCGATATAATGGTGAAGTAAAACATGCGCGCTCTATTGAATATACATACGTACTCGAACTTTTATTCACATATATTCTAGAATCTTTTGAAAGTATTTCATAGTCTTTACAGGACGGATTTTTAAAGATTCTTTGATATATAGTTCGTGTTTGGGATAATAAGCTTAACGGATTTAATCGCTAAGGACTGCACCGATTTTCAGATCACAGATTAGAGAAATTAAGCATGTAGTATGAGACTAAAAAAACTGAAAAAAAAACAACATTTCGTTAAAATCCGGCAAGTAAGAAGAGTTATCTTTGAAAGTAGAATTTAAAATAAGTATCTGAAGCATGACTTTATAAATTACACAAGTTCTGCACTTAGCCGGCACTGCCGAGAACTTAACAAGATGTAGCCGATGATAATTTTAAAACCCACTTTTTAACTTAATTTACTTTGGATTTGGAAGGTAACTCGAAAGTACTTGTGTAAAAGGTTTATAAACTACAAAAAAACAGACATAAATCTATCCTTTTTTTTAACTTTCTATAAAGACCGAAGAATTTGTCTAGCAATGGGAAAATAAACAAGAGCTTTGTTATCTATTTAGACTATTAGATTTTCATGTGTTAATACTGTGTTTGTGAATGTGAAGGAAGCTAGGGACTTGTGTCAGGATCGTGGCAAGTGGCGCTCTACTGCTCCAATTTGATTGATAGATTGAATATTGGATTATATAGAGTATTTATTCAATAGCAGTTGCCTCATTCGCCTTCACTTTGCGGTCAGAGTAGTGTTGCTAACCGTCCTGTTTTTTCAGGACATTTCAGTTCATTTTTAAATTACAGGGATGGTAACGCGTCAGAGGTCAGAGGCGCATTTTTAACACATCGCTTAAAGTTAATAGAATGAAGAAAACACATATTCTAGCAGGTAAAGTATTTCACTTCCCCGTTGTATAACCAAGGAAGGACGCGCTAAATTGTTTAGTCAGACTGTCGATACGATCAACTGTATGCAAATGCCCCCTGATCTGTCCTATGGTAAATGTAAGAGGTAAGTACTATATCCGGTAGATTTGAATGCGTTTAGATCGTGATGTTAAACGATGGGATGGGTTCATAGACATCGATGGTTAATATGATTCGCCACTGTACTGGTATTGGCACAGTACAAATATAGTATAATATCTATAATTAAACTGTAAATAAAACCATTTCATCTAATGACGTCGCATCAGAGATAGTCCCAAGGAGACTGGCATCATATACTCGTATATTGATTAATATATACTAGGATATACCACTAACGGAGATAATAAATATTTATTGTTTTCTATAAAATATATTACCTTAATGTTAAATACTTATCTCAATATATTTTATTGCTCTATAGAAGTATTATTTATTTATTGAAAACTTTATTGTTATTTTACAAAAGGCGGACTTAATTCCTCATGGCATTCTCTATCAGCCAAACCTTCATATATGGTGAACATCAAGATAAGTACTATAAAATAATATTACGAGTATATTGATTTTTACAATACCAAAACACTCGTATCATTCTAATAAGATTAATTCAATCCGCCTATAAAATATATTTTATTTATTTATCATAAAAAAAAAACTGTATTTGTGAATGAAATCAATTATTATATTCTCGAAGTAGTGTTTATATAAAAGAAAACAAAGTGTCATGTCCTGTCTGTCGAATATTTTTGGTGTGTGATTTTTTACTTACGATTATTATTTACGAATAAACAGTTTAGTTTAATATTAAACAGGCTTTCAATCACTCCATAACTCACAGTATTTAATATGTATTAGTTATTATAGAAAAAGTGTATTACCTATAATTAACTATAAATTTAAAAAAATATCATCTAATGACATCACATTAGATATAGTCCCAAGGAGACTGGCAACATTTCCCCTTTGTATAGCAAGGCTAATACGTTGGCAGAAATAATTGACTTCTCTGTTAGCCGCTTATTATAGTATATTTTATATTATAAAAAAAATAAATATTAGCTTTTTTACTTATGTTTTCTACACCTTACCTTATAACTTAACCGCTAGACTTTCCGCTATTCACTTTTATCAATAACGCAATAAAATGATAATATAATCATTTTAGTTTTGTCCACCTTAGGGACTAGGTTAACTAAGAAAAGTCAAAATATTATGTAAAGAGAAAAATAATACCAATATTTTTTCTAAATTAATTGCAATATATTTAATTTTACAGTAAAAGTAGTTAAATATATCATATAAAACAGACAAAGATCAAATAATTAAATTCTGTACGTTACAAAACTTGTAAATACTGACTTGTTAACTGAATGAAAATTGTTCGTGCGCGCGAAGCAAACAGATTCAAACAGCTACTTTTAGGGTTGACACTTTAATTTTCATTAAAATCATCTCTCAGTTAATTACTTGCAGGTGCACAATTCTTGTGAACTCCAATTGCAAATCAATTCGAACTTTACGTTTGCATTCGTTTCGTCACATTAAAAGAATGTATAAAAAGAGATTTATAAAACTAAGGTGTTCCTCGATCAAATCGGGAACTCTTATTAAAAAAAAGGGTTTGGAATTTTCATAAACATAAATCTTGTAAGAAGAGAGTTGTAGGTGTAAAGGAAACGAAAGAGAATTGAAGGAAAGAAATTAAGGATTTTCTTGATATAGTCCTAAAATATGTTGAGTTAGTAACAAATAAATTGTACGATAACACACCTAACTTGTTTGCCTAATTCACATTTAAAATAGAATCTCATTAGATAAATTTTCGTACGTAACAAGAATCACTTATCCTGCAAAACTACGAATGGCAGGAATTCATTAAAATTTCTCATCTCAAAACGTCTTTAAGTGCAAGAAGCAGTGGGAAATGAAAATGCTTGTAGATTCACAAATTGAAACCTACTGCGAGCTTTGAAACGAATTCTTTATGTTATTGTTACTTCAATAAAGTTTCCTTTACACCTACCATTTCATTATTATTATATCATCCAGGTTCATATGAATATATTTAAATTATATGCGAGTTTTTTTTGTTAAACACATTCATTGTATATAACCCGGCTGATAAAAAGAGCGCTGACTTAAGCTGCGCAGTATAAGTATCGGATTAGAAGAGCGCGGTGCACGTAATTGAAAACATTTTGAAATTTATACACATTTGTAAAATGACAACAAAACAAGTAACTGCGCAGCTCGAATGTCAGGACTCTTTTTCTTTGCCGGGTTCTATACAAAGGTAGGCGGAATGGAACTACGGCAACGGTGGTGTATTGGCAGTGTAATGATCACACAAACTAAGAGTCCCGGTTCAAAACAACTGGATATATGTATAGAATATATAGAAAATGTGTCAAAAAGAATAATTAAAGAACATGCTGTTAATATTTTCTTAGATTTTGCGCAAACATTGATTAATGAATTAAACAAATTTTATGCGTCTTCGTAACCACGATGGCTGCAAAGCTCTCGAAACGTTGGAATAATAAAATAAAATTGTAAAATCAAAACCAAAATAAACGCGATAGTAAGCCGCATAAAATTTGTTTAATTCAACATGTTAATTACATAAAAGGTCAGAAACTTTTTTCCATACTTTTATGTAATATTTAGGTCGGTAACAATTTAAGGGTGCTACATTAAAGCATAAATGTACGAGGTAGTATTAATGCTGTAGTAATGAGGTCACATTAATGTAACGATTGCGGATAGAACAAAGAATACAGATTGAGAAAGGTATGTTGTAATGATTTAGGCACATTGAATGAATGGACGAAAGAAGATTGACGCAAGAGTTTATTAATCAGAGGCAAGTGGAAATATATAGTGGAGACTACTCAGAATCCGTTCTTGATCAAAACGGGGACATTAAAAAAACTCATATCCATAATAAAGTCTATTTAAAGAGAATTAAGGATGCGAGAGGGTTGTATGAATACTAGCAAAAAAGGATACAAAACAAAACTAATAACTAATTATTACAAATTACTTACTTATAATAACTAATAATTTACTTAAATTTTCAGTAAAGAAATGTGGATAGAAAAATGAATTAAAATAATTGGACGCTTGCCGATTTGGTTGGCTTCAGTCAGGAATCAAACCCGCCGTGTCTGTCTTTTAACAAGCTGTACACTAAACTACACAGCGCTTATGTACCAGCGTTGATATTTCTCTATCCTATCTTTTAATCGGGCTGTACTTTTAACTATTGTCAATCCTAATAAAATAAGTTATTTCAATGCGTAAAAGTGTGTAAACCGGTAAGTCGCACAAACCGCCATCTTTGATATTGTCTAACAGTAAATAAAATTTAGTGGCTAAATTCGAAAACCTATATTTTACGATAACAACTTTTGTATTCATGGCGGCGTTTGCCAAAAATCGTCTAAAGACAAAAGGAAGTTCGGTTCACAATTTAAAACAGTTCACATTGGGAATGTCGTGCCAAGTCGCTTGTGAGTACACCAAGGTTTCATCTTTTACAAAAATATGTATTTATACTTCATCGCAATATGTATGTGATAAAATGTATACAAACTATTCAAGTACAGACATGGCCGTATGATTAATACTGTGAAAATGCGTTTATTACCATAATAAGTGCGGATAGAATGTAGAATCATTATCATCATCATCATCAACCAGAAGACACAGGCCTCTTCCATACGCCATTCTATACGAAAAGGTGCCAGTAAGCATCCACTGGTTATTTGTGACTTTCAATATGTCGTCAGTTAATTAAATCATTTAATTAACTTACTTTAGACTTACTAATTCAATACTTATTTTAATATTTAATTTATAAAGGTATTTACAAAGTTTGAATTGCGTATTGATACAAAGTATAGACAATTGTTTTATGTAAAAGAAAGTCCTATTTTATATAAAAGTTTGAGTAAAATTCCAGACAGGATGAAGGGAATTGTCAAAATTCTTTTTAAGTCGAATATTAAGTTTTGTAATCGTACTGAAACAAAAGGCTTCGTGGGAACTTCGTCCGGTCTTCGAAACTGGTCGGGAACTTTCAAAAAATATTTTACATAAATTCCCTGTTCTTGTATTCTTTTTGTAACCTTTATTAACCACAACACAATTTTCTTTCATTCTCTTCTCTTTCCTAATACAATGCTGAAAATTGTTACTCCGTCAAGTCTTTCTCTGTCATGATTTTCCATCCCATCAGGCAGTTTCAAGCCTGATGTAAAGCAACAAGAATCTAAACGTGGTCTTTAATCTGGTCGGCCTCCAGCGTTTCGAACTTCTACCGCATGGTCTTATGCCGTTAACCTTTTTCCTTAACAATGAAATAATAATACGAGCAATGAAAAGTGTAAGTGATTTTCTAGGCCTATGTCTAATAGAATCAAAACATGAATTTTTATTAACTCAAATTAACACAATTTAAAAATAATATCGTGGTAATATCGGTAATAAACATTTAAAATGTTATTTTTTAGCCAGGACTTTTTTTATTAAATAAACAAATAACTTAAAACATATGAACTAGGCAGACTTAAAATCACCTTTATTTGTGCCGAGTAAAATTGTTTAGAGCAGATTGGTTTGTGAGAAGTAGGTAGATAAAGAAAAGCGCATCATATAAATAAAAACAGAACATGGAATAAATTTATGTATGAATAGAGACTAGTACCGGAATAGTAAATAAATAATTATAATATTTATAAAACAATAAAAAATGCACAAGAATTAACCTATAAGATGTATGCTTAGATTTTATGTGAACGATCCACGCATTCAGGCCTTACGAATAGGTCTCGTACTTATCTTCTATATTTGTATGCTATCCGTAGTCTTGAGATAAGTCCCTAATTTTTATATCAGCCTGATACGAACATGGGCAAGGCCAAAGCATTTATTTTCATTTCTAAATCAAGGGTACTAAATATAATTTAGAAATAAAAATTCGTTAAAATCAATTGAATGCCACGATAATGGACTAAGTCATGAGTGAGAAATTTTATAAAAGAAAGTAACGCAAAAAGAAAATCTAATAATAACTGAAGATTGAACGATCGAAGTCTTCCTATTTTTATATTTATTTAGAGCGGTTGTAACCGTCCCAAAAAGTTTTATTATTTATTTTGGTTTCATAAATAACAACTCCTCGTCTCATAATAAGTTGAAGTGCGGTCCATGAGTGAAGACGAAAACAAAAAAAAGGAATATTTATAGAATAAGTGATGCGTGCTTTTACAATTTGGACATTTCCCGGAAAACTTTTGTCAATATGTCCAACATGTTTGTTTCATTGGTCAGTTGTGCTTCGTATAATATATAGAAAAACATTACAATAAACTATAATTTTAAACTAATAAATTTGATAATTATTTCGATAATTACCTCTAATATTATCACCCATCATCATAAACGTGGTTATCCACGCAGGATCTAGCTGCTAGCTTTGCCAATGCGGATTGGGGTGAAAAGCCTTAACGATGGCGGTCGTGACATCAAACAAAATCTACTGTTTTACTAGCACCTACAGTATCACTATTAGTCACCCGTCCAAAAACCAACCGCACCAATCATTGCTTAACTCACGTGATCAAACTCGCGCGTTAATCACTCAGCTACCAACCATACTTGTATAAAAAGACGTAATTCATTTTAGGATATTTTTGCACTACTTTTGTAATGCCTAATAATGAAAAAAATATATTAGTGGTAGTTTCGATATTTGTATTGATAAAACTACATATAATAACAATTTTCCTTTTATTTTCTGTGCAATTGAGTTATTTGGAAAATAAGATATGGATTTTGTATCGTCTCTCAATCACGAAGACACACTGTTATAATTATATAATTGAACTGTTATAATTATAGTTTGATCTTTTGCACACCTAAACTATGTAAAATAAAGGATAATTACATTGTGATCTTTGTTTCGAACCATTTTCAATTGTATATGCATACTGTCAATACAATTTAGCCCAAGTCCCCATACAAAATTATTAATGTCCGCTAATGAATATTTAAGACATAACTAAATACTATTTACTACGTTATGGGCCATGGGGCATAACATCGGGGAATATCTCACATATGATATTATCATAAATGATATGATAATTTTGACACTCTCAGGTCACTTAATCATTTTACGAGTAGGATTAAAACAGTGAGCCATAATACTAGAAATTTAAATAGAAATAAACCTTTTAGGTGTAACCGTAAAGTCACGCACAACACGTAAAACCATCAGCAATAAATAGCATCCGACGCAATCATTAAAGCAAGTTTGGCAATTGGGTCAACTACTAAAACAAAGTTACTTTATATACGAACAATAATAAACCATAATAATGGATAGTTTATTTTTTGGGTTAATAGTGTTTGAACAGAATAAAATAAAACTTGTTTAGAAATTACAGCAGAGATTCATCTCTTAATCAAAAGCGTTTTAATCGTCTGCTGGCTCTGTGACGTCACATTAAAGTTAATATGATTTCAGAGGCCATAAATATTGATGATTAAGGTAAACTACAATTGAGGTTCGTTCGAAGAACCGACAACCGATGGGGAAGAAAGGTTCTAGTGGAAACCACGAACCGGAAGACGCAGCGTAGGTAGGCCTTCCACTAGGTGGACTGAAGACATAGTGAAAGTCACGAATAACCAGTGGATGCAACTGGCATCTTGTCGTTCGGAATGGCGTTCTAAGGGGAAAGCTTACGTTCAGCAGTAGACGTCTTCTGGCTGATGATGACGATATTGAGGTAAACTAAGTCTTTTTTTATCGTCAGTGCCCTTGGATTTTTTCTCGCTTATAAGAAGATAAAGTGCCCCCAGAGATTTTAAAAGATGAAAAATAGCAATTAGTAATATAACAGCTCTATATGAATAAACAAACACAACCAGATGTGATATTTACATTAAAAGTTTCCCGTCGAATTTTTTGAATTGCCAACGAGTTCCTGATATTTCCCAACAAAAAAAGTCAACCTCGTTGCCATTCGATAATCACGCCGACTTTTGAGTTCCGGCGAAAATAACTTGAAAGTTATTGGCCAGTTTTTAATATAACTTTCTGAAAATATATTGTCGAGACTATTTGCTAAAACTTAACTTGGAATAAGAAGGGGAAAGTTTTATTGAGATCAGATTTTTTAATATTGGATTAAAGAAATTTGCAATTTTGTATTAAAGAGATTTAATCTTTCTCATCTCTGTTTTCGCTGACTACGATAAGTTTGAACACAATTTCCTATTTGAATAACATTTTCTCAGCGATTGCAGGAAATTATCTACGAACATATGTTTGCCTTTCTCACTTTGCAGAACATTTTATACCAGAAGCTACTTTTACACAATTTCTTGGCTACATAACTTAAAGTTGTTAATATTTACTTTAGTGAGAAAAGACACGGAAATTTAATTTTTCCTGCCTACAATAGTTTTTTTAATGATTTTGTTTTTATTATGGCTCGAAATATTATGATTTCACCCCGCCTGATGTTCATGGACCGCAACTAGTGTGCGGTCAATGAATGGCGGTGACTGTCGGCCTAGATAAAACCTGCAACTTACAAACTGATCCCGACACGCGACAAAGTCACTTCACGGTATGTATGCTTGTAAGTGGTGGCTCCCTGGATCGGTACCACAGCCTACCACTCTTTGACAACCAGGCCCGGAAGAAATATTCATGAAGTTTTGTAACAGTGCCACACTATACAATTTAAAAAAAAAAGTAACGGCATCTCTCTACATATCCCTGTTGAAATAAAGGCTTGATACTTAAAGTGGCCATAATCATAGAGCTTGTATGAAGAGAATTGTTAATGTGAAGGAAGCGAAGGAGTTGTATCAGGATCGTGGCAAGTGGGGCTCCATCTGCCTGTTCCTGTGGGAAAAAGGTGTGACAATTTGATTGATTGATTGTTACTTTAATTGATTTAATTAAAAAGCATCACAAAGTTTATTTATTTTATTGAGACGCGACATCTGACCTCGACCCGCTCGATAATAAGCAAAAGCAGGTCCAGGAGTGACTACGACTAAAAAACCGAGTCAGTTTACGGCTGCCCTAGTCGCCGTCACTATGCCGGCCAAAGGTGCTTCTTCACATTTATATGCATTTTGCATTTATATATTAATTTGATATTAAATTTTTCTATTACAAATCCAATAATATATCCTTTTCTTTAAATAATACAATTTCGAACGTTAGAAGAGCGCGATCTCAAGTTTTTATGGATCGTATAAATTGATTTCAATTCAAACGTTTGCACAAATGACATCCTAAAGGATTTATTGATCAATCTGTGTTCTAATAAAAGCTTTTTTTCAAGTTAATTGTTTTATTTACTGTAATAATTATTATATTAAACAAATTTTATACGGCTTACTATCGCGTTTATGTATAATGGGGTCCCAGGTTTTAGAAACATAAAATTTGTTTAATTCATTAATCAATCAAAGTTCGCGTAAAATCTAAGAAAATACTATGTATTAATTATTATAAATATTGTATAATGAAGTGGATGATTACGCGTGGGTGCACATCGAGTATAAATTATTTTCTATTTAAGTTTCTTATAAATTTATACAATAATATTACTAACAAGCATAAGAATAATATTCTTTTTAATATTATGAAGTGAAGTACCGTACTCGTTTCAAGAAGGAGTAGGAAAAATCTAGAAATTCTGCTTATAACTGACAAGTCATAGGAAAAAAGTGCAAGAGTGCGGCGTCCTATACTGGTCAGACCAAGTAGTCTACAGCCATAAAACCTTAATAGCTTAAATAGAATGATCAACACAGCGGAAGATAGAGAACGTGGGGGAGAATAGTAAAGGATATTAACAAGCTAACGTTCTTCAACGCTAAGAAAACGATTGTAGAGAGAGAATCTAAAATATGCTAATATACGAAAAAATACGTTTATTATAAATATTTTAGAATAACCGTGTTTGTGTGAATAACCGGTGGATGCAACTGGCATCTTGTCGTTCAAAATGGCGTTCTAAGGGAGAGGCCTATGATCGGCAGTGGACGCATTCTGGCTGATTATGATGATGATGATGATGATGATGATGATGATGATGTAAATATTAAGGAACTTCAGAGATTATTGATGTAAACAAAACATTAAACTTGTAAATAATCAAGTTTATTTGGCCGGCATAGTCAAAGCGATTGAGGGAACCGTGAACTTGCCCGGTTTGTTCAACCGTCGGCCCTCTTAGCCTTCTCTTACCGAGGCAGAGGTTAGGTTTCGAGTCATAACAAAACAAACTCTATAGGCCCCTCCTTTTAAAAAAAAATCCCTATTTATTCAATGAACATTCCCTTGAGTAATAAATACCCTTTCAGTCAGCTCTGGTTATGTTTAAATTATCTGAAAACTATACTGCCTAAGTATAGTTTTCAGAGCTTACTTAGAAGTTAGAACTTAACCCAATATTGTCACTTTGAATATGTACTCGTAGTATCATTATTGCGTATATCCTACTTAAATAAGTACGTACATGTTCATACTAAGCCTGTGACTAGAAACCGTGAAATGCATTTTGCTCAGCGAACCTTAGAACCACAAACTTCTGTATACATTTTCACTAAATCTACTTCAAACTTTATGTATTTGAAAATACGGTTGAAATTTTATTGTGTGTAATGAAACACTACCCTTGTTAATGTTTATAAATAGCTATTATTATGTAAGGCTTGTCAGGTGTTAGTTGTTTCCTCTATATGTGTATTTTTTAATGGCTTGACATACGTATATGTTAACGCCCGCAGAACAGAAAAATATTTAGTTTCTATGTTCTACTCGTATGTTTCTCTGTTCTGAGTTTTACACCGTCTGGTGGTTTTTATACCTGAAAATTATGGTATAGCCGCACTTTTAGACGTTGTTATCTCAGTTGTCAGATTTCCAGTCGTGGTCAGACCGAACGAAGTGCACGCCTGATTTTTTCTGTTCCATTTTCATTACAATTTTAAAACGTAAATAGTTGGAGGTTTAGAATACTCAGAATCTGAACTAGTATTTACCTGTTAACTTAGTGAAATACAAATATTGAATTAAGGAAACCTGATACCTTAATCAATTCATATCACATACACGTAATACCTCTTAAATAGCTTTAAGTGATTACTTAGAATAGTAAGTGTAAAACCATGTTAACCATGTTATTTTTTTCATTTTCGAACCAAGCGACACGAAAGTATTATAACATTTTCTTAAACTAAAAGAATCCCATGAAAAGAACAAACGGAAATCAACAAAAGAAATTAACTCAAAACCTAAACAACTTCAAAATAAGAACACTGAATATTAATCATGCAAAAAATCGTCTGAGCGTCTCATTTTCTTTTGTTTTGTTTACCCGCTAAAACTGGAGTTCAACGGCTTTTTTTACTAAGAGAAAATTAGAGAAAAGGCACACTTTTGAATGCAGCGACAGTTTTATAAATAAAATTTAAGGTGACCCTGGTGTATTGGCAGTGCAATGATTACGCAAATCGAGAGTTTCAAAACCACTTGCCGGTACCAATGTAATGTATCTTTGATATATGTACTTTGTTTGTCCTGTTTCTATAATGCAAGCACTTTAGTAGCTTAGTATAAAAATATAATTTTTTAAAAAAACTATATAACATAGAAAAAAATAAAAATTTAAAATTAACATTTTATTTAAATAACACAACAATAAATTACTTAATTTAAACAAATTACTGTTTTTTTTATTCATTTTGACGACATATGACAGCACCCCGCTTGATGTTAAGCTGGAGTGTGGTCCATGAATGGATATCACTGCTACTACAATACATATTTAACTATCGAATTTAACAAAATGCGTGTGTTCAATTTTGCGTGCGTTTTCGAATTTAATAAACCAAACTTTAGTTTTATAGAAAATATTTAATACTTGTAGCTCTAGAGGTCTCGGTATCCAACATTGGTAGATAAACAGTTGGTGGTCATTTGCCTAGTCTTCGGGGTAGTACCACCACTTTCATACAGCGTATACATACAAACTTGTGTAAAGAGAAGTGTGAATGTAAATGTAAAGGAATCGCTCCATTGTCTCTGCCTATCCCTGTGGGAAAAGGGCGTGTTTTTTGTCGAACCATTCAAAAGCATACTTTATAGCGGTAAATATTCGGGGCGGGGTGATTTGGGTAATAGATCAAGTTAATGAGTAATGTCAATAGCAGAGTAAACTCGATAGAGCTGTAATTGCAGCAGGGTACGAATGCGATTCCAGCTTGAGTCAGTTAGCGCAAGTGAAATCTATGCTGAAGGCTGGTAATTCAATATACACTTACAGCCGGTTGTACCAAAAATTATAAATTTACGAATTTGTAAAAAGTATCGTATACTTAAGTAAAAGAAAAAAAGAAAATGGGTTGAACCACTCTTTAACTTCACATTTTCATTTTACATGACATCATTCATTTTGGGTTTCTATGTACTACTTTTGTTATTTCTTATCGATTTCGTAATAGTAAACGTGATAGAATAAGTATAAAGTAAAACTAAACTCGTAAATTGAAACTTTTTTGGTACGCCGGTTTAGCCTTACTTTGTATTATAGTTTTACAATATTTTTACAAATCGGACTCGGAGGGCCGACCGCGCAACTTCAATGGAAATGACAATGAAATTCATTCCCATTCGGCAAAAAGTTACGCGGTCGCTAGTGTCAAAACAACTTTTATCCATTCGGACAATGAGTTTCAATTAGCTTGAACTGTTAATGGAAATGAACTTTAATTCTTAGTGTTTTGCGCGGTTGCAACTTTATTTTTAAAGCTCATTAACATTGAGGTACACGGTGGCCCGCAGGTCCTCAGTGCCCATAACCATAGTGACTATGTGAAGAAAATTATGGGTGTGCAGTAAAAGAGAGCGTTAGGTATGTGTCAGGATCATGAAAAGTGGCTCTCCGTTGTCTCTGCCTATCCCTGCGTAATTTAAAACGTGACAATTGATGTTTATAGTTTCACTCAACTCTAGTTTTAATTTAAAATTTTCGCAAGGGTATAACGCCTCTCAAGGGATCCTTTTTACTCACACTGTCCGCATTAAAATACAATAATACTCTGACAAAGTAATTAAAATCGGATATTTCTCAGTGGGATACGATCTGATTCGCTAGAGAACACAGCAAAAAACAAGATAAAGGATAGCTGACAACCATCTCAGTAGGCGAGTTCTTGAGTAGAGACCACGGATTTTAGGCAAACATACTATGGTACGCGCTCCAACTAGATTGAGTGACGAATTTTGCAGAGTGGCTGGAAACTCTTGGATGCGTAAAGCAGGAAGGTGAAGGTAGCACAGTCTAGAAGAGATGCGTGTCCTAGCAAAGGACTGATGTAATCATCATAATTGATGGACGCCCTATCAAAAGCTTGTCAATTTAAAATCCTTTGTTTATAAACTTTTATTAAGACGTGAGATCTGACTTTGACCTGCCTGATCGTAAGTAAGAGGTTGTCCAAGACTAAAAACCGTCTAATTTTACGATTGTTTCAGTAGCGGTTACTTTATTTAATAAATATTTCAAATATTTGTTAATAAAAAAAGAAGCGGATATTTGCTGAAAGTCTGGTTATCAAAGAATGGCAGTGGTACCGCGTCTGCCGATCCGGGGTAGTACTACTACAAGTATATAGACCGTGATCACTAGTCGCGTTTCAGGATCAGCTAGTAAGTTGTCTGTATCAACCAGGCCAACAAGATAGATGTGACTGCCACTTACAGTATTGAATTGTAGTAGCAGTGACATCTATTCATGGACTGCACTCTAGCTTAATATCAAGCGGGGTGCTGTCATATGTTGAGTCATAATAAAAAGAACTAAGCCGGCAAAAAGTAACTAAGCAAAAAGTATTATTTGACATTCGACCTCGACCCGCCTGATGATAAGCAAGAGGAGATCCAAAAGTGACGACGACTAAAACAACCGAGTTTATTCACGGCTGCCTCAGTCGTCGTCATTATGCCGGCCAAAGGTGCTTCTTCACACATCGCTTGAAGGATCGAAGGTTATAGGAGGGAGAAAACACATGGGCTGGCAAAGCATTCCACTAGTCAATTGTTCTACAAAGAAAAGACGCACTGAACTTTTTAGTTCGCCTGCCGATTCGGTCGACAAAATGTCGATGCTTCCCCCGACCAGTGCGGGTATTTTGGGTGTGAAAAGACGAGGTAGAAACAAGGTTAAAGACCTCCTCGGAACATTCTCCGTGGTTCGGCGATAGAGGACGCACAGAACCGCCAAAGTACATTGCAAGTATGAGTATGAGCATAAAGTGTCAATACTAAGTAAGCATATAAGGGATACTTAGTGAATTTTATTATACCAAGCCTAATTAATTACAAACGTGCATATTCCATACACGTTTTCAAATTAATGAATAGCGCTCGTGATACAGTAGCAATGCAACTCTGGGAAGGTAAATTATTTTGCTATTAGCCTGAATTTTGGCAAGTGTTATGTTTGCTATTTAATATAAATTGAATTTGAATAAACAAACGCTTCATTGATTTGAATTAGGTAGGTATTTGATTAATTTATATTGAATTCTGAATAGATATAAAAAAGCAAAATTAAGAACGAAAAAAATTGGGCTTTGATGGTTTGGGCACATGGAAAGGATGAGTGAAAGTAGATTGACTAAAGTGTTTTCCAACCTAATCGGAGACATTCTCAAGAAAGCTAGGTTGCCTATAACCATAGAGCTTGTATTAGGAGAATTGTGAATGTGAATGAAGCGAGGGTGTTGTGTCAGGATTGTGACAAGTGGCGCTCCATTGTCTCTGCCGATCCTTGTGGAAAAAAGGCGTGACACTTTGATTTACAATATAACTTTGTTTGATAATGAGTCCGGTAATGACTCCCAAGTCATCTTCTACCGCCGGTGCGTTATCGACAGCTTATATCGAGGGTGATTGATGAACACACAATCGACATATACCATATAATAAGCCTGAAATATACAACACACGATTATAGACCCTATTACAATGATTGAAAAGTTATATTTCTATGTAAATATAATTTGGATACCGATGAAAATCTTCCACTTATTAGAAATTGAGAATCTTCATTTAATACTTTATATGTAGAAGGCAATTTCGAGATATCGATATATCATCGAAATTGGTAATATTTTCAGGGAAAAGTTTACTGAACTGGAGTTTATACTTTATTTATTGAGACGCGACATTTGTTCTCTATTTGTCTGGTGGTAGGTAAGCAAGGGAATGTTTTTTTTTATATATATATATATATATATTTCTTTTACTCGTATGTCTGTGTCTGAACTTCAAAACGGCTGAACCGATTTTACAATTGGACCCAGTAGGTGACGCTGTTATCTGCTTTTAGTTTACTATTTTACTTTTGATTCGCATTACGGCGTCGGGCTTGTTTAGTTTCAAAAAAGATAGCTTTTAAATACCATATACAATAGTTTCCACGTTCAAAATTATTATTTTATAATTTATTTTCAGTTCGGAAATAACGATTTAATGCTTTAATAAATTTAATTGCACAAACCAAAGTATGAAATTTAAATTGTGGTTGTCATTAATGAAATTAATATTTACAGTAAAAACATTAAAACCACAGATTCAGCGTCGCTGAATAAATGCATTACTACTCGTATAAGTAAGAGACATTAATTGCATTTTTAATAAACTAATTTAATAAATTTTAATATATTATTCAATTAAATTGTTACGCCTTTTTTCCACAGGACAATGAAGCGATCGTGGTAAGTAAGCACCACTTACCATGATCCTGACACAACTCTCTCGCTTCCCTTACATCCACAATTCTCTTCTTACAGGCTACCCAGCTATCCTGAGTATGTCTCCGATTTGGTTGGAAAATAAATAATATATTGAAGAAAATTGTGTTATTTATCGAAATCATGTTTTATTAAATTCCAATCACAGGAAATATTAATATAGCTCTTACTTAAATTTCAATTTATAAAGATCACGTATTTAATAAAATTACTGATATGAAATTTGATGTTTATTACTTGAGCTTAAAATTTCCAAACAGTAAGAAGAAGTTTTTTGTTATATGCATTACCTATACCATCCATAGCATAATCTATATATCTAATAAGGCCGGCATAGCATATGTAACTGCTTCGATTGTTATTTATTTATTTATCGACAAGTGGAATGCTTTACCCATGTGTTCTCTCCATCCTGTAGCCTTGGATCCTTAAGCGATACGTGAAGAAGCACCTTAGGCCGGCATAGTGACGGCGACTGGGGCAGCCGTGAAGACTCGGTTTTTGCAGTCGTTGGCACTCTTGGACCTCTTTTTGCTTGCCTTCAAGCGAGTCGAGGTAAGATGTCGAGTCACAATAAAAAAACTCCATTCATGGACGCATTCCAGCCTAACATCAGCGGGGTGCTGTCAGTCATTAATCGGCATTAAAAATAAGTAAATTATGAATAAATAAACAGATATAAAAGTGAGAAGGAAGCGAGGGAGTTGTGTGAGGATCGTGGCAAGTGGGCGTGACAATTTGATTGATTGATTGATTAATATAAAAGTGATTAAGACTTCAATTGTCTTATCTTTGAGTTGTAATCCTTGCATGTTACAGCGGTTGCTCAATCTCGTTTAGCAAAGTGCTTGTAAAACTTTCATGTAATTTGTTTATATTCGGCCTCCTTTAAACTTTTCATTTAACTATTTCTTTGAGTTCTTTTGTTTTATTTCGTCAGTTTAATTCTTTAAATTAAAATTGTTATAGTACCTCGCACTTAATATTAATATGACTTCTGTTACCTAAGTAGAATCTTTGAATAAATTTCTTTGGATGCTTAGCATATAACAGCAAAAATCTAAATGGTCATTAGTGGTCAAATGTGTTTTTTTTTTCGAATAGGAAAAATGAAACAGTTTCTTAGTGTCCATGGATTCTCCATGTGGGTGCCGGGTCCATCGCATGGCAGGCGGGAAAGTGGAGGCAGATTAACGGACTTGTAGCCGAAATGTAGGTTAAAGTGCCGTAGTAAAAATATAAAATAATTAATTTATCAGGAAGCAAAATTATCAGTACAAATAATACCTCTAACTTATCTTTTTAATAAACATAATCAGTATTATGTGTGCAACTAGTTGTTGATGTTGTTTTATCATAACTAACCAAAATGTTTATTTTATTTACCTGTGTAATAGTTCTTATTATTTTAGTGTATGTGTTTGGAACTAAAACCCATGATTATTGGGCGAAACGTGGTGTTAAATTTATCAAACCTTTACCCGTAGTTGGCACCAACTTGTATAATTACATTGGCAGAGAGAGTATGGTTGGATCAGCCAATAAAAGATATATAAAATATCCAAATGAAAAAATAGTTGGCAGCTTTAGAGGATCTGTACCAGAACTAACAATTCGAGACCCAGAATTAATAAAGAGAATATTGGTTACCGATTTTTATCACTTCTATCCAAGGGGATTAAACCCGCATAAGAAAGTTATAGAACCTTTGTTAAGAAATCTTTTCTTTGCTGATGGTGATACTTGGAAATTGTTACGCCAAAGGATGACTCCAGCATTCTCTACTGGAAAGCTTAAAGCAATGTTTCCTTTAATAGTTGAGGGAGCTGAACGACTTCAAGCTATAGCAGAACAAGCAGCCATTTCAGGTAAAACCACAGACGTAAGAGATTTAATGGCAAGATACACAACAGACTTTATAGGCGCCTGTGGCTTTGGAATTGAAGGCGATGCTCTAAACGACGAAAATTCCAATTTTAGAAAACTTGGTGTAAAGATATTCACTGTCACGAGCAGAGACGTTTTTGTTGCAGTCCTAAAAGAAATATTTGCCGAAACATTTAAACATTGGAAATTTCTACCTCAAAGTACTGAAGATGAAGTCATTGAATTAGTTACAAGTATAATGAAACAGAGAAATTACCAACCTTCAGGCAGAAATGATTTTATTGATTTACTATTAGAATTAAAGCAGAAAGGTATAATAGTTGGCGATTCTATTGAGCAAATTGGTTCAGATGGTAAACCTACAGAAATACAGTTGGCATTGGATAATATTTTGTTAGCTGCACAAGTATTTGTCTTTTTTGCTGCTGGTTTCGAAACGTCATCCTCTGCAAGCAGTTTTACTTTACATCAATTAGCCTTTAATCCCGAAATACAGAAAAAGGTTCAGGAAGAAATAGATATAGTTTTAGCTAAATATGATAACAAACTTAGTTATGATGCTGTAAAAGATATGAAATACTTAGAAATGGCATTCAAAGAAGCAATGAGAATGTTTCCATCGCTTGGGTATTTAATCAGAGAATGTGCTAGAAAGTACACGATTCCTGAAACAGATATAACGCTCGATGAAGGTGTAATGATTATGATTCCAGTACAAGCGATACATAATGATGAAAAATACTTTGATAAACCTGATCAATTTATACCAGAAAGGTTTTCACCTGAAAATATTGATAATATAAAGAAATTTACTTATCTTCCTTTTGGTGAAGGGCCACGAGCTTGTATAGGTAAGATATGAATAATAAAATTTAATATTATATCTTTTTAAAGTAAAGACTTTGCAATAGACTATTATTATTTATAGGTGAGAGACTTGGACTGATGCAATCTTTGGCTGGACTGGCGGCAGTTTTACAAAAATATACAGTAGAGCCTGCTGCAACTACAGTGAGACATCCTCCTGTGGATCCATATGCTAACATTGTTCAGAGTATTAAAGGTGGGCTTCCTTTAACTCTGAAAAGAAGAGTATACAAATAAATATACACGTATAGTTTATTTAGGTTTGTATTTAATTTGCCCGATTTCATCAAACAGACTAAACTTCGCCTATGAATTTGCTCGTTATTACATAATTACGAGTGTTTTTTTTATGTGTTACAAAGCTTCCTTGGTACTTTTTTGTGACTCATAAAATTCAAGTGTCGTCATCAATATCATTATTAATCGTCACGTCTCAACTCCCACAGGGATAGGTAGAGACAACGGAGCGCCACTTTTCATGATCCTGACACAACACTCGCGCTTTCTTCACATCCACTAATATACTGATACAGACTTTATAGAGTCTGTAATTTCATCATCATTTTTTATGGTTTAGTAGGTATTTAGAAGAGGAAAAATATAAAAGTCTGATAACAAAAAAGTGGATTTGAAAAATCATGATTTTACTAATATTTTTTATCAGTTCTTAATTTAATAAACACTGTGATTAGCTGTGATAAAGTCCATGATTTTTTAGGTATGATATATTCGTAAGTAATCGATGAACTAAAATAAATAATATTATTTATTTACTGATTAATCATTTTACCATTTTTATAAATGGATCACAATACCACGATTTCCTCAATTTTTCCCTTTTTTTTTTCATTTCTATACTAAGCTACTAAATTGCTTGTATCATAGAAACAGCACGACCAAAATACATATATCAAAGATATATTGGTCTCGGTTTGCGTGACTATTGCACTGCCACCACACTACGGTCGCACATTCATAAAAAAAATCAGGGGTCCGCAGTGCTAATAACCAAAGGGCGTGTTTGAAGAGAATTGTGGAAGAAGAAAGAAAGAGAGATTTGTCGGGATTGTGTAAAGTGGCACTTCGTTGTGTCTGCCTTTCCTTGTGGGAGTTAGGGCGTGAAATTGATGATGTTTTTTTTTTACTCGACATATGATAGCACCACGCCTGATTTTAAGCTGGAATGCGGTCCATGAATGGAGGTAACAGTTATTTAACTGCAAGTGAAATCACTTTCACTATGCCGGCCTAGTTGGAACAGGCAACTAACAAGCTGATCCCGAACGCGACTAAGTCACTTCACGATCTGTATACTTGTAAGTGGTGGTACTACCCCGGATCGGCAGACTGGGCACAACTGCCTACCACTATTTGCCAACCAGACTCAGGGCAAATATTTTAATTTATTAAAAAATAGTTGTAAATTTTGTCAAATTTGCTATTTGCTCTGACCGGGAATCGAATCCGAGACTTCCGCATAACGGACTGGTATGCTAACGCCATGCCGTCGTCAATGATGATAACCTATCGTCGAATCAATCCGAAGCGCCTAGGTTTTAGAATAACAATGAAAGTAATAATTCCATACTAACATACCATTACCAGCTATTGCTCACGCCTTAATTACAAGAGGGATAGACAGAGATAATGCCACTTTCCGACATCCTGACACATCTTGTTTTAACCATACATCTAAAAAGCAAAATCTCAACCTAATTCATTTAATTCTCTTGCCAGCATCTGTAACATCGTTTGATTTATTACAAACATTAAATTTAAGAAATTGTTAGAGCACTTTTGTTAAATTTTACTTTTTAAAAGAACTTGCTTTTGCGAATCATTTATATAATTTACTATGATAGTTGAATATGATTTTGATTGGCCTCTGACCTTGACTTGCCTGATGGTATGTAGGGGGCGGTCCAAGAACGCCGACGACTTTAAGACGACTGAAGAAAACAGTACAAAATATAATATATATATATATATATATATATATATATATATATATATATATATATATATATTTGAAAACTGATATATCTATTCAGGCAGGACAGCATAGTGGAAGGAACTACTGCCAAAGACGGCAGACTCTTTAACTTATAAAGCCAAGTTAAGCCACGATAAAAATAGCGACTATCAAAGTTTAATAACTGCGAATAGCAGTCACATTCACAACGCTGTCTCTGTTGGAACTGGCAACTTTGAAACTTCAGCGTCTGAACACTATCCATGGCCGTACAGACGGACACGGGCATCATTTTTTTTTTTTACATTTCTATACTAAGCTACTAAAGTGCTTGTATCATAGAAACAGGACAACCAAAGTACATATATCAAAAATACATTGGTACCGCTTCGAACTTGTGTAACTCGTGCTCTTGGTTTGTATAACCAAACCATTGCACTGCCACTACACCACGGTCGCACTAATAATTTTATTACTTCTCAGTAACAAAATTATTACTTAAATTATTACAATAATTTTATTACTTCTCAGTAATAAAATTATTGTGTAAAATCATGAAATACTGATATCATTTATAATAATTGAAAACAATGGTGAATTTGTCAACAATATTATGAGATTATGAAACTACTGTGTTTTTTCACCGCTAGTTTCATTGAGCGCGGGCTGAAAATGGATTTTTTAATACCGGCTTATAGAGTTATGGTAATTCGATAACAATATATGCGGTGTAGGAAATAGGGATGTGGCGATACAATATTTTGTCGATATAATATTTACAAATTTATTTTATGATTGACAGTAATATGTCAATCATAATAAAAATGGTATAGTAAAATTCTATTACAATAAATTCTAGTGCCATTATTTATTATTTTTTTAAATGTGTATTGCTTTTATGTACAAAATGCAAGCTTAATGCTGCTTTGCATTCTCTACCAGCTAAACCTTAAGAATACTCATAATGTATTAATAAATACTATATAAATTCTCATCATTATCAATTGTCTCGCCATAATTCTCACAGAGATAGGAAGAACGAGCTTCACTTCTCTTTGATCCTAATCCAACTCTCTCGCTTACTTGATATCTGATCACTTAGACTCTTACGTTTATGGGCAAGTTTGTTTATATTAACTACAGGTTAGCAGCAACGGCAAGTTTATTCATCGTTGTGAAAAATAACACTAAAGTACATTTAATTATTTCTATGTCGATTGATAAATCGATCATTCAGAGCATATTCGTATCTTAAAGAATTCGTTACATTCGGAACCTTTATTTTTTTACAATAGTGCATCACTAATCGTACCCCTTTTGCGTAGTTGGATACATCGATATCCAGTATGTATGGATATCGTTACATCACTCGTATATTTACTTATTTGTTATTAATTACATTAACTACTTTGTAGAAATATTTATCTTCAAAGCCGATTTTATATTGAATCGTGTTGTAGTTAAAATAATGAAACGAGTGTGGAATTGTTGAAATGAAGTAAGGGCGCATGATTGTTTCAGCATCGTGAAATGTGACGCTCCATTCTCTGGCTATCCCTGTGGAATTAAGTAATTGATAATGATGACATTAAAACTCTTGTTCTATTAAACTTAAAACAAAGTTTTAGGGTAAAAAAACTTAATTACTGTCTACATTTTTATTGAGATTTAGCCACTGACCGCGACTTGTTTTAAAAGCAAGAAATTGTCCAAGTGCACCGATAACTGCAAGATAACTCAGTTAACAGTTACCTCACACGGTTATGGGCACTAGGCACCCCAGCCTTCTTAAGGATACTGTAGATCTTGTATGAAGAGAATTGTGGGTGTGAGGAAAGCATGTGTTAGGATCGTGGCAAGTGGTGCTCCATGGTCTATGCCCTGTGGGAGAAAAAGAAAGGCGTGACAATTTGATTGATCGACTCTATAAAAAACGGTTGTATGTGGAATATTTCCATATAATCTTTTCGTACTTTAAACATCAAAACGACTTTTATGAAGCTCGAAATACGACAGAATCTAGCCTAAGCAGCAGTTTTTTGCAGTTATTATACTGCTAATACAGTTAAAAACCTGCAAGCAGTCGCATCTATTATGCAGGTCTAATTAAAACCGGCAACTTACAAGCTGTTCCTAAAACGCGACCAAGTCACTTCACGGTCTGTATACCTAGGAGTATAAGTAATTTTCGAGTACTACCCTGAATCGGCAACTGTCTGCCTACAACTCTTGAAAAATTAGGCTTTAATAAGTTTTAATGTTTATAATTGTTGAAATTCATCTTATTTAAGACAACCTTTCTTTATTATGATAATAACGAAGACAATAGCAAAATATATTTTGGGTGGAAATTGTAGAGAAAGCGCGAATATCCACAGCCGCTCCCACCGCTTTGTTTTAATTTACAAAAACAAATTAATCATTATCCTTTAGTTTGATTAAAATGGCGAAACCATTAATTAACTTTTCCTTTTATATTGTACCTTAATTATATAGACTTCGTTAAATATAATTTATGAAATTACTCATTATTCTTTGTTTAGTCTATATATCAAAGGAAATAAGAAAAACTTAATATTACTGATAGTAAAGAATGGAGAAGATCTATGCTTGTTTAAAAGTAATTTGATCGTAAAAGTGGGTCGATACTAAAAGTGCCTACACACTAATCGATTACTAGTAATGTTGATCGATTAGTAGATCAATTGATCAAAATGGTCGGATTGATAGCCATTCTATAGTCGATCGATTATGTAAAATAATCGAAGACATACCCACTTTAATATGTTTTTTTTATTGTGACACAACATCTGACTCCATCCCGCGTGATGATAAGCAAGAGGAGTTCCAAGAGTGACGACGACTGAGAAAACCGAGTTTGTTCACGGCTGCCTCAGCCGCCGTCACCATTCCGGCCAAAGGTGCTTGTAATATTGGCTTGTTTTTGGATTAAATTAAAAACCACTTTCCAGTACCAATATATTTTTGATATTATTTATACTTTGGTCGTCTAGTTTCTATGATACAAGCACGTTTAGTAGCTTAAATTAGGAATTTAGAAATAAAGGAAAAATAATTAATTTTCACGCGTTACTCTACGACACCCACCACGTATTGTTGATCTACCAGCACGTATTGTTACTGCAACTCGTCGACGAGTCGACAATAGAGTAGGAATAAAAAAGACGTCGACCGTTCTATTCAGTCATTAATCGATTGGTGTGTAGGCCCCCCTTAAACTCCGCTATTTCCAGTAGTCACTTTATTCGTTGTATTGGAAAATATAGTTATAAAATTGAAGGCTTTGTTTTTCAGTTGTTCATTCTACGTTAGATCCGATATTCCCTTCAAAAGCTTCCAGTCACTTTTGTGTTGTTACATTTTTTTAATTCGTGTTGCATATGTTTTTATTCATGCATATTTTTTAATATTGAGATGCGATATCTCATCTCTATTTTCCTGGTAAGCAAGGGAAAGCCCGGCGACTAAAAGACCCGTATCAGTTTACGAAGACTCCAACAGTTATCCCTGGTCCCGGTCGTTGTCACTAGATAGTGGGTGCGACTTGAAATCTGATGCATCCTAAGTCGCAATGGCTAAACCACAACTCAGACAAAGGCCTGCGCCCAGGAATAATGGGATGAATAAACTGAAAATTAGGATATCATACTTCCTGTGTGAAGCAGGAGTATCATTGCTACTACAGTTAAAGCAACTGCAAGTAGTAGTCACATCCACTATGCAGCGACTAAGTTACTTCACGGTCTGTATACTTGTAAATGGTGGTAGTACCCCGGATCGGCTGAAAGAAAGAGAAAATAGGCAAGGCACCAGTTCCTACTCTTTATCTTTTGTCTTTCTTATAACCATCTTCTGCTGCACATAGGATCTACCCAGAAATCTACACACTGGTCTGTTGGAAGCTGCTTACCTCTAGAGGTTTTCTGTCACATTTACCTTAAGCTTCTTCTTGGTGAACGTCTCACGCTGCTTTTTTCCATAGGTAGTCTCCATTTAAAAAAAATTCGGTCCCAACGGGCATATGATCAAGCGATGCGTGAAGAAGCTCCTTTACCCGCCATAGTGACGGCGGCTGAGGCAACTGTGAAATTAGATGTTTTTTTCTCAATCGTAGGCGCTTATATCTTCTCTTGCTTACCATCATGTGAGTCGAGGTCAGATGTTGAGTTACAATAAATAAAAGCTGTGTGCCCTGCTATTTACTATAATTATTAAGCTATGTTAATAACTTTGTTATGCACTAAATCATGAGCGCTCATAAATCAACATAGATACAATTATGGGCATCAACAAACGGTGTCAATCGGTCCATTAAATCGTAAACTATCATCGGAATAGTTCTCATGATATATATACGTACTAAGATCAAGTCGTATACTACTGATAATAAATCACAATTTCGTCTCGACATTGAAATCTAGCAGTTAAAACAGTGCGTGTTTTCGTTGTCTTCCGTCAAGCTTTAAACAATATTAATATACAAAAGTTATTAGAAGCAATTTAGTTAAAAACGTATACTATTCGATGTTTGTCACGAATGGTGCAACTGGCATCTTGTCGTTTGAAATGGCTTTCTAAAGGGGCGTTCTAATAGTGTTTTATGTTCAGCAGTAGACGGCTTCTGGCTGATGATGATGATTGTTAAATCCCTACTATTATGTTTTATTTCCACCGGTTATTTGTGACTTTCACTATGTCGTCAGTCCGCCTGTTAGTAGGCCTACATACGCAGCGTCTTTCGGTTCGTTGTCTCCACTATAAAACTTTTTTTCATATCAGTTGTCGGTTCTTCGAGCGATGTATATAGTTCAATGAAAAAAAATCTCCTTGACCACGATGGCTGCAAAGCTCTTGAAACGTTGGAATAATAATAAAAAATGTAACATCAAAACATAAAATTGTTGCATAAAATTGTTTAAATCATTTATCAATGTTCGCGCAAAATCTAAGAAAATACTAAATAAATGAACTATTCTGAGCGGAGGACAATGGAAACAAATTTAGTGATGTGCAACAACTCAAATCCCATTATATCGATAGACACATACTCCCAACACGACAAGTCTTTCAACCGTGCGATGTCACACGTTCATGGTATCACGACAAGTATTAAGATTATCCCTCCTATACGGGGTTAAACTAACAAGTGTACTTCGGCAAGGTTATTATAGTTAGCATTAATTAATATTAGGGTACCAGTGATAGTACCAGTGATGTAAAGGAAGCGAGAGAGTTGTGTAAGAATCGTGGCAAGTGGCGCTCCATTGTCTCTGCCTATTCTTGTGGGAAAAAGTCGTGACAATTCGATTGATTGATTGATACTAATACCACCACCTACATGAGGGCATTGGTAGACAGTTGGTGGTTATTTTCCTTGTCTGCCGATTCTGGGAAGTACTATCACATACCACGAAGTGACTTAGTCGCGTTTCGGGATTATCTTGTGAGCTGCCGTTTTTAATTAGGCCGTAAAAGATACGATTGCTATTTCAACGAATGTAAAAGCTGTCGCCACTATTCACGGACCGCAACCTAGCCTAACATAGAAATGTAAAATAATATATTTAGGCCTAGAAATGTATGATCATTTATTATACATAATCGTTTATAATTACGAAGTAAAGTCTATGTATTTAAGATATAACATATTAATATAAGAGCCCCTAATTCTAAAAGTTGCCAGTACCAATGTATCTTTGGTATATGGCTTTGATCGTTCTGTTTTTATGAAACAATCACGTTTAGTAGTTTAGTATAGAAATGTAAATATATAACTAAATAATCAATATTTGTAACTAATTAGAATAGATTATTATAGGAATGTTTAACTGCGCAATTCGTGGAATTGAATTACAATAAAAAGAATTCGAAATATATCAGGCAAAGATAATAAAACATTATATTAACATTTCATTTGAAATTTTAAAAATACTACAAATTTTATTGCATTTAATATTTAAATAAAAGCGCTATTCAATAATTCTCCTATCATTCACAAAGAACGATTTTAAACGTTAAAATGAATTGGTATTCCATTTTTTTCATTGTTCTTTCACTTTGCAAAATCTGTTGCAGCGAGGTTATTTCTGTGTATGCAGATGTCTACAAAAACAAAGAATTCTTCACAAAAACCTATCCATGGATAATTGAGCAAATTGGTGGAGAACTTCACGTCGATTATTATTTGCTTGGAAGTGGCAGATACTCAATTCCGCAAATGTGCGCGCTGAGACAACTTGAGTACAACGTCTTTCTACAATCGCAGTATCTTCAATGCGAAGCCGAGGGAAGACCTTCTCAAAAATGCCTCTGCGAATCTGGTATTAACGCTGACGATTTCCGTAATTGTGTCTTGTCAAGCGGCTCTTTAGTGAAGCAGGCTTCGTTAAGGTATGCCCAATTGAGGATAGATGCAAGTCCTGTTGTAGAAATAGGATGGAAGAATACGATTTTCGAAGTCACCGATGACTGGTATTTAAAGAAGATTTGTACTATATTTGGTGAGGATCTCCCAAGAGGATGCATAGTTCCTTTTACTTGTTGCAATCGCACCCAACCGGCGTATACAAATGTAGGGGTTACACATTTTGACTGTTCCAATTTTGAATGTTACGATGAACTAGATGATATTACGAGTACAACTAGTATGACCATTGTTAGTGATAAAAATGGCGTTTAGTTCGTTCAACTACATAAATTTAATTGTATTCTATATATATATATATATTCTTGCTCGACATATGACTGCAGACCGCTTGATGTTACTACAATTAAATAACTGCATGTAGCAGTGATATCGGCTATGGTGGCCTAGATGAATATTTTCCTTTTGTTCATAGACTTTACAAAATCTTACTTTTTCGAAAGTCAACTAAGCTATATTGCTTTAAACCTTATTTAAGCAATTATATGAAAACTAACGAATGCATTACTTTGACTTTTTATGTACATTTATTTATATGATAAATATATTTATTTATTTATTTAAATCCTTTATTGCACCAAAATAAACTTAAAATTAGATACATAGGCGAGTTTAGTGCCTATTAGGCATTCTCTAACAACTAACCTTTGGGATGATGAGAAATTATTGGCAGGATGCAAATATACTACAAATTAAATTTCATAAACTACATACAAGTACCACAAGTATATATATACATATATGTAGGTAAAAATAAATATACACAATTATATACTTTTTTTTTACATTGGCACTCTTGGTCAACTTGCTTGATTGTGAGTCAAGCAAGTCGAGGTCAGATGTTAGGTCACAATTAAAAAACCGTAGTATAGTAGTAGTGCAATAGTCTGACACACCAAAAGCATGGGTTCAAAACCACTTGCCGGTACTAATGTATCTTTGATATACAATATATACTTTGGTCGCCCTGTTTCTAATGATACAAGCACGTTTAATTAAATAGCTTGTTGTTTGTTGGTATAGTAATGTAAATAATAAATTAAAATATTTTTAAATATTTGACATAGAGTATCATATTTGTTTTATTTATTTGTTTAGATATCTCAGAACCTCATCTGATTGCCATGAGCAAGCTTTTTGGAAAAACCATCACGCAGTGATATCGTACGTGTCCCGCAGTCTCAAGTCATTCGTATAATTGTAACTTACGCACCTAATTCCTATCGATACGAAACGATGGAGCAAGAAACGAGAAGAGATCTATACAGGTCCTTAAACATAAAAATAAAACACTATTTTTGGGTATTTATTAAGAGTGCTATTAGGCAGTGGTGCCCAGTCTGCGACCCGGGGTAGTACTACCACTTACAAGTATACTGCTACTTACAGTTATTGAATTGAATAGTAACAATCACCTCCATTCATGGACCGCACTTCAGCCTAATATCGGGCGGAGTGATTTCAAATGTCGACAGATTGTATTTCGGCATAAATTATTAAATGAAAAAAATGGATATAATGGTTATCTAGTATACGTTTATGTCACATAAACTATGTGCACTAGGCAACCCAGCTTTCTCATTAATTGATGGATTGGATTTGGAGTTATACTTGTTTAGTTAAAGTTTTCCCAAGTGCATATATTCCCTTGTTAATTTAGTTTTTGCGGCCGGCATAATTACAACAATACATAAACATACAAATACGAACATTCAACCTAAAGTTTATGTAGCAAAAGAAAAATTTAACGATAAACCACCGCTAGGCTGAAACAGCGGCGTGCACTAAAATGCGTGTTGCGAGTCAGAGATTAACTATATTGACCTATCTAATAGTGATGGGAAGTCGAAAAAGTATATATCGATATATTAAATGACGACAAATGCATGACGTTATTTTTTTAGATTTCTATACTAAGCTACTACTCTAGTATAGAAATGTGGAAACAGGACGACCAAAGTACAAATATCGACCATACATTAGTAACGGTGAGTGGTTTTGAACCCGTGCTTTCGGTTTGCCACTACACCACGGTCGCCCACGGTTATAATTGCTTTATTGTCTCTGCCTATCCCTGTGGGAAAAAGGCGTGACGATTTAATGATGATGATGATGTTATTAATAATCTGTGATATGAAAATCATAATAATAAAAACAACGAAAATTTATAAATCACACGCAAACTAGACTAGACACGTCTTATTTCAATCAAATTGTCTTGCCTTTTTCCCACAGGGATAGGCAGAGATAAGAGACAAAGAGAGGCGTCTTATTTAAACAAGGATAAGCGAAAACAACGAATCCACCGTCCTCTCTTCGATTCAAATACGCTTCTGGAAGTGTTTAAACCTCTAGGATTGTTTTGGCAGCGCTGATTTGACTGAGGTTACGAAAACTTTAGAGCTCTTTCGCAAAAACATGGTGGTTTTATGTGTTTTTTTGTCGCCTATACCACGAAGAAAATTTAACCTTGTTCTCACCCTATCGTTTTAGCCTCATGATACCCGCACAGTTCAAGGTGGTAGTTGCGTATTTTTTTTTGTATTGTGACATGACATCTGATCTCGACCCGCCTGATGATAAGCAAAAGGAGGTCCAAGAGTAACAACGACTAAAAAACCGAGTTAGTTCACGGCTGTCTCAGTCGCCGTCGCTAAGGTGCTTCTTCACACATCGCTTGAAGGATTCAAGGTCATAGGATGGAGAGGACACATGGGCTGGCAAAGCATTCCACTTGTCGATTTTTCTACAAAAAAAAGACGCACAGAACTTTTTATTTTAGTTCGACTGCCGATTCGGTCGATAGAATGCGGATGCTTTCCCTGACCTGTGCGAGTATTGCGACAGGGATAAAGAGCTCAGGCTGTCTCAGCGGTGGCAGTAAGAAACGACAGAAGTTAGATTACAGTCATGTCGACTTTACAGATTCTACATAATGACAATCTTAACTGTATCCCTAATCTTAACTGTAGGCGCGTCGTTTCTTTGTCGAACCATTAGGAAGCACCCATATCTGGGCGGTATAGTAACAGTGCCTGGCGTACAGCTAAACCGGGTCTATGTTTTCGGTCGTTGGCTCTTTTGGTTTGATAACTAGTCAGTTAAGGTCAGATGTAGCGTCATAATAAAAAAAGGTGCCACGATCCTTACTTTATTTCCATCACATGATATTTTTTTATGGTATGTATTAAAAACGTAAAAATCTTAATAATTATTATCGATATATTTAACATCGACATAACAATAAAATATATGTATTCATCACTATTTTTACGTGAGATCGCGTTTGGTATTCGACGCAATCCCGATGAGAACAATAATTTACATGCAACCCCCCCTCCCCTCTGCTCTGGTAACTTGCCGCTACCCCCTTAGGAATTCCGTCACGGCAAAAGCACTTTTTGTACGACAAATTGGATTGACCTTTTTTTAGTAAAGCAACCGGCTTTTCCGCTCTTTTTCCTGATTCGACTGGACGAATTGTTTTAAGAAAAGTGCATCTACTTAATTATTCAGATTGTTGTTTTGGCACTACTTGACTTTATGTTACTTGTAGGTAGAGAGCGGACTAGATAAAAGCGACTGCAATTACAGTGAAATAACTGCATGTTGTGATCCCATACAATATATCGGCCTACTACGAGTATGAACCGAGACCGTTTAAGCTAATCCCGAAGCGCAGCTGAGTTCATTCACGGTTGATTGTATACTTAAACGGTAGCTAGTTATGTCTGTATAACAGTCTACACGCGGCCATGGTGTACTGGTAAGACAATTAGTCACCAATACTGAGAAACCCCGGTTCAAAACTACTTGCTGATACCAAAATATCTATAGCACTTTGGTAGTTCTGTTTCTATGATACAAGGCACGTTATTATTTCCTAACTAGTTGGTATAAAAATGAATCATTCGAACGAATGAACGAAGATTCATGAGTTTTTCATGAATCTTCGTTTTTTTTTAATTTAGATCTTTTTATTTAAAACAACATTTTTTTTCTAAAACGAAATAGTTGTTAATAACATAATATTATTAATATTAATATTAATAAATACATAAAATATATTACATCAATAACAAGTTAAATTTTTGCAGTAAAATTGAAACAATGCCACATTCGTTTGAAAAAGCTATCAGGCGCGAAAGTCGTAAAAATATTTAAAATTCCTGTAATTATTACAATGAAAATATTCGTTCTATTTTCAATCTTATTTGCATTAATACATGGGTTTTTTATACGTGTTATGAATATAATTTTATGAAACTATTATTACGTCGTACGTTTTGCGTCGCGAAAATGGTTTTACTTTTTAAGATGCGACTTGCCTGATGGTACTCAAGGGAAGGTCCAAGAGTACCGATAATCCCGAGTACAAGTACGTACTATTTCCGTTCAAAGCACATATTTGTTTCATAACATTCATTTTGAATATTTTATTCACGTTTCTGGCTCTTTATTTCTTTTTTTGACATCCAAAGTTCTCTTCATACAAGTTCTATGGTTATTCATACGGAACCTGTTTGCCGACCGCACAGGGTCTTAATGACAATAAGAATAAGAAATGACATAAGGATGGGCTTTGTTGACAGTTGAACTCCATTAATGAGCTTCAAAATTAAAATTGCGACCGCGCAACAAACTATGAATCGATGTTCATTTTCATTAAGAAATTTGAAACTTATTACCCGAATGAATAAAAGTTGTTTTTCACACTAACAGCGTTTGACAAGTGGGAATGAATTTTATTTTTATTCCCAATGAAGTTGCGCGGTTGGCCCCCTGCGGGTCGATTGTGTAACACTAGTAACAATGGGAATGGGCTTCGTTTTGACAGTTGAACCCTATTGACTCATTAACAGAATAAATAACGATAGTATTGAATTAAACAAATTTTATGCGGCTTGCTATCGCGGTTTTTTTGGTTTAGATTTTACATTTTTTTTATTATTCCGAGGTTTCGAGAGCTTTGCAGCCATCGTGGTCACGGAGATAGTAGATAGTAAGCCGTATAAAATTTGTTTAATTCAATAACAATGTTTGTGCAAAATTTAAGAAAATACTATCAATTTTTTTTCTGCGGCGATAGTAAGCCTCATAAAATTAGTTTAATTCAGAATAAATAATGTTCGAGTATCCATCATGTTGGCGGATGTACTGTAACGAATACATCCTTGGATCCTTCAAGCGATGCATGAAGAAGCACCTTTGGCCGGCATAGTGACGGTGACTGAAGCAGCCGTGAATAAACTCGGTTTTTTCAGTTGTCGTCACTTTTGGGCCTCCTCTTGCATATCATCAGGCGGGTCGAGGTCAGATGTCGTGTCACAATAATAATATGTAAGTATAAAAGCAATGTACCAGGAATGTACCTAAAATGAAATTCAATGTATCTCTTTTATTTTGTAGTTATCACCAAAAGTAAGTGAGCCGCCATTCTGATATCAGAAGTTACGCAACCGCCTCCCCTGCTTCGATTAAAACAAATAAATTAATAATCTAAATAAATTTTAATAATAAATGTTTTTTTCTATCGTCAATAATAGGAAATTCAAGAGTTTTCAAGTTTCAGAATATTTAAAATTTTATTTTCTTAGTATATACAAAAAACTCTCGTCAATTTTGTGTGATATTGAAAAGTTGTTGCGCCATTTGGCGAACTCCCTTCGGTCACGCACTTAACTTAGTCCCCAAATTTTGGTAAGAATTTACACGCTCAAGTTATTATTATTAGCGTAAAAGGCGTGACAATTTGATTGATTTGATTAAATAATAAATTTGTTTTTTAGCTTTAATTTGTTATATTTAATAATTCTTAATTATTATTATACATTAATCATAATTAATATTAAAATTAAACACAACATTGTTACTAACCAACTAATAATTAAATATAATTTAACTATAAGTAAAAAATATCATCCAATGACGTCGCATCAGAGATAGTCCCAAGGAGACTGGCAACATTTCCCCTTTGTATAGCAAGGCTAATACGTTGGCAGAAATAATTGCCAGCCTTCCTGTCTCCAGACTTCTCCGCCAGCCGCCTGGACAACTCCTTGGCCAGGCGCTTAGCTGATGGTCCCCAAGGGCCCATCGTCTCGACCCCAAACGGCGCAAATTCGTAACCAGTACCGAGGTTAGCGTATTTGCGCAACTTGAGGTTCTCAGCAGAAATCGCCGCACTTCCCGCGCTTAACGAAGTCGCTTGGATGTGAGATGGGGCTAATGTGTCTACACAAGTCGCATCCCACACCAAAGACCTGCCAAGCTTCCATGGCCCAACAGTCATTTCGTCAGGTATCTTGCCATCGCTCCGCGCAATACCACAGGGTTCTAAAATTGCGGGCACTCCAACAGTGACAAGAGCCCTTCGGATGATATCGTTGAGTGCCGCGTGACGGGGAATGCGACCGGCACTTCTGGCACAAGAATGCCCGTGGTGTCCAAGATTATCCACCGGTTCTCCGCACCGACACTGGTGTTAATGGACAGTCCGGGCTCCGAGACGAAGACATACCGCCAGGGTCAGGGTATTTCTGTCAAGGAGTGTCCCAACCGATGCAGACGGAAAAGCCTGCAACCAGAAACCCGACTCCCTAGTAGAGACGGCAATGAGGCGAGCCCGCTCTCTCATGTTACTGGAAGATAATATATCTTCCATTACCATTTTGCAGAGCGGCTCGTCCCATAGTCGTTGAAATTTTGGTGAAATTGGTAGCGAAATATTGGGGCACGCAACTGACCAGGCATCTCTGGCATCCGACATGTACGCCGGCTCCACGGAACCCAAAGATGGGTTTGTGATGCTCCCGTAGAGCTCGACAGTACTATATACTGACGACAGAAACGCTGGCAGTGCTACACTAGAAATTTTGCGAGTTCCCAGACCTCCAAACCGAATTGGCAGTGAGGCCTGGGCCCATGTACGGTCGTTCATTGGACAATTTAGGATTTCTGTTAGTGTATTTTGTAAAAGTTTGTCTAGTAATAGTAGTTCATTGGGAAATTTCCAAAGTTGGGAGCATCGGAGTACATATGTAAATTTGGGGGCAAACAAACAAAATCGGATGATAAAAAGTGCCATGTGTGGTTGAATTTGGAATAAGCGTTCTGAAGTTGAGTTAAATTTTGTTAATTGTTCCTGAACGTAAATTTGAATCGATTCATCAAGGATTGGTGATTCTAGAAGTCGAAGGGTTTCGTTGTTTAAAATTTTTATATTGGGTGCCAGACTATTAAAAATGGAAATAATTTTAGATTGTTCGCCAGGTGTTAATAAATTAGAAAGATACAGTTCGCATTTCGCAAAATTTAGCTCTAAACCAATGGCCTTAAAATCGTTTATAATTTTTTGTAAATCCCTAAGAACTGTATCTGCGTTTCCTGCAATCGTGCCATCATCGAGATACCATAAATTAAATTTTGAATTTAGGCTGCTTATGATCTTGTGAATTGTTAAACTGAAGATAGCAGGACCTAGTGGATCGCCCTGTTGGCAACCAACTGCTGATACTAAAGAGTGATTTTTATAAATTAATTTTGAAGGGGTGCTGTAACATTGCCAAAGATAACTGTAAATTTCAGGGGTGTGTTGTTTAATTTGTTCCAACATGGCACCTCTAAAATAATTAATATTAATTAGACTAAATATTACAAATATTTGTTTTTAAATAACAGGCCGACATAGTGGCGGCGCCTGAGGCAGCCGTGACCTAACTCGGTTTTATCATTCGTCGTCACACTTGGACCTCCTCTTATCATTAGGCGGGTCGAGGTCAGATGTGGTATTAATAAAAAAACAAGAAGAGGCGAATATTTGTTCCGGGTCTGCTTGTTTAAGACTAGAAGACAGTGGTGTCCAGTCTTCCGATCCGGGGTGGTACTACTACTTACAAGTGTACAGGCCATATAGTGACTTAGTCATGTTTCAGAATCAGCACTTAAGTTGTCGTTGTTTGATTGCAGTAGCAGACGCCTCTAGTCATAGACCACACTCCAGCTTAACATCAGGCTGTTATATTTTGAGCGCCAATAGTATATGCTTAAAAATATATAGGTATGTATTATATTACTAGTCTTACTTGAAAGTGTAAACGCGCATCTATGCGTTAAGGCGATAATACTTGTTTATTTCTCTTTCTAGACTATCTCTTTCCTTTCTTGAATCTTCACCCGAATCACTGATTGCCGTTAAGAGCAGTCCTCACAATTACACCCGGACAACTTTAAAGCTATTAAATCAATTTAACACTCGAGTGCAAAAATAAAGGCACAAACAATATTTCTAATGAAATAATATTTATTCTGTGTAATATACTCAATAAGCATTAGAAAAATGTAAAATTAAACTAAACTTAAAATCTAGGTTGCCCAGTGTCCATAACCGTAAAGCCTGAAGAGAATTGTGAATGTGAAGAAAGCAAGGTAGTTGTGTCAGGATCGTGGCAAGAGGCCGTTGTCTCTGCCCCTCTGCCCCTATCCCTGTGGAAAAAAGGTGTGACAATTTAATTAATTCATTGATTAAAATTTTTAACTTCATTCCTACAAATTTGAATACAAAAAATGTATGATCCCAGTATCCAGACATAACTTTCCTGCTTTGTTTACATAGCCGTTTTGTGCTTTCTTTAAATCCAGCCAATGCGTAACGTGGATATACTAAGTATGTGCTATTTATAAATTGAGTAGTTTAAAAAAATGTTGTTAAACTTGAGTGCGAATGCTACTACAGTTAAATCACTGTAAGTGGAAATCACATTCACAATACCGGCCTAGTTGGAACTGATTTACAAACTGATCCCGGATCATATGAAATAATTTTCTTTTACTACTGGGCTGGTTCTGGTCTTCGTTTATTCACAGAGGATTTGACTACTTTATCACGCTTGTCAACAGTTTTAAGACATGTCAACGTCGACTTTTTAATAAGCGCGCTCTAGTAACAACGAGTGGATTCTGTAGTTTAATTTACCATTTGAAAGACGAGTGGGATGGATATATTGTGCGGGCACCTTAACTAGCGTGATCAAATGATCTGCGACTCTACTTGTAACATACTCCTAACTTTTTCTTCCTTCACATCTAATATCCATCATTTTGCCTCACACATGAGCTCTACAATCAAGCTTAAGTTATAAGATTGTCACTTTTTCCTTACACGCAAGTGTATTTCATCTCGGGTTGAGAAGTTGATTCGAAAAGTTTAAGAAATAATTGTCAAGACACAGATTTGTCGGCAGTTAAGCACTTAAGGTCGGTAGCAATTTTGGAAGACAGTTATAAATTTATTAGAAAACAAAATTTTCAACTTCTCAACAAGTTTCTATCATAGCACCTCTGTTTTAGACACCAATACTCGTATGTATACTTACATATTTATTCTTACTTACTTATATATACTTACATTACATACAAGTTTATGTGGAGTTACAATAGCGGATAGAATAAGTGCGCAATAGATGTGGTTTGAAAGAGGATGTGGTGACAAGGATTGACAAATGAATGCTTAGATGGTTTGGGCACATGGAAAGAGTGAGTGAAAGTAGATTGATGAAAGGAATTTATAAATCTCATGTCAATACATGTTAACAATATACGTTAAACAAGGCAAGCCCAGGAGGGTGTTTTTCGACCAAATCGGAGACATCCTCAAGAAAGCTAGGTTGCCTAGTACGCATAATCATAGAGCTTGTATAAAGAGGATTGTGAATGTGAAGGAAGCGAGGGAGTTGTGTCAGGACCGTGGCAAGTGGCGCTCAATTGTCTCTGCCTATCCCTGTAAGAAAAAGGCATGACAATTTGATTGATTGATTGATACAAGTTTGTCATTAAAAGAAAAACACAGGTACTAAAAGATAATGTGTATGTCAGGATAGTGAAGAAGTGGCGCTCCATTGTCTCCAATTCTCGTAGAAATTGAGGTGAGATCGGTTAGTTCGATAGATATATTTAAATACAGTACAGGCACAAGACATTATTTCTCCACTGATAAACATAGACAGTGGTCTGCTGGAAGCGGCCTCCATGTAGCTATTTTTGCCTAACGATCAGACAGAACATTTTTCCAAATGTAGTTTCCATTCAAGAACTCTTCAGCCCCTTATCGTGCCTTGTAAAGTAAAATAGTAAAATTTCGTTTTATAAACTAGTATTTTAAACGTAATTTTATTTTCTATTTTTATATGTGTTAATCGAGGCAGACAGGGGAGGGTGTTCTCCGGCCAAATCAGAGAAATCCTTAGGAAAGCTGAGTTGCCTAGTACCCATAACCATAGAGCTTGTATGGTTGTAAGGTATTATTAGTAAGGTATATTATGTACTAGCGGCCCGCTCCGGCTTCGCACGGATATAAAATATATAGCTTATGTCACGCACTGAAAAAACGATTAAATCGATTTTGATTTAATCATTACTGCCGTCAGAAATATTTATTTAATTTTAACAATATTTTTAAAATTTACTAATGCCTATAAATTTATTGAAATGAGCGTAAAGCATCATCAGCGCGGGTAAACTATTTAGGAAATATTAATACAAATTACAAATGAATTTAGAGCGTATAGCTTAATCATAAGGTTTACTTTACTTTGGTATCGTTTAGTTGGTAATACTTTTCACTAATTAGCTTAAATCTATAGAGCCCTGCAACGCGCGATATTTGTTTTAGATTTTATTAATTAGGCAATAGGCCTGAAAGTTCATAATTTGTCCATAGAATTATAGGTTAAGGTCAAAAGTCGAGTAGCTAGCGATGCTGGAAAAACAAAGATCCCTAGAAAGATCCTTACGCCTCAATTCCCTCGAGGATAGGCAGGAACAACGTGGCGCTACTTTCCATGATCCTGACACAACTCTCTCGCATTCACAAAAGCCTGTTCAATTGTATACCTATATTACAAAAACGTAATTCAATATTAAATTAAAGCTTACGTTTATTATTTACCTTATTAATCCTAACCTAATTGGGTTAATAATATACATAAATATATTTACAATAGCTAATTATTTATATAATTGTGGGATTTCAAAAATACGCAAAGTACTATCTTGGATATAAACAGAGATCAATTAAAAATACTTAAAAAATAATTTGCTATTCGTGCGACTAAAAACGAAAGATAATCAACAACAAAAGAGAAACGCTACGTCCCGCAATTTTTTAATCTGTAATATATTCGAAAATATTCATTTAAATCATATGCTGTAAAGGGCCATATAGATCTATATTAAATCAACAATGTGTTTAAGGTATTTAATTGGATAAGAATTAATGCTGTATTGGTTAAAATCGCTTCGAAAATTAGCCATTATTTGTCGTAAAAAGTAAATGACAAAAAAATGTTATTGTAGGATATCCATAAGAGATAGACATGTACCATCGCAGAGTTTTCTGTAGACCTTTTCAATGTGTACAATACTTAGTACAATATTTTAATAAATCTCGTAGGGTTCAGCTTGCGTTTCCAATGTAAGCGAAAAAAATGTAATTATTTACGACATCACATTAAAAACCTCAAAAATAACAGTATTTCTCCACTATTTAATGGATGTTATTATACATAAAAACCTTCCTCTTTAATCACTCTATCTATTAAAGAAAACCGCATCAAAATCCGTTGCGTAGTTTTAAAGATTTAAGCGTACATAGGGACATAGGGATATAGGGACAGAAAAAGCGACTTTGTTTTATACTTTGTAGTGATATAGCTTGTAAGGAAGCGAGGGAGTTGTGGCAAGCGGCGCTCCATTGTCTCTGCTTATCCTAATTTGATTTGATTTGATATTTTCTTTCGTGTAAATAAATATATTATACTATAATACATCTAAGTGTAGATGTATGAAGAGAACGATAATCAAAAGAAATATGTTAGACAATACAAAAACAGTTGATGCGCGACACAATTTTAACATTTCAAAGCGTTTTCTTTTGAACAAAAGTTGGTGTCAGTGTCTTTAATGTCTGCCATTTCAATAGACCGACTTTGATATCTCGAAACAATAGCATCGAAATAATGAAATATTTTCTTACAATGTATTAAATACTCTTTGTTGTTTATTAAGAGAAAAATACAACAATATTATTATAGTTTATTGTTAATTATATTTTTTGCCTCATTATGAAATCCATTATCGAGGCGACCGTGGTGCAGTGGCAGTGCAATGGTTACGCAAACCGAAGAGCACGAGTTCCAAACCACCCAATACCATTGTATCTTTGATATATGTGTCGTTCTGTTTCTATGATACAAGCACTTTAATAGCTTAGTATAGAAATGTAAGTAAATAAAAAAACACTAAAAAAATAATAAATATATATATTAGGAATATGCGCATAACCATAGCCTGTATAAAGAGAATTGTGGATGTGAAGAAAGCGAGGGAGTTGTGTCAGCACCATGGCAAGTGGCGCTCCATTGTCTCTGCCTATCCCTATGGGAAAAAGGCGTAACAAATTTGATTGATTGAAATGGTAAAACATAAAAATATCACTAGATTAACAGTTAACACAAATAGCAGGCACAGAAATAAATCAACAATCCAATGTAAGCAAAATGCAGTAGAATGAATAACAATTAATCAATCAAATCAAATTGTCACGCTTTTTTCCTACAGGGATAGGCAGAGACAAAGGAGCGCCACTTACTACGATCCCGACACAACTCTCTAGCTTCCCTGATATCTACAAATCTCTTTATACGAATACAAGCTCTACGGTTATGAACACAGCTTTCTTGGGTCTATTTTTCTGGAGGAATATAGTTAAGCTATCTAGAAAACATAGTGAAATTAGGCACAATAATAAAGCCGAGCAAAGAATAAAATTAGTAATTATTTAGACTTTAAAAATGTTATACTTTTACTTAAAATGTTTATTGGCAAATGCCTTAAATTTAAAAAAACTGTGACAATTTTTATATTTCTATATTAAGCACCTAAATACTTGTATCATAGATACATGATGACTAAAGAACATTAATAAACGATACACTGGTACCGGCTAGTGATTTCGAAACTGAGCTCTTGGTTTTCGTGATCTTTGATTGCACTACCACTAATGATCGCAAACTACTTATGATGTGTACACATTATTTTTGGCCGACATAATGAGAGCGACAGACTTTATTGTAAAACGTTAACTGCATCGGTTTCTTTTTTTAGTCGTAGGCGCTGTTGGGCAAAGGTTGGGTTCTAATTTAAAAAAAACCAGGGTCTAACTTTTTCTTTAAAGATCATCCTAAATTTCTTTTATGTTCTAAAAAGCGCGGGGTCTCCTTTACTTTGTAAATATATTGAATCTAGAAAGTTTTTAAAATAAAACTTCACAAAATAAACCTTTAACTAAACTAACTTTTTAAGTTCTTGCCTTGTTGGTAATTAGTGCTAAAATTACAAACAAAATATTTTAAAATGTAAATAGCCGTGTTCCGTAGTGATGCTTGAAAAATGATAACGTGGCTAATGCACCAAGTACAAAGGCTAAGTAAAATTTAATTACGAACTTATTATGCTTCTTCGGCGAGGGCCTCGTAAACACAGACTATAAACCAGAAGTGATAGCGACTGAGGCAGTAGTGAATTAACTCGGTTGTTTCAGTCGCCGTCACTCTTGGATCTCCTCTTGCATATCATCAGGCGGGTCGAGATCAAATGTCATGTCTCGACTAACAATAAAAAAAAGTTTTTTTACTGAAAACTCAGACTATGTTTACACATACCTAATCGCCGTAGCTATGCCAGCCAGAGATGTGTTTTCACGCTTCGCTTAATGGACCCAAGTTATAGGATGGGGAGAAAATGTGAGCATAGCATTCCATTTGTCAAATGCTCGACAAAGAAACAACACACAAAATTGTTTAATTTGGTCAACAGAATGCGGACATCTAAAATCTAAACAGAATTAAAAGATCAAAAACAGAAGACTGCCTTATGCACTGTCTGATGTTAAATGATCTGCGCTGGTAAAACTCATTCTACCGCAAACATTTTTCAAAGAAGGCTTTTGTTTGTGGAAACTATACTCTTTCCTGTAAACAAACAATGCAAATTAACTGAAAAAATGTTGCCGTGATTACTTGTTTAAGACGCGGTTCTAAATACTTATCAATTTATATAACTATTACTGTGCGGCTGGTTTTGTTGAAATATACTTTCGAACTATCTCTTAATAGAAATAAATAATAATGTAATGGTACTTATAAATATTATTAACAATCAATAATTAGTTTAGATTATTAATATAAATTAAATACGAGGGCATTATCAATCATGTATTTATGTCGTTTTGTGTCTACGGTACAGTCATATAAACATGTTAAACATTTGATAAATTAAATATTAAAATATTTTACATATTACGAATTGGTAAACAACAACAAAATACAATAAATATTATTAGATGAGCTTTGTTTTTAAAATGTGAATTGAAATGAAATCAAACTATGATTTAAGCATTGGCTACAAAAATAGGCAGTAAAGTTATAAGAACTCGAGAGGAAAGTTTGTTAGGAACTTTTAATACAAACTTACATAAAAACAAATTGTACTCAACATTATTTAAAATACCTAAATCACCCACAAATTGTTAAGCTAGGCTGGCTCTCATAAGACACTATAGCTTAAAATATTTAGGTTATGTTATTTGTGAAAATTATTTGTTTTATTTATACAACGGTTATCTACGTTATATGACCGAATTCCGTCTGATCTCGAGCTAGAGTGCAGTCTAACATCGATGGCAGTCTGGGACCAGTCCATTATATTACAATAAGGATTCTGTCTAAATACGCTGTTTTTAATTACTAAAAACGTAAAAATATTTGTTCGCTGGACCATATAGCTTAACCATAAATATAAATGTATAGTTTAAGTGCCAATGTAAAGTATGGGCTGGAAAAAGCCGAAGAAATTCTAATGACCATATCTAGTAGACTAATGACATAGTGAAAGTCACGGGTAACCGGTAGATGCAACTGGCATCTTGTCGTTCGGAATGGCGTTCTATGGGGCCTCCCCATAGAACGCCATTATGTTTAGCATTGAACGCCTTCTGACTGATTATAATGATGATGATAATGATATCAACTCGCTGCTCCATCGTGCCCTCTGAGATCAGAGGGATACGTGGAGCACTTTTAGCCATCAGCCAACAAGAACCCCCTTAAGGGAAGTTATTGACTGATGCCCATGATGCACCGGCCCTACTGCTTTCCGTATCACCGAAGCGATTTGGTAAGTAGACAGATACACGAGAAGGTAGTTTGACATCGCACCCCAAAACGACTTGTATAGATGAAATAGTTGGAATAAGCAGGGCTCCAATTCTCTTATTATACGACAGCGAAATGACAAACTTGCACTAATACTTGAAATCGTAACCAATTAGCGAATAACAAATCAATGAGTAAACTATGTTGATTGGTTGCGACCGCGACGCAATTTCGCTGCTTGTTCGTCGCCATAATGTATTAAAATATTCAGGGCCCAGAATCTTTTACTACCCTCCTTCTCGACCACTCTTTAGATACTTTATCTCCAAAGTCGGGATTCACTCGAATTTAGTTTCAACTGTAATTTTCTGATCCACCTCACAGCTCAAAATCTTGCCCACGCTGAAATGTCCGCATCAAATACAGCAATTATCTGGCAAAAAACAATCGACTAGAGCTGAAGTCATTTTAGGTATAATTAAAACGATAAGTTATACCTTCTTTAAATATAAAAGCGTACCGAAAACAGGGTTGAACTACCAACCCTGTTTTCGGTACCAATGTATCTTATTTAACTCAAACCACCACGCCTTTAATTCCACAGGTATAGACAGAGCAACGGACCGCTCATTAACTGCGATTCTGATACAATACTCTCTAGCTTCGGAGAACGTGTAATGTTAAAAGAAAAAAACAGGACGATCTAAAAAATAAAACAAAACGAAAACATTAGAATATTCTAGATAAATAGGGAGCTTAGGTCGTTTTGTTTTACGAGTATAAAATGTACGATTAGTGTGGGGTGTTTTCATTTCGTACGTTGCTCGCTGGACTATTGTTTAGTATGGCTTTGACCTAAAACATCTAATGAGAGGCATATTCCTGTTCTTTTAGGGTTGGCAATAAATTAAAAGTAGGTTTTTATTATTTATTATTATTTTTCTATTGTGGATGGATGGATGGAAAAATAAAGTGTCTGGGTGGAAAGAAAGCCAAGAAAAGTTAGATTCGTGGTGAAAAGCGGTCCATTGTATGTCTATTTAAATAAGGAATATAGACGTGACAGAAATGGAAAATACCCCGCCTGCGGTCCATGTAGCAAATATCAGCCACTATGTCGACCAATTTAGTACTGATAACTTTTAAGTTGTTCTAAAAACGCGACTGAGTCACTTAACAGTCTTTATTTTTGTACATTTAAAAGTACAACCTGAATCAGCAGACTGGCAACTGTCTGCCTACCATTCTTGGATTTTTTTATATTCAATAGTTTTAAAGTTTTTTTTATTATTGTGACTTGCCTTGCCTGATGATAAGTCAGGAGGCATCTAAAAATGGCAGCGGCTAAAATACCGTCCGAGTTTACGCTTGCCTCAGTTGCCGCCACTATGCCGGCTAAAGAAAAATCCCATATCATGGACTTACTTGGATGTGATAGAGGTCTGAATAGGGAATATGCATGTGGTTTAAATATTGCTGCAAATTTTTCCCCCGATTCTTTATTGTACTAACATCATGCTAAAAAATATATTTTTTTAATTTTCTTTGTATATATTGCATAAAAGATTAAGCAAAAAGTGAAAAATAAGCAAGTGAAATTCAAATGAGTGAAACGCATCACCATTGGCCGAATGAAATGTGACGTCACATGCAGTGGCGGCTGGTGGATCATCGGACTGGTGGTGCACTTTAATTGCTCACTAAGTCTTGCAATATTACAACATTTTTTGTATGTATACTATAGTTCTTTCTATTTTTTATAAATTAAATCGATTCGGCCTTTTTTCCGAAGTGAAATGTTCGATCACTTTTTTATTAAAATCTGGTATTGTTTGAATTTTTTTCAATTCAAACAAATAGAAAACAAAAATAATACTAATTATTACGTAGGTAAACAAACAATAATTAACACGTCACGGGTTTACAGCGATACTATACTGATAACGAGTGGTCATCCAACATGGCCGTTGCGTCGCCGCCCACGCTGTTTTGTCAAACAAACCTTAGGCGCTTTCGCTCGTTCGGTAATCTTCGGTTCGCGCGTGCGGCGCACGGGAATAGACTATTTGCCCGGTACATTTTCTATGAACGATCTTTTGTCTCACGCGTCGGGCCTGTTGGCTCGTATCCCATACAAGTTGTACTAGCGGCCCTCGTGCGCTTCGGCGAGCGCACGAGAACAGCTAGTACAACTTGTATGGGAGACGAGCTAGTGGGCCAGACGCGTGGGACAAAAGATGGTTCATAGAAAAACTACAACTTCTTTACAGCGAAAATAAATCTAAATAGTTTAACAAAGAGTTTAAATTCTTTCGTCATAATTGGAAATTAGATAATATAATATATTTTTAATCCATTAAAATGTGGTGGTTCAGCGCACGAGCGCACTTAAGGGACAGCCGCCCTTGGTCACATGACACGTTCGAGGTCGATGCTCATATTGTGCGCGTAGTGTTTAAGAGAAAAAATTGCTGTTCTTTGTGTTTATGCAGTGTTTTTGTTTAGCTATTACAACTTAAAAATCCACATAAAAAACAGTAACACTTGTAGTAAACAAATACTGGTCATGACGTGTGACGTCATCAAAAGCCCGCGCTAAATGATGGCGTTCAAATGTGTCAAATTTAATCGAAGTTTTAAAATTATTTTTAAAAAATAATTAGAACTTTACCAACAATGTTTATATTTTTTATTATATTATAACGATGTAATAAGTGAATTAAACACATAAAAAAAATACATGCAAAAGTTCAAACATTTGGGATTTGATTCTAATGGATTTGATTCTTTGAGTAAACACTAATGAGTGGACCAAACGTGTTTTTTTTATTGTGACTCGACATATGACAGCACCCGGCCTAATGTTTGGCTGCAGTGCGGTTCATGAATTGATGTCATTGCTGCTACTATTTAATAACTGCAGTCACATCCACTATGCCGGCCTAGTTAGAACCGGCAACTTACAAGCTGATTCCAAAACGCGACTAGGTCACTTTACGATATGTATACTTGTAAGTGGTGGTACTACCCCAGATCGGCAGACTGGGTACCTGCCTACCACTCTTAGTATCCTGTTTAATGAGAACCATTCTCATTAAACAGGTTGGTAAAAAACCTGTTTTTTTTCTTAGGAAGGCTAAATCAATCAATCAAATTGTCATGCCTTTTTCCCACAGGGATAGGCAGAGATAATGGAGCGCCAATTGCCACGATCCTAACACAACTCCCTCGCTTCCTTTACATGCACAATTCTCTTTATACAAGCTCTCAGGTTATGGGCACTAGGCAACCTAGCTTTCTTAAGGATGTCTCTGATTTGGTCGGAAAACACCTTCCTGGGCCTGCCTTGTTTAACGTATCCCTTCACATGAGATTTATAAATAAATTGCAAACATAGTAAAAATTCATAATAGATGTAGGTACAGTCAGCAGCAGATATATCTGAGCACGCAATCCGATCAAAAGTATCTATACATTCAGAGTGGTCATAAATATCTACACACAATGTGTTGTCATATTAATGTGAGCATTCAATGCGTCAAAAATATCTATACACTCAAATAGTCAAAAATATCTATACACTCACTTGTCAAAAATATGTCAACAGACAATTCAGTAAATTTGTTTTAAAATATTACATATTATATGAGTGTGTAGAAATTTTTAACTATTTAACTGTATAGATATATTTGTCGCACTGAATGCTCACATTAATATGACAACTAATGATGTGTAAATATTTATGACCACTCTGAATGTATAGATACTTTTGATCAGATTGCGTGCTCACATATATCTGATGCTGACTGTACTGCTCATTTTCTCCTAGCCTAGGTTTTTTGTTTGAAAGAAATGAGAAATCTCAGCACGATGAATGTTTGAACTAGTATTAAAATAAGAAATATATATTAAAATTCTATTCTTTAGGCTTACAAAAGTAAGGTTCAATTAAAAATATTTTTTTAAGAGAAGCGTGCCTAGTAATACCGTGAAGTGACTTAGTCGCGTTTCTGCATTAGCTTGTAAGTTTCCGCTTCCAGGCCGGCATAATGTGTGTCTAGGCTAGTTGTAGTTATTTAGAAGTAATAGCAGTCGCTTTCAGGTCATCAGACCATATTGTGTGTCCAAAACTAAATACATTCTTGTGTATAATTGTTATTATACAAAAACAAAATCATTATTATTTAAGATAATTTATATTTACACTTTATATAATTAATTTTATATTTATAATTAGAAATTGATATAAAAAGATGCAGTAAAAGTAAAACAATTAGACAATTTCAAAATATACTAGGTAATTAATATTTCTTCCAATACTATTATCAATATTTATATGATAGGTAATTCCTTATTTAAAAGGCAACAAACGTCTGGTTCGATCCTTGGTCTGGTTCGAGCTGTTTCTGTCCTCGAACCAGACCAGTCCAATTTTCTGTCCTGTCCAATTTTCATTACTGATTTACAAGTGGTTTAAAAGAAACGTGCCCAGTCTGTCTATTCGCGATAGTACCGAACACACTTCCGGGCTGTATAAGTATAATTATAAATATAAATATGATGTAGATAGATCCTTTTCAATCTACTTTTACTAATCCTTTCCATGAGTCCAAACCATCGAATAACAGTATACCATTGTTACTGTGTAGGAATTAAATAAAATTTATATTTCTTAATGCCTGTGTGTTCTTAAACCATTATGTGCAATTTTCTATCAATTTATTTTTTCACTTTTATTTTATTACATGCATTAAAAAATACCACTCCCTCGCTTCCCCCATATCCACAATTCTCTTCATACAAGCCCTACGGTTATGGGCACCAGGCAACCTTGCTTTCTTGGGGACATTTCTAATAAAAACAAAATTAGACACTAGTTAGTAACACAGTTAATTAGACAATTTATTTGATAGTTTTATATATTATTAAATAGTTTGATAACATTAATGAGTCGTATTGATTTAGTTAAAACAATGTTTACATCCCTTTGAGAATAGAAACATAGCTATTCAGTTAGTCATTGTTTCTTTAGGAAGTTTAAAAGTATTTTAATAATGAAATCCTTTCTTGCGTTTTTATTTTTACTTACAAGTGTTAATTGTGATGCTAACTTAAAGTATTTGGACGAAATTGGTGAATTACTTTTGACCTTCACGGTAAAATTGTTATTTATATAATATTATTTTTGATTTACAGATTATTTTTAAATTTATTTATTTATATTTCTATACTAGCAATCGGTAGTATAGAATTGTAGAGCCGACTGCTACTACGATTATGTATGTAGATACGAGTAACTGCAAGTATCAGTCGCTTCCACTATGCCGTCCTAGTTGGAACTGGCAACTTACAAGCTTATTCCGAAACGCGACTAAGTCACTTCAGGTCTGTGCTACAAACTCTACAGCAAACTCAAACGACCGCTCCGGGGAAACAGTTTTGAGTCAATTGAACACATTAAACGCGAATCGCTACGTGCATTAAAGGCTATTTCGGAAATTGACTTTAATAACTGTTTCGAGGATTGGAAAAAACGTTGGGGGGGGGGGGGGTAATTTCCAAATTATGAACAAAGTCTTACTATGTATTGCCCACAGTATTTATTATACTTGTAAGTGGTGTAGACTGGACAGTACTAACTAACACTCTTTTTTAACCAGACCGAGAAAAATATCTGTATCTTTGTTTATCAACAAATATTTGTAATATTCAACCTAATTATTAAATATTACAAAGAAAAAGCTATGCTATTACGCCATCAAACTCATTAAAAAGTAAACACTACAAAAGTTATTTATGCTTTGGGTAAAATTTAAGTCAATAATTTTAATTGACACGAACTTTGACTTTACAAACAGTTTAATAAGATAAGGATTAATTGGTTAATATTAATTAGTTAATATCAATCAATCAATCACATTGTCACGCCTTTTTCCCACAGAGATAGGCAATGGAGCGCCACTTACCACGATCCTTACACTATTCTATCCGCTATCGTCACTCCACAAACACTCCTTAACGACCGCATTTCTACAGCGTCAATTCTACTCTCACGCTTCTTCTGCCATACCAACCTTTACTTCCATACATTAATGTAGGAACAAGCACCGCATTATGAACAGCCATCCGTGACTTTTGGGACATTATTTGGCTGTTCATTATACTATGGATGGCACCGTTCACTACGTTACCCTTTTGCACTTTTCTAGTTAGTTATTAGATTTTGACATATTCCAAAGCTATTTAAATTTATTTATTTATTTATTTATTTATTTATTTATTTATTAAAGGTTGACTTACAGCTAGTACAGTATAATAATATAAACAGAATAACTTTAACTAATTATAAGGCCATTTACGAGTCAACGCAAGTTGCAGGCAAAAATATAAAAACAAAATGTAAAGTAGTCAGTACATTCAAACAAGAAATAGTCAATTCCATATCAAAAAATCAATCAATTTAAATTATCATGGATTCAGGGTGTCAAAAAACTGTCTTGTCATGTGCTTACGGACAATTGATGGCTTGGTGCAGAATAGATCGATGTCCGAACAATGCTTATTGATGTAGTCGCATGTTCTCCAAAGGAAGGAGTTTTGTTTATAGTTCGAGTGAGCAGTTGGCAAGTGTAGAAGTGAGGTACTCCTTGTTCTATTGCCTGTTGTTTTAAAAAAGATATTGCCAAGGAGTTCTGGTGAGTCAACCGTCCCGTTCAGAATTCCTATTAAAAAGCAGACATCAGAAATATTCCTGCGATAGAATAGCGGAAGAATGTGATGAGTTTTACATCGAGCTAAGTAATTCAGGTTCCTTTGCTTTGTTCTGTAGCAGACGTGACGTAAAAAACGTTTTTGAATTGTTTCAATTCTAGATATGTGCACTGCGTATTTGTATCTGTATTTAAGTACTATGACTTTTAAGTATATAGTTGCTTGTTCCAACCAGGTAGGCATTGTGGGTGCGACTGTAGCTTGCAGCTATTATTAATTGTACAGTCAAATAAGCTTGGAGACGTTTTTGCATTTGTAGTAGTGTGTGTTGTACACACGCCTAAGAGCGCGTTTCCATTATGTCGTGGCGGTAAATAAAAATGTTACGATCTCCTATAATTATGTTTAGTTTTAGCTTGGAGACATTTTTGACATCGTGTAGTAGTGTTCATTCAGCAAATAAATAAATAAACAACTTTTATTAATTTTTTTATCAAAATATTTTCCCCATTGTCCTTCGATATATGTCGCTTTAAATCTTAATGGCTTTCATCTGACCAAGATTTCGAGAGGGTTATGTGACGTATATATATATTATCAAATTGTTAATTCGTAAGTACCGAATTTCGTGCTTTTCGTGTGTTATTAATGGAAACGCGCTCTTAGGCGCACTACTAGAAATGCAAAAACTTTTACAAGCTAATTCCAGCTTAACATTAGGCACTTTTTCGTTATACATGTATCGGCCACAATAAAAATATATCTACATTTTAGCTGGGCAGATCACCTCTGTCGCATGTCTGATGCATTATGGGCAAGGTGTAATTCAGTGAGTGGACTTAATTGATTGAGTGGACTTTAGATTGTATAAGACATCGCGGTAGGCCCAAACGGAGATGGCGATAGTCATGGAAAAAACAGACATATGGGAGGAGACATGAGGACAATTAAATGGGCTAACAACAATGAAATTTTAATAAGAAAAGACGTTATGTTCAGATATGTTACGCGATCCGTTTACGCGCAGTGTCGCGATTCAGAGCAACATATTTTAGTCTCTTTTTCGCTTTCAATAACTATCATTCCGTTCTACTTCCACTTCATCGTGGTTGGCCATTTAATTTCGTGCCATTTGTGAACACTAAAACTGGTGTATATAACATTTCTACTTCATTTAACATCATTGTCTAACAAAAATATATTATATCTTATTAGGTGCACAGACATGGCGATAGGACTCCAATCGCATATTTCAGTTACTTGAGTGATGACGCAGAACGAGATGCCAGATTGAGTTATCCCTTCGGAGATGGAGGTCTTACCCTTGTAAGTATTTAATTTTAAATTGTTATAAATCGAAACACTTAAGTGTAAAAGTTGAATTTATGTGGTATTCTATTTATTTTATTTTACATTAATACATTCACAATTCTCTTCATATTATACAAGCTCTAGCTACTTATATACAAGCTCTCTTCATATTATACAAGCTCTTGAGAATGTGAAGGAAGCTAGGGAGTTGTTTTAGGATTGTGGCAAGTGGCGCTTCATTGTCTCTGCCTATCACTGTGGGAAAACGACGTGACAATTTGATTGATTGATACTACATTAAACCACTTAACACGTATCACGGCCACAGGCGTTGCGTAGGCTTCGATTCGCGGCGGAGCAAATATTTGTTTCATAGTTTTCATTTGTAATATTAAATAATGTAAGTATTAAATTTAGAAATATTAGTTTATAAAAAAGAGATTAATATTTGCTTCGGGTCTTACGCGCGAAATCGTCAATAAGTTTTTTCTCAAAATGTGCCATGTGTTTTCTCCATCCTATGACCTTGAATCCTTCAAGCGATACTTGAAGTAGCACCTTAGGCCAGCATAGTGACGGCGACTGGGGCAGCCGTGAACAACTCGGTTTTTTCAGTTGTCGTCACTCTTGGACATCTTCTTGCTTACCATCAGGCGGGTCGAGGTCAGATGTCACAATAGAAAAAACCTGACTACAAAGTTTTTTATCAATACCTCAAGGTGTACGATGTTATGTATGTATTGTGTATGTTATGTATGTATGTAATTGTGCACGGGTTCAATTGTAAACGTAACAATTTTTGAGTCATAAGATTCCAACATAAGACATTAACAAGCTCATTTTGAAATAACTTTTAGGAGGGAAGAAAACGAGGATATGAAATTGGAAAATATTTACGTGAGAGATACGACAAATTGCTGTCAGATATATATTTTAGAGACGAAATATACCTACGGTCGACTGACACCGAGCGTTCCAAAATGACAATGCTAACGTCCCTGGCTGGTCTTTATCCGCCCAAGAATATTGTGAAATGGAATACAGACATCAATTGGCAACCTATTCCTTATACAACAATACCAACGAAACAAGATTTTGTAAGTATTTTTTTTAATTGTGACTCGACATATGACAGCACCCCGCTTGATGTTAAGCCGGAGTGTGGTCCATGAATAGATGTCACTGCTACTACAATTTAATAACTGTGAGTAGCAATCACATCAAATATGCCGGCCTAGTTGGAACCGGCAACTTACAAGCTAATTCCGAAACGTGACCAAATCACTTCACGGTCTGTATACTTGTAAGTGGTGGTACTACCCCGGATCGGCAAACTGGGTACCTACCACTGCCTACCACTCTTAAAAGTATTGCAATTAATCATTAATCAAGAGATTAATAAGAGAGCCGGTATTGACGTCTACTAATACGGCGTTCTCACGGGGCGAATTTAGTTGTTCACTATTTATCGCTTAACAAAAAAGGAAATATTGACTGTAGCGTTCTTACGGTTAAATAATAATCGACTCAATATTACACGTGTCTATTTTACACAGACACTATCTGTCTATTTTAACATTTTTCGTGGATGTGGACGCCATTCACATTTTATTTTACAAATAAAAAATAATTGGTGACAGAGGAATACATACTCAATCGCGCTGATTGACTGACTGATTGGACTGATTATTCAATGCTAGTTAAACGCACAAGTTTAGACGAGTCGATTCGCTGTCAAATACTAATTGAATCAATGAAAGTTGAAAGGTCTTTAACTTTTGTTGAACCAATATTTATTGCTTCAACTTGATTGAAAGTTTGTTCAGACGGTTCAAATCGCAAACGATTTCGCAGTTGATTAACTAAATTCGCCCCGTGAGAACGCCGTGTAAGACCTGAATCGTTATTTTAGTCGGTTTTGGAGCTTTTGGATCTCTCCTAGCTTATCACCAGGCAAGTCAACGTAGCGCCTAAATAAGTAAAAAAAAATTTGTAGCACAATATTTTGAATAAGCAACCATTACTTAATGTTCGATTTATCAGTGAAGGCGACTGCACTGCACTGACCAATTAACAGTCGCATTGCCTATTCTGGGAACTTTTAAGGTGATTCAAAAGCAAATGAGTTAATTCGAACCAAAACCTTAATAAATAAATGTTTTAGATGAGTTTCTTTCATGGCTGCGAAAAAATTAGAGAATTGAATTTCTTTGGACGACCTAATCCAGAAATGTTGGCTAAGTATGGACATTTGACGGCTATTTTAAATGCGAACACTCGTTTCAATTTTACATCATCACCGATGCAGATGTTGGCTTTTTACGACTTGATCATCAGTCAGGTATGACCTAGATTCTTTTTTTATATTGTTTTTCTTAGTTTAAAGGGTGGGTCAAACATTTGTGCAAATAGCAACGTTAAGAAAGAAACAACGACAGAAAAAGCTTAGAATGATAGTTGGAAAAGTGACTTGATGTGACAGAATAAATGACGAGATCCTTTTCAAAAAGTGCTGGGTGAACGGTCTTGTTCAAGGGTACTGGCGCAAGGCTGTTATGGTATCGCTGTACAAGGGTATTATACAATTTTTAAGTCGCAACAGGAACCTAAAAATTACCGCGGCACCACCCTTATTAGTTTTATTGGCAAGTTGTATGCAAAAGCATTGGTTGAAAGCGTGATGCATGAAAGCGGCATTTAGGAAAGGGATGGGACGTATGGATTAAATCTTCTCTCTAATAAGAAGCGTAAGCAAAAAATGTTGGCCAGAAGGTGTTTAGTGATTTTGTTAACCTTGTTCGTGTTTGTATTGTATAGTATTTAGACTCTCTTTGAAAATTTCAGTGCATGTATTCGAATTAATAGGGCGTTATCTGGTTTGGTATCAATAAAGGTATTGTAGTGTGATGTATGTGTGATAAAGGGATGTGTAGCGTCACCGTGGCTCTTCAATCTATTCGTGGACAGTTGCGTGAAATAGTTGTGTGAAAGGAAGTATGGTTTGAGAATGAATGACTTGGTGATCAAATGTCTCTTGTACGCCGACGATCAAGTCACCTTATCCTTGCATCGGCGTATGAGTTACAGGCAATATTATGAAGTTACTATTATTGAATGCGGATTGAGAAAAGGCTACCCATCCAACTACTGGCCGCGCATTACATTGCGCATACATGATTCTTTAAATAAATTTCAATCAATCAATTTGTCACAAATTGTTGTGACAAATTGTCCTGCCTTTTTCCCGCAGGGATAGGCAGAGACAATGGAGCGCCACTTGCCATGATCCTGATACAACTCTCTCGCTTCCTTCACATTCACATTTCTCTTCATACAAGCTCTATGGTTTTGGGCACTAGGCAACTTGACTCTCTTGGACCTGCCTTGTTTAACGCATCCATTCACGTGTGATTTATAAATTCTTTTAGTCAATCTACTTCATCCTTTGCATGTGCTCAAACCAAATAAATAACTTTACAGGCTGCAATTGGAATACCTCCACCTGAATGGGTTGTGCCTCACTTAGATGAATTATACGAAGCTGCGTCATTTGGCATGAAGTTCATGTTTCGTACAGATCTCATGAAACGACTTGCTGGCGGTTGGTACTATGCTTGAACTTTATTTAAATTAGGATGACTTCAGAGTAAGCTTTCACTATTAAGTTGTAACTTTTTTGCCGACATAGCGAGGGCAACTGAGGCAACCATAAGCTGTTTCACAGTAGTCGGTGCTCTTCTAAAAATCCTACACTGGTAGAGAAACTGGTTTGATGGTAGAAGAGAGCTTTTGGCACTAAATACTTTGTACTATTTATTATTTTTTCTTTTATTATTTCTATCATATACATGTTTTTACTAGAGGGGTGTTTTCCGAAATCTGAGACATCCTCAATAAAACTGGGTGGCCCAATGCCCATAATCGTAGAGGTTGAATGAAGAGAATTGTGGATGTGCGTACGACTAAAGTACATATATCTAATTTTCATTGTTACTGGCAAGTAGTTTTGAACCAGGGTCTGCGTGACCATTTCACTATCACCACACCACGGTCACCATTTGTATAATACAAGTATTTAATAAGTAAATAAAATTATGTTTTTGAATTAAAAAAAAAATTACGCGGCTTACTATCACGTATTTTGGTTTTGATTTAACAATTTTATTTTATTATTTCGACGTGAATTAATCCGGGAACAGAAAAACAAAATCAAAACATCAAACAGGGTAGTTTTGGAAACAATAACAGCATAAACCAATAGGACGACCAACACCTCAGCCTCTTCGTGACCATGATAGCTGCAAAGCTCTCGAAACGTAAGAATAATAAAATAAAATTGTAAAATCAAAACCAAAATAAACGCGATAGTAAGCCGCATAAAATTTGTTTAATCAATGTTCGCGCAAAATCCAAGAAAATATTATGTTTTCTTCCTTAGGTATATTTTATCACGATTTCTTCGAAGCATCTAATGAAATTATAAAAGGTCATAACGTCAAACAGAAAGTAAGGATTTACTCCGGCCACGATATCAATGTGGCTTCACAATTGGCTGCAGGACGGCTCCCAGTGGTTGCACCAAAATTTGGTGCAGTTTTGTCCATAGAATTGTACAGAATCAGGACCACCGGGCAGTATGTCGTTGTTGTAAGTATTTAATTTATTTTTATTGTGACTCGACATTTGTAAGCACCCCGCTTGATGTTAAGCTAGAGTGTGATCCATGAATGGATGTCACTGCTACTACAATTCAATAACTGTGAGTAGCAGTCACATCCACTATGCCGGCCTAGTTGGAACCGGCAACTTAAAAGCTGATCCCGAAACGCGACCAAATCACTTACGGTCTGTAAGTGGTGGTACTACCCACCATCGGCAGACTGGGTATTACTGCCTACCACTCTATGATAACCAGACCCGAAGCAAATATCCACCTCTGTTTTATTTTATTACCAAATATTTGCATTATTTAATATAATTATTAAATATTACAAATGAAAGCTATGAAACAAATATTTGCTCCGACCGGGAATCGAACCCAGGACTTTACGCGCAACAAACCAATCGCTGACCGTTCGCCCACGCCTGTCATTATGCATTTATGAGAACAATCATTTCTGTTAGAAATATATATAAGAAAATTAAGTATATTCCGACTGAGGCAACCGTAAACTGAATCAGTTGTTATTGTCTTAGGTGCTCTTGAACTTTCCCTTGCTCACTATCAGGCAAGTCGACTTAAAATGTTTTTAAATCACGGTCTTGTAGGCAATCGGCATTACGTAGTTTCTGATTAAAGCCTAATGAGATAATTGAATAATCTGTTTAGTTTTGGGTCACTTTAAAAAAACCAACCACTAAGCTTACAACTATTGTTCTCCCGTAATAATCGCACAGGTCAGAGTTTCCTCATTCACAATTTGTCGACGTAGTTACGTGCGAGAATAAAAAAATGAAATGCTAAATGCCAGTAACCATTAATCGCTAAACCTGACATCGCCTAGTATATAGTATATAAAGGTATATATAACCTAAGAGCATGTCAAGTAACATTCAATAATATTAAATAATCAAATCAAACTGTCAATTTTAAAAAAAATTAAAACAAGGCCGACCCAGGAAATGATTCTTTTATCAAACCGGGAATTCTTCGCAGTGCCCTTATCTACAAAGTCTGTACGAAGAAAATTGACGATATGGAGGAAGAGAGTTGTGTAAAGATCATTAAAAGTGTCTAAATTCAATCAATCAATCAAATTATCACGCCTTTTCCCCATGAGGATAGGCAGAGACAATGGAGAGCCACCTGCCACGATCCTGACACAATTCCCTCGCTTCCTTCACATTGACATTTCTCTTCATACAAGCTCTATGGTTAAGGGCACTAGGCAACCTAGCTTTTATATACATTTCTATACTAAGCTACTAAAGTGCTTGTATCATAGAAACAGGATAACCAAAGTACTTATATCAAAGATACATTGGTACCGGAGGGTGGTCTCGAACTTGTGCTCTTTGTTTGCGTAACCATTACACTGCCACTACACCATGGTCGCCTTAAGGATGTCTTGAGGATGTCTCTGATTTGGAAAACACCCTCCTGGGCCTGCCTTGTTTAACGTGTATCAAACATTTAAAGTAATTTATTTATTTACTTAAGACTTATACAACTTAACATTAATGAAACATATGTGTTTGAGTAAATATATAACTTTCTCCTATTCAGATTCAAAATACATTACATTATATTAATAATTTACATTTAAATAAATTACATTTTGTCTATTAAAAGATGTCAATATCATTATTTGAATTATATATTTTTATTTTATTTTATTTTATTTGGAAAACTTACAGCCTCTATTTTACAATAAAAATATTGTATTGTAACAGCAGTAATACTAGGCCTTTACAAGTTTTGATAGATTGGTTATATTATCACCCTACATTTTCACTCAATAGTTCGTAGACCTCTGAACTAAGAACATACCTACGAACAGCCTAATTGCATTTCCATATCTGGTTTGTCTCACTTTGAGTTGCTCTCGAAGTTTCTAGAGACAGGTGCTTCGAACGGATCTACGTTACGATTCTGCCGATAAAGTTTTGTGCTCAATGTACTAAAAACTAGTTTTGTTACACGTTCTACAAGATGTAGACAGGGTAGAAATAAGTAAAAAGCATGAAATCCTAAATAGCGTGTATTTTTTTTTTCATGGCTCGACATGAACTCCGAGAAAGCAAGAAAAAGAAAAGCCATATAATAGTTTTTAAATATGAAAAAATAATGAATAGTACTATGTATTTTTAATATACACCTACCAATAGGTACACCTACAAGCTACAATTGACAAGTATCTTGTGGCATTTTCAGAGTCGTCATATACAGAGACATTTTTCGGAAAGCCGAAATGATATGGTCGCGTTTCGGGATCAGCTTGTAAGTTGCCGGTTCCAACCCCCGGCATAATGGATGTGATTGCTACTTACAGTTATTGTATTGTAGTAACAGTGACATGCATTCATGGACCACACTTCAGCTTAACATCAAGCGGAGTGCTGTCATATGTCGAGTTACAATAAAAAAAAGCCATGCCATGTCTATGCTAATAAATCTTTTTCATTTCAAATTTCTTAGATGCAACTGACAACTGAGGTTATCTAATAATAAGCAAGGGAAAGTCTAAGAGCGCCGATGACTAAAAACCGATTCAACTTACGGTTACCTCAGTCGCCGTCACTAAGGCGCGTTAGGGTATTCCTAATTTTATTTCTTCTCTTTTTTTACATTTCTATACTAAGCTACTAAAGTGCTCGTGTCATACAAACAGGACAACCAAAATACTTTTTTTTTTTTTATTGTGACACGATATCTGACCTCGTTCCTCCTGATGATAAACAAGAGGAGGTCGAAGAGTGACGACGACTGAGAAAACCAAGTTTGTTCACGGCTGCCTCAGTCGCCGTCACTATGCCGGCCAAAGGTGCTTTATCACGCATCAAGATACTTTGGTACCGGTGGGTGACTTCGAACTCGTGCTCTTGGTTTGTGTAACCATTGCACTGCCACTACACCACGGTCGCCTTATCATTAGAAAGTTTTCTAATATTTTAAAATGTCTTTTCAGCCTGTCTACCTCCCACAAGCGGGTGCCTCTGATCCACTAGTTCTACCAATAGATGGCTGCGAAATGTTCTGCGACTATCACAAGTATCATAAATTATTAGCGCCTTACTTGATTAATGCTGAAGATCAAGGGAAAGAGTGTCAAATTAATTAAACATTAATATTCTAGAATTATCTATAGAGATTTATACAAACATACATATACAGACAATAAATAATATAATTTAGTATTTATTTAGATTGCGCCACTTGCCATTTTTTATTATTCCTAATTTTTTAAATATTATTTTACATGTGTAAGAAAGAATAAATAGTTTATAATTCATTAAAGTCTAATAATTTTATAATACACGTCCTGTTTCTATGATACAAGCACTTTAGTAGCTTAGTTTAGAAATAAATAATATAAAATAAATTATTTATTTATTTATTTATTCAGGTTAACAAATTTTATGTTACACGTCCTGTTTCTATGATACAAGCACTTTAGTAGCTTAGTTTAGAAATAAGTAATATAAAATAAATATTTTATAAGATATATAGGTAAAAATGGAGGTAAGAATCAATAGAAATGTGACATTTTCAATCGATACTAATGCTTTGATATCGAGTATCCATTTGAAACACATTGTGCAACAGCACGGGCTCATAAATAGTGAGTTCACCTTGCAATAGCGACCTCAGCCATTTTTACAACCTTACTCTAAAATCTAAAACGAAGAATTTATCGATAAAATATCTCGATAAACGTGTTCAATTTACCGCGGGTTTATTAGACTTAAAAGTGTGATTTTGTGTGTGTGTTTTTTTGCCGTTGATCTGATTTTTTAATAAAATAAAATTTATGGAAAAAAGTGTTTTCAGTTTATTTTAATAAAAAAATATAAAATAAAAACATTTTAATTATAACATTTAAGTACAGCAGTAGCTTTACGAGTACGTCAATCGATAATAAAGAAACTTTGACACATCACTAGCACAATAAACGGTTATAATTCAGAATCAAATTATTACGCACAATTCCCACAGGGTAAACAGGGACAATAGAGCGCAACTTTCGATACAATTCTATCACCTTCCATACTTCCATAATTCTCTTCATACTATATGTATTTTTTTTTTCAAAGGATGATAGTCACCAATTTGATCAAGGATTTTTTTTCATTTGCCAGTAATTTACAAATTTCTTTCGTCAATTTCCTTTTATTTATCCTTTCAATGTGTCAACACCAACGCAACATACCCTTCTCAATCCTTGTCACTACATCTTCTTTTAAATTCAAGAAATATTGAAAATATATTATCTTGCTTTTTCTTAAATATAATATCTGATTATTTGATGCAAACATGTCTATTGTCCTTTACTAGTCTCATGCAGTGCCATCCACAAAGAACTATATTTGTTATATCTGTGTGAAAAGCAGATAATGTTACGTATATAATTATAACGTTTCATCTGTTAGTGTTCCACCAAGAACTTGTATATTTTTAAATAAATGTCAAAATCAAATCAAATTATCATGCCTTCATCCCACAGGATAAACACAATGGAGCCCCACTCCTCCACGATCCTGACACAACTCCCAACAATTTATAAATCTCATGTGAATGGATACGTTAAACAAGGCAAGCCCAAATAGTGCCCATAAATAAATGTCTTAAGATAAAATTGGGAACTATAGGGGAAATACTACTGCCGCTACATAAGAATATTTTAAATATCAATTATAAGTCAAAGCCTTATAATACTCGTAAAGAGAAAATAAACATAACAATAAAAAAAACTTGATTGAATACTATCACAGGAAAACACTTTGTAATACAAATTCAAACTAAAATATTTATGTGTCTGAAAAAGAGCTGAACTCACTGAAAGGATATGACATTAGAGTGGTCCCCTTTTTGTGAAAACAATCAAAGTTTGGCGCGTAGTTGCCAATTTTCAGAACAATTGAACATCGCATAGGATAAACTGAAAGCCTCGTTCTGTCACAGAGACTATATAGGATTAGACTCCGCTTGATTAATTAAAATAGAATCATCAATAACTATTAATTGGACGGAGGACAACAATGTTCTATGATGCACTGTCATATTTATTATTAACATTTTTAACTAAGCTATGAAACTTGTTTATATTACAGAAATAGGACGACCAAAGTACATATAAATAGTATCACAGATACATTGGTACCGGCAAATGGTTTTGAACCGCAGCTTTTAGTTCGCGAGACTATTCCATATCCGCTACACCACGGTCGCCATTAAATAGATTATAGAGTTACTAAAGCAAACTCAATTGCAGTAATTAATTGCTAGATTCCCAATGAAATAAGCATTGGCTAGATCGGCACAAGGAACTCCCTACAGTTATAAAATGATAAATCAGACGTATAACATAGGTTTATTATTTGCGCCAAGGAAACCATATTATCATATACGAGTAGTTATTGCAGTGTATTTTTCTTTTGACCTGTTTGTCTTGCTTTGCCTTTATTTCATTTTTTTAATCGAGTTTCCTATCTTCAGTGAGTTTTTGGACCGTTAATGAATCCAAAAGGTTTTCTTTGAGATAAGTCCCTGGTCAGTGACGGTAGTCCCCGTCGAGGCGAGTAGCTCTCTAATAGTTAATAATCTGTATTTCGTCATATCTGAAAAATAGTTCTTGAAAAGTTTCACGTTCTTTTTCAGTATTATTATCTTCTTTCATGTTCTTACATTGCACTTTTTTATATATTTTTTTCATTTATTTAGGTTCTGTTTCTTTTTGTTTAAATAATTTTTTAGCCTTAAATAGGATTATAATATTTTTTATAATCAGAAAGTTAATACAAGTCTTAATAAATCACAAGTCGCTTCACAAATAACAGGTTTAAACCTTGTCACGGTGTGTTTTTAAATTTTTTTATAATTGATTTATTCCAAATTTTAAATTTAAAAAGTAGTAAATTATATACGTACTTATTTGGTACTTTAAACTTTATAATTCAAAACGTTTGAATAACAAAAACTTTAATCCCTAGCCTACGGGGAAATTCAGCAAAAAATACTTTGAAATGGTTGGTTTTATTAGACGAACATACGTACAAGATAATCGCATTAGTCTGGCAAATACATGTTCCAAGATATTTTCCATTCAGACATCCAGTTAGTTCCAGACTCTAACTGTCCAGGGAAAAATAAATAATAATTATTTTCGGAACACGTTTACTGATGAAAATCGAAAAAAATGAAAAAAAAAAATTAAAACGATCCCGACAGATCGTTGAAAAGTTTCGATGATGCAAGTCTCTTTAAAACACATATATTTTATAAACACATTTATATACACAACAACACGTATCAAAATAATTATACTCGTAGATGTAGTGGAACAAGATAATGCTACGTTTTGTCTGTGGGAAGGCGTGACAATTTGATTTCTCTTCTTTTGGTTATGAGCATTGTGAATTCAGACTACTGCGGAAATGTGAAAGCAGATCCTAGTAGAAACTGGCAACTTTTCAGCAGATACCGAAACGCGACTAAGTTACTTTACATTATTTACTGCAAATGACCACAATTGTGACTTCACATATGACAGCACCCTGCCTGATGTTAAGCTGGAGTGTTACTGCAGTTATTAAACTAAAAGAAGCAGTTAAAAAACTAAAACCGGCAGATTTCCAGCTGATCTCAAAACCCAACTAATGCTACCCGAATCGGTAGACTAAGCAAATTACAAAGATATGTCATTAGTTCCAGAAATATATTTGAAGTATATGGACTAACCCCATCTCGTTTAAGTAGGTTCTGGGTAGGATCGTCTTTGAATTTCAATTCGATATTTACTAAATAAAAAGTTTAAGTCCGCGAACTTGCTCTAACTACTGGAGCACATTTAAGAACTAAGTAGTTTTGGTTTTTCTGGTGCATTTATATGCGAGGTAAACATTTTCAACGCATATTGGAAGCAACTTTAAAAGTGGGCGGCACAGTCATCTTTATTCATAGACCACACTCCAGCTTATCATTCGGGGAGGTGCTGTCATATTTCGAGCCTAAAGTTGGAAAGTGGACACTAGTGCTAATCCAGGGCACTGGTACTACCACCACTTATAAATATACAGACCGTAAAGTGACTTAGTCTGGTTTCTGGATCAGCTTGTTAGTTGCCGGTTCCGACTAAAGTAGCAGTCGCCTCCTTTCGTGGACCGCTCTCCAGCTTGACATCAGGTGAAGTGCTATTATAAAAGTTTAAAACAAAAGATGTTTATTAACATCATTAGTCACTCAGTCAACTATAACGAATTTGATTGACAAGACTATCTCCGACCAAACAATGAAGAGAATAGTTAATGAATATGTATTTATTTATTCCTTACAAATGACCGACTTAAAGTCGTGAGGCTTACTGTGGAAGTCAACCTTTGGGTTGTGCAGGGAGCACAGTATAAACTCATAAAGAAACACTGAATATGAATAAAGAAGAATATGTATGAATAAAATTGTAAAAAAAAACTTACGCATATCAATAAAATTGTTTGTATTATACCTCGCCTCCCTCACATCCGCAAATCTCCTAATACAAGCTCTACAGTTATGGGCACTAGGCAACTCAGCTTTCTTGGGGATGTCTCTGATTTGAAGTAAATTACGTCAATAAAAGGCGCAAGTGTAGTGGCAGTGCAATGGTTACACAAACCGGAGAGCACGAGGTCGAGACCACCCACCGGTACCAATGTATCTTTGATATATGTACTTTGGTTGTCCTGTTTCTATGATACAAGCACTTTAGTAGCTTAGTATAAAAGTGTAAATAAAAAATACAACAAATATATGTATAGAGACTACAAAGACAGCGGCTTGTTTTGCTTTCAGTATGCGCCATAATTTACTAAATGCATTCCATGAAGAAATAGTACAGCTGTATACATTGTTCGAATCGAAATGTTTAACCTGAATTTTAAGAAACAAAAATGAGTCTGGTTCTATAAAAGTTTTTATTATGAAAGTCATTGCAGCCAATGTTCCTTACAAGCGATTGTATTGTTTTGTTTTTGTAAAACAAAAACAGTTTGTTTTTTATTTTTTTATATAAAGCTGCTTCTTTACGTGTTTGTTTAATCGAAACAAGACGACCAAAGTACACATTTTTTATTTTATTTTTTTACATTAGAGCTTATATGAAGAGAATTATGGGTGTGAAGGAAGCGAGGGAGTTGTGTCAGGATCGTGGCAGATGGCGCTCCATTGTCTCTGCCTATCCCCCTGGGAAAGAGGCGTAACAATTTTATTGATTGATTTTTACATTACTATGCCAAGGTGCTTGCATCATAGAAACAGGACAACCAAAGTACATTATATCAAAGATACATTGGTATGGCAAGTGGTTTTAAACTGAAGGATTCAGGGTTTAAGATCTCTTATTTTATGGTTTGTGAATTAAAATTTAGTCTTAACTACGAGTATATTTTGTACGCGTATTAGGAGTACAAAATATATTTTACCTGGAATTTTTTATTGTGCCTTGATATATAACCTTAATTTTGTAAGGTAAACCTGATGGTAGTATTTTCTTGTATTTTGCGCGAACATTGATTAATGAATTAAACAAATTTTATGCGGTTTACTATCGCGTTTATTTTGGTTTTGATTTTACATTTTTTTTATTACTCCGACGTTTTGAGAGCTTTGCAACCATCGTGGTCACGTGGTGGTTGTAAAATTAAAACCAAAATAAACGCGATAGTAAGCCGCATAAAATTTGTTTAATTTATTTCCTGATGCAAGATGCAAGAAGAGGTCCAAAAATATCTAATAAATAAAACAAAAAATAAATATTAATAATCTGTAAATCTTCATTATTATGTCGACGAGAGGTGCTTTTTTTACGTGTCGCTTGAAGGTTATAAAATTGGAAGAACACATGGTCTGGCAAAGCTTTCCACTTGTTAATTGTTCGATAATTTAGTTCGAGCTTGATTTAGTCGATAGAAGAAAAAACCCGAGGTTATTAACACAATTGATCTTGACCCGCCTGATAATAAGCAAGAAGAGAGAGTGATGAAGACTGAAACAACCGAGTTAGTTCACGGCTGCCTCCGTCGCCGTCACTATGCCGGCCAAAGGTGCTTCTTCACGTATCGCATCATCACGCATTCCTATAACCTTGGATAGGTTATAGGAATGACAAAGAAAAGACGCACCGAACTTTTTAGTTCGACTGCCGATTCGGTCGACAAAATGCGGATGCTTGCCCTACCCGTACGGGTATTACGGGTGTAAAAAGACGAGGTAGGAACAAGGTTGAAGAGCTTCTCGGAACTTTCTCCGTGGTATAGGCTAGGATAGAGGACGCACAAACCGCCATGTCTCTGCGTAGTTGCAGGGGCTCCAGAGTTCGTGTAACCTCTGCATTTCCTATGATTCGGACAGCTCAAAAATCTATTTCTAAAAGGTAAAAACACTAGTTGATTTGATCATTACTTTATTTTTGTTTATCATGACAGCACATATATACAGCTCAACACCTGACCTGTTGTCAAGCCGGAGTTCGGTCCCTGAATAGAGGCAACTGCTATTACAATTGAACAACTAAAGCATGAAATATAAAATTTATACATATATAGGTAGATTATAGTCGTTTTCAGTTCGTCATATTTTCAAATGTTACACGTATTCGTATAGAAAATATCTACCGGCGAGTTTTGAGTGCTCGGTGCCGTATTCTGTTGAAAAGAATAATATTTTATATTAATATTTTTTCATATGGAGTTGTGTCATGATCGTGGCAGATGACGCCTCATTGTCTCTGCCTATCTCGTTTGGAATAAGGAGTGACAATTTGATTGAATGATAATATCGTTTGTAACAAAAAATATTTTGTAAAAACATTTGAGTGAGATTCCTCTTGAACTTGTGTGTACTTATTTATGCCTCTAAACATACAGTTCTGCGGGAAATTTATGCTATCTTAGAGTACAAAACAAAAAGTTGTGAAGTTTTCTTCATTTTAACATAATATAATTTGACTAGCGGAACCGACAGAAGTTGTCCTGCCTAAATCTAAACTAAACTATTCATGGACTCACTTAAACACACACAAAACAATTAATTTAGAGTGATCTACCGTTTAAGAGAAGTTCAGTCATATACACAGAGACAGAAAGAAATTATATATATAAAGATATTGACAAAACCAAGAATTGTCTCACTATGTATCCCCTATATTTATGGTCGAATAATTCGAATCGAAATACTCAATAGGAGACATGTCGACGAATTCCAAATAAACGACGGTTTCACGCGAGAATGATGGCGTTGACAGAATTGTAATTGACTACCGCAGGAACCTTCTTCGTATAATTTTTATAGGGCCTCTCTTGAGTATGCACTCCACATAAGCTCCACAGATCTGCAATAATTTATGTAATGGGCTCTAGAGCTGCTATAGGGTAATTGAATATCTTAGTAGTTCAGTTCTTATTAGGTATCTTTAGTTTTAATTAGACTATTTTACAATCCCATGGTTAGGATGTGTCGAGCTTTTAATGAAACAGTCCTTGTTCATAACCAGCTCGACATATTTAACCAGCGTATTTAAAACGCATGTTTCGGAAGTTTATGCACCCTCGATCAAAACAACTTTAATATAATAATTAAGTATTGTAGTCTTAGTTTTGGATTTTAATTAATTACTTTTGTTTTTTTTTTAATTATTATTTTTGTGTATTATTACTATTGTATATTGTTAACCTTGTAATGTTTTTTTTGTGTGTATACATTCTTGGGTCGCAAACCAGCATACATCTTGAAATGTTCATTATTTGGTATGTTTAGTTTGCGACCTGTCATTAAATCAATAAATAAATTGGTTCTAATAAGACTACCTGCCGATGCAGGGTAGTATCACCACTTCCAAGTGTGCAGACCGTGAATTGACTCAGTTGCGTTTGGTGATCATTTTGGCAATTGTCTTTATACTCTAGGGGTAGCTCTAAGGGTAAAATAGCGAAAATTCTAAAAACGATAAGTAACACTATTATTATTAGCGGTCAAAGGCTAGTTATACATTAAACCATGAATTAATGTATAACTAGCCTTTAAAACATGGTTAAAATCGTGAAAAATGGCGCTCTATTATCTCTGCTTGTCCCTATGAGAATTGGGGCGTGACATTTGTCATATGATATCATATCATATCATGTATTACATATATACCTTAACAAATATAAATAATAAACGTCATTAAAAAACTATTTTATTAAAAATTAAATTATTCATAAAATACGACGACACACCACTATTTCCACAATAGAAAGAGATATTAAAATACCACTGGAACAACTCTCTTGCATCTTTCACATTAACATCTTCGTTAATTTTATTAAACAAATCTTTAAAAAAATGTAGTAGCACAATAAACAAATTACTTAAATAAAAATCACCCGCGACGCGTTAAACAACGTTTCAGTGTCTAAATTTCATTATTTTAAGTTCCACGTTTAAGTTTTCATCGCAAATAGTTTTACACCGCAACGAATCTTGTTCCAGACTAAAGTTAAGGAGTTAGCAATGTACTACAAACTTGGTTTACTGTTACAACAGAGAGTGCTGGGCGCTAAGGGAAATTACTTTTCCATTAAATATCACTAATTTATCAATATTACTTTTATACTAATCTAAAGAATAATACAATATACATATTAAAAGTCGTTGCTAAAAGAAAATTTAGAGTTTTATATGTACGTTATTTGAAGTTTGTCAATCAACGTATTACTTTTTCTGTCGTACTATGTCATGGCGTAAAATACAACAGGCGTGAATAAACATAAGGCTGGGTCCCGGATCCTCTTAATTAACAACAGACTTTTAACTATTACTGCTTTATCAACGTTATTTTTATACTAGTTTAAATAATAATAATTTTTGCGACAAAATTTTAGTGAAATTGCGTTAAAATTTGGCATTCTCTTAGGTAACCAATAAACGAATAACAAATAAATAGACGACTACGTGAATTAATTGTCTACGAGAATGCCAAATATCAACGCAATTACACTGAAATTCTGTCGCAAAAAATATTATTATTTAGAGTAGTATAAAAGTCACGTTGATAAAGCAGCAATAGTTAAAAGTCTGTTGTTTTTTCAGTCGTCAGCATTCTTGGACCTCCTTTTTTACCATTTATTTACTTTTTAGTTCGCATTGTCATATAAACTTGTTTTTTAGTTTTTTTTATTTATAGTTTTATTGTTATTTAATTTATTTATAAAACATATTAGTAGTTGAATGTAATTTTACTTATACATTTTTTTGTTAACCGTAGAGCTTGTATGATGGGAATTGTGGATGTGAAGTTGTGTCAGGATCGTGGCAAGTGGCGCTCTGTTGTCTCTGCCTATCCCCGTGGGAAAGAGGCGTACTTTGTATGATTTGATTGATTTGTATGTACGAGTATATCCCACACTCCTGCACGTCCACAATGGCGAAGACGACTGTTGTTACTAAGGTTAGGTAAGTATAGATACTTGTAATTTGACGCTTTGTCTATTCTATGACAAGCTTTGTCTATATCTTACTAGTTTATCATGAGCCTGTCACTTACAGACCAGGATTTCATCTTTTGCGAGTGACAGTGATTCATGTTTGTAGGACTTTATAATATTTATACAGACAAGTATACAGACCGTAAAGTGATTTAGTCGCTTTTCGGGATCAGCTCGTAAGTTGCCAGTTCCAACTAGGCTGGCATAGTGGATGTGACTGCTACTTATACTTGAATTGTAGTAGCAGTGACAACTATTCATGGACCACACTCCAGCTTAACATCAAGCGGGGTGCTGTCATATGTCGAGTCACAATAAAAATCGCAAAAATTCATAGTCACTGCAGTTCGTAGAGTAAGCTACAACTCATAGCCCATGCGCGCTCTATATATTTATACTCTACGAAAGTGTACAAACAAGTTGTAATATATCTTTGTAGTAAAGCCTTAAGTTCGTGAACTAAACCACCCATTCACTAATAACATATAAAAGGTATTAACACGTTCGTTTGTTACAAAATAACTTTTACTAGTCATTGATCTATTGACTTTGTTTTCTTATCTTTTTTGTAGTAAGTGGCGCTCCATTTTTTTTTTGGGTTGTGACTCGACATATGACAGCACCCCGCTTGATGTTTATTCAATAACTGCGAGTAGCAATCACATCCACTATGCCGGCCTAGTTGGAACCGGCAACTTACAAGCTGATCCCAAAACGTGACCAAATCACTTTGATTGTCTCTGCCTATCCGTGTGGGAGAAAGGCATGACAATTTGATTGATTGATTGATTTTGTTGTATAGTATATTCGTTATTACTAAAGTAATGTCTCTGTTTTTAGTATTAACTGTTAATTAATGGAGTCACCACTGATATGAAGCTGAAGTGCTACTAAGCTACTAAAGGTGCATGTATCATAGAAACAGGACAACTAAAGAACATTTATCAGAAAAGTGGTTTTGAACGGTTTGCGAATGAAGACGACTGCTACTATATAACTGTTAGTAGCAGTCGCATCCACTATGCCGGCCTAGAATCTACTTCACTTATAATAATAAAATAACCCTGTAACAATTTGTATACAATATTCATTTACAATATTATTTAGTTTAACCAATGCAATTTACGTCACAATCCAGTATTAGTGACCTAATTTCAATACACCCGAGTCTACACTGGTATATTCTCGAATAATTAAAACAGTTTGAATGAAAATTGTATTTTTACTTATGTATTATCCATTTATATCTACAGACATCAAGTGCGCCAGACATAGTGACGGCGACTGAGGCAGCCGTGAACTAATTCGATTTTTTCAGTCGTCGTTACTCTTGGACCTCCGAGGTCTGGCGGGTCGAGGTCAGATAATAAAAAAAAACGTGCTAGATACCAACCAACGCCGTTTATTCACATTTTTTATTTTTTATTATTGTGACACGACATCTGACCTCGACTCGCCTGATGATAAGCAAGAGGAGGTCCAAGAGTGACGACGACTGGAATAACCGAGTCAGTTCCCGGCTGCCCCAGCCGCCGCCATTATGCCGGCCTAAGGTGCTTCTTCACGCATCGCTTGAAGGATCCACTTTACATCTGTGAAATAAACCATTATAATCAAATACTATATAACTTTTAACTTAACTTGCTTATATGTATTAACATGTAAATGTTTAACTTTGTTTCGATCGACACATAGACCTCTCGTTACCTTAAATATTAAAAATATACTAAAAATTAAATGAACGGCTGAAACCGTAACAGTTCTTTATTTGAATTCCTGTTAATCAGGACAAACTTGCAAGGCTACTGGTATAATTTTAAGAAATTAAAGAAAAACTAACTTCGCATCAACGGCTATTCTGTAGCCGGCATAGTGATGGTGAATGCGGCAACCGTGAACTGACTCGGTTTTTTAGTCGTCGACTCTCTTAGACCTCCTCTTGCAGACATTATCAGACAGGTCGACGTCAGATGTCGTTACTTCATACTCCTAAATGGTCTAATTAGCGTGGGCTTCTTAATTATTAAAATAACACGGATAATCGTTTAAACGAGACAAGAATAGCGCCGTCTTGAATACACCTAGGGAATAATAAATTTCAGTGCACTTTACACAAAATACTGGTCTCGCTTCAATGCATTCGACGTGTTTGGCAACTCACTCGAAAGCCTTACCCTTCATGAGTGAAATATGACTTTTTACGGCTGAAAAAGATGTTATCTTATTTAGTAAATTGTGTTACTACGTGTACAGAGTTTCAATCTTTATATTAGCTATAAAATATTTGCAGGCGCACTGCATATTCCGCCTGTTAAGCTAGGAGTTGTATTTCAATGTGTCGGCTTAGCCTACAATCTAAAAGGTGGTGGTGGTGCAAGCTCGCAGACTAAGCACATATTGTTCGTCTACGACTCTCTTAAACATAGATCCAGAGTTGTTTATAAAACGATTTTTTTTTTCTTTTTATGCCTCCACATTTAATAGCACCCCGTCTGATGATAAGCTGACAAAATGGTCCGTGCATGGAGACAACTTCTACTACAGATAAATAACTGTAAGTAGCCGTGGCTTTTACTGCGAAGGCATAGCTAGAACCGCCAATATTCAAGCTGGTCGGTTTCCGAAGCAACTAAGATACATTATGGTCTATCTCATTTGGATTTGATAGTATTTCACCGGATCTTTCTTAAAACCGGGTCTTTAGGTAAATATTACAAATAAATGCTATGGTAGAGCCGGGAATCAAACCCTGGACTTTACGCGTAGTGAACTAGTGCCAATGCACTACGCGTGTCGTCTAAATATCTATTAATAATATCTAATTAATAAATTTATGTTATATCAATCAATCAATCAAATTGTCACGCCTTATTTCCATAGGGATAAGGATCGTGGTAAGTGGACAATGGAGCGCCACTTACCACGATCCTTACATAACTCCCTTGCTTGCTTGCTTCCTGTGTCCCTGTGTCCTGTGTCAAGGATGTGACCTTAAATTTATGTTACATTACGACGGCGAAAACTAAGAAATAATTATCTATTGCAATTTTCTCTATTTATTTACACAGCGCCATCTAGCGGTACGTGGCAACACTACGTAATGAAGTGATTCTTTCACGTGTTGAATGTGAAAAGTTTTGAATCGTATGAAGCCCTATCGGTTGTTAAGCTAGAAAATTGTTACATTATAAGCGCCATCTATTTAAAAGGTCTTGAACTATTGTTGTAAAATTATGTTACATTTATTTTGCTGCGGGGTTAGGTTAGATTATCGTCTCTCGTCGGCAATTGTCAAAATAATAAAATCTATGCTAAATCCACTAAAACGAGACTATTGATCGTTGTGACGAATATTGTCTGTGGACGACACGATTTATCATTATCATCAATAGTCTCATTTTGGTGAATTTAGCCTAGCTTTTATTATTTTGCTAATCGTGGACAAAAGACGATTATCGTTTTAACTTGCCCAACCTAACCCCGCTGGATAACACTCAGCTATACGCATTTTACTTGTCAATAAATATGTTAAAAGGAATTTATAAATCTCGTGTTAAGGATACGTTAAACAAGGCAGGCCCAGGTTGAGACCCAGGAGGGTTTTCGCCGACCAAATTGGAGACATGTTCAAGAAAGCTGGGTTGACTAGTGCCCATAACAACAGAGCCTGTATGAAGAGAATTGAGGGTGTAAAGAAAGCAAGGGAGTTGTGTAAGGATCATGGCAAGTAGCGCTCCATTGGCTCTACCTATCCCTGTGGGAAGAAGCGTGATAATTCGATTAATTGATTGATGTGCGATTCATGATTAAAGGCGATGATACAGTTAAATAAATACAGATAGTGATACTTATCTACTATGCCAGCCTAGTTGTAAAGTTGATTCCAAAACTAAGTCACGTTACGGTCACTATGTCACTTAAAATTGATGGTACAACCTTGAATCGGTAGACTGGGCAATTGACTACGATCTGGTAGGACCGTAGAAATAGTCTGCATCTTTTTATAAACAAATATTGTAATATCCGTTTAATCGAGATTCAACATTTTTTTTTTGGTGGAGGTGACTGCTATTATAGTTAAGTAACTGTAAGCAGCAGTAACATCCACTATGCAGGCCTAGTTGGAACCACCAACTTACAAGCTGATCACGAAACGCGACTATCACCATTCACTTGTGGTGAAGGGTGGTATTACCCAAATCAACAAACTGGGTACCACTCTTTAAATATATCTACCTCGCAGGGGTCCGCAGTTTTCATAACCATTTTATTGTCACTCGTCATATGACAACACTCCACCTGATGTTAAGCCGGAGTGTAGTCCATGAATAAACGCGACTGCTACTAAATCTGATTGTAAGTAGTAGCCGTATCCACTATTTTGGCCCAGTTAGAAACTGAATAACTCTTTATACAGTCTCTGCCTACTCATGTATAAATGAAGGCGTGATATTTAGATTATATTTATTATATATGTAGGTATGTATTATGATAAACAATTCGTATTTGATTCGTTTCAACCTCTCAATATTCAGTGTGCATGGCTAGTTTTCAAACAGAATTTTGTGCGCATGACTTGTGTTCAAATAAGTGGTTTGTTAGTAGGATATGAGCTTCTGTGTATAAATATGTATACATAATGTATGTATAAGTATATATTTTATGTTTTTATTGTATTATATAATAATATGGGTCACTAAGTTAGGTAAGTAGGTCGTATTTCACCCGCACAGGGGGCACACCGCGCAACTTCAATGCGAATGACAATGAAATTCATTCCCATTTGTCAAAAAGTTACGCGGTCGCTGTTAGTGTTAAAAACAACTTTTATTTCTTCGGACAACTTTAAATGACCTCAATGAGCTTAAACTGTTAATGATAAAGAACATCGATTCTCAAAGTGTTGTGCGGTCGCAATTTTTATTTTGAATTTTCAATAATGGAGTCAGCTGTCAAAACGAAGCTCATTCTCATTGTCATTAAGTTACGCGGTTGAGTTGAGCATCCGATTTTTGTCGACTGAATTAGCAGTCAAACTAAAAGCATTTCTTTGTAAAACAATCGATATGATAAGTGATAAAGGAGTTGTATTAGGCATAATATCCCCTTCATTTTTATACGATTTTCACAAGATATACTTAAATGCAAAACAACTTTACCTTCTAATTTTTTTAATGTTATTGTATAATTTTATGTGCAATAAATTTAATTTAAAAAGTGTCATTAAATTACTTCACTATCGTAATCATAGAAGTCTACGCTCTGGGATTGTAGGCGATACATTTTAATTTACTTAAATATGCATAACGGAGAATGTTCCGAAAAGCTCTTTAACCTTGTCCCTACAGGTCGGGGGAAGCATCCGCATTTTGTCAACCGAATCGGCAGTCGAACTGAAAGGTTCGGTGCGTCGTTTTTTTTGTAGAACAATCGATAAGTGGAATGCTTTACCAGTCCATGTGTTCTCTCCATCCTATAACCTTGGATCTGCTGTCCGACATAGTGACGGTGACTGGAGCAACCATGAAGACTTGGTTTTTACAGTCTTCGGCGCTCTTGGACCTCCTCTTGCTTACTATCAGGCGGGTCGAGGTTAGATGCCGAGTCACAATATAAACAGTAAGTATACAGTGGAACTCCATTATTAAAAGTTCAAAATAATAACAAAAACGCATATAAAATATTGCCATTACGAGTATAATCTGCTCTAATCTATTTTAGGTTTAATATAATAATCATGATCGTACCATACAAATACTCTGTACACTATACCCAAAAATAAAAGATCACAAACTAATTTGATAAAAGAAATTCCAATATCAAGGTGTAGATAATAACACAAAAAAATATGTTTTATTATAATTGAATAAATATGCAATTGATGCCGTGGTCATGCTGACTATAAGAGGAGTATGTCACCTATATGATCATCCAGAAGGCGTCCAGTGCTGAACGCCTTCCCCTTTAGAACCCCATCCTACGACAGGAATATGTAGTATAGGAATAATAAGAAAAACAAGTTGTATTATTATCGTTTTTTTTTAAATCCCAGTTTGGCATACAATAAGATTCATCCACTTGCTGGCTAATTCGCTTTATGGTCTGTACAAATAAAAGTGACCCAGGGGCCAGGGGTCGACAGACTGGGCAAATGAACACTATAATTGTAGCCCTCTAGTCTTAAGAATTATGTTACTGCTAATCTAACTAATTAAAAAGAAAATCATTCATTTTGGGCTTTTAATTGCTATGCAATTGAGTTTTATGGAAAATAAGATATGGGTTTTGTATCGTCTGCCATTCACAAAAAATTCGCCATATTAACAGTTCATAATTATAGTTTGATCATTTTGCACACCTAAACTATGCAAAATAAAGGATAAATTATAATTACATCGTAATCTTTGTACAATAAACTATTTTGAAATGCATATGCAACTGTTAATACAATTATAAAGAGTAGTAGGCAGTGGTACCTATTCTACCGATCCGAGGTTACTACCACCATTTACAAGTATACAGACTGAAAAGTTATTTGGTCGCGTTTCGGGATCAGCTTGTATGTTGCCGGTTCCAACTAGGCCGGCACAGTGGATGTGGTTGCTACTTACAGTTGTTGAATTGTAGTAGGCATGACATCCATTTATGGATCACAATCCAGCTTTACATCAAGCGGGGTGCTATCAAATGTCGAGTCACAATAAAAAAAATGGATAATGTTATTTTAGGTGCATTTCTCTGTACAAACATCCTTAAGCAGACGTGCTTTTGCGGAAGTGTATGAGATTAAACTATCATGTAAACATTAACAACCAACCACATACTGTACTCCTTGTAAATATTCAACGAGCTTTTGACATTTAGACTGACGTAAGCTTCCACACGGACCACAAGCTAGCCAACATTATTTAGTACAGAAAATAAATCTCTTTTGTGCTCAACATTTTGAGCTTCTACCTAATACGCTGTACGCAATTTCTTCCTCTGACTTTAGTAAATATTATTATTATCCTATTTATTAATCCCACTGCTGGGCAAAGACCTCCCTCTCTTTTCCCATGACTTTTTAAGTATTATTTTTAAATTTATTGTGAAGAGAATTGTGGATGTGAGGGAAGCGAGAGAGTTCTACCAGGATCGTGGCAAGTGGCGCTTCATTGTCTCTGTCTATCCCTTTGAGAAAAAGATGTGACAATTTGATTGATTGATTAATAAGTAAGCTGCGACATTTGACCTCGAATTGCCCGTGGGCAAGAGGAATTCCAATCGACCGACGACTGAAAAAAATCTATTCAGATTTTTTAGATCAGCACCTTTGACAGATGCGTCAGTCAAAGGTGCTTTTTCACGCTTGGAGGGTCCACGGTATAATCTGGATGTAGAGAACACATGAGCTGTTAAAGATTTTTACTAGTGGATTGTTCCACAAAGAAACAACGCGCCGAACCTTTTAGTTTAGTGGTATGCAGTGTCTGCCGATCCGGGGTAGTACCACTACTTACGAGAATACAGATCGTCAAGTGGCTTAGTCGCGTTTCAGGATCATTTTGTAAGTTGTAGGTTTCAATTAGGAGATCCGGCATAGTGGATGTGACTGCTACTTACAGTTATTTAACTGTAACACATTCCACCGCACTCCAGCTTAACATCAGGCGGAGTGCTATCATATGTTGAGTCACAATAAAAGCAAAAGTTTGCCTGACAAATCGGACCGTATAGAGCTCATTAAAATGTATTTATATTATCATTCTAATGCAAACTTATTGATAAGCTTGTTTGAATATTTAAACAAGCTTGTTTCCAATGTATAATTGTCAATTAAATTAGGAAAATAACCAATTCCATTCGTCCAATTTCAAATTAACAATTGCCGGAATAAAGCTTAAATCTGACATGGATTGAATAATTAATTTAAAAACCTAATGAAGAATGGTACAAAGGCGGACTTGTGCCAAAGGCATTCTCTGCCAATCAAACTTTTAGGATGTTGATGAAATTTAATACTTTAACAAGGCCAAACCGCTTATAGTCCCCAATTCTCTAATTACAAGACAGCGAAATGACGAACTTGCACTGATATTTGACATCTTCGTAACCAATCAGCGGAACAAATCAATAGGTAAACTACGTTGATTGGTCACTTGCGAGCGCGCAACTTAATCGCGTTTTGGGATCAGCTTGTAAGTTGCCGGTTCCAACTAGGCCGGCATAGTGAAAGTGACTGTTACGTAAAGGTATTTAACTGTATACAGACCGTAAGGAGACAAGATGTTTGCTCTAAATCTGGTTTACAATTAGAAAGCAGACTCCCATATTGCCCAATCTGCCAATCTAGGGTATTTTTTATAAATGACAGCACCCTGCCTGATGTTAAGCTGAAGTGCGGTCCATGAATGAAGGTGACTGCTACTTACAGTTATTTAAAAGTATCAGTCGCCTCTATTTATAGACCACGGTCTAACCTAAGACTAGGCGCAGTGTTATAAACTAAACACTTGCACTTAACAGGAATGTAAATAAACTGTCAAGCGAGTGTAATGGAAAAAGCTAGTCAGTTTTGAGGCTTACTTTAAGCCTTCATTTTCGCATTTCATTTCATTTGCGTCGCCATTATATATTGATAGAATTGGCCCTGTAGTATTGTCAGCTTTAATAGCGACGAAACCGCTCTTTACCTATTTGTCTGCAGAGCAGGCAGAGGCCTAGGCGTATTTTGCATCTTACTTATTGGTAGATACTACGAGTACCTATATCAAAAATTGTGTCGGAGATAACCTGTCAAAGGTTTTTTAATTGTCAAAAAATACTTTGCCGCATGTCTACAGTAAAAGGGATCGTAAAAATATAATTCTGTTTCCTAACATATATAATTCTGTTCTGTTTGCTATATATTACAAGACAATTAAAACCAAAAACGTTAAGTTAAAATATTCATTTAAATTAAAAGTTTATGCTCTACATTCCTCTTTTTGTTGTTCTTCAGTCAAGGTGTAACGGGCAGTCAGATTACGGTATTTTTCGTAACTACATAAGTATCCACAGCCTTCAATTGGTAAAATTTTCGGTTGAGAATTACCAGCTTGGGGCAGGTACACAGGCTAGAAACAGTAAAACTTGTATTAAAACTGATGTTCCTTAAATCAAATCTACAAGTTGACTAAAATCTCAGCAAATGTATTGCTCCGGGTCTGGTTATCTTAAAGGAGTAGACATTAGTGCTCAGTCTGCCGATTCGGGGTAGTACCACTATACAGAGTGTAAAGTGACTGAGTCAGGTTTTAGGATCAGCTTGTAAATCGCCGGTTACAACTAGGCCGAGATAGTGGATATGACAATGGCGTCCGTGGTGTAGTGGCAGCGCGCTCGTGCTTTCGGTTTGTATAACCATTATACAAACCGAAAGCACGAGTTAAAAAACAAAAACAACATTCTACCGGTACCAATATATCTTTAATATATGTACTTTGGTTGTCCTGTTTCTATGATACAAGTTCTTTAGTAGCTTAGTATAAAAATGTAAATAATAAAAATTAAAAGTCTAAAAATAAATTGTCTCTATAAGGAAAAAATGCATTAAGAAAATAATGCAAAAAATAACATTTTATTAATCAAATGAAGAAAAGAGATCAAATAAAATCTCGAAAAATTCAGCATTAAAGGTTCACCTATGACATAAACCAAAACTTTTAGAAATTCCAGGATCCTTTTAGAAATAAATTTGCCATGTTACAAAATATTCTTTAGATTAGATTTATATTATTTATTTTAGATTTATAAATTTATATTATACGATCAGTTTTCCGTAGAGATTGCCATAAGGACAGCTGACAAATCTCCATTCACCATGAAAGTAATATTCTCTAGTGACTAGTGCATTCGTATGGATAAAATTCCTTATCACATTTTTTAGAATTATTTATTATAACAAGACCGACTTTTCTGAGTCCGATTGTTTAAAAATACGTTAATATCTATAGATACTTACAACAACAATATATTTCCCAGTTTTCCTAAGTTTATACAATTCCAAAGAAAGGACTCCACCATATTTGGGTGCTACAACTGGAAGGAGACCAGCTGCTAATTGGGAAGCCACATTAATATCATGAGCTGAGTAAATGCGAACACGTTGGTTTACTTTATCTCCAGCGATTATGTCGTTGGCTACACTAAAGAATTCGTTAAGAAATACTCCTGAGAAAAAAATAAGTTCATGTTTGAGCTTATAGCTAACAGTTTTTCTAAGAGTAGTAGACAGTGGTGCCCAGTTGGCCGATCCGGGGTAGTACCACCACTCACAAGTATACACACCATGAAGTGTGTCGCGTTTCTGGATTAACTTGTAAGTCACCAGTTGCAACGCCGACATAGTAGATGTGACTACTAGTTACAGTTAGTTAGTTACTAGTTACCAGTAAATAGCAGTCACCTCCATTCATGGACTGCACTCCAGCTTAACATCAAAAGGGGCGCTGTCTCATTTTAAGCCACAATTAAATTTTATTTTAGTATGGGTCCATGATTTTAGTAATATGGGATGCGAAATTGTTACCGATTTATATTTTATAAGACATTTAAAGTAGCTAGAACGAACCACAGTTAGGGACACAGGGAATCAAAATCAAATCAAATCAACTTGTCTTGTCTTTTTCCCACAGGGATAGGCAGAGACAATGGAGCGCCACTTACCACAGTCCTTATACAACTCCCTTGCTTCCTTCACATCCACATACAGAATGTGAAGGATACAGGCTTTGTGGTTATGAACACTAGGCAACCTAGTTTTCTTAAGGATGTCTCCGATTTGGTCGGAAAAAAATTTGGTCCTGGGCCTGCCTTGTTTAAGGCATCCATCCACATCAGATTTATAAATGTAAGAATGAATATACAAGTATATCTCTAAGGCCTATCTTAGTAATAGCAATATAACTACCTCCAGAAATACGTCTGACTCTATCATCTTGGAAAATGGCTTTAATTGCTATGGAGGATGCATCAGACAATTCTTTCAAATAAGGAGCAATCCACACTGGTGCTGGAACTCCAATAGCGTTCTACAAAATATGTAAAATAAAACTAATGTGTAATTTGTATGAATAGAATTGTAGATTGATATACTACTGATGTACTTGTATTAGCAGCAAGAGAGTTTTGTCAGGATCGTAAAAAGTGACGCTTCTTCGTCCATGCCTATTCCTTTGGGAGTTGGGGCGTGAAATCTATGATCATGATGTATAGCTGGATAATTAGAGATAGTATAATGGATATAAGAAGTTAGATTCTAAGTCTAAATTTTAATTTGTTAATATTAAAATTCATGCAATGATAAAAGAGAACAAATTATTATCTTCGTTTCAAATTACTCTATTCGTTAGTGGACAATTAAATTTGACAAAACTACAAAATAATATTAGAAACTTCGTTGAATTTGGGTCTCATCCACTGCTCATAGGTCTTCCCCTTAGAACCACCCCCCTTTCCGAACGACAAGATGCCAGTTGCATCTTTTTTTCAATGTGACACGACGTTTGACCACGACCCGCCTGATAATAAGCAAGAGGAGGTCCAAGAGTGACGACGACTGAAAAAACAGAGTTGGTTCACGGCCGCCCTGGTCGCCGTCACTATGCCGGGCAAAGGTGCATCGCATGAAGGATCTACCGGCATCTTGTCGTTGATAATAAGGGGGAATAGTCATAATCCCCACGCTTGGCAGGCGGCTTGGGGATCGCAGTATACTCACTTCACGTTAAAAAGATGCTGCTGGATCGCGAGTCTAATTTTGTCTAACTTGTGTCTAAGAGCACTATATTTACCTGAGCAACTAATAAATCATTATATAGGAAGACCATACTTGATGTTTCTGTAAAGTTAAATTGTAGATTGTCGGTCAGCAGTTCTAGGAGATCACCATACTTGGCATTTACTTCTGGAGCTGGTTTTGTAAAAAAATCCACTATTAATTTCTGACATGAGTTGAAGAATGTAAGCTAAAACAATCATTTTATATTAGTGCAATACTTATTTAGGTATAATCAAAACCACGAGTTCTTCGTGAGAGAACTAGTTGGAGGAGGCGTGTCCGCGTGATCACGACGTGATCCGTGGTGATCCATTGTACCTACTTATCACTGTGTGATTTACAGCGTGACTCTATGATGATTTAAAAGAGTGGTAGGCAGTGTTACCCAGTCTGCCGATCCGGGGTAGTACCACCACTTACAAGTATACATACCGTGAAGTGATTTGGTCACGTTTCGGGATCAGCTTGTAAGTTGCCGGTTCCATCTAGGCCGGCATAGTGGATGTGATTGCTACTCAAAGTTATTGAATTGTAGTAGCAGTGACATTCATTCATGGACCACACTTTGGCTTAACATCAAGCGGGGTGCTGTCATATGTCGAGTCACAATAAATAAAAAAAAATAAAAAAATGATGAGCATGATGTTTATGCAGTTAAAAATATAAAGAGACTAAATATTTTGAATTTGTTTTTTTAATTTAATTATGGCTCGATATAATGCTGGGGTACCGGCATGGCTCTTCGGTAGCCCAGCAAGAAGGTTGTTCCTTAATCAAATCGGGGCCCTAAAAAACGGGTAGTCCACTGTGCCCATAACTAAAGAGCATGTTTGAAGAGAATTGTGGATTCGTCTCTGCCTATACCAGTGGGAGTTGAAGCGTGGGATCTACAAATGGATACAACTGCTACCAGTACTATAGACAAATAATTCGTATCCACCATGCTGGCCTAGTTCTGCACAGTGGATGTGACTACTACTTGCTTTGTTCTCTCCCTCCTATAACCTTAGATCCTTCAAGCGATGCGTGAAGAAGCACCTTTGGCCGGCATAGTGACGGCGGCTGAGGCAGCCGTGTACTAACTCGGTAGTTTCAGTCGTCGGCGCTTTTGGATCTCCTCTTGCTTATCATCAGGCGGGCCGAGATCAAATGTCGTATCACAATAAAATAATAAAAATACAGTTATTAACCTGTATTTACTTCCAGAAATACGAGTCACCTCCATTCATGGACCGCACTCTAGCTTAACATCAGGCGGGTGCTGTCATATGTCGAGTCACAATAAAAAAAGAAAAGATACTTACAAAATCTTCTGTTTCAGGCACAGTTGTGTAAGGAATTGGTTGCCAGTTCAGCTGGCGGTTCCATCTTTGAACATTGACAGGCGGGTACATAGCAGCTAACGCTGTCAACAGAGTCATTTTTGTTCGTTCAACATTGGTTGACCTAAGATATATTTCATCTTGGAAGTAAATATTCGAGAGCAAACTGTCGTATCGTTGACGGAGATATAATCCGATGTTGTATCCCCTGACTTTTCCTTCCTGTATAATAAATAAATTATTATATAGTGCGATTACTTACATTCTTTATTGAGAAACAGAAAAAATTAAAAGTATATTAACTATAATTAAACTATAAATAAAAAAATATCATCTAATGACGTCTTAGTATTTTCTTAGATTTTGCGCGAACATTGATTAATGAATTAAACAAATTTTATGCGGCTTACTACCCGCATAAAAAAATGACATAAAAAATTGTAAAATCAAAACCAAAATAAACGCGATAGTAAGCCGCATATAATTTGTTTAATTCATTAATGACGTCTTATTAGAGATAGTCCCAAGGAGACTGACAACATTTCCCCTTTGTATAGCAAGGCTAATAATACGTTGGCAGAAATAATCGCCTGCCGTTCTGTCTCCAGACTTCTCCGTCAGCCGCTTGGATAACTCCTTGGCCAGGCGTTTAACTGAAGCATCGTCTCGACCCCAAACGGCGCAAATTAGTAACCAGTACCGAGGTTAGCGTATTGAATATTATATTTTTATTAAAAAAATGTGGATGTAAAGGAAGCAAAATGCGTTCTGTTTTCTCTACCTATCATTGTAGTAATTAAGGCGTGAATATTTTTGATTCACTTGCCACGATCCTGACATAAAGCTCTCGGTTCTCTCACATCCACAATTCTCTTTATACAAGCTCTACGGTAACGGGCACTAGGCAACCCAACTTTCTTGAGGATATCTCTGATTTCCTGAGTTTTTTAATATCCAAAGTAATTATTAAACATTACCTGCGTAAGCCGAGTGGCACGGGTTCGAAATCACTCACCGGTACCAATGTATCTTTAATATATGTACTTTGGTTGTCATGTTTCTATGATACAAGCACTTTAGTAGCTTAGTATAGAAATGTATAATAAAAAATAAAATAAAAAATACTCGAACGGAATTTATAAAATCATCGCACATTCTTCTTATAAATTTTATAAACTACACTCAATAACCCAAATAAATCTGAAGTAGTCGTAAGAGCCTTGAAGAAGTGGTAAAAGTATGTAAATATCTTACATTAGTCAATCCTCCCTCCCCAAATGGAAAACTCAGCTTGCGATCACGTACAGGATCGTCACTTAACTCTGGCAGCCCTCCTGATGCTGTTGATACGGGGGTTCTGTCTCCATGGCGATGAATCTAAAAAAAATAACAGCTACACTACTACCGCTTAACTGAACGGGTTTCTGTCGTAGTATGGTGTGGTTTCGTTGACATGTCACCAGGTTCCTGCGCTACCACCCACTACACTAGGATCCAACTCAGTTAAGCGCAATGCCTGTAGTTATAGTCACTCTAAGCCGAAATTGGTCATTCAGTTGCTGGTTGGACACAAAAGGAGGAGCACGTTAAGTAAAGTATAATAGTATAGTTAGAAATATTTGCATTCACACATTTAAATAAACTAATAAGTGGAGGGTCGCGTCATTTATAGTTAGACAAGCTATAACTGTCTACTCACGACTTCGTACGCGCAAAAACGGATTCAGTATTACCGTAATCTTTTTTTATTATGGCTTGGCATATGACAGCACCCCGCCTAATGTTAAGCTGTTAGTAACAGTCACATCCACTGTGCGACTGAGGCAGCTGTGAACAAACTCGGTTTTCTCAGTCGTCGTCACACTTGGTTCTCCTCTTGCTTATCATCAGGTGAGTCGAGATCAGATGTCGAGTCACAATACATATAAAAAAAATATTTATAAGTTTGATATCAGGCAAGTCAATGACAAGTCACAATACGAGTAAAAAAAGTAACCCTAAACCATCACTTATGGTTTATAATATAGAAAAAATCATTATCTTTGTATTTTACTTTACAGGTAATAATTTTTAATTAAAATTTAAATTCTTGGTTTGTTACATTGCATAAAGAAATTAATTAAGTTTACTGTTAATTTTAGTACTTTAGTAGTCGTTCAACTGTGAGGTTGTTTTTTATATGCTATTCCATTTCAGAATGGAAGTGTCTAGTCGTCCGCTAACCGGACGAATAAAATAAAATTAGTCGTCCGCTAATCAGACGAATATAAAATAATTTATTCATCCGTCTAGCGGACGACTAGACAACCTTTTCAGAATACGGTATTGTCAGATTACTTCTACAACAATGTAAGTATAGCCTTAAATCTGTTTAAAGAAATAGTAAATTGTGATTACTTTATTTAACAATAAAATTAGCAACGGTTAAATTTCACAGTTTACTCTTCAGTTATTAAATATAATATATTTTCAATAAATAAAATTATAAACCTAACCAATCAATTTTCCTATACCTTCTAAGCACATGAGTAAACACTTTCTGACATGAAGAAGGCGATTGAGCCAACAATGACGACAGGCGTGGACGAACGGTTTAGCGACTGGTTTGTTGCGCGTAAAGTCCCGGGTTCGATCCCCGGTCGGAGCAAATATTTGTTTCATAGCTTTTATTTGTAATATTTAATAATATTAAATATTACAAATATTTGTTAATAAAAAAAAAGAAATGTATATTTGCTTCGGGTCTGATTATCAAAGAGTGGTACGCAGTGGTACCCAGTGTGCCGATCCGGGGTAGTACCACCACTTACAAGTATATAGACCGTGAAGTGATTTGGTCACGTTTCGGGATCAGCTTGTAAGTTGCCGGTTCCATCTAGGCCGGCATAGTGGATGTGATTGCTACTCACAGTTATTGAATTGTAGTAGCAGTGACATTCATTCATGGACCACTCCACACTTTGGCTTAACATCAAGCGGGGTTAAGATGTCGAGTCACAATAAAATAAAAAAAAATGAACTGACCCACGATCTTGGACCTCTTCTTGCTTACCATCAATATCCGTTAATAACGAGTTACAAAGATCTTTAAAATAATGACATTGTTAAATGTCAAGTTTCTTATGGTTTCTTCTCGGTGGAGGCGGTGGAGTCTTCCGAAACCATAGATAATAGTTGTTGTATTATTTGACAAAGGCCAATTCACGATACATTTTTCGAAGTGTTTAAATTATCTCCTAAGACTTATAAGTGTATTTAATTTAAATTTATGTATGTAAATAATAAATTACCACAAAAGTTAATAATAATTCCGAGCCTTTCGTCAGCGATAGCAAATCATTCCAATCGGCTGTTGCAAAACTGACACAACACAAAAAACTTAAGAAAACAAAATTCTTCATGGCTAAACAACCTTCACCATTAGCCAACTGAAAAATTGTGAAAAATATTTTTTACACACTTAGTTTTAAATACTTAAATGACGCCAGTTTATAGCTGAATAATCGCGAGAATCAATCATTTTTATTGTCCTTTAAATTGAGTTATAAATTATTTTAAATTAATGTATCAAGTGCTATCTGGAAATTAGGTACGTAATGTTTAATTATAGATACTTGATACGACGACTCTCTTTCTCTCTAGAAAGTCTCGAGTTCGATTCTCGGACACATAAAATTTTGTTTCATGTCATTTATATATAAATAAAAATGCATTTTTGCTAAAATTATGAATTTATTTACTCTGTGTTTATCTTGATATGTTTTGACATTTAGTTGTCTTATAAATATTTTATCAAAGAGACCTGTTTATTAGCATTTTAATATATTTTTACTTAGTTTTCCGACGTGTTTTCCTTATCAGGACCATCAGAATATAGTCCTCAAAGGGTTTCTCATTTTATATACATAATAATTATGTTATTTGAAAATTGATTCATTGGAGAACTGAAATGCCAAAACATATCATAATATCAATCAATCAATTAAATTGTCACACCTTTTTCCCACATGGATAGGCAGAGACAATAGAGCGCCACTTGCCACGGTCCTTACACAACTCCCTCGCTTTCTTTACATCCACAATTCTCTTCATACAAGCTATGGTTATAGGCACTTGGCAACTCAGCTTTTTTAAGGATGTCTCTGATTTGGTCGGAGAACACCCTCCTGGGTCTACCTACAGATTCTACACATCAGATTTATAAATTTCCTTCGTTAATCTACTTTCCCTCACTTTTCCTTTCTTCTTTTCACTTTTTACCAAAATATAAAATGTAAATATTTCTGCAACCCTCTGTGTTATGGTTTGGTTTTGTTAATATTGCAATTTTGAGCTTTGCGTTGGTTTTATGCTTAGCTTAGCTCAGCATCCAAGCCTGGGGATACCTAAACCTGCTAATAACCAGCATGGAGAAACACTGTGAACAAAGTATAGGAAAGACAGGTACCTGGCAATTACTCGACGTGAAACACGGACCAACGGCACTAGCACTCGTTTAGCACTGCTTTGTTATCACGGCTAACTGCTTCGACTGTCTATTTTCTCACTTCGTTATTTAATTAATGTATTTAGTTAATAGATGTTTGTTTCAACAATGTCACTTGCTAGGGCGACTGTTTACGTGCACACCGCGGCAACTCACACACAAGTGCACACTAGCGCCACACGCTATTGGCTGGCGTGGCGCAGCCCGCGAACTTTGAATTGCGCGGAATAACGGAAAGTGGAAGGAAATATAGGATGGGACGATACCAAGCCACAACATTTCCCCCCACTTGAAATCAGCCAGGGATTTCACAAGGCAAACCCTTTCCTGAATGCTAGGCCAAGAAAAGCAATTTGTGTTCGGATAAACATATGGACGCTATGTACTACCGAAGCTACCTAGTTTTACTACTAACTAATTAAGACTAATGTAACATTAATAATAAAACTACTTATGACTATGAACTAAGTCTAAATTAAGATTATTAGATAAATTATAACCTATGTGGCTATAGGAAGTGGGCAAACTTTTCTAGCGGGTCTAGTAAAAGTGCCCTTAGCCGTACGTATAGTCACTACGCGAACGTTTCCGTCTTTACCCGGAAATGTATTTTCAATACGGGCTAATTTCCACTCTGCAGTAGATAAATTTGGTTCCATAACGAGTACAACGTCACCCACTAGCGGGTTACGCCCAGTACTAGTCAACCACTTTGAACGTTGCTGCAGAGTGTGCAGATAGTCTCGCTGCCAAATGCGCCAGAATGACTGAGTCAGTCTCTGAAGCATCTGCCAGCGACACCTGAGCGAAACCTTGGAATCTTCATGCTGCTGCTCGGGCAGGGAGACCAAGGGACGACCTATAAGGAAGTGACCGGCAGTAAGTACGTCTACTTCCTTTGGATCCGAGGAAAGAACACAAAGAGGTCGTGAGTTGAGCATAGCCTCAACCTTTGTTAACACGGTAACAAACTCTTCGAATGTCAATAACTGGGTTCCGATAACCCGTTTAAGGTGATACTTGGTGGACTTTATGCCACTTTCAAAAATACCTCCAAAGTGAGGAGCACCTGGAGGGTTGAATTTCCATGTGATCGAACGTTCCGATAGTTTTCTGGATATGTGCTCATGACTATTATTTAAAAAAGTATACAGTTCAGACAAATAACGTTTCGCGCCTACAAAGTTTGTACCGCGGTCTGTAAGTATCGTGCTGCAGATGCCGCGGCGGGCGATGAATCTGTCTAGAGCTGCTATAAATGCTTGTGTGCTGAGGTCGGTGACCAACTCTAGGTGCACCGCCTTCGTGGACAGACACACTATTAGGCACACATACGCTTTATTCGATTTTGCATTACGTCGCCTACTTTCTTTGACGTAGAAAGGCCCACCGAAATCAATTCCTATATTTTGGAAACATCTTCCCGGCTGAAGCCTGGCAGCTGGAAGGTCTCCCATTGACGGTTGGCATGGTACCGGGTTGGCCTTGAAACAGGTCACACACTTGGATAACCTAGATCGTATTAGTAAACGTATACCAATTATCCAATATTGACGCTGAACTAAAGATTGTAGCGCACGTGGGCCACAATGTAAATAAGTTAAATGATAAAAATCAATTAATAAAATTGACAAATGACAGCTTTTAGGTAACAAAATAGGATGTAATGTATCATTTGGTAAGTTTGCATTTTTGATGCGACCTCCTACACGTATAATGCCATTCTTATCGATAAATGGCGATAATTTTTGGAAAGATTTAAGACACGGTAAACCAGAATTGAGTGCCTTTATTTCAGCGTGAAAACTTGTAGATTGAACCTGTTTTATTAGAATATTTAATGCGCAGGCTAACTCTTCTGTAGTTAGTGCGTTATAAACTCGCATTTGAGGCGTAAGTTTACAATTGTTCGAAAACCTGATGCAATAAGCTAACGTTCGTTGCATTCTCGTAAATGATGTAAAGCGAGTAAGAAATGCGTGAACCGAATGTTTTCCTGCTCTCTTTTCGTCGGTGCATGCGACGAATGATGAGGACTTCAGCTCACTCTGCACTTCCTGTGGCTCTGGTTCTTTGCTTATCGGCCATTGGGTTGACTCGCAAGTGAGCCAGTCGGGACCCGACCACCAATGATTGCAGGCAGCGAGCTGAGAGCAGCTCAGGCCGCGGCTACAAAAATCGGCGGGGTTCTCAACTGTCGATACGTGCTGCCATTGAGATGCGCGAACTGCGTCTGTAGCTTGGACGACGCGATGTGCTACGAATGTTTTAAGTCTGTGCGGTTCTGTGTGAAGCCAGGACAGAACGGTATTGCTATCAGTGAAGGCAATTTGATCAGTTATGTTGATTTTGTCCCTAAGTAGACTGAATAAATGTTTCATTACTCGCGAAAGCAAGGTCGCGCCGCACAATTCCAGTCTATTTACCGTAAGTGGTTTTAAGGGAGCTACTTTAGACTTTGCTATAAGAAGATGCAAAGTTACGGAACTGGTTGATACCGCACGTAGGTAAACACAGCATCCGTACGCCTTCGTGGAAGCGTCGCAAAAACCAATCAATTGAAAAGTGGTAGCTTCAGATGGCACCACTAAACGTGGGAGTTTAATCAGATGTAAATTATTTAATTCAGAAACAAATTTATGCCAAATCCGCGCCAAATCATACGAAACAGGTTCGTCCCAGGTGAGCTTCAGCCGCCACAGATCTTGAAGGAGCAATTTTGCTATAAGCGTAACTGGAGTTAGCCATCCCAGTGGGTCAAAAATACGAGCAACGTTGGACAAAATCGAACGTTTCGTACACTCGACGCTTATTGGTGAAGCGGAGTAAGTAAAAAAATCACCCACGGGATCCCATTTCACTCCTAAAATCTTCAGAGTAGCCTGATTAGCCTCTCCAGAAAATGATTTGGGAATTTGTACATGTTCAGAATGTAAATTGTTTAGAAATTCAGAAGAATTACTTGTCCATTTGTGGAGCTTAAAATGAGCACATTGAAGTAACTGAGTTAACTCATTTTTCAATAGAAGAGCCTGTTCAATAGATGGCGCCCCGGTAATGACGTCATCCATGAACACATCATGGCGTACCACTCTTGCAGCATGTGGCCAGGTAGCTCCATGATCGGCTGCTAGTTGTTGCAATGTTCTAATTGCTAAAAAGGGTGAACTGCTCACACCGTAAGTGACAGTGCGGAGCTCGAATTCTCGTACTGAGTCGGACGGTGACTCCCGCCAAAGAATATGTTGCCACCGACGATCCTCTGGTCTGATTAATATTTCGCGATACATTTTTGTTATATCGCTGGTGAAAACTACGGCATGGAGGCGAAATTTAGTTATAATGTCGGTGATATCAGCTTGAAGTTTTGGACCAGTGTAGACCAAGTCATTAAGAGACCGGCCATTTGATGATTTGCAGCTTGCGTCAAATACAACACGTAGCTTCGTCGTTGTACTTTCTGGGCGAATGACGCAATGATGTGGTATGAAGTACTGACCAGCTGGGGATTCAGACTTCACACGTTGCATGTGATTAAGAGACTCGTATTCTTGCATAAATGCTGTGTAATCCTGCTTCAATTGTTCGTGTTTAGCAAGACGTTTTTCTAAATTTATAAGTCGAGAGACGGAATGCTTGTATGAATCACCAAGCATGGGGCGATCCTTTAGTAGAATAGGCACTACATATCTTCCATCTGGATCTTGATAAACCGATTTTTTGTATAAGGCTTCGCATTCTTCATCTTCAGGAGCAGCAAGGCGGGTTTTTGGGGGTTCTTCGACTTCCCAGAAACGTTGGACTACCTCGTCTATGGCGCAGGTAGACGCAACTAAAGAAGAAACGAATGAAGGTGGTCGACATTTGGAGTCGAGTTTTCCTGTGAGTACCCATCCATAGATGCTGTGCAGGGCAGTAGGTAATCCGGGCCCTGGACACAGTCGCTGTCCGTCGTAGATGAGATGGAATAATTCTGCACCCAATAGTAGATCAACTTCGGATGGCTGATCGAAAGTTTCATCGGCGAGTTTTAAGTGACGAAAATGACGTCGTACGGCATGTGGTACTGCAGCTGTAGGCATATTTGTGGTTACAGCATCCATCACAATTGGGCGAATGTCGAACTGTGGCTCCGGTTGGTCCCGGGGTAAAATCGTGCACGCAGTGACACCCTTGACGTGATGAACTGTATTTTGGCCTAGACCAGAAACCGTGAGGTTGCAGCGACGCATAGTCAAACCAAGGCGTCGAGCGCAGGCGGTCGTCATAAAGCAATCTTGTGCTCCGCTGTCAATAAGGGCGCGAACAGGCTGCGGCGGTCCAGTGGCGGCGCGCGCCAGCAGTGTACACGTACCTAACAACACAAGAGAGCGGCCGTGCCCAATGTGAGCACTGGTACTGGCGTGACTCACTCTAGAAGGGTCTGATTCCAGAGAGGTAGGCGTGTCGCTATGCAGAAGTGTATGATGTTTTTCTCCGCATGTCAAACAACAGGTTTTGGAATAGCAATTGTTTGCGCTGTGGCCGAATCGCAAACAGTTAGCGCACAGGTTCTTTTTTGTTACAAAAGCTATCCTAGCGGACGAGTTGAAAGTCTGAAATTTTGGACATTTATATATGCTGTGCTGAAAGTCACAGCATGGACACTTAAATTGTTTAGAAAAAGCATTTTGAGTTGCAGACGAGTTGTAGTTTTTACTGGACTTAAAACGAGGCTCGGTCGCCTTATTACCAGATTTAGGGAATGCAGCAGCATGTGGCTGATGAAAACTAGTGATGGGCTTGTGTTCACTAGTTTCTAGGATCTTGACGTAATCCTGAAGAAACTTTAAAATATCAACAAAGTGAGGCATCTCCTTGTCATTTTGAACTTCGAATCTCTTTCGAGTATCGCTATCCAGTGCTCGAAATGTAAGATGAAATAAAATGTAATCGCCTAAATTATCAATATTCATACTCTGGAGTGCGCTTACAGACTCATAAAAAGTATTACTTAAAGTTAATAATTGTTCAAGAGAAGTTGATTTTAATGTAGTAAAATTTAATATTTTTTCTAAGTATTTTGCCGCTATAAGTCTTTTATTTTGAAAGCGGTCTATTAATGCCGTAAAGGCTATTTGATAGTTTTCTGTGGTCACCGGAAGACCCTTTACAATTGTTAAAGCTGAACCAGACAAACAAGAAATGAGGTAATGGTACTTTTCGACGTTTGATAAAGATTCGTTATTGTGAACTAAGGCAACAAACGTATCGTGAAATGTTTGCCAGTTTTCGATAAGGCTGTCAAACTTGGGAAGGTCAAGTTTGGGTAAACGCACGCGTGACGAAGCTGCGGCTTTGCCATCAGCTGTTGTAGCTGTGGAACGATCGCTTGTAGTGGCTATGCTGTCGGCCGCGGCTATCACCTCATAATACATTTCGTCAAAAGATAAAACAGTCTGAAAGTCGACATCAGAATCTGGATTTAATTTAATTTTAATTTCATTTATTTTTTCCGTGACGTCCAGAAAATCGGAACGTACTTCATGTACCTTCTTGTACCTGGCATGGAAGCTCCTCAATTTATCCTTATTGTTCAACTTCTTTGAAAGGTCATACAAGATTTGCATACATTTAAATATGTATTCCCTTTGCTTAATATAAATCTTTTCTTTATCTGCCATAGCTATAGTTTAATAAACGATATAACTATGTAGTAAAAAATATAATGTAAATAATATATTATGTATAGATACTATGCAATATTCTGTTATAAACAAACAAATGAGTCATTACTCATTAGTGCTTGAATAAATAACAAAACATAAGTGAATTTAAATGTTAATGTTTTACTAATAGATTTGAGTATTTTGTTTTATATTTATTTATGAATAGTTTATTATATAAATAGGAATATTTTATAGTTTTTTGGAAATATCGAACCTACCTACCTATCCATAAAATATAATATATTTGTTGAATGCTAGGTCAACTGTTTATTTAAACTAACTAAATACCTATTGTAGCATATGTTTATCCGAACACTACGACACAAAACAAAACTGCAATATTTATATAATTTTTTGATTTAAAAAAAAAAGATTTTTGTTTAAGTTAGTTTTACCAACTTATTTGGACTGTATATTGTGTTATACTGGAATCAAATAATTACGAAGTTTTCATTTGTAGAAATTGAACTCGTAATTTATGATCAATATAATCACTCCATAGGAATCCGGCTCGAAGGACCAAAAACAATGTTATGGTTTGGTTTTGTTAATATTGCAATTTTGAGCTTTGCGTTGGTTTTATGCTTAGCTTAGCTCAGCATCCAAGCCTGGGGATACCTAAACCTGCTAATAACCAGCATGGAGAAACACTGTGAACAAAGTATAGGAAAGACAGGTACCTGGCAATTACTCGACGTGAAACACGGACCAACGGCACTAGCACTCGTTTAGCACTGCTTTGTTATCACGGCTAACTGCTTCGACTGTCTATTTTCTCACTTCGTTATTTAATTAATGTATTTAGTTAATAGATGTTTGTTTCAACAATGTCACTTGCTAGGGCGACTGTTTACGTGCACACCGCGGCAACTCACACACAAGTGCACACTAGCGCCACACGCTATTGGCTGGCGTGGCGCAGCCCGCGAACTTTGAATTGCGCGGAATAACGGAAAGTGGAAGGAAATATAGGATGGGACGATACCAAGCCACAACACTCTGGTTTTAAGTATTTAGAAGAGGAGTAGTTTTTTTTTATTGTGACACGACATTTGACCTCGACTCGCCTGATGATAAGCAAGAGGAGATCCAAGAGTGACGACGACTGAAACATCCGAGTTAGTTCGCGGCTGTCTTAGTCGCCGTCACTATGCCGGCCAAAGGTGCTTCTTCACGCATCGCTTAAAGGATCCAAGGTTATAGGAGGGAGAGTACACATGGGCTGGCAAAGCATTCCACTTGTCGATTGTTCTATAAAGAAAAGACGCACCGAACTTTTTAGTTCGACTGCCGATTGGTCGACAAAATGCGGATGCTTTCCCCGACCAGGTTAAAGAGCTCCTCGGAACATTCTCCGAGCAATTACCCGCAATTACCATCACTTTTAGATATAACGACCGTAGGGATGCGTTTCGGGATCGTTATAGGAAGGCGTGAAGTCATTGTCGGTATTTCCCAACCAAATCAGAGACAACCTTAAGAATGCATGGTTGCCTAGTGCCCATAATCGTAGAACTTGTATGATAAGAAAAACAGATGTGAGGGAAGCGAGGGAGTTGTGTCAGGATCGTGGCAAGTGGCGCTCCATTGTTTCTGCGTTTCGTCGCGTTTCGGGATCAACTTGTAAGTTACCGGTTCCAACTAGGCCTGCATAGAGGATGTGACTGCTACCCATAGTTATTGAATTGCAGTAGCAGTCAGCTCCATTCATGGACCGCTTTTTTTTATTTATTTTTTATTGTGACTCGACATATGACAGCACCCCGCTTGATGTTTGGCCGAAGTGTGGTCCATGAATGAATATCACTGCTACTACAATTTAATAACTGTGAGTAGCAATCACATCCACTATGCCAGCCTAGATGGAACCGGCAACTTACAAGCTGATCCCGAAACGTTACCTAATCACTTCACGGTCTGTATACTTGTATGTGGTGGTATTACCCCGGATTGGCAGACTGGGTACCACTGCCTACCACTCTTTGATAACCAGACCCGAGCAAATATCCATCTCTTTCTTTTATTAACAAATATTTGCAATATTTAATATTATTACCTATTACAAATAAAAGCTATGAAACAAACATTTGCTCCGACCGGGGATCGAACCCGGGACTTTACATCAGGCGGGGTGCTGTCATATGTTAAGTCACAATAAAGAAAATCTACGGAACCCATTCCAAAATAATGTAATCTAAAACACATGCTACCTCCGTGAATCTCATCCTTAGAAATTAAAAAGTAATAAATTTATTAGTTGGTATTAAATTGATAAAAAAATATAATGTATATATAATTTTTTGTATTTATTATTTACTTAATACTTTTGGTCCGCAAATGTACTTACAGCTGACCTTGGGAGGCCAAGATTATTTAAAAGATGTTGCAAGGTTTTTGCTGGTCCTCTTACACCAACATCCACTGCGTAGAGCTAAATTTTAAAACCATTTTTCGTCATCTCGTTCGTGAGATCAAAAAAATTATTGAAATTTATGTTGTGGTTCTTTGGAATGTTTGTTTCCCACGGAACGGTTAGCTCTATGATGATGATACGTTTTTCGTCGAGAATAAACTAAAATGTCCGGTCTATAGGCTGATACGGTTAGATCTTTAGGTATCCTGTAGTGCTTCTCGAATTTATCCAGACATTTTCCAGACAAGTGCGTCGCGCAGGATCGAGAAAGGTTTATTTTGTGATTTTCTGAGATGCGACTCTTTCACAATATAATCGTAAATCGTCGTACTTGCCTAATAGACTTAATTTATTTTTTTAGCGACTGCTACTACAATTGTAACAGCAATGGCTTCATTGTGCCATTACTAATATTGAAAATAATAATGATAATAATAATGAAAATAAATGACGCAGATAAAAAAGAGAGCTGAGTTTTCTAGTGCCCATGACCGTAGAGCTTGTATGAAGAGAATTGTGGATGTGAGAGAAGTGAGGGAGTTGTGTCAGGATCGTGGCAAGTGGCGCTTTATTGTCTCTGTCTATCCCTGTGGAAAAAAGGCGTGACACTTTGATTACTTAATAAATAAAACTGGGTGTTTAGGAGCTCGATAGTCAGCTGCGATAATGGCAAACCAAATCTATTCGAGTATATTTTATAAAATATTCTAGCCCCAAAAACAGGTAACGAATAAAATACAGATATTTTAGACATTTCTTCACTAAGCTTTGAAACGTGCTTGTATTATAGAAAAAAGACGACCAAAGTACATATAATAAAGATACATTGGTACCGGTAAGTGGATTTGAACCGGTGGCTCTCGGTGCAATGGTTACCACGCTTGCCATTTACGAAAGTTATCCAAACAAAATTGTTTATTCCACACGAACGCCTGAGAAAACTCAATAGCAACAAGTAAACAGCTCTTGTCAATTGATGTTAGCTCGCCTTTATACAAATAAACTTACACTAAACTTAAACTTGGCATTAGTATTCCTTTAGGAGAGAAGCAATGTGTCTTTACGTAGTTTGCTGAAGAAACTAATTCGCCTCAGCATCACATAGTAAGGATGCGTATGCATGTTGGTAAAAGTTCCAACGTACTTAGCGGCCTGTAACAAGAGTATTCTAAGATTATTTTTATTTATTTTTATTTACATTTCTATACTAAGATACTAAAGTGCTTGTATCATAGAAAGAGGACAACCAAAGTACATATATCAAAGATACATTGGTACCGGTGGATGGTCTCGAACTCGTGCTCTCGAACCATTGCACTGCCACTACACCACGGCCGCCTTAAATGGTCGTCTAATCTACTTTTTTTTTTGATAAATTAACTTATTTAGCTTATTAAGGGTGACCACTGCTTTTGTGGTGATAAGACATTTTTTTATTGTGACTCGACATATGACAGCACCCCGCTTGATGTTAACCTAGAGTGAGTAAATGGATGTCATTGCTACTACAATTCAATAAATGTAAGTAGCTGTCACATCCACTATTCCGGCCAAGTTGGAACCGGCAACTTGATCCCGAAACGCGACTAAATCATTTCACGGTCTGTATACTTGTAAGTGGTAGTACTACCCCGGATCAGCAGACTACCCCACTGCCTACCACTCTTTGATAACCAGACCCGAAGCAAATAAAACAAGCCACCTCTTTATTTAAATAACAAATATTTGCAATTTTTAATATAATTATTAAATATTACAAATAAAAGCTATGAAACAAATATTAGCTCTGACCGGGATTCGAATCCGGGATTTTCGGGCAAGGGGATTTAACGCCACACCTGACCTCAACTTACCAAACAATGATGAGTCTTTATTGATTTACGACTTTTATTTTAAAAAATCATTGTTTGTCAAATATTTTATTTTATAGTGACTTGACATTCGACTTCGACCTGCAAGATAGAACTACAAGAGTGCCGACGACTCAAAAATAACCGTTATAGTGACGACTACCTCAGTCGCGGTCACTATACCGGCCAAAGGTGCTTCTTCACGCATCTAATCAATACTGTTTGCGTATTGCATTATGAACGTTCGTCACTTGTTACATTTCATTAGCGTATATGCAGCTTTAGGAACGTTTACTATTCGTTCCACAGTTCTTAAAAGCAATTAGACGATGTGCTAATTTTGCTTTGTGGCTAATGAATGACTGTAAAACGTGACCAAAGAAATATAGACTATTTTCCCGGTCTGGTTGTCATAAAGTGGTAGGCAGTGGTGCCCGGTCTGCCGATCGGTTGTAGTACCACCACTTATATGTACCACCACTTATATGTATACAGAACTTGAAGTGACTTAGCCGCAACAGAGACAATGACAACTTTCCACGATTCAGACACAACTCTCACTCCTTTCATATTGTTTTTTTTTTTATTAAAACTCGTCTTTTGGCCACGACTTGCCTGATAGTAAGCAAGGGAAAGTCTAAATCCAATTCTGTATACTATTGTCTTAATCGCCGTCTCTATGCCGGCTATATTTATTTAAAACTTAATTGCACTATGTACAAAGGCTGACTTAATGCCGTAAGACAGTATTAAGGGTACGTAGGCGCAATGATACATCATAGTTTAAAGGTACCAAACATGAATTTAACATTGGTTTTATACTTATCAATTAAAATTGAGACTAATTTGTTAGGACTACAAGACAGTGAATAGACTCGGCAGAAAAAGAGCGCTGGCACTTAAGCTATGTAGTAACTTGTTTTGTTTGTATTATTAAATTTATGCTTTACTGTTATTATCCGCGGACTTGCTCTCATCGCATTGCCGATCCTTATACTGCGCAGTTCAAAAGTCTGCCGGGAACTAAACCCCGTTTCTTCAATAGCAACTTCATAAGTAATTATTTTTAGGATACTTAAGCTAAGTCCGTAAGGACACACAAGGTGAACTCGCTTTTTCTTGGACACAATTTGTTTAATTCATTAAATTCAAAGATCAAATTCAAAATCAAAATCCACAATTTAGAAAATAAATATTCAATCAAAGCCAAAAAATATTTTATAGATATAATGAAAACTATAATATAAATATAATAATTAAAATACAGAATAGTACGTGTGTAATTTTTCAAATCGTTTGCCTGATGTTGGGGAAGGCCCAAGTGCGGACGCCTCAGATAAGTTGTATAAGCATGCCTGGTTGTGTAATTTAATAATTACTAAGTTACTCAATTACTTTGAGAATCTTCTCAGTAAGGAGCCTTACGATCTTTAGAATTTACTAGAACTATTTTTAACCTTGGATGAACCCGTCTTGCCATAAACTAGTTATTAGTTACAAGGCAAACATCTTTTTTCTATTACATAAAATATTTGATTCCGCAGTGTACGTTTGTTTATATATTAATACTATATATCTTTTTCATTTTTTGTCTGTGCCTATCCCTGTGGAAACAAGGGGTGACAATTTGATTGATTGATTGATTTTTTAAATTATTAGCATATTCTAAATTATCTCCATTGGTCTTAATACAATCCTTTAAAAGTTTGCCGCTATTTATGGATTGTACCACGCACTTTCTCAATGGGAAAATCGCTACTGCCAATGTGTGGATTTGGATTTAAATCGGGTCTAGATAACGGCTAGTCTTCAGCTTTGATTAAGCCAGAAACATTTCTTTTTACGTTTAAATTTTGTATAAATTCAGAAGCTTCTCTAGAGATTTCAGTATAAACTTAGCCATTCTGCTTAATAAAATGTTAATTTAAAAAATAGGCGGCTAGCAAAGTAAATTCGACTACTAAGAACATTTACAAGTATGTTTCATGAAACCATATATTTCCTGAAATAGCTGAAAGAAGTGAAGAGATTAGTATTTATTTCAGAGAGATCAACGTTGAGAGAACAATGTAACAATGAAATATAAAGTCAAGTGTCACGTTCAAGGATCAGCCTGTGACATCTCTGAAATATAAGCTGAAAAGGTACGTGTTTTAAATGCATAGATATATTATATACGTAGTTAATGACAAAAAAGCACAAAAAAAATAACTAATCAATCAAACTGTCAATCCTTTTTCCCACAGGGATAGGCAGAGACAATAGGGCGCCACTTTCCACGATCCGGACATAACTCCCTCGGTTTTCTCATATCTACAATCCTCTTCATACATGCTCTACTGTTATCGGCAAACACACTTCTGGGTTTGCCTCGTTTGACGCATCCATCCACGTCAGATTTATCAATTTCTTTAGTCAATCTACTTTCACACATCCTTTCCATGTGCCCAAAACATCGAAGCAATCCTTTGTTAATCTTGGCACTACATCTTCTTTCAAACCAAATCTATCACGCAATGTGCTATTCCTCATTCTATCCGCTATCATCACTTCACATACACTCCTTAACGACCACATTGCTACAGCGTTAATTCTACTCTCAATCTTTTTTGCCACACCCAACATTCACTTCCATACAAGTACCGCATTATAAACAGCTGTGACTTTTCGGACATTATTTGGCTGTTCATCATACTATAGATGGCATCGTTTACTATATTACCTTTTTGCACTCTTTTCTCGATATCTTTATCACATCACGCCATTTTGGGTTGATGTGATAAAAGTATAAATTACTAATAATAAGGCAACGATCTTATCTTCAGAGTGAAGATTGCATGTGGTTTATGACTCTGCAATATGAGACGTTGCACAACAGTTGAAAAGACTGCACAACAAAAAAGTAAGTATAAAAAAAGCTTGTCTAACTATAAATGACGCGCCCCTCCACTTTATTAGTTTATTTAAATGTGTGAATGAAAATAATACTACCTATACTTCATTAGAATCCTCCCCCTTTTGTGTCAACCAGCAACCGAATAACCAATTTACAATTGCCTTTTCAGTGTGTTGCATCTATATTTTATATTTGCTCGTGTGCGTAGACGCAGTAGACGGGCGCGTCATTTCGGCTTAGACAGACTCTAAGATAAAGGAATTTCAACGTGTGTACAGAAACGTACTGATCTTGGCGAACGCGCGTTTATTTACTAATATGCACGGATGATTTTTTCCTATCTATCACCCTATGAATAATTATAGGTGTAAGAGAATGACTTTTTTCATTTCTGTATTTAGCCACTAAAGGTCTTGTATCATAGAAACCGGACAACCAAAGTACATTTATATCAAAGATCCATTGATACCGGCAAGTGGTTTTGAACTCGTGCTCTCGGTTTGTGTGACCATTTCGCTACCACTATACCATGCTCGCCTTATAGCATTAAGCTAGCCAATGTACTGTATATTTTAGTGCAATAAAGAATTTTACTATTAATTCATACAGTCAGAAACAAATCGGAGATATCCTCAAGAAAGCTGGGTTGTCTAGTGCCTATAACCGTAGAGCTTGTATGAAAAGATTTGTAGGTGTAAGAGAAGCGAGGTAGTTGTGTCAGGATCGTGGTAAGTGGCGCTTCATTGTCTCTGCCTGTTCCTGTGACAATTTGATTTTTCACGCTAATTGGTAATACTTTGCCGGTAATTATAAATAATTTTGGTTATTATTAAGCTTTAAAATAAAAGAAGTAAGTTTACTCAAAAGTTTAATCAAAAGCAATTAGGTTATTTTTCCTGTTTTAAATAGCATTAGATAATGGCATAAAGAAATCAAACTACAGATTGATTAAGTCATTATGAACCGTTTAAACCTAACTGGTTTTGTTTTTGTTTGTATAGTGATAAAAACATAATTACAAGTTTCCTTTGAAAATTTTAACTATGTTATTATCATGGCCTTCGCGGCCGAGTGTAGTCGTATTATCATTCGCTAGTCATTAATTAAATTTAAATATATAAAATTAAATTATATTGAGTTATTGAATTTTAGTTTTTATTTGTGTTAATATAAAGTTTATTTTAAAATGTATTCCTATTTAATTTTTATGTGTTTTATTGTTAATATTATTACAATTAATTGTGATAGACATGGACAAGAAAGTGAATTACTTTTATCATTTATCGTAAGTTATTTTTATCATACTTTTCGCGTGTTTTTAAGATATGCAAAATAATTAATATACTTACTTTGTTATTAACGGGCTCAACTATACTGATAGACAAATACAATATGAATTTCTTTATATATTTGTAATTTTATTTAACTTTTAAGCATATCTTACCTTCAAAATATTCCAATAAAGGCGTTCATTTTAAAATTTAACCTTATGATTCGACGATGATCTGAAGAAACTAAAATTATTGAACTTTTTATGAACTTGAAATCTAAATGTAAACATAGTCAAAAAGTTAATTATGAGGTAAGTATTGATATTGGTACTTCATCGTCGATACTTCAATCGCTCAGTGTCAATGATACAAGCACGTTTAGTAAAGAAATGTAAAAGTAAAATATCGTTACTGTGACTGATGAAATCAGGTATAATAAAGAAAACGCCAGATTTGTTACGGATTTATATTAAAAGAAATCATACATGAAATTAACGTGGAATACTATATAAATAGAACTATAGGTAAAAAACACGCTTATATGACAATGTGAACTAAAAAGTGAATAAATGGCAAGCAAGAGCCTCCTCCAAGAATGGCGACGTCTGTAAAACACAAGTCAGTTCACGGTTGCCTTGGTCACCGTCACTATGCCGGCCAAGAAATGTTTTTATTGTTGTTATGAAATTATTGTATTGTTATCGGTTTTTAATACGTGTACAATTTTATTAATGTATTGTCATCGGTTACAAATTTTAATACGTGTACAAATTTTTTATATTATTCAGATCTCTAGAAGTGGGTGAAAATTAATTTGAAAGATTCCGTTACATAGTTACATACAGACAAGTCAAGCTAATAAAAGCGTGTTAAAATCACAAACATACATTTCAGCTATTCGAGCTTAACGGGAAACATCGAATATAACATATATTCAGATATTATTGTTAATTAATTTTATTTTATCAATCAATCAAATTGTCACAAGAAGCTCTACAGTCACGATCGTGACAGAACTCCCCTGCTTCCCTCACACCCACAATTCTCCTCATACAGTTTTGGGCTACCCAGCTTTCATGAGGATGTCTTCGATTTCGGAACACCCTCCCCTCTCTACTTTCTCTCATCTTCTCCTGGACACATCGAAGGATTCCTTTGTCAATCCTTTTTATTACATCTTCTTTCAAACCGCATTATTTTATTACACAATAAAGAAATAAATAATAATAATGACCACGAAGGCTGCAAAGCTCTCGAAACGTCGGAATAATAAAAAAAATTAAATTGAAATCATAACCAAAATAAACGCTATAGTAAGCCGCATAAAATTTGTTTATTCAAAAATGATGAAATGAAAATCACTAACGCTTTACCGAACGTGACATTTAGTGAGATAAGAAACAATAGGTACAAGACTTTGAACTTTTTATTATTTTATTATTACATTTATATACTACGCTACTAATGTGCTTGTATCACAGAAACGGGACAACCAAAGGACATATATCAAAGATACATTGGTACTGGTGGGTGGTTTTGAACTCGTGCTCCCAGTCGCCTGTTTTTATTTTAATACATCTCCTTACTAAGCTACAAAATGTGCTTGAATCATAGAAATTGGAGGTCCAAAGTACATATATCAAAGATACATTGATACCCTAAAGTAGTTTCGAACCAGGTCACTACCACAACACTATGATCGCATTATTGCTTAAGAAAACCAGTCATGTTTTATAAATACTAATATCATCATTAATAGTCGCGCCTTAACTCCCACAGAGATAGGCAGAGACAACGGAGCGCCACTTTTCGCGATCCTCGCACAACTCTCTCGCTTCCTTTAATTAAATCCACAATCCTCATACAAACTATGGTTCTTGGGCACTGTGGACCCCTGTTATTTTTAAGTATGTCCCTAATTTTATCAGTCCCTAATATAAACCTGCTAGTTGATAATTTCCGTAAATAATGATAAGGACCGATCGATAGATTAATCTAATTGTTATCAAAAGGGTCGTTGCAAAAACTATTTAGTACACTGCACCGTACGTTATTACACAATAATATATACAATATCAATCAATCAATCAAATTGTCACGCCTTTTTCCCACAAGGACAGGCAGACACTTTAGAACGCAACTTGCCATGATCCCGACACAATTCCCTCGCTTCCCTCACATCCTCAATAATATGACATAAAGAAATCACAAGACATGACATGAAATGACATCCTATTACCTTGAATCCTTCAAGCGATGCGTACTAAAGAAGCACCTTAGGCTGGCATAGTGACGGCGACTGGGGCAGCCGTGATATAGCTCGTTTTATTCAGGCGTCATCACTCTTGGACCTCCTCTTGCTTATCGTCAGGCGGGTCGAGGTCAGATGTCGTGTCATAATAAAAAAAATTGAGCATACACTTACAAATCATTAAATACAATCCAAATAGTTATAAAGACAAAAAAGTCCGAATTAAAGAACTAATGTCAGTTACGCGTAAAGTTCCGGATCCGTTTCCTGGTCAGAGCAGGGATATTTTATCCGGGTCTGGTTATCTTAGAGTGATAGGCAGTGGAGCCCAGTCTGCCGATCCAAGATAGTGTTCTAATAAGATTGTTGACTTTAATGCTCTATCAAACAAAGACGGAAGTTATTGTAACTTTGACGTCAAAATTAGTTTAAGAAATACGAAAAGGCGGCCGTGGTGTAGTGGTAATAAAATAATTTCCCAAACCAAAAGACCCCGCTTCAAAACCATTGCGGCGACATACTTTGAGATGTGTACCACTTGGTCGTGTAGTTTCTAAGTAAGGTGAAGTGCGGTCCTGACTTATAAGTGTAAAAGCCGTGTAGTGGACTTAGCCGCGTTTGGAAATAGCTTGTAAGTTGCCGGTTCTAACCACTATTAAGTAATAGTGTTCCAACTAGGCCGACATAGTGGATGTGAATGCTACTAGCAGACTAGCAGTTGCCTTCAGGACCGCACTGCACTACACTACTTAGAAACTACACGAACCAAGTGGTAAATATCTCAAAGTATGTACCTGCAATGGTTTTGAAGCGGGATCTTTTGGTTTACGAAACAATTTTATTAGCACTACACCACGGCCGCCTTAGTATAGGTAATTGGTATTTTTAAACTAACTTTGACGTCAATCAATGAAATTGTCACGCCTTTTTCCCACAATGGAGCGCCACTTACCACGATCCTGGCACAACTCCCTTGCTTCCCTCACATTCACAATTCTTTTCGTTAAACCTCTACGTTAATATAACAATAGAAATAATTAATATTTTGGTTTGGGTTAGGCCACTTACCACGATCCGTACACAAATCCCTTGCTTCCTTCACATCCACAATTCTCCTCATACAGGTCCTATGGTTATGGGCACTAGGCAACCTAGCTTTCTTAAGGATGTTTGACGTCAAGGTTATAATAACTTCCGTCTTTGTTCTGATTGAGCATTAAAGTTAACAATCTTGTTAGAATAATAGTAATAAAAACTATCAAGGCTATGAGAGTAAACTACAGTAATCACAGTTTTTATTTTATTTTATTATTGTGACTTGACATCTGACATTGACGTGCCTGATGGTCAGCATTCATCCAAGAGTCCAAGAGTGCCGACGCAATAAAATCGAGTCAGTTCACAGCTGCTACCGTCGTTGTTACTATTCCGGCCGAGGGTACTTCTTCATGCATCGCTTGAATCTTCAATTTCTAAACAATAAAACCGGTTATCATGTCTCCCATGTTCATAGTATTTATTATATATATTATTTGAGGCGCGACATCTGACCTCTACCTACCTATGCAAGGTGAAGTAAAAGAGCCTCGACATCTGAAAAAATCGATTTAGTTTACAGTTGTCGTCCCTGTGTCGGCCAAAGGTTCACAATTTTGCTTGTAGGATCCAACGTGACATAGGACACATATTATTTCACTTAACTATTTTAGTTCGACTGACGATTCGGTCGTCATAATGCCGATTAAATATTGCCGTTTCTAAAGCCGACATAGTGGATGCGACTGCTGCTTGCAATAGGGATAGACAGAGACAATGGAACGCCACTTGCCACGATCCTGACACAACTCCCACACAATTCACTTCATACAAGTCTACGTTATTATAACAATAGAAATAATTACTATTTAAGTTCGTCTGTACTTTTGACGTTCTTTTCATGAGGTTATCGTATGTTAGCCTTTTGAGTTTTTGGCATACATAACAACAAGAATGAACTTTGATTACGATCATGCAATGTTTGGCTGGGAGATTATTTTGCAATCTTGTTTAAACATTTACGTATGTAACTGCGCGTTATAGATGTACGTAAATATTTTTCTACTCATTACTGATAAAAGATTTTAATTATATTTAGAAGTTAATAATTTATCAGTTATATAAGGGAAAGCTTAATAATGAGAAATTAGATAAAGAAGAATGTCCAGGCCCAGGAGGGTATTTGCCGACCAAATCGGAGACATCCTCAAGAAAGCTAGGTTGCCTAGTGCCCATAACCATAGAGTTTGTATAAAGAGAATTGGGTACGTGAAGGAAGCGAGGGAGTTGTGTCAGGATCGTGGTAAGTGGTGCTCCATTGTCTCTGCCTATCCCTGTAAGAAAAAGGCGTGAGAATTTGATTGATTGATTGAGATAAAGAACCATAATCTCAGATCTTCTTCAACCTCTTTTTTACTCTTGTAAAACCTACACGGGTCGAGAGACGCATCCTCATTCTCGGAACCAACAGTCGAAATAAAAGATTCGGTGTGTCCTTTCTTTTTTAAGCATTTGGAAAGTTTTATAAACCGTGAATCTGTTTAAAACTGAGCGGTATTTTTGTACCTTTTTCACGTTTGTTATTAATCCTTTTTTGCCGCTCGAAATATGACAGCACCCCGACTGATGTTAACCTAGAGTGCGGTCAATGAATGGAGGTGATTGCTTCTACCTAATGTTCTATCTAGCCGCGCATCGTCTTACAAAATCTTAGGCTACTTCTACAACTACTTTTAACTGATCCCGAACTGAGTCACTTCACGGTTCAACGGTAAAATTTATATTTTTAATTTCAGGTAAATCGCCATGGTGATCGTACTCCAGATCCAGACGAAATAATATTAGCTGAGGATCCAGAACTAATTAAAAAACTAAGTTATCCTGATGGAGTTACTGCATTGACATTGGTAAGTAAAATAATTGGATAGAGGCAGTTGGTGGTCATTTATCCAATCTGCCGCCCGTGGTAGTTCCACCACTTTCCACGCTTCATCTACTATGCTGCCCTAATTGGAACCAGTAACTCACAAGCTTATCCCGAAACGTGACTAAGTCACTTTAGAGTCTGTGTAAGTAGTGGTAGTAACACTGTGGTACCCCGAATCGGCAGACTGGGAACCACAGCCTACTATTCTTAGAATAAAAATGAAGATATCATTCTTAGATATCTTCTAAACATTTTTTAATCAATTAAATCCCCACATGTAAATGCAGAGACATAGAAGCGCCACTTGCCACGATCCTGACACGACTACCTTGCTTTCCTCGCATTCACAATTCTCAATCTAATCATTTTTAATTTTTAAATTACAGGATGGCAAGAAACGAGCATTTAAATTGGGTAAATTCTTCCGCCACCGATATGGTACGGAGAAAAATGGGCATAGACTCCTTTCTGATTTATATTTAGACAACGAAATAGCTATCAGATCAACTGACCTTCCACGTACGAAAATGACTTTATTGACTGCCCTGGCAGCTTTGTATCCACCTGCGCCAGAACAACAATGGGATACGGAAATGGGTCAGGTTTGGCAACCTATACCTTATACAGCTGTGCCCTCGCCTGATGATTATGTAAGCAAAGTCCTATACAACTTATAAAAAAAAACCTTTGTTCATTATCAACTTCATCTCATCATAAGCAAGAGGTAGGAGTAGTAGAATCAGATGATAAGCAAGTGCATGCTAAGCCCATGCTAATAATTTTTTTTTTTCATTATTTGAGGAATAACATAGTGCGCGATAGTTGCGGCTACAAAGAAGATGTTGTGACAAGGATTGACAACGGAATGCTTTGATGGTTTGGGCACATGGAAAGGATGAGTAAAAATAGATTGACGAAAGGAATTTATAAATCTGATGTGGATGGATGCGTCAAACGATTTCCTTTCTTTAACTGTTACCTGATCATACCATTGCTATCTTTCCTAATTTTATTATATAAAAATTAGAAATTTGAATGTGTTATTTGTCTTGATTCGCAACTTTCTACCAATAGGTAGAATTAATTTATTATTAAACTAAACAAATTCAAATTAAATATATTTATTTATTCCTTTATTGTAAAAAATATACAAATGACGGACTTAAAGCCTTGAGGCAGTTGTGCAGAGATAAAAAGAAGGCACATGGAGAAAAGCGCTATAAATAAACACAAAATTTAACCATAAAATAACACACCATTTAACTAGGATCCTTTAGGAGAGGCGTAAAAATAGCAGCAGCAGCCGTTTACTGAGTCAGTTTTTGCAGTCATCGTCACTCTAGGCGTCACTCACATAGGCAAGTTGAGGCAAGCACTTAAAATAGGTTGATAGGAACGTGAAAAGTGGTGACCTCTAAACAACGGTCGCCTTCTCCTAACATTACAACCACTGTGATACCTATTTTTTACGCATTCCTATAATAAGCTACTAAAGTGCTTGCACCATAAAAACAAGACAACCAAAGTACGTACATATATCTAAGATACATTGGCAAGTAGTTTTGTACCTGTGCTCTTGGTTTGTATAACCATTTAACCACCACTACACCACTGTCGCCTTCTCTTTAGATTACAGCTTCTATGATACTTAAGAATAGAGATCCTTTTTCTTCACCGGTTTAGTACGAATAGTCGTATCTATAACAATTATATTATACCTATTTCTTTCCATAGTTAAGATTCACAGCGAACTGCGCTCGTTACAAGGCACTCCTTGCTGAGAACAGTGACAGATCTTCTAAAACGGAATTTATTGCTTACGAGGATTTAGCTGCGGAATTATTTAACAGGACCGGCTACAATTTCACTGAAAAACCGTTGTTGTATGCATCTTTACATGATTTATTTAGGAGTGAGGTGAGTGACCTTATTTTAGTTGTCCTTTTCATCTTCTTCTACAGCATGTTTTTTTTATTGTCATCTGACCTTGTCCCGCCTGATGACAAGCAAGAGGAGGTCGACGACAAAGAAAACCGAGATTGTTAACGGCTGCCTCGCTTGAAGGATCCAAGGTCATAGGATGGACGGAACACATGGGCAGGCTAAGCATTCCACTTGTCAATTGATCTACAAAGAAAAGACGCACCGAACTTTTTAGTTCGACTGCCGATTCGGTCGATAGAATGCGGATGCTTTCCCCGACCTGTGCGGAGGTTAAAGAGCTCCTCGGAACATTCTCCGTGGTATAGGCGATGGAGGACGCAAAGAGCCGCCATGTCTCTGCGTAGTTGCAGGGGCTCCAGAGTTCGTGTGGCCTCTGCATCACCTATGATTCGGACAGCTCGGCGCTGTAATGAATCCAGGGCATTAAGAAGATACTTGGCAGAGCCGACCCAGAGGTGCGAACAGTACTCCGCGCAAGAGCGAATCTGAGCCTTGTAAAGTAGCAGGCGAAGCTCTGGCGCGAAGAACCGCCGCCTTGCTCAGGATGCCAAGTTTGGTCTTAATGGCCCGCTCGATGTGGTCCCTGTGACTATTGCCTCATTAATCTTCCTTTATCACTCATTATTCTGGCGATAGAGGTGTCCGGCTCAAGCCTACTTTAGTTTAAATACATGTCGTCCTATATTTGTTACTTTAGTGAACTGGCAAATAGACAGTTTCATATTATAATTTTATTCCTTATCTTATTCAAATATTTGTCTAATTTCTTTGTTAATAAGGCTGCAATTGGCATATCACTACCAGATTGGGCTGTCCCGCTGCAAGAAAGGATCAACGAAGCTGCGAAATTAGCTTATGATTTATATATGAAAGACGATGAAATGAAGATTTTATCAACTGGTAAGCAAAATTAGACCTTGTTATTTTTAATCAAAGATCGGAATTAGCTCGACAAACAAAGCGACTGCCACGTTTAGTTATTTAACTATAGAAGCACTCCATTCATGGACTGCAATCCAGCTTAACATCAAGCGTGGTGCTGTCATATGTCAAGGCACAATAAAAAAAGGTTCATTGCGACAGCTGGTTGATGACTCCAAAGTAAGTTTTTTTTTTGTTGTGACACGACATCAGGCGGGTCGATGTCAGATGTTGTGTCACAATACAAAAGCTTGTATGAAGAGAATTATGAATGTGAAGGAAGCGAGGGAGTTGTTTCAGGATCGTAGCAAATGGCGTTCCATTGTCGCTGCTTATCCCTGTGGGAAAGGGCGAGACAATTTGATTGATTTTGATTTGATTGTTATTATAATAATTGTTTTACAGAAAAAAACCTGTGTTATTATATGCTGTATTATTTCTGTAGATTATGCATTAATTCAAGATAACAATAACGAATTTTAAACACGTTTATATAGATTATATTTTTATTACCTACTGATTAAATTTTAATGTCTTTATGTTTCTTTTAATAACAATGCAATTTTATTTTAATAACAAAGTCCCTTTGTGGCTAATTTTAAGAAAAGCGGTGTAGTGGTAGGTTACACAAAACGAGAGCACGGGTTCATAACCACTTGGTAACAATGTATCTTTGATACCTATATGTACTTTTGTTGTCCCGTTTCTATGATACAATGAAGCACTTTAGTAGCTTAGTATAGAAATGTTATTAAAATGCATTAGCTGACCTCGACTTGCCCGATAGTAGCCAAAGGAAAGTCAAAAAAACGCCGATGATTGTTTTTTTTTTGTTATTTATAAATATCGAGTCTCTATAATAAAAAAAAATGCTTCCAGGTGTAATAATAAACAATTTCCTAAAAGCATCAAAGGACATAATAGCTGGTGAAGAAGTGACCCAGCGCGTGCGCATCCACACGTCACACGACTACAATGTCGGTGCACTGATGGCGGTGGCCAATGTGAAACTGTCCAATATACCTGATTACTGCTCCATGTTCGCATTGGAATTGCACAGACATAAGAGATCCGAAAAGTATTTTGTTCTGGTAAGTACAAGCTTGTAAGTTGCCGTTTCCAACTAGGCTGGCATAGTGGATGTGTCTGCTAACTTACAGTAATTATCTAGCCTAACATCAGGCAGGTTTAGTAAGATATTTGAAAAAATAATATTAAACCAACTGCTGTCTCATTTTACTAACAATAAAATCTTATATAATAGTCAGTTCGGTTTTACCAAAGGCAAGTCAACAACAGATGCGGGTGTCAGGCTGATAAGTCATGTATTGGATGCTTGGGAGGATTCGCGGAACACCATTGGTGTCTTCTACGACCTATCCAAGGCATTTGACTGCGTAAGCCATGACATCCTCATAAATAAACTATATTTTTATGGGGTTCATAACATTGCCTTAGATCTGATGAGATCTTATCTCTCCGATCGTACTCAAAAAATGGAACCCAATCGAAAGGCTGCGAAAGACATAAATAATATTTTGTCTCGGATAGCTCATTGGTTTACATCAAACAATTTACAGCTAAACGCAACAAAAACAAAGTGTATCAAATTCTCCTTATCAAACAAAGATCACACTAATTGAGTTGGATCGTCAATGTCTGGAAATAGTACCAAAAACAACATTTCTAGGGATCACAATTGACTCGAAATTGCAATGGGGCGCGCACATAACGTCGTCGGCATCTAGACTGAGTTCTTCAGCATATGCAGTTAAAAAGATTAGGCATCTAACTGACGTCGACACGGCCAGATTAGTTTATTTTGCATATTTTCACACTCTAATGTCTTATGGCATACTGCTCTGGGGAAATGCTGCTGATATAAATACAATTTTCGCTTTACAAAAGGAGCTGTGAGATCCATATATAATTTGGGTGTTCGAACTTCTCTTAGAGACAAATTTAACGAGTATAATATATTGACCACTGCTTCACAATATATTTATGAAAATCTTTTGTATGTCCACAAACATAAAGTCACTATTCTTAAAAAATAGTGACGTAAATCCTAGAATTATGCGTAATATCAATAAATTGCATTTACCTTATTTCCGATTACGCAAATCAAGCCGTTGTTTCAAAGGAATCTGTCTACGTGCATATAATAAGCTGCCTGAAGAAGTAAATAGCCTTACTCTTAATAAATTTTAAAAAGCCATCAAGTCTAGACTAACCGAAAAGGCTTATTACACATTGGATGAATATTTAACTGATAAAGAAGCGTAAACTTAATTAATTAATTGTTGTTTATCTATCTGTATGTAAGTTGACAATGCTCTTATACAGCAGCAAACTTTTGCAGTTTGTGCACTATGTACAGTTCAGTATACTCAGATTCGACATTTACATATTTTTCAATATTTTTAAAGATGACAATGCTATCTCACAGCATCTCACGCAATATTGTTATTGGTGTTAACTTTTATTAAATTGACAATGGTATCTGCTGCTGTCGTAGGTATTTATTTTATTGTAATTATTGTTATGTAATCTTGACGTGTAAAAGTGCTCCTTTGGAGCCTAATTACTTAATAAATGAATCTAATCTAATCTAATCAGGGTCTAATCCCAGTTAAATAACTGTAAGTAGCAGTCGCCTTTATTCATTGACTGCACTCTAGCTTAACATCAGGCTGGGTGTATTTTTATATTTATATGTTACCTTTTTGTATGGGATTAAACGGAATGCTTATTGAAAACAATTATTCGTAAACACACCGATACCTAGTCATATAAAAAAACTCATGGTTATTTTTAACCGGCATAGTGACTGGGACTGAATCGAATGTGAACTGTATCAGTTTTTTTAGTCATCGGAGCTCTTAGACTTTTCCTTGTGTGGTAAATGTCAAGTCGAAAGCGACGGCAAGAGACCCGACAGCATAACCGTTGGGCCGAGGAAACATAGCAGGTCTCTAGTGTGGGTGGGATGCGACTTGCGTAGACACACACAAGCCCCACCCATCTCACATTCAGGCGACCTCGTTAAGCTCTGCGAAGTGCTGAGAAGTGCCTCGGTACTGGTTACGGATTTGAGCCGTATGGGAACCTTCAGTCAAGCGCCTGGCCAAGAAGTTGCAGCTGAGGGGAAGGCTGGCAATTATTTCTGCAAATGTATTAGCCTTGATATACAAAGAGGAAATGTTGCCAGTCTCCTTGGGACTATCTCTGACGTCACTGGATGATATTTTTTATTTATAGTGTATATTTTATCTGTTTATCTGTTTTTTAATAAATAATATATTATTTCTTTTTACAGCCAGTCTACATTAAAAAAGCAGGCGAATATAATCCAGTTGCGTTGAAAATAGAAGGATGCAAACATCCTTGCAATTTTAAGAAGTTTAAATCGTTTACAGAAAAATATGCTTTAGGAGAAGATGATTACTTCCCACAGTGTAAAAAGATCGTTTGCGAAGCAAATTATAAAAATGTTTATGGAATTAATTTAGAACAATTATGTTGATTTTGTCTACCTCAAGAATGCCATTATAAAATTATTAATAAATCGACGAAACACATAAAAATAAATTACATATTGCCGTGGAAAAATACATATGTAGTTGTTTTATTTAAATAATTTTATTAAGAATGTATAACTGAATAAAGAAAAAAAATCTCTGTTCTGTGGTATAGAAGAACAGTTCCATTTTTAAATGTTATGCATGATAATTAACTAACCAAAACGATTACCAATGCGACATTTATTTGGTTTTGGTTTTATAAGTACATGATCTTATTTATAATCCTATATGTAGGTAATCTTTGATGCATCAAGCAAAGCGTAAAATTTTTCAGTCGGCATTTCTTAACCTCCCCTTGCTGCCATAAGGCGTCAGGGTTTCAAAAACATTAATACATAGCGCCCAATAACATTAAAGGATAACGTGTAAAGAAGCGCCTAAAAGTAAACAATAACAAAATATGGAACAAAATTTAAATTGTTATTTAAATTAATCAGGCATTATTTATTCACGAGTGTGTAACGCGATAAAAAATTTCAAAAGTAAGAAATATTTTGCATTTAAATTGCTTAATATCAGAGTAAAATCTCAACGGCCCTTGACAGCCCATCCCTTGACAGATCAGGGACGTTTCATCCCATACTTTACATAAAAGGTCGCCTGTAATGTTGATTTAGCGGATTCCTTTGTTTTTCATATTGTCTTATATCTTAACGACGAAATACGATTGTATTTTAATAGATAGGGACAGTTATATTGATTTTTATCTATGTTGGAGTGGGAGAGCCTTCATTTTTCATCTTTTTTCGAGCTGTCACTCTGGTCTTTAAACATAGGTTTGGGAAGTTTCTATTCTATTATATTATTTTTATACGACATAAAGATGAAGCAATTTTTTTAGGAACCATGCCAGAAGTGCTGGTCCATCACTTGATAGGACGAATAGGAGAGTGGAGGCAGCGTTCTGGACTTGTGACTGGATGTTGGTTTAAAGCTTTAACGACATATCAACACTCACCTTCACGGAACATACTTTCCCTCTACCCATTCAAATATTGTAAAACCCCTCCAATGTCGCCTTAGATATTTGGTCTAAAAATCTACTTACTACTCGGGAGGCCAAGATCCTTTTAAAGATGATCCAAGGTTTCTGCCTGTATTCCTCTTGCACCGACTTCTAGTAGTTCGTGAGACTACGATATGTACCTTCTTGTTGTGTTGTGGTCCTTTGGAATTATTAGACCCGCACACCACCTGAAGAGAGGAGTTTGGTCCATGAGCGAAGACGACGGATGCCAGAGATAAATGTCTGCTAGCTATAGTCCCTTCCGTTATCTGGCTACTCCATCCGCTATGCAAAATAATCGATGCTTCAGGTTATGACAGATAGTTAAAGGATTTCCAAACGAAATATATTTTTATATACAACCAATCAATTGATTGCATTGCCATTTGCCACGATCCTGGCACAACTCCCTCGCTTTCCTCACCAACAATTCTTTTCATACAAGCTTTACGGTTATGGGCACAAAACAACCCAGATTTCTTGAGAATATCTCCGATTTGGTCGAAAAATACCCTCCTGCGTCTGCCTCGTTTAACGCATTCATCCACATCAGATTTATAAATTCCTTTCGTGAATCTACTTTTGGCTGATTGACTCATCCTTTCCATGTGCTCAAACCATCGACGCATATAGGCATTTTTATACACATTTTTATAATAATCTACTAAGTGCTTGTATCATAGAAACAGGACGATCAAAGATACATTTGTTCCGGCAAGTGATTTTTGTAGTGTATGTTGTTGATATATGTTTCACGAACTACCTACATCTAAGAATGAATAAACAGTCTTAATCATGAACTTGTGTTTCACTACATGGTGTCAGAGTGGAATATTAAAATAAATAATATTAGTGAATCGTAACGATTTAGATAAGTGTTTACAGTAAAATTAGTATTATTAGTTGCACAATAAATAATAATGGAACACGCGCGACCTCCCGCGGAATTAAAACTTGAAGGTGGGCCTGCGTCGCGTGCCGACGCATGGAAAAGGTGGTACCAGCAATTTAAAATATTTCTGAAAGCTTCAGGAGTGCATAAAGAAAAGACAGACGTCCAAACCAGTCTGTTAATAAACTTGATTGGTCCCGAAGGTTATGATGTTTATAACACATTTGATTTTACGAATACAGAGGCATCTGAAGATTTGGAAACCGTGGTGAAAAAGTATAATGAACACTTTTCCGTTAAACAGAATACTACGATGATACGATTCAAATTCTTCACGAAAAATCAAGAGCCAGGCGAAACAATAGACGAGTATGTGACGTCACTCCGATTGTTAAGTCGTGGTTGTGAGTTTAAAGAGCTGGAGGACGGTCTAATTCGTGATCGCATTGTTTGCGGCGTAAGGGACGGCAAAGTACGCGATCGACTACTGAGGGCTGAGGAGCTCACTTTGGCAAACGCTGTTAAAATTTGCCAAAGCAGTGAGTTATCTAATGAGGAAACACAACAAATTGAGGAGATTAAGACAAATGAGACAGCTGCAGGAGGTCACCAGGCGGAGGTGGATGCGGTATACAGGAGCCGTGGCCGAGGACGCGGTGCGAGGACAATGCGTCACGGCAGAGACGGTCGCCGTGCCTGGGCGCCTCGGGATAGTGGATCGGTTGGTTTGCCGCGCGAGCGGTGTTCAGCTTGCGCAGGCTACCAGTGTGACTATAATCGGTGTCCAGCATTAAATTTTATACCAACTTCCCGTGCCCTGTTCAAAAGTGATCTCAACCGCATATCATGCTCGTGTTCCGTTGCGCCCCAAACTATAATGTCGTCAACGAACGAATCAACGCCTTCAATATCCTCTAATATTTGCCTTATCTTCGCATGGAAAACCTCGCCGGCACAACTAATACCATAAGGCAACCGTAAGAATTGATAACGACCGAACGGGGTGCCAAATGTACATATATCTGCGCTTTCGTCGTCCAACTGACACATCCAATAACCTGAGCGTGCGTCTAATTTGCTAAAGTATTTGGCACCTTGCAACTTAACAGCAATGTCTGTCAGTGTTGGCAGCGGATAGTGAGAACGACGTACTACTTTGTTGAGTGGACGCGGATCTAGGCATACGCGGATAGTGCCATTTTTCTTAGCCACGACAACTATAGCATTGACCCACGGCGTCGGGTGTGTCACTTTCCTAATAACACCCATTTTTTCCATTCGCAATAATTCAGCCGACAGTTTATCCCTAACACCCAAAGGAATTTTTCTGACTGGGCACACCGAGGGCTGCGAGCCGCTCTCCAACTGAATCTTATAAACACCAGGCAATTTGCCTAATCCATCAAATAAATCATTATATTCCTGAATACCTATATTATATACACGTTTGACCATGCCTAACTCCTCGCATGCAAATTTGCCTAACACACTGTGACAATCATCCTGCGTAATAATAAAATTCAATGTATACAATTTGTTTTTTGGTCATCTGAAGGCATCTGAAGATTTGGAAACCGTGGTGAAAAAGTATAATGAACACTTTTCCGTTAAACAGAATACTACGATGATACGATTCAAATTCTTCACGAAAAATCAAGAGCCAGGCGAAACAATAGACGAGTATGTGACGTCACTCCGATTGTTAAGTCGTGGTTGTGAGTTTAAAGAGCTGGAGGACGGTCTAATTCGTGATCGCATTGTTTGCGGCGTAAGGGACGGCAAAGTACGCGATCGACTACTGAGGGCTGAGGAGCTCACTTTGGCAAACGCTGTTAAAATTTGCCAAAGCAGTGAGTTATCTAATGAGGAAACACAACAAATTGAGGAGATTAAGACAAATGAGACAGCTGCAGGAGGTCACCAGGCGGAGGTGGATGCGGTATACAGGAGCCGTGGCCGAGGACGCGGTGCGAGGACAATGCGTCACGGCAGAGACGGTCGCCGTGCCTGGGCGCCTCGGGATAGTGGATCGGTTGGTTTGCCGCGCGAGCGGTGTTCAGCTTGCGCAGGCTACCAGTGTGACTATAATCGGTGTCCAGCATTAAATGTTAAGTGTTACATGTGCAATGAAATGGGTCATTATAGAAAAATGTGTCCAATGAAAACAAATAAAAAAGTGCATGAAATCAATGAAAGTGATAATTCATATTATTATGTTGATATTATTGAAAGCGGCGACAATGAAAACAAATGGTATGAGTCATTAACCTTATTTGTAAACAATAAGACGCTGCTGTTTAAGTTGGACACTGGCTCTGATATTAATATAATGTCTGTGAGTACTTATAGAAGTTTAGATTTAAAAACATGTAATTTATTGCCTGATAACACAATTGCACAATCATTTTGCGGAAACTACATAGATATTATTGGTTCTCGAAAAATTAAGTGGATATTTAAAAACAAATTGTATACATTGAATTTTATTATTACGCAGGATGATTGTCACAGTGTGTTAGGCAAATTTGCATGCGAGGAGTTAGGCATGGTCAAACGTGTATATAATATAGGTATTCAGGAATATAATGATTTATTTGATGGATTAGGCAAATTGCCTGGTGTTTATAAGATTCAGTTGGAGAGCGGCTCGCAGCCCTCGGTGTGCCCAGTCAGAAAAATTCCTTTGGGTGTTAGGGATAAACTGTCGGCTGAATTATTGCGAATGGAAAAAATGGGTGTTATTAGGAAAGTGACACACCCGACGCCGTGGGTCAATGCTATAGTTGTCGTGGCTAAGAAAAATGGCACTATCCGCGTATGCCTAGATCCGCGTCCACTCAACAAAGTAGTACGTCGTTCTCACTATCCGCTGCCAACACTGACAGACATTGCTGTTAAGTTGCAAGGTGCCAAATACTTTAGCAAATTAGACGCACGCTCAGGTTATTGGATGTGTCAGTTGGACGACGAAAGCGCAGATATATGTACATTTGGCACCCCGTTCGGTCGTTATCAATTCTTACGGTTGCCTTATGGTATTAGTTGTGCCGGCGAGGTTTTCCATGCGAAGATAAGGCAAATATTAGAGGATATTGAAGGCGTTGATTCGTTCGTTGACGACATTATAGTTTGGGGCGCAACGGAACACGAGCATGATATGCGGTTGAGATCACTTTTGAACAGGGCACGGGAAGTTGGTATAAAATTTAATCGGGATAAATGCGATTTTAAAGCGCGCAGCGTGAGCTATTTGGGGCATATCTTTGATGCAGACGGAATGCATATTGATAAAAGCAAATTAAAAGCTATAACAGAGATGTCCACTCCACATGATAAGTCGTCACTGGAACGTTTTATAGGCATGGTAAATTATTTATCAAAATTTATTCCTAATTTTTCCAACACAGTGTTGCCATTGAGAGATTTGTTGAGAAAAAATACACAGTGGTATTGGGACGCGCCTCACGATGCGGCCGTATCAAGGCTTAAAGACTCGTTAATAAATGCCCCCGTGCTGGCATTATTTGATGTACGGAAACCGGTATTATTGTCGGTTGATGCGAGCTCGCGAGCGGTCGGTGCGGTATTATTACAAGACGGACGGCCAGTTGAGTTTTCGTCGATGTCTTTTACTGATACACAACAAAGATATGCTCAGATCGAAAAAGAGTTGTTAGCCATAGTTTTTGCCCTGGAACGCTTTCATCAGTACGTATTTGGTAAAAATAACGTTACAATAGAAAGCGATCACAAGCCCTTAGAATCGTTGTTTAAAAAGTCATTAGACTCTGTTCCTGCTCGTTTGCAGCGTATGATGCTTAGGATTCAAGGTTATACTTTTAAGGTCGTATATAAGCCAGGCAAATACATGCATATCGCGGACGCTTTGTCTAGGGCGCCCTCTAGTGATGTTGCTGAGGACAGAGTAACAGACGAAGTAGAGGAGCAAACTTGCTTCCTAATTGAAAACGTACGATTCAGCGATGTGAGATTGCGTGAAATAAAAAGTGCGATGGCCAGTGATGAAGAATGTAAGATTATAATTAAGTATATTAAGTATGGTTGGCCGGATAACAAATATAATGTAAATGAAATAGCTAAAAAGCATTGGTCGTATCAGGAATCATTCGAATACACAAATGGGATATTATTCAAAAATAATTTAGTTTTCATACCGGAGAAATTGCGCGGAGAAATGATAAAACGGGTTCATGATGGTCATCCAGGCATCGAGCGAAGTAAACGCCATGCTCGAGATGTTATGTTTTGGGCAGGCATGTCACGTGACATTGAGCGAGCTGTACGCCGTTGTATAACTTGCGCTGACAACGCGAGTGCACCACGCAGGGAACCACTCATTCCGCATTACATACCAGAATTACCATGGGCGAAGTTGGGCTCGGACATATTTTATTATAACAAAAAATATTATTTGATTATAATTGATTATTTTTCAAATTTTATTGAAGTGAATGCATTAAATAATATTAGTAGTAACAGCGTGATCGTAGCAATGAAGGAACAGTTCGCGCGTCACGGAATACCTAAGCAATTGATAAGCGATAATGGCCCTGCTTACGCATCAAAACAGTTCGCATTATTTAGCAAAGAGTGGGGTTTTGATCACATAACAACGTCGCCTAATTATCCGCAATCTAACGGCCGTAGCGAAAGAACTGTGCGAACTATAAAAAATATGCTAGCAAAGTGCTTATCATCGGGTACAGATTTTTATTTAGGCTTGTTAAATTTTCGAGCTACCCCGCGAGACGGCATAGCGGCGCCGTGCGAATTGCTTATGAGTCGTAGAATCAACACAAGATTGCCAATGAATGTTGAAAAGTTAAAGCCTTCACGTGATAATTCATCGGACTATAATAATATTCTTAAAAGCCAACAAATAGGTAAAAATAATTACGATAAAAGTTATAAGCCATTACGTCCTCTTAATGAGGGCGAGGAAGTAGTCATGATTAATGGGGATCGCCGTCAAAGAGCTTGCGTACAAAGCAAGGCATCACAGCCACGATCTTACTTTGTCACCGATCGCAGAGGCAGATCATATCGTCGCAACAGGCGACATTTAATAGCGAGTGATGCCCATGCTCAAAGCCAATGCTCAGAGTCGGTCGCGCCAAACGAGATTGGTGACAATAGTAAAAGCGAGAGCGGCAGTGTAGTGCAGCCCAGAGGGATGAGGCCGGCCGCAGCGAGGGCACGCGACCTCATAAGTACGTTATTCTAATTTTATTGTTGTTTAATTATTTTGTTGTAATGTTTAAATGTGAATTGTCATTAATTAATAATTGTATAATATAATAGTAATATGTAATATTGCATGCGTAATTTGTTATGATAAATTGAAATTAAGAGGGGAAGGATGTAGTGTATGTTGTTGATATATGTTTCACGAACTACCTACATCTAAGAATGAATAAACAGTCTTAATCATGAACTTGTGTTTCACTACAATTTTAAAACTCGTGCTCTCGGTTTGTGCGACCATTGCACTACCACTATACCACAGTCGCCTTAAAATGTGTTAATTAAGACTTTACTGTAAGAGAATTAAGTTGAAATTGTAACTTGAAATTGTCAGGAAAAAACTCCAATAAATTAACTTCAACACTCATGAACACCTGACGATAATCATTCCAAGGCTGTAAATACACAAAGGTGATGGCTGAAAACTTTTAAATCATGTTATTCTGAACGTGAATCCGAGGAAGTTGTGTCAGGATCGTGGCAAGTGACGCTCCATTTGATTGATTGATTATTTTGAGACTTTAACGACAGGAGTGGCGCCATTGGTTAGCACGTTACGCATAAAGTCCCGAGTTCGATTCCCGGTCGGAGGAAACATTTGTTTCTTAGCTTACATTTGTAATATATATTAAAAAAATAAAATAGCAAATATCCGGGTCTGATTGTCGGAGTGGTAGACAGTACATTCACTATTTAACTAGGTCAAAACTGGCAACTCAAGCTAATCACAAAACGCGATTAAGTAACTTCACAGTCTGTGTACATTCGCGAATCGGTAGGCTGTCTCACCACTTCTTAACACTTTTTAATAACCAAACCAGCAGCAAACTTCCACTTTCTTTTGATTAACAAATATTTGTAATATTTAATCTAATTATTAAATATTATAAAAAAGAGCTAATAAACAAATATGCTTAGACTGGAAATCGATCCCAGCACTTTACGCGTCCGATTTGTTGTGTTAACCATTGCGCCACGCTTGTCGTCAAATTATGTAAATCCTTGATGTATATTCGACTTTACTTGATATCTGACATAACCCTACAATGTCCCTTGACAAATGCTTGTAAATGGAGCAATGCGAGGCGAAGAGAAATAGCAAAGGATTACATTCGCGCGTCGTCACGAGTGTTAAATTATTTTAATTAATCACACGTTCTCTAACTTTGGTACCAAATAATTGTAAATATTTGTTTCATAGCTTTTATTTGTAATATTTAAGACATCCTCAAGAAAGCTGGGTTGCCCATAACCGTAGAGCTTGTATGAGGAGAATTGTGGATGTGAAGGAAGCGAGGGAGTTGTGTCAGGATCGTGGCAAGGGGCGCTCCATTGTCTCTGCCTATCCCCATGGGAAAGAGGCGTGACAATTTGATTGATTGATATATTAAATATTGCAGATATTTGTTATTAAAAAAAGATGGTGGTAGGCAGTGGTACCCAGTCTGCCGATTCGGGGTAGTACCACCACTTACAAGTATACAGACCGTGAAGTGATTTAGTCGCGTTTGGGTTCCAACTTCCATGCCGACCACTTCAGTTTACAAATCCTACGAGCTATGTCGGTAACTTTGGTTCGTTGGCAAATATCCTCGTTCCGGATTCTATCGCGCAGACACTCCAATCATAGCTCTCTCCATTGCCCGCTGAGTTTTTCCACCAGGCCAACAGTTAAGGGCCACGTCTCAGTGCCATATGTCATCACTGGCAACTCACACTGTTTAAAGACTCTTATCTTTAGGCACTGCAGGATGTACTGAAAAAAATAATACGAACGACTAAAAAAACCAAGTCAGTTCACGCTTGCCTCAGTTGTTTAACTATGCCGGCCAAAAAACCTTATAATCAATATAATTTACAATATTTATTGTGACTCGACAATGACAGCACCCCACTTGATGTTGAGCTGGAGTGTGTTCCAAGAATGGATGCCACTGCTACCAGGGCCGTCTTTACCCGGGGGTTCAAGGGGTGCGGTGCACCCGGGCGCAGAGTCCTAGGGGGCGCATGCCGACCGCCATAAATTTCGATAGGTACCTACTACACTGAGACCACGCGAGCGGAGCCTTGACTTTCGCACCCCAGCGCTGAATATGCTTAAGACGGCCCTGACTGCTACTACAATTCAATAACTGCACTTAGCATATCAAATAATTAGCAATCACATTCACTTTTAAGAAGCGCAGGCAATAGGCAGCCACATCGCTCGAAGAACCGACAACCGATGAGTTGGCCTTCCACTAGGTGGATTGTCGGCATAGTGAAAATCACGTATAACCGGTGGTTGCAATGCAACTGGAATCTTCTCGCTTGAGTTTTTTGTAATTAATTTTAGGCACGAATTTCTTAATGCCATAGTTTATTTGGTTCCAAACGAGATTCAAAAAAATTGGTTATTACTCTTTTTTTTTTATTGAAGCAACCGTGGTTTAGTGGTAACGAAGTGGTCACTAACACCAATAGTCGCTGGTTCAAAAACCACTTCCATTCCAAATGTATCTTTGATATATGTAATTTGGTTGTCTTGTACTAATGATAACAATGTAAAAAATATAATGTACATTATAGTATGTATGTATTATAGTATGTGAATGGTATAATATATTTAAATGTTACGAAATCAATAAAGCAGAATCTGTACTATTGGCGGAAATAGATTGAACAAAGTAATGTAACAAAAGAGGAATTTTCCAAAGCAAACACAGCAAATTTACCTTGAGTGGGAATATTATGTGACAGGCAATAAGTCATTACTACATTTGAACACGAATCAGAAGTGATCTATGACATACTGAAAGAGTTTTATATTCTCCTCGGATCCGCTCTATCAAGACATTGGTCAAAGAATAAAAATATATTTATTTAAAACAAAGAAGACGCAATTTTCATTTTTTTAAATGTGACTCGACATATGACAGCACCCCGCTTGATGTTAAGCTGGAATGTGGTCCATGAATGGATGGACTTAATCATTATAATCATTCGCGACATTGTTAGTTCGTTATTTAGTTTTTGTTTTAAAGGACATCATTCATTTTGTATGGGGACTTGGGATTAATTGTATTAACAGTTTAATATGCATTTTAAAATAGTTTAATGTACGAAGATTACAATGTAATTGGAATATATCCTTTATTTAGCATAGTTTATGTGTGCAAAATGATCAAACTATAATTATGATAGTTCAAAGCAGAACAAATATGGCGTTGATTGACAGATAATACAAAATCCATATCTTACTCGTATATTCCAAATAACTCAATTGCACAGCAATTAAAAGCAAAATTGGCATTAGTTTTATCAACAAAAGTATCGAAACTACCGTTTATATATTTATCATTGGACATTAAAAAAAGTAGTACTCGTACATAAAATCCCAAAATGAATGATCTCCTTTACATTTCTATACTAAGCTAATAAACTATTAATACAATAAGTATATCAAATATCAGTGGTTCTGAAACAGTTATTAGATTGTAGTAACTGTCACCTCCATTTAGAACTGCACCCCAGCTTAACATCAGGCAGGGTGCTGTCATATATCGAGTTACATAGCAAAAAAAAAATGGTAAAGTAAAGTTGAATGAGTGTAAATAGCAGCCGCATCTACCATTCTGGCCTAGTTAAAACCGGCAACTTTAAAGCTGATCTCGAAATGCGACTAAGTCACTTCACGGTCACGGTTAAAAGTGGTACTTACCTCTTAACGTTCATAAAAAATATAGCTCAAAATATATAAAAAAATAAAAATAAAAATTGTGTTAGAATAAAATAAAACTATTAAAAAAAAATGACGCTTTTATGTCTATGTGAACTAAACAAATGGTAAGAGGTAAGTAAGAGGATGTCCAAAAGGCCGACGGCTGAAAAAAAACTGAGTCAGTTCACGGTTGTCTGAGTCGCCGCCACTATGCCGGCCAAAAATGTAATTACTGTATTATCATAGGTTTTTGTTACGTTTACAAATTTTCAAATTTTTCAGATTCCTAGAAGAGGGCGAAAAATAATTTTAAAGATTTTGTTACATTTATAGTTACATACATACAGTTACATACATACAAGTCAAGCTAATAAAGGCGTGTTAATAAAAAGAGATGTATTAGGTGATCTTTGGTAAAGTCTTATTTCTATGGAATCGATGAATTCTCGCGTGAAGGAAAGCTTCGGGAGGATACATCGTAACTCGGCGCTTGTACGACTATGCAAATTTTGTATCCAAGTATATTCCTTTTGCACGAACTTTCTGTTTTAGCAATTTGTACATAAAATGCTAAATTTATTCTCTGGTCCTGCTCTGACCAATCACTGGGAGTACCTAATCTCATCTAGAGTTGGGAATGTGCAATATTTAAGCTTAGTTTTTATAAGATATTTATTAAATTAAAATACGTTTTTTTGTTTGGAATGCGACCTCTGACCTCGACTTTTTTTTGTATTTAACTGAGATCACCCTAGTACTACGTACTTTTGTAATAAGTAAAACAAACATATAAGTAAGGTGTATATGGCTTAGTATTTAAACTTGTCGAAGTAAAAATATATGGTTCAATGTTAAAACATTGTCAAGTAAATATGAAGATGAAGATGAACCACGCGAGTGATTCATCACAAGATGACGATGATAGTGAGGTTGATGATGATCGTTTTAGTAAAGAGGCGGAAAGCCTTTACTAAAACTTCGGAAGGAGTCTTGGAGGGAACACGAAGAACACTTTTCACAGCTTTAAATTACTTGTTTATACTCAATCAACTTAAAAATTATTACTGGATAACAATTCCACCATTATTACAAATTAATATTTATAAAAAATACCATTTCAAATAATTTAAAATTGCGCGTCCTATCACTTGCATTTGCCCGCCAAAACTCCCCAGTAAGGTTAATAAATATGACGTTTAAAATGTCATATTTATAAAATTAAAAATATCACCTTAATATTCGGCAATTATACACAAGCTAACGACTTTATAATTGGTCGCTCCGTAACACACTTTAAATGTTTACCAAGGTTGCTATAATTAGTTTCCCGTTAGTTTTTTTTTTAGTACCTAAACGATATATGAACATGATTATTATTAACTCATTATCTTGTCTGAAATGGGTTAAAATTCTAAACAGAATTAAGGAAGCATATTATGCTGGCCAACTTATACTGCAGGTGCTAGACTTTACTTTTATTATTAAAATTGTGACTCGTAATATGACAGCACTCGTCATATGAATGGAGGTGATTGCTACTACAGTTAAGCTATGTCGCTTGGCTTAGTTGGAACCGGCAACTTACATGCGAATCCTGAAACGCGACTAAGTCCCTTCACGGTCTGTCACCACCACTTGTACTACCCCGGATAGACAGATTTAGCACCTCTGTCTACCACTCTTAGACAACCAACCCGGAAAATATATTCGGCTTTTCTTATTAATTAACAAATATTTGTAATATTCAATCTTATTATTATACTTGTATATTATAAATAAAAAGTGTCAAATAAATCTTCGCTCCGACCGGACATCGAACCCGTGACTTTACGCGTAACGATAACGAGCTGGAGTGCTAAACCAAACCTGTCGTCAAATTGATCTGTTTGCTTTAAATATTCTTAACAAACAAATTGGCTATATTTAGGTACCTGAACGATAAAATCTTACCTACCTAATACGGAAACAATGAGTTATCTACTAAATCTTTTAAAAGTGAACAAAAGCTGTTAAAATTCACGGCCTTAGGTGTGGTCTTAAACTTCGGCATCGCTTTAGTATTACAGAGTTGCTATTTTAAAGAAAAAAGTAATCTTCAAAAACTTTTATTAACTCAGTAACAAGTTCATTATTTAACAAAAGTGGAATAACAGTTTTAAAATTTTGTTACTACACATAGACTATACACACTAATAGTACCTAGACACCTCACTGATCCACAGCAAGTGATCCGATTAGGTTTGATACAGTAAAACGTACCTATCTTTTTTATACTACATCTAAGCTCGAATTTCCTGATGGTGGGCAAATTAGGAGGTCGGAAATGGAGGTCGAAATTAAGTATAGTTTTAGTTGGTTAACAGAGAAGACTCGTGAATCGCTGCTGTGTTTTTTTTTTGCGTATTAGCAACGGTATCTTTTTAATACAAAAGAAGCGGTGTCTATTCATGAGTGGCCTGTATTACTACGTAAAAGTTTTGTTCATAAAAAACGCGGGTACAGGTAGTCAAACTCCCCACTACGGCACAACCGCGGCTGCTGACTGACAGAATGTCGCGGTCTTTCGCTGTAAGCGCTTTATTTATTTAAGTTAAAAGTTACACTTTTTTTACATTAAATAAAAATATTGTTTACTTAAGTCACATGATTATTAGAATAAAAATTAAAGGTTAGTTAAATTAGATTTTGGGGAAATGGAATCAAATACAAAAACAGTAAATGCCTATAATACTAGTAAAAACAATTTACTTGCCCAGAACAGTTTACATATTCTTAAACCTTAAAACCTTCAAAAGAAGCGTTAAAAATTACCTTTAGGCGGCATGATTAGAGTAACTAAGGCAATCGTAAACTGAGTCGGTATTTTCAATCATTAGCGATTCAGGCAAGCCGAGGTCAGATGTTGAGACACAATCATTTTCTATTATACAAGTACTTCAGTAGTTTAATATTAAAAAAATGTAAACTTTTTATTTTACAATATTTTTATAGAATAATGTCGCATTTCGAAATCTGCCGGACTTCAGTATTTAACATAGCTTAAAATTGTTATTTATTGTGTATTTTAAATTCAGTTATATATTATGAATTATGATCAACAAACAGTCTTGCTTTTGTTTGCATAAAAGCGAGACTGTTTTTTCCACATAAAGCATGAAAAGTCTGACTAAATAATGAATTTTAAAATTATGCAAATAACTTACATTGAGATGCTGGTTACAGCGCTGTAAGCGACCAATAAATCAGCAGACAGCAAGTTAAAGTTGAAGTTAGCTCGGTCGGATTCAAAAACAGGCGAAGTGCAGCCGGTCGCGGTCGGCATCCGTTCGCGGTTCGTGTATTGCTCCCAGTTCGTGACTATAACAATAACAACAACGTATTTAGCTCTAAAAACATGCAATTACACACGTACCGAATATTGTAAACTTTGTTTAGTTTAAAAACATTTCCAATTCGAGAATTTATTAACAAAACTTGTACATTTATACGCACTTATATATATAACCAAGCGAAGTTGAGTGGCGCAACAGATTGTACGCATGTAAGGAAAGGCTAGCGGCGATCGCATTTTGTTAGGTTATAATTCTTGTTCGGTGAGAACAGTCAGGCAAAGGATTTTACGGGGGCTCCTCGTCTCTTATTTTTATTTGGAAAACTTTTCGCGTCGAAACGAATGTATGGAAAGCTGATATTTGGATTTATATGAAATTTGTTCAAAGTGTTTTGTGTTTAATGAAGTGTTGGTTTATTGTGTTTTATTAGGGTTGAAGATTTGTGACAGATTTTGTTCTAATAAGTTGCATTCTTTGAATGATTCATCTGTGTTTGTGGGCAAGATTATAATGTGTGTGTCATAGAAGTATTTTCTATGTTTTGTGGTTCAATATACACGTATTGGTGTATTACATATTGGTTTATTTAAGTGAGGAGATTTTATACGTCTGGATTTATGCTGCAAACGAGGTAAGTCCATTAATTTCTCGTTGTAACTGTTATGTAGTTATCTTTTATCCTATGTCTAGTCTATACCTATGTATATTTTAAATGTAGTTTATTTGTAAAAAGTAATTTAAGGTCTTAATTATATTAAATAATACTACTTTGTTCTTTATGATATTACATAGTTTTATCACAGTCTAGATATACCTAGTACGTAAAACATTTATTTTTAACTCATTTTATCGTATTATGGATAAACGTATTATTACTGATAAATGACGAAGGACCATTTTAATGACAGGAGAAAGTTTCGCGCGAAGTTTGCTTTATTTGTCGTTCAATTAAAGCAAAGGAATCATGGTCCATACAGCTTAGTCTTCAATTGTCGTGTTTACACGCTAAATCCGGCGAATACCATTAAATTTTACCAGTGAATCTACTGTTAATAAAAAAATAACTGTGAATCTTGTTACAATATCTGGCCGATCTGGGGTAGTACCATCACTTACAAGTATACCGGCCGTGAAGTGACTTAGTCGCGTTTCGGGATCAGCTTGTAAGTTGCCGGTTTTAACTAGGCCGGCATAGTGGATGTAACTGTTACTTACAGTAATTTAACTGTATTAAATTCATGGATCACACTCCAGCAAACATTAACACAATAAAAAAAATGACGCTATACATTCTATTATTCAATATTAATACAATTCAAAGGCAATGATGAAGAATTTAGGTTCATACTCAAGTATGTACTAAGACACATTTTGAACCAGTTATTTTCCAAGAGTCAATATTTTGTTAATCTAAATTGAACTTTAGTTCTAAAAGAATAAGAGCTACGTTTGTTACTTCAAATACCTAAGTGACTATCATATCTCTCACAAACTCCTATCTTAACGATGCAGCCAGAAACTTCAACCCTAATATGAATTCCTAAATATTCTCGAAAATGCCTTTTGTTTAACACTAAAATAACGGGAATCCATTTATGCACAATGGTAGGTGCACTACATATTTATTTATTTCTATACTAATAAGCTACTAAAGTTCCTGTATCATAAAAACAGGTCGATCAAAGTACATAAATATCAACGATACATTGGTACCGGCGAGTGGTTTTAAACCCGTGCTCTTGGTTTGCGTGTCCATTGCACTGCCACTACACCACGGTCGCATATATACCTACTATACAGTTGATTATCTGGAAAAATGATCTTGATCAAGGATGTGATTGGAATGGGATTCCCATGTGAAACAATGTTTATTTTGTTTATTACCCTTGTAGGTACTATATGAAGTATACGTATTTGCTATTTATTTACCTATCTATGTTTTTTCTATAGGTATAATGTTCGTTACCTTTTTATCATAGTGTATTTATTCCTAATTTTATTATTGTACACCTAATGCTTTATTTTGATCTTCATGTTGGTCCCTAGCGGCATTAACCTTTGTTACCTTTGTACATATAATGCGATTAAAATAAGAATAGGACGGAATCGGCGCCATTTTGTGACGGCTAACTTTCCATCCAACTTCACTTTAGTATGGTGTCTTTTTCTTTGCGGACCGTCAAGAAAAAGACACCTTTGAATGAGTCAAGTGAAGTTAGTCAACAGCCCGTCCTATTCTTATTCTAATAGCGTAGTACCTAGGTAGTGCATAAAGTTTTATATTAAAGAAAAATATACAGATCAGATATCATAATCTTACATCCTTTTTTGATACCTAATGGATTATGTGTATAGCAACTAAATTAGGTAGCTATCTAAAGTACCTGTATAGGCAGGGTAGTTGCTTATCATATTTAACTGGATATACCTGTATTCCTAATCTATATTTTAAATTAAAATTCACTTTAGCACTAAATCATTGCGTCCGCACTCTGCCAACCAAATCAGCAGTCGAACTAACGTTTCGTTTTATTATAGAATAATCGAAAAGTGGAATGCTTTACCAGCCGATGTGTCCTACACATCCTATAACCTTGGACCTTCAAGCTATGCGTACTTTTGTCCGACCATAAGTCATCGATACTCTTGGACTGCTTCTTGCAAGTTAGAATTGTTAAATCCATACTAGTTTTACCGTTTTTCCGATTTAATATACATTTTCCCGTCAACCCAGTGTTAAATTGATGGACGCTATAAAATACTCTATATGAAACCTATTAGTTAGTTTCTACTACAAGTTTCCGCAACGCCTACATGAACAAAAGGTCTCGAACTTTAGTCTATGACTTATGGGTCCAATCAAAAACATGACATAGAAATTCCAACTTTATCGACTAAGGCATTAGGCCGTAAACCCTATAAAACTAACGACTATATTTTTCTAACAACCTAAGATACTTAAAACTTTGTAACTAAACACCGAACCCCAGACGTGTTCAAGAACTTGGTCCTGTTCAATCACCAGTATGAAAAATAATAACCTTAATCAAATATTTAATAAGGGATTGTGGACTTTATGTTGGTAGGGAGAAAGTGTATTTTGCGACTAAACTTTGTTTCCTGTATTAATTGAAGTAAATCTCAAGAGATTCTTAGAAGTGTTTGATAAAAGTTGCTTTTTGCTTGTCTTTTAAGTATCGGCCTATCTCATTGACACCCTTAGAAGAAGCCACTTGGCTCGTAAATTAGAAGACTTGACACAATCAATTTTGGGTCTTCCTGTCTTTTGTAATTAGTTAGGATTTTATGATAAATATTATACCTATAGATCCATACTTGGATATTGAAATAATGTAGTATTATATAATTCGTGATTTATTATCTACCTTTATTTATGCATGATTCGATGAAAGGTTGAGTAAAAGTAAATATATGAAAGGAAAATCTGATGTGAGAGCATGCTTTATACAAGACAGACCCAGGTGGGTGTTTTCCGACCAAATCGGAGACATCCTCAAGAAAGCTGGGTTGCCAGAAACGTATCAAGTGGCGCTCCATTGTCTCTGCCTGTGAAAAAAAGGCGTGACAATTTGATTGATAGATTGATTTTATTCTCCAAAAGTGCCGGCGACTAAAAATATCTACTCAGTTTTATATACTACCAACATAAAATACATTTTTTACATTTCCATACTTAGCTACTAAACGTATCATAGAAACAGGACGACCAAAGTACCGGCAGGTAGCTTTGAACCGAAAGCTCTAGATTTTGGAGACCAATCATCTACCATTAGCCCACGGTTTTGCCACTGTATAAAAATAGATTAAAGGCATTCATCATTTTGTTTGGAAGATAATGGAGCATTTTTGATAACAACCTCGCGGATGAAGCCGGGGTAAATTCGAGAGTAATGCGTAGCTAACGTTTTTAGCATCATTTGACAACGGTTATTAATCATCTCTTCTCAATAGATACTAAATTATGCGTACTAGAGGCTGTGATTGACAGACTCGTGAACAGAGGAAACTGGATTTTTAAAAATTAAATGCCTCCTTCATTCTTATACACATTTCTATACCAAGCTTCTTATAATAAGCCCTACTCTAGATACGTTTGTACCGGCACGAGGTTTTGATTTGCACCAGTGGCTTTCAATTTGTAGTTGCCTTGTAAGTTGCCGGTTCCAACTTACAAACGTGGATGTGACTGCTACTTACAGTTACTTAAGTCACTTCTATTTATAGACTTAACTTCAGTTTCTACGTGACAACATTCAGGCAGAGTGCTGTTATGTTTTAATTTACATTTCTATACTGTGCTACTAAAGTGCTTATATCATAGAAACATGACGACCAAAGTACATATATCTAAGATACAATTGCACCAGTGGGTGGTTTCGAACTAGTGCTCTCGGTTTGTGTATCCATTGCACTACCACTACAGTGTCGAGCCACAATAAAAAATAAAAAAAGTTGCAAATACCCAACTTATATAGCTACTTATACACTTACAAGTCTCGTATACATAAAAAAATATTCATTTCTCAGAATTACAAATTGACAAAATAAATATTAAAATATTATCATTTAACATTGAGTGTTATAGCTCTCTTTATCAAGTGATAAGGATAAAACCGTTAAGCAATTCAATATGGATCCCTATTTGGGTCATAACATAACACTCGGTAAGTAAACATTCGGCCATACAATCAGGCAATTGATAACGGGAAATCAATTTTGCACAAAGCCACACCTTTAAACAGTTAACACCCAGGCCACATCTGCTCGGCTGTAGCGATAAACTTCGCTGTAGGCATGCATCATTCAATCGTCGCCTTGCGGAGAGATAGGGGTTGCCGTAGCTTCAATACATTGTTGACACCCTTGTAGTTAACCACACACTCTTCACAAAATATAAGCTTAAGTAAACCTTTTTTTTCTTTCTAAAGATATAATTCTGATGAAGACCTATAGAAACGACAGTAATATCTACGTCGAATACACGCATGCGAAGTCACTTCACGGTCTGTGGGAAGTGGTGATACTACCCAAGATCGCTGACTGGGCAATAACTGTCTGCCTACCACTCTTATATCAGGCAGGGTCTGTTAAACCTTCAATAATGTAACATTTTTAGAAAAAAACGCGTTGTTTTCTATATATATTTCCAAACTATTTTCCTGCATCATTAGAGCCCATGGTCGTCACGCAATACAAGTTCTTGACTAGAATTCCGTAGTGCATTCATCTTGCTCCAGCAAGTACTTAGATGTAGGGCGATACCAACAGCGCGGCTCGTGTTTGTCATTTGTCTTTGCCGGGATACATGACGATGACACATGGCGCTTGGAAACATTAAGCGATAACGCTGCACGCGAAAAATGTTTACTATAGCCCGCTAAAATTATGTAGTCAGGGCGCTAGAGTGGTAATCAAAATGGTGTATGTTTCCAAGAGTGGCAGGCAGACAGTTGGTTGGTCAGTCTGCTGATCTGAGGTCGTACCACTACTTTCAAATAGACCGTAAATTACCTAGTCGCGTTTTGAGATCAGCTTTAATGTTGCTGGTTTTAACTAGTCCGACATAGTTATTTAACTCATAGTAGCAGTCGCTTTTTATGGACCGCACTCCAGCAATATCAGGTGGGGTGCAGCCACGATAAAAAAAACATTAGCACTATCTATTTGTTTACATCAAAGGGTATACGAGTATCACTTTGGAATTCTAATAACTGATTAAATTTCAACTTCTTGTAAAATATTTTATTGATAAGGTTTATACATATATGTCTTCTTAAAGAAAAATAATTTATAAATAATATTATTTTAACTGTATTTCTGTTTTCGCTACTTAAGCACCTCTGGCCGGAATAGTAAAGGCGACTAAGAAGTCGGTTATTCAGTCGTCAACGCTATTAAGTAGACCTTTCCAGAGATGTCGAGTTACGTTCCGGGGTAGTACCACCACTTACAAGTATACAGACCGTAAAGTTATTTAGTCGCGATTCGGGGTCAGCTTGTACGGTATAGTGGACGTGACTGGTACTCACAGTTATCTGGGGGCACGGTCGTGCCCCCGACCAAGTCGAGCAAAGCGTCACGGCCGTACCATCCTTTTCTCGAAGCAATTCAGACCATTTTCGACCCCCTGTAACTTCGTTGTGGATAAAACTAGAAGACTGAAATTTTCAGTAACCACATGCAGGCATTGTAAAGACACGTATATTTCAAAATTCATTCAATTTGAACCAGTATTTTAAGAATTATAACGGGTCAAATTTCTTAAATTTTGTCACTCACTGACTCACCGATCATCAAAATTCTAAGGCACTTCTAGCAGACCTAGAAGCTTCAAATTTGGAATATATGTAGTGTTTGGTGTATGAATCAAGGAAAAACTAAAAAATCTAGAAAAGACCGCAAAGAAAATTAAGCCCATACAGCCAAGTCTTCAGTTAAATTTTTCAATATTGGCTTTATTCGTAACGATGTTTTAAGATTTTATTTATTTTACGGCAATTATTATTATTGCTATTTATTTACGGGAATTATTATTATTGCTAGCGCGAGGGCGCGGGGCGGGGACAGTGGCGGGGCGCGGGGCGGGGACAATGGCGGGGCGCGCGGAAAGGTGAATGTCGCCGAGCGTGCAGCAGCCGCGCTCATACGCGCGAGCGACCCAATGCTGTTCGGATGTGCCCAGAATTCTTACCTATAAGTTTGCGATTTTCATTGATAATTTCGATTGCTATATTAGTTTGACGACTAAAGGCTACTCTCATTGGTTTACTGATATTATTTGCTTACAATTTGGACGTTGTTCGGATAAATAATTTAAATTAAATATTGATACTTTAAGTACCTAAGTATTTATAATTTTCTTATTATCTAATCGTATTTCTGCATAAAAATAACTTTGCAATCTAACTTGTAGGTAGTCGCAATGGATTCAGTAATACTGTATGTGAATGATCAGCCTTGTCCACACTGGGTTATTCCTATACCTGGTGATGGTTCGTGTTTATTTCATTCTTTGTCATTCTCTATGTATGGGAATATTGAGTCGTCGTATGATATTAGACTTGCTATAATCGAGTATGTGGTAGCGCATTACAAAATAACCGTCTACAAAATACAAAAAGAAATGAGATCCCATCAAAAACAATACTTGTCAAAAAAACCAAGTCTCGCAACTCAGTTGTTCTGCGGTAAAAAGTTGTGAGATCCATGTAAAACCAAGTCGGTTATTAATTTATTCAGTCTCTACTTAAGCGACTTTCTGTCTTAATACGTCCAGTCTCTAAGACCACGATCGTGGTCCATAACAATTGAAAATCAATTGTGTCTGGAATCTCCGTACTCGAAGCATTAAGTTGTTACGTAATAATTAACAACATCTTATAGTGACGCATATCAATATTAAAATTCTTTAATGTTTTATATAAATATATTGAGACTTGGCCATCGCACTAAATAATTGAATTTACATGTGTTTTCAGGCGATTGAATTTACACGTGTTTTCAGGCGATGGCCAAGTCTCAATATATTTATATAAAACATTAAAGAATTTTAATATTGATATGCGTCACTATAAGATGTTGTTAATTATTACGTAACAACTTAATGCTTCGAGTACGGAGATTCCAGACACAATTGATTTTCAATTGTTATGGACCACGATCGTGGTCTTAGAGACTGGACGTATTAAGACAGAAAGTCGCTTAAGTAGAGACTGAATAAATTAATAACCGACTTGGTTTTACATGGATCTCACAACTTTTTACCGCAGAACAACTGAGTTGCGAGACTTGGTTTTTTTGACAAGTATTGTTTTTGATGGGATTAAATTGTAGTAGCAGTGACATCCATTATTGGACCACACTGCAGTTTTACATCAGGCGGGGTGTGGTAATATGTCGAGTCACAATAAAAAAAATATTTTACATGGATGGCCATATTTGGCTTGTCTCTTATAATAACTACTACTTTTTTAAATAATATTTCGTTTAAAAATGCTGAAAATAACAACAGAGATTAGAAACAAACTTATAGAAAACTTTATTAGGAGTTTTAGAAGCGTTAATTATGAAACTGGCACATTAGCGAGACAACTTACGAATGTTTGTGATATGCGATAACAATGTCAAAGGGCATGTAGACCGAGCTATGTGTTCAAGTATTTAAGTTTCTTTGTTAACTGGCGTAAAAATAAGATCATTTCGTCTAATTAAAAAAAAATAATAATAAAGCCCATTTATTCCTTAAATTCTTACATAAATTATTTTACAGTACTTATATAATTTTTTTTATGTCAAAAACTACAATAAATGTCTAATGATTTATTTTAATGTCAATGTTTTTAATTAAGGACCCCTCTTCGGGTAAAGGAGGCCTCCTTTTTGTTCCAGTTTCCTCTGTCCTGCGCTTCTTTAGTCCAATTGTATCCTGCGTCTAATTACTTTAAATTTTAATAATTAGGTTTCATATGTATTCACGAGTTTCTAGTGGCCTTCTTCTCGTCATTATGCCTTTTTGAAGCCATGGTAGAATTAGACGATGAGCAAGTGCATGCTTAGTTCATAACTATACTTAAAAATTATTTACATTTTATACCTTTTAACCATTCAAAATTTGAAATAGGTTTTTTTTTTATTTTTGCACCTAATAAGTACAATTGAGATTTTTATAAACAGCCGAAAATATTTTTTTAAAGATATTTTCTGTTTCTATGATACAAGCACGTTTTGTACTTTTTTTATAGTTAGTAAAAAAGTAGCTCGTTACGCAAACGTAAAAAAAATGTTAACAGAAAAATACTATTCCTAACAACCCAAGTGGCATAAAACTTCGTACAGGGTTTCAGTTTTAAATTTAAAAAATGCGGCGTTTGTTTTGGTTATTTAAATCCAACGTTTCAAGCTTGATTTTAGTTGTTAGTTTCCAAGTGTTGCTCTATTATCGTAATCACGAAATTATCTTATCGGTGATTGTATTAAAACACTATAAAATCCTTTTCAAAATATTTAACCATAAATGCAAGTTTATATATTAAAAATGGCTAACTTGGTACAATATGTCTAAGTTAGTATCCGGCACTTCGTTGGGTAAAATAGGGGCTGAAGACGCCGGATGTCCGGATATCCGTAGAATCTCTGCGTCCAACGAAACTTGTGAGTCCACACTGCAGTATCCTTGTTACTTAATCAATTCCTAAACTAAACTTAACTTTGCTTTTAATTAATTATTTAGTAACAGTATACTATACCTACATAATATAACAAACTAACTAATTCAGCACGTATGTTCTTACAGAACAGAGAATATTGACATTATAGTTTTAAATATCTTGGAGGTCTCTAATAAATTTTCTTTGAAACTCTGTTCTACGTCTCTCTATCTACATCTTACATCTCTCTATCATGGATCACCTTATTTAAGGCCGTGTACTTGTTTCGATCCGCGTATAGTGCTCCGCCTTCTCAGCCTTTTATCTTCAAACTAATAGTCTTTCTAGTAGTTCCTTCTTAAGATGTATTACAGGAGACGTTGCAAGCACACTGTTGACAAAGCGTTGTCAAGAATAATATAAAATTGAAGACAAAAATATATCAATTTATTTAGATTGCAATTTCGTATATTCAATACCCGTAATACCCGCACAGGTCGGGGGAAGCATCCGCATTCCGTCGACCGAATCGGCAGTCAAACTAAAAAGTTTGGTGCGTCCTTTGCGTAGAACAATCAACAAATGGAATGCTTTATCAGACCATGTGTTCTTTTCATGCTATAGCCTGGGATCCTTAAAGCGATGCGTGAAGAAAGCACTTTTGGCCAGCGTAGTGACGATTTTCTGACGGTCGTCGTCACTCTTGGACCTCATTTTGTTCTCATCATTAGGCAAATCAAAGTCAGATGTCAAGTCATAATAAAAAAAAATCGAAGACAATCTTAATAGAGCAGAGGTACGTGGGGACTACGTATGAAAATAATTGGATGGGAATAAAGCGAGAGTGCTGCATTATCTCTGCCTTTCCCTACGAGGCGTGACAATTTGATTGTGTTGTTTTTTTCAGTAATTGGACTACGTAATAAGTTTTTATGTCACCTGTAAAAGGTAAGCTAATATTATTTACCGTAACAAACAGTATTGAATATATTCTTATTTACTTTTACGACTGGTATGAAATAATGTTTATTGAAGCGAATTTTATTAGCTCCTGGTCTAATAGAAGTGAATTTTATAGATATATTTATCGGCGGAGTTGGCGCCAAGGCTATCTATCACTTTACTAAATATACAGTGAACAATACATTTACCAACACTGACGTTTTGTGTCTGGTTATCTAAAATGCTTTATATGCAATTTGTCATGCGCTACATCCTTAGAAACAGATAACAAACTGTTTACTTATGATTGTTCTCTTTATTAGTTAATATATACATGACGACAGGCGTGGACGAACGGTTTAGTGATTGGTTTGTTGCGCGTAATGTCCCGGGTGCGATCCCCGGTCGGAGCAAATATTTGTTTTATAGCTTTTATTTGTAATATTTAATAATATTAAATATTGCAAATATTTGTTAATAAAAAAAAGTAATGGATATTTGCTTCGGGTCTGGTTATCAAAGAGTGGTAGGCAGTGGTACCCAGTCTCCTGATCTGGGGTAGTACCACCACTTACAAGCCTACAGACCGTGAAGTGATTTAGTCGCGTATCGGGTTCAGCTTGTAAGTTGCCGGGTACAACTAGGCCGCCATAGTGGATGTGATTGCTGCTTACAGTTATTGAATTGTAGTAGCAGTGACAACAGCTGGAGTCCAAACAGCTGGAGAGCTTAACATTAAGCGGGGTGCTGTCATATGTCGAGTTACAATTAAAAAATATAGTATTTTTTATTTACCGTGGTGATGCAATGGTATGAATTTAAATGGTTTCGCAAACCTCAGTTCAAGCATAATTACCGATATCAATGTATTATTGATATATATATATATATATGCGTCCAAATTTGTCAACTGCAACTGGGTATCGAACCCGATGTCTACACGCGCGACCGCTTTGGTAAAACACCTGCGCTCTTGTTGTTCCTTTTTCTCGTGATCCTATCTTTTTATCGTGCAAGTTCTATGTCCCATTAATGGTTAATTTTCGCCATGTAGCACAATTGCAGTTGACAGGTAAAATGAGTGGAATAAAATTTTATTCCATTCAAATAGGTACTAACTCATATAGGTAAAAAGACTCCATTAGAAGGTATAGTCGCGCGTCGTGGTCAAAACCACTTGCCGGTACCAATGTATCTTTGATCGTCTTGTTTTTATGGGAGAAGCAACTGCTGAAAATTATATAAATTAAAATTACAAAGAAAGCGTAAAAAGTATATTTGATCGTCTTGAATTTATGACAGTAGCAACTGCTGAAAATTATATAAATTAAAATTACAAAAAAAGCCTAAAAAGTATATTTGATCGTCTTGAATTTATGACAGTAGCGGCTGCTGAAAGATATATAATATAAAAATTTAAAAAAAAGCTGAAAAATATATAAATATATGTATAACTTGATTATTCCGATGCTAATTTAGTATAGTGCTTGGGATGTTATGTATATAGTATTCATCCGAAAATCAACCATATACCCTTTCTAAATTTTCGCCAGCACTTTCATTACGTGTGAAGAGTTTGCGTCCATTATCCTTACACTGAAATTCGCTTAAATTTGTTTATATTAACATTTACACAGCTGCCACGTAAATTATTGCAAATGAAAAATTCCTACTTTACAACTACGTACGAACTTAACCTTTAGATAATTTTAAATTAAAGACAATAAGATGAAAAATTGATTTTTTTCGGTTTGATGCTTCTTCGGCATAGTGACGGCGTCTGGGGCGGCAGGACCTCCAATAAACAGGACAAGATTAGATGTCGAGTCACAATAAAATATAACTACAGTTATATTGCAAATGCCTGATAAAGGGGATGTAAGTAAGGGGATGTCCAAGAGCGCTGACGACTGAAAAACCGACTTAGTTTGTAGCCAAACTCAGCCAGAAAGACATCTTTTTGCTTACCATGTTATGGGGCGCGTTATAAGAAAGACAAAACTAAAAGTGTTTTTTTTTTACTTACTAGAAGACGAATTGATATGTTATACCGCGTTCTCACCGGGCGATTTCAGTTGATCAATATTTGTCGTTTAACAAAAATTATATATATTAATTGCTTCAATTTGGTTGAAAGTCTGTTCAGACGGTTCAAATCTCGAACGATTTCGCAGTTGATCAACTCAAATCGCCTCGTGAGAACGCGGTCTTAGTTGCTCCAAAACTCTGAACCCCAAAGCTTTTCTCAAAGGATTGAGTTTTGTTATAAAAATATGTTTAATATTTAATATGTAAAATTTAATTAACATATTGCTTTATGGTAAGTAATTAAAGGATTCTTTGAGGAGATTTGCGTGCGGTAATTAGCATTTAATTAAAACTTATGTGAGCCAAATTATATGTACGAGTATACCTATTTGTGTTTATTTGGCTCACAATTACGCAGGATTTACCATTTAGTTTTTTTTTTCCATAGATTACGTTAACTTTGGAATTCTAACATAGCGTCTTTACACTCACGGTCAAAACTATTTTTAATTAATGCGCAATATTAAAAAAACTGGCTTAAATAGTTTACGCCATGCCCTGGTAATGAGTATCCGTCCGCACTTAGCAGGACCTTGTCAGTCCACCTTGTGGAGAGACGTCTTACGCTGCGTTTTTCTCTACGTGGTCTCCATTCGAGAACTTTTCTACCCCAACAGCCACATTTTTCTACGACTCACGTAGAAATAGCCTATCAACTTTAGAAATACAAATCGGATCGGTAGTTTTAGAGATTGGCGCGTTTAAACTAACAAATAAACCAACAATCTCGTCAGCTTTATAATAATAACACACATGTGAATATGTATAGCTTTGTAAAATTGTCAGTGTCCATTCCAGTATCAATTGATGTACTGACATTTCTCGACATTTCAAATCCATTGTAACGTAAGCTTTCCCATCCTTATAAAATCGTAATTGACAACATCCAGAAATGGTGTTCAAAATACTGTTAATTTTAAATTCCCATTTCGCTTGGATCTATTGCGCTTCAACGAGTTAAAATTTAAATGAGAATATTTTTATGATGTATTGTTGGCCATTTTTATTGTGACTATACAGATAAATGTCAAAAACTCCGGGTCTGGGTGTTTAGGAACAGTAGGCAGACAGTTAGTGGTCCTTTAGCCGGTCTGCAGATCCAAAAAATCCCCGAACTACTACCAATTTTAAATAAACAAACCGTGAAGTGGCTTTGTTTAAATTCAGCTGTCCTTTGCAATTATTAAACGGTACTACCGTCGAAGTCATTTATATGCCGAACTCCAACTTAACAATAGGAGTGGTGCTATCTAACTAACCTTAACATCAAGTGAAAAGTATTTTTTTATAAAAAAAAGACACCGTCAGTTATACTAAAACTTTTAAAGTACTATTGCACTACTACTATTTTTATAGACATGTAACCTACACCGTGGAGAGGTGTTATAAAATCTTTAAATAGTGGCTTTATTCTATATTTTTGTCACGTCGGAACTAAAGGACTCCTATAGGTGCCATTAAAATCTGCAACTTCTCTTAGATATTTTTGTGATCATGGAAAACAAATAAAGGATTTTAAGACACATATCGTCGTTGATATTGTAATACGTTTCATGCCAGTTAAGGCTAAATTTTACAGGAAAGACAAAAAACTATTTTTGGGTAGAACTATCGACTCACGGCATTTAAAACAGCATATATCTTTTAAGTAAAGATGTTTCTCTTAATATATCATACACGTATGATTTAATTAATGAAATACATTAAAAAATGGGTAAAAAGAGATGAATGGAGGGACGATGACGGTGATGACCTAGACCACTATTTCTCAATAAAGTTGGCATATTCCTTAAAAAAAGAGATGTCTATAATGCTCATAAGTATAACTATAGATCTTGTATCAGGAACCATCTAAGAGAGCGAGAGAGCTGTGTCAGAATTGTGATAAGTAAAAATTAAGGTGTGACAATTTGGTTGATAATTTAAGTCAAATGTTTTAATATTTATTTGTATTATCTTTGTGTGATAAGAGCTATCACTGTGAAAACATATCTTAATATCTTAACTTAACATGTCATAATAGATAGTTTCAACAAAGGGTGAGTTGGTATTTTCCTAAACATCTTCGCGAACATTGATTGGCTTACTGAAATAATAAATACAGGAGAAGATGGTGACGACCTAGAATTTGTTCCTTGATCATATCGGGAAAATTCTCGAAAAATCAGGGGTGTCCATAACGATAAAGTCTGTAATTGTGGATGTGAAGGCAGCGAAAGAGTTGTGCCAGAATCATAGAAATGGAAATCCCTGTGAAAATTAAGGCGTAACAATTGAAGGAGATGATTCATTGCTAAATTTAGAGTTGCTGATAACACTTGATTGGCAATTGAGTTTCCTTTGTTAGTTTTAAAGATATAATGGATTAAAGTGATAGATTGTTGTTTTCTATACTAATATAAATACGATACTGTCTGTCTGTTTGTTATCACGCTCTAACCTCTGAACAGATATCGATGGAAATTTGAATACCGGGGAAGGTAATAAAATAAATAAAATCCTATTAAATGATAACATTTTCGCATTTTGGTCTAGCCAGCGACTGAAAAAATCGCCTCAGTTCACGACCGCCTTAGTCGTCACTAGGCAGTGATAGTGACGAGAGAAGATAAGAGAAATAGAAGAAAGGAGAATTATAAAAGTGGTGATTGTAAGAATAAAATTAGATGATTTTTCTCGATCAAGTTGCCATAATCTTAAAAACGCACAGCTCTATATAAGGTTTATAACCATAAATTTTGATGAGAAAGCATGTTAAAGGAAGCAGGAGAACTATGTCAGGATTGAGGAGAGTGGGGAATGTTTTCCAGTCATACTGGTACAAGCATTTAATCATATCCTTTTGTATAAAGAGATTAATTAATTTGTGGCTAATAGAATATTTGAATGTAATTTCAACACTGAATATAAACTCCAAGTAAATTATAAAATTTCAATAGTCATGGTTAGGATTCGATCTATTGAATTTTGTTTACCAAAATGTTATTCATAAGCAAACCAAACGAGAAGAGTTAGGTAGGGTTCTCACAATTAACAAGTACCTAATTATTCTATTTATTTTTCATTTTTTCGTATTTATTACATTTTAAAAATATCTTTAAATTAAATAAATTATTATTATTATCTTTAGCCGGCATAGTAACGGCGACTAAGGCAGCCGTGAACTAACTCGTTTTTTTCAGTCGTCGTCACTTGGATCTCGTCTTGCTTAGACTTGGCGGGACGAAGTCAAATTTCGTGTCACAATAAAAAAAACGATTTCTTTATGGCACAATAATTTTTTGTATCTCATGATGCTGCGATATTTTGCAGTTTGGAGTCTTCTCAGCAGTGGACTTTGCTTTGCGGTCGTTTGGAGCGCAGTATGTTGTTTCGTATTTACTCAATGAATAATTTTTTTTATTTTTATTGTGACTCGACATATGACAGCACCTCGCTTGATGTTAAGCCAAAGTGTGGTCCATGAATGAATGTCACTGCTACTACAATTCAATAACTGTGAGCACAATCACATCCACTATGCCGGCCTAGATGGAACCGGCAACTTACAAGCTGATCCCGAAACGTGACCAAATCACTTCACGGTCTGTATACTTGTAAGTGGTGGTACTACCCCGGATCGGCAGACTGGGTACCACTGCCTACCACTCTTTGATAACCAGACCCGAAGCAAATATCCATCTCTTTTTTTTTATTAACAAATATTTGCAATATTTAATACTATTAAATATTACAAATAAAAGCTATGAAACAAATATTTGCTCCGACCGGGGATCGAACCCGGGACTTTACGCGCAACAAACCAGTCGCTAAACCGTTCGTCCACGCCTGTCGTCAAAATTGAGGCTAGCGGTTTCTATGACATCCGTTATTAGCTAGGAAGCATTTATTTATTTAATAATACTTTTAATCAACACTTTTGTTCATTATTTTTGATGGTGTTACTTTAGGCGAAGTGTAAAAAAGCTCGTCTGGCGTGCATAGCGTCGACGACTGAGGCAACCGTAAACTGAGTCAATATGGCCGCTCCTGGAGCTTCTATCAGGCAAGTCTCGGTTAGATGCCATTATAGTGGCAATTTGCAAAACAAATTGAATATTTATTTAATTACGTAATCGTGGCAACCCTAACAAGAGCGGAATCATTCCAGCGAAGTATTTTTCGCTTAAGCATGGACAATACAGTTCGCTATTGGATCTACTTATCTTTTGTAATAATAATAATGGCCGAATATCTTGCCCCGACAATGGACGACAACAAAGGAGCTGATCTAGACAAAGCATATTATGTAGATGCAAACATAGATTATAATATTTTCAACGATCAGTGCCCTCAAGATTATTTATTTATCAGTTAATATATCATTTACGCCTTACTTCTAATGGATCATTTACACGAGGCCAATAGCCGAGACAATAAAAATTTGCCAGTCCAATGAAAATTTGAAATCGTTCTTTTACAATGGATTGGCTTGATCAATAGATTGAGGATAATATTGGAATGCCACAATTAATTGTCTTGGCTATTTGCCTCATGTAAATCGTTTCATTTCAATGGTACAAGTATACAGACCGTGAAGTGATTTGGTCACGTTTCGGGATCAGCTTGTAAGTTGCCGGTTCTAACTAGGCCGGCATAGTGGATGTGATTGCTACTCACAGTTATTGAATTGTAGTAGCAGTGACAATTATTCATGGATTACACACACACTTAACATCAAGCGGGGTGCTGTTAAATGTCAAGTCACAATAAAAAAAAAACAATATTGGATTGGCCTCATGTAGAAGGTCCACTATAGGGCTTGGTTTTAAAATCGTTGGTTTTAAAAACATGATTGGTTTTAGCACTTCCTAGGAGTAGTATAGGAGATAAGTGGTCCTATTAGATGCTACATCTGAGCCATAATTTAAAATAACTTTTTAGTTGACTGTTGCCTCAGTCGCCGTCACTATGCTGGCTTTCTGCGTTTCGCTTGAAGAATCTAAGGCTATGGGATAGGAAGAATATAGTCTGGTATTATTAATTATAATGTAGTCAATAGTCAATGCACCGTACCTTTTAGTTCGACTGCCGATTTAGTATACAAAATGAGGTTGTTTTTCCCGACCTGAAAAGCTGAGGTAGAAGAGCTCATTCTTCGTGGTATAGGCGGAGTATAAATCCCTAAGTCCTTCGATTTTATCATTTATAAAAAAAAATATTGACTTTTATTTGCTAAAAAACACAAAAAGTAATACTAATCTTGTAGTATTAAAATGTTTATGTTAAGAGCATTTAATATAAAGATATCGGATACAAAGAATCGTACATAAAACAAAATATAAGGGTTTAACAGAACCTCTGTCAAGAACAGACATTCTACTTTAAATGTCCAAAGTAAGTAACAACGAAATTGAATTTTGTTTTTACTAAAATTTATCACGTATACCACTTAGTAACTGTTTTATAATCTGTAATTGACATGAACTAAAGGAGATTGACTAAAAATTGATTGTCGGAAGTTGTAAGTAATACTTAAAGGTTGGCGTGACCATTATTTTTATTTTTTTATTGTGACACGACATATGACAGCACCCCGTTTGATGTTAAGCCGGAGTGTGGTCCATAAATGGATGTCACTGCTACTACAATTCAATAACTGTAAGTAGCAATCACTTCCACTATGCCGGCCTAGATGGAACCGGCTACTTACAAGCTGATCCCGAAACGTGACCAAATCACTTCACGGTCTGTATACTTGTAAGTGGTGGTACTACCCCGGATCGGCAGACTGGGTACCACTGCCTACCACTCTTAATAATTTCTGAATAAATAATACGATTAAATCGTCATTTTCCTTTGACGACAGGCGTGGTGCATTGGCATAACGCACCAAAAATCTATGAAACAAATATTTGCTCCGACCGGGAATCGAACCTGCGACTTTACGCGAAACAGACTGGGGTGCGATGCGACATGCGGAAAGTATAAATAAAATTGCACTGAATTCAATTTTACTTTATATTAGATCTCCACAAAGAAAATATTGTTAAAGCGCAAATTATGTTAATTTAACCTCGTTGCGTTAATTAACTGTTGATGTAAGTTTAATTAATTTTTAAGTTCATTGCTAACTTTAACTAATTGTTATCGCCAAAACACGTCACGCCTCAATCCAGAGAGATAGGCAAAGACAATGGAAAGTCACCTTTTACGATTCTGGCACAACCTTCTCGCTGCTTCCTTCATGTTCATAATTCTCGTCATACAAGCTCTAGGGTTAAGAACTCTGCAGACCATTGCTTTTTAAAGTATGTCCAAGACTTGATCGTGGGTCAAACTTCTGGGTTATTTCTAAATATTTGAATAAGTAAATTAATAAGTTGCCTAGTGCCCATAACCGTATAGCTTGTATGAAGAGAATTGTGGATGTTAGGGAAGCGAGGGAGCTGCCTGTCCTTGGAGAAAAAAGGCATGACAATTTGATTGATTGATAATTAGTTTCCTTTTATTTCTTATGAAGATATTGATCTAGGAGTTATGTCATTTTGTGCAACGAAAATGTGTATTAGACCGTGGTTGTGCGGTAGTGGAGGAATGGTCTCGTAAACCAAGTGTATCCGTTTCAAAACCACTTGCCGATCGATACAATTGTACCTTTGATAATATGTACACGTTTAGTGGCTTAGTATAGACATATTGAAAAAAAAAATACCTTCTAAATATACCCAAAGGAAAAACTGATATTATAATTAAACTCCTATTAAGATTTAACAGGCGTTTCTGCAAATGACTGTCATGTAAATTATTTGGATACTAATAAATTAATAATTATTTTTAGTAGCAATATTAAATGAATATTCTATTTTCATTCATTAAATAAATATATTCTATTAATATTCCTTGTTCTAAGTAAAACGTTCATGTGGACTATTTGTTTATGTTGTACAAATGTAGATGTATAGTATGTTTATAAAGCGTGTTTATTTTGTTTGTTTTAGTTACTGAGTACATTTGTAAGATTATATTACCGGCCGTTATAAATGTTATGTTTTGTACATTCATAATTAATTATTATTTGTATTGTTGTGACTTTAGAATATGACCTCGAGTTGACTGATGTAAAGGTCAAAGAGTACCGACGACTGAAATATACAGTTAAATATATATACAGTTACTTCAGGGAGTTGTGTCAGGATCGTGGCAAGTGGCGCTTCATTGTCTCTACCTATCCCCATGGGAAAAGGGCTTGACAGTTTGATTGATTGATTACTTCAATGGTCATTACTATGTCGTCCAACACTATGCCAATATTAGTTTTATTTGTGACTTGAATTCTGACATCGACTTGCCTGATGGTAACCAAAGGTCTAAGAGCGCTGACGACTGAAAACCGACAGTTGTCTCAGTCGACTACCTAAGAATAAATATACTGAATTAATTTTTAATTATTTGTTATATTTAAAAAAATAAGAGGCGGATATTTTCTCTGGGTTTGGTTGTAGAATAGGGGTAGGCTGTGTTAGTATGTGATAGTATCACCACTTTCATCTATACACCGCGATATGACTTAGTCGCGTTTCGCCATGAGCTAGTAAGTTGCCGGTTTCACTAGGCCGGCATAATGGATGTGACTGCTACTTAGTTATTTTATTTTACTGCGATGCGCGCAGAAGCACCTTTGGCCGGCATAGTGATGGCGACTAAGGCATTTTGGCAGCATGGACCTCCCCTTGCTTATCATCAGGCGGGTCGAGGACAGATGTCGTGTCACAATAAAAAAAGTAACACTCACCTTGAGCAACCATAAAAAATACTTCTTAAAGGCAACATTTTTCCCTGAGTACCCATCCTTATAAGAAGTTTCTCAATGCAATGAAATATCCCAAATACCACGCTAAGTAAGGATAGAACTAACCATCAAAGCAACTTACCATAACTAATTACTAGTTTTTCTTATAATTCCGCGAATTCAACTTATGGAGTGCAATTAATTAAAGGTGTAATGCCGATGGCGACTGCCGACCGCAGACTGCGTACTGTGACTGCACTTTTGGTTTGTATGCTTTAGTATAGCGCGGTCGTAGACGCAATCAATCTCATAAAGATTTTTATAAACCAGTAGTGCGGTCTGCAGTCACCGTTTGTGGTCAGCACTCGGCATCGAAAACGCACCTTCATGCGCCTTGACATCGTTCCTTTACAAGTTACTTTTCTATCGTAAGAAATTCCTAATTACTTTTTCTTTTATTGTGGCTCGACATAATTATGACAGGCAAACCTAGGAGAGTGTTTTTCGACCAAATCGGAGACATCCTTAAGAAAGCTTGGTTGCCAAGTGCGGAGAAGCGAGGAAGTTATGTTAGGATCGTGACAAGTGGCGCCCATTGTCTCTGCCTATCCTTGGGGGGAAAAGGCGTGACAATTTGATAGATTGATTGAAGTTTCTAAAATATATAGTCTATTTTAAATTACAGATTCAGCTAGCTAGATGTGATATATTTAAAAAAGAAATGCCGCTTAGAATGTGTGAGCAATATGAATTTTATTAAAGAAATATAAAAACAATAAAAAAATTAAAGATCTCTGTAGATTTTCAAAAGAGTAGTTTTCAATTTAAACACAATATTATCGAAATTATTTTCTTATTTCTATCTATCGAAGACAATCTTCTTAATACTCTCCAATGCAATTGGTTTTGCAACTATAAAAGCCAATGGGATCGTTCTGCCTTCAATATCAATACAATGTCATACTATACTACCTTTTGTAAGTATACAGTTTTACACACAGATATTTTTCGAAAGCAATTTATAAATCTAATGTGGATAGATGCGACTAAATCGGAGACTTCCTCAAGAAAGCTGGGTTGCCTGGTGCCTATAAAGGTAGGCAATCTTGTATAAAAAGAATTGTGGATGTGAGAGAAGCGAGGAAGTTGTCTCAGAATCGTTGCAAGTAGCGCTTCATTGTCTCTGCCTATGGAGAGACAATGGAAAAGGGCGTAACAATTTGATTGATTAATACTTTTCAAGTGTATATAAGTAGATTAAGAACCATTATTCGCGTTTTGAATAAGCTTCATCTCTTCTTTCAATGTGCCCAATCCACACCTTTCTCAATCTTTGCCACTATGCCTTCTTATATCATTATTATCATATGTATGATGATAATCAGCAAAGCTGGAGGAGTGATATACGAGTCCCTTTATCACAGCACGTTGCATAAGTAAAAGGTTACTTGTTTATTAACAAAATGAGGGGAAAGTGTGATAATACTCGTATATATGAGTACGTTACGGTTGCCTTTGTAATATCATCTTGTGTTAATGCCTTTTTTATTACTTTGGATTTAATACGAGGTAATGCGTGGACTCCATAAGCGAAATGGTCATGCTCAGAACCAACAAGCGCGTTTGTCTTTGATTTATGATTCGTCGAGTTTAGCAGTCTTTTTCAAAAAACTTTTAGGTTATTTTAGCTTTTGGTAAATATTAAACTAAACCCTGATCAAACTGCAGATCAAGCGCTGCAAATAGAAATCACGCTCTCTGAAAGCTGACTACATCAGAAAGGTTAACTTGACAATGTACACTATCAGCAGAAGTAAAGAGCTGATCTGAAGAGAAGCGCAACGCCCAATACCAGCCACAATGGCTAAAAACTGTAAAATGTAGAAGGGATGAACAAAACATAAGAACAAAATAGTTTGTGTTTATTGTGACACGCCATCAGACCTTGGCCTGTCTGATGGTAAGTAAGAGAGGCTGTCTTTGACGTCACACTTTCCCGAAGTCCGCACTTTCACTCCGGCGAAACAGTTTAAGAGTGGCAGACAGTTGGTTGTCGTTTGCCTAGCCTGCCGATCCATGGTAGTACCACGTATCGTATTGAAGTGGTTTAGTCGCGATCAGATTGAACTACACTAGGCCGGGAGTGATTGCTACTTGCAGTTGTTTAACTTTAGTAGCAATCGCCTCTGTTCGTGGATCACATTCCAGCTCAACATCAGGCGGGGTGCTGTCATACGATGTTATGTTATTCAGTCATGGAATAAATAACATTTTACAGCTAGATATACATATATTATAGGTATAAAATGAACGTCATAGCTTTGCGAAGGATTGTATACCAATTATTTATATCGGCTTTTTGCTCGGGGCAACATGATTGACGGATTAAAGTTTAACCTCTTCTTCATTATATATATACCCTCGCCCGGATTGGTTTACGTCTAGAAAGCAATAATTTTACATTAGATAGAAACGCATGCCCAACAGCAACGAGCGTGAAGTAATTACATATAATTTTCAGAAAATATTACGCTCATCGTCATCATCAATTTCATGCCTTCATTCCGACAGGGATAGGCAGTATCGTGGAAATGATGCGCTACTCTCCACGATCCTGACACAACTCTCTTGTTTCCTTCACGTCTACAATTCTTTTCATACAGGCTATGGTTATGGGCAGTGCCGATCCTTGCTATTTAGTGGTATGATAGATAAAATAAATAACGAATTATAATAAAATATGTAATCATCACCAGAAGGCGTCCACTGCTAAACATAGGCCTCCGCTTTAGAACGCCATTTCCAACGACCAGATGCCAGTTGTATCCACCGGTTATTCGTGACATTCGTGACTTTCGTGACTATGTCGTGAGTCCACCTAGTGGGAGGCCTACCTACGCTGCGTCTTCCAGTTCGTGGTCTCCAATCTATGCTAGAATCTTTCTTCCCCATCGTTTGTCGATTCTTTAAGCGATAAATAAATGACAGTTGATGGTTATTTGCCCAATATGCTGATCCAGGTGGTACCACCACTTAACATCTGCAAACCGCGTTTCAGACAATGGGGCACCACATTTTACGATCCTGACACAAATCTGTTTAAATACAAGCTCTATAATTTTGTCTCTCTATGGGCACGGGCACTGCAGGGTCTGCATTTTAGAAAAATCTCAAAATATGTCCGTCTAAAATAAAGCTATAGTATTCAGATATAGTCTAGTAACTTTATGCTTTTTAAACAAATTTGGCGGATGAATGAAGTAATTTTTGTTTATATTGTGGTGAACGAATGCAATATTTACGGCCGTGAATAACCCACGCTTTCCGAACAGGTGTTTAAAAATAGTTTTGTAATCCGTTTTGTGTGTGAATTGTAATATTAAGTATTTAGAATTTAAAATACCTAATATTAATAACTTCTATTTTTAACTCTTTTCTGCTTTATATTTTTTATTCGCTTCTGATTTATAAATCTCTTTCTACAACCTAAACTCATCTAATGACGATCTGTCAAAAAATCATATATGAAAAAATAAGTTATCTGTTGTCTTCTCTTTATTATCTGATGATTAACGTTTTAACTAAAATGCACTAATATTAATAACATTTTAAGTACTTCTTTATTGTGGCTCGACATATGACAATACGCCCAGCCTGATGTTCGCTGGAGTGCGGTCCATAAATGGAGGCGACATCGACTACATATTGATGATTAAAGCTGTATAAATAATATATATTTAGCAATAGCTTATATTATACGGTCTGTATTATTTTTCTATTGAAAGTATTGAATTTTTGTTAGATTTTGTTACCAAAAATAATTTCGATTATATAAGATTCATAGAAAAATATTTGTAGAAGATGTTGCTATTTTATACGGGAATTATAAAGTAATACATTCATAAATATTACAAACTAAAACTGGAGAAAATACTTCTCTTGCGGAAATATCTTTAGTAGGAAGACTGCATAACAACTTAAAGACTTATCTCGCTCGCTAGTTTTATAGGAACAAAATCCTTGCATTTTCTTTTAAAAATAATCACAGAAGAATTCATTTTTATAATTGCTTGTATAAAGAGAATTGTGAAGGTAAGGGAAGCAAGGAAGTTGTGTCAGGATCGTGGCAAGTGGCGCTTTATTGTCTGTCCTATCGACCAAATAGATAGTCGAACTAAACGATCGGCTTTGTCAATCACTTAATAAGTGAAGCGTGAAGAAGCACCTCTAGTCGTCATAGTGACGGCGACTGAGGCAACTCTTAGACTTCGCGTCTTGCTTACCATCAGGAAAGTCAAGGTCGGATGTCGAATATTTATGTATTTATTTTATTTAATAATTTTTCATTATACATTTCTATACTACTAAAGTGATTGTATCATAGAAACAGGACAACCAAAGTGCATATATCAAATTTCATTGGTACCGGTGAGTGGTTTCGAACCCGTGCCACTCGGCTTACGTAGCCATTGCACTGTCACTACACCACACAATATAAAAAACTTTGCAACCTTTACATGTGAAATATTGATTTGATTCTCTGATTCATATTCTGAACATTACCCCAAAAGCTTGAAACTTTTACGCACGTGATGATCCGAGTAACTTTTAAGTTATGGTTATTTTTTGCTATGCAACGCGCGGTTGTATAGAACGAGTCGGACAGGCACTGGTCGCACCGGTTTACCATAGCCTTCATTCTAAAAAAACTTAATACAAACATCTGCTCGAGCGAAACAGAGCCCTGGCTCATGTTACGGAGATTACAACTTACAAAAACATAATACCTTTATTGCTTAAAAACGTTTTTTTAATCTCAACCCAATTTATTCTAAATAAGGTTTAATTTTGTATGGGTAAGCCAAGTCTGAAGTACATCGGCTGTCTCAAAACAAAACCTAGTAAGTCCATTTAAAAATTTACATGGGAGCGAGGAACTTATTTTTATCTCTAATTTAAAGGCAAAAAATCATTCTATAGATAATAACAATGTATTTTTTTATTTTATTTTTTCGTCATATTCCAATGTATTAATACTGTATGAGTTAGTAATAAAAACAGTAAAATAAATGTCAAACGTTAAGCGACAGAGGTTGGGTTTAATCTCCGGTCGAAGTTGTCCGATGTGGTTTTTCTTACAAATTATAAACAATATAATTGACAATTATATTGTTTACATAGGGGAATGATATAGAATTAGAATTCCAAACATTATGTCTTATTTGCAATAAGTGCTATTTTACAATCTATATTGAATTGAATTGGATTGGGTGTTTTCCGACCAAATCGGTGACATCTTAAAGAAATTCATACAAGCTTTACGGTTAGTGCCCGTAACCGTAAAGCTTTATGAATAGAATTGTGGATGTGAGGGAAGCGAGGGAGTTGTGTCAGAATTTTGGCGAGTGGCGCTCCTTTGTCTTTGCCTATCCCTGTGGAAAAAGGCGTAACATTTTTTGTTTATTTTATTTTTTGAATTGAAAATTATTTAAACTACTTATATCTTTTGAATATCATTCTGTCTCTTTGCGTGTGTACAAGTATGAATTAATTTTAAACTAAGTTTCGTAAATAAAGGAAATAATGGATTTAAAATATTTGTCGTTTACTAGGTTTTAATTTGGGGCAGCGGCCATGGGCTCAGTACGATGCTGATTATTGGCTAGAGGCTATACGAGTATTCTTATGCTTTAACAGAGCTGTGCACTACCACTTTTAAATGAGAAAAAACCTTTTGTCCTCTTAAATTTAAAAATAAAAATGTGAACCTATCTTGTAACTTTAGCTTTTGCTAACATGAACAGAAATAGGCTGATAATATGTTTAACGAACTTGATATATTATATGTATTTCAACGGTGATAAAAGTAAGCTGATTAAAGTGCACACGACGATTTTAACGATAGACGTGGCCACCAGTTTGTTACGCGGAAATCCGAGTTCTATGCCCAGTCGAAGCAAAGATTTGTTTTATACCTTTTTATGTAATATTTAATAATTTGATTAAATTTACAAATATTTGTTAATAAAAGAGAGGTGGATATTTTCTCCGGGTCTGGTATTCAAAAAGTAGTGGACAGTGGTGCCCAGTCTGTCGATACGGGGTAGTACCACCACATACAAGTTACAGACGTTGAAACCGCGTTTCGGGATTAGCTTGTAAGTTGCTGTTTCAAACTAGGCTGCTAGTTACAGTTATTTTACTGTAGTATCAGTCACCTCCATTTATGGACTGCGCTCCAGCTTAAGTTGATTGTTTATAATTCTCAAGTCAATAATAAGATTAAATAACTTGAGAATATAGTATTACAAAGTTAAGAAAAAGAATCTAATTAAATAAATAAAGTGTAGGTAAAATTAAAGTCAAGAGAATAAACGTAAAGTAATTTTAATATGTAAGTTTCTAATTTAAATTTAAATTTTCATTAAAGTGACGCGAAATTAAGAATAGTTTTTAAAGTCAAAATAGTTTGCTTCAAAGCGAAGTGGTAAGACTTTAAAACGTGTTGTGCTCGAGAGAACTTTTAATAACTTACTACATATAGTTACGGAATATAAAAATATTTAATGCCAGTACAACTTGGGGTGCTTTTAAAAAGTTTCCGTGGCCTCATAGCACTTTTGCGTAATTTATAATACTCGTATTAAGGCCTCCAGTTGAAATGGATATCCGCATATAAAAATACAGATCCAGAAGTTATGCGCGATTAATTTTATTTTAGAACTTTATTTAGGCGACCGTGGTGTGGTGGCAGTGCAATGGTTACGCAAGCCTAGAGCAAGGGTTCAAAACCACTCACCGGTACCAATGTATCTTTGATATATGTACTTTGGCTGTCCTGTTTCTATGATACAAGAATTTTAGTAGCTTAGTATAGAAATGAATAATAATAAAAAATTAAGTACAAAGGCCTACTTAGTACCGCTAGATATTCTCTGCCTTTGGGACCAACATTCATGGACCGCAGTCCAGCTAACATCAGGTAGGGTGCTGTCATACGTCGAGTCTCAATAAATACAGATAAATGCTAGAAAACCAATTTTTGCTTGGGATTACAATGGAACCCGATACTTACTAGCGTAGCTGTCTGGCGTGACCTGCACCGTAGAATTAACTGGATTATTTGCTCTTACCTTAACCGTTATCCCGCGTTTTCAATATTTCCATTTCAAAGTTAGTGGCGTGTGGTAACAGCTGTGGTCAACAAATTGACTGATAGCCGTGTATGTCAACATCACAGGACAAATACCACTAGACGCCTCCTTTAATGACTAAGCTACTAAAAGTGCTTATATAGAAACAGAACGAGACTGAAGTATTATCAACGAACTATCAAAGTAATGACCGGCAAGTTGTTTTGAGCCGGAGGCTCTTGATTTGTCATTCCCTAATCACAACAACTCGGTAGCCCTAACAATGGAAAATGTTATAGCAACGCGCTTTGCTCTTTTCCAAAAACATTTTTGTACTTTTATTTTTCATGTAAGCTTTGGTCGGCGACGGTGACTGAGAACCCGTGACCTGGGTCGGTTTTATCAGTCATTGGCAGTCTTGGACCATTCCTTGCTTACGATTAAGCAGATGTCGCGTTTTAATAAAAAAGAAAAAGTGTGTGTCAGCTCCGACGCACGACTGTAGTTTTCTTTTATTCACTTTACTGTATATGAGGATCATTATGCTATTTATTTTATTTTTTATTTACATTTCTATACTAAGCTACTAAATTGCTTGTATCATAGAAACAGGACAACCAAAGTACATATATTAAAGATGCATTAATACCGGCAAGTGGACATAAAACGTCAACGCTTTTTAGTAAATTTCACTCCACATAAAATATGCATACCGAGGGTTCGGTGTGCAAATATCATTTTAAAATCTATTCTTAAGTAGTAAAATCCAAAAAGCAATCGCTTCCACATCAAATGACGTGCGGTCATGTCACGCTACTACTCCTAAATAATACACAATTGAGGTCTATTTGGTCTGTAGTCAACATGGATTGAGTTTGTATTTGTGAATAGATTGATAAACTACCCACAGTTGTGATGTTTTCGTTTACCCTGCCGTAATGCAATACTCATTCCCCTGACTATTATGTTAGTTTCAACCCTATTTAGACACTGTCATTAATATAATTAGAAGTGAAGGCGTGAAAAATTGAACGTGATGACAACTGGCTTGTGAGGTATTGTCAGCGCTTATGTGCAGACATATACTGCGATTAAAATAAGAATAGAACGAATCGGCGCCATTTTGTGATGTTTAACTCTCCAACCAACTTCACTTTAGTATGGTGTCTTTTTCTTTGCGGACCGTCAAGAAAAAGACACCTTTGAATCAGTCAAGTGATGTAAGTCAACAGCCCGTCCTATTCTTATTCTAAAAGTAGTTATTGAAAACTTCGATAAATTATATTTATCATGTTTTGTCCACATGCATGGCATAACACTAAGACGCCAGTCCGCTTCAATTCCCGGTTGTAGAAGAAAATTGTTTCATAACAAATATCTGTAATATTTTATAATTATTATATTATTAAGTATTACATGCATATTTTAATTTAAAAAAAAACAGATATTTGCTCATGTTTGTTAACTAGTAATAGGCAGTTGGTGGTCTGCCGATCCAGGGTAGTACCACCACTTTTACGTGTGCAAACCGGAAAGTGACTTAGTCGCGTTTCGGGATCAGCTTGTAACTTACCGGTAGTAACTAGGCCGGCATAGTGGATGCGACTGCTACTTACAGTTATTTAACTTTACTAGCAGTCGACTCCATTCATGGACCGCACTCCAGCGTAACATAAGGCGGGGTGCTGCTGTCACAATAAAAAACTAACAATTGATAGGGATTCCTCTTGTTGATAACAATATGGGACACCAGGTGTTAGTTTCTGTATAAATTCACATCTGTCGTTATGTTGATAATGCATAATAACAGATCTTTTTAAATAGGTTTTTGCATTTTTTATTATTTAAAGTCTTTTTTTTTAAGTTTATTTAAAATTTATTTTTAAGTCTTGAAATAAGTATTATTTATTTCAACAAAAATAAAATCTCTTTTCTACGCTTTTTTGCCAAATTATAAATTTCCAAATAGGTCAGCCGTCGTGTCCGAAACCACCTATTTTGTCATAAAAATTATCTTCTATTTCAATTTCAAAGTAGAGTCTGTCCAATGCCGAAATGACGCGCCCCTCCACTTCATTTAAGCACATGTGCGACTATAAAATCTGGATGCAAGCAACACACCGAAAATGCAATTGTAATTGGTCATTCAGTTGCTGGTTGGACACAAAAGGAGGAGCACGATGATAAAGTATACGAATATAGTTAGTAATATTTGTATTCGTACGTTTTAAATAAACTAATAAAGTGGAGGGGCGCGTCATTTATAGTTAGACAGGCTATGTAAAACGAGATCGCACTAATCGCACTTTAGGTTCGGTCCATTATTTGGCAAACTTAAATCTAACTAAAACCACAACTTGACCCGTAAAATAAAGGCAGTAAGTAAGATTCGTGTATTACTAGTCGCGTTTTATCCATTGCTACATTTTGTATAACGTGCCATTAAATTATATACACATTTTTTAATGTCAACTCTATTCCGTCGTAATACAGATTAATATGTTTTGCACCTTTTCTTAAAGTATGTCTTATTTACGTGTTTTTTTTATAAGTTCCGAGCAAATTTCATTTCTACGCCGTGGTTATAAGGCAACTTTTTCATTGTTATTTTATATCACGCGCGCGTTCCATGCGTACGTTGAACAAGTCATTTATCTATTCAAAAGTCAACTCTATAGCGTTGTGTTAAAGAGTAAAATTAATTGCAAATTTTATTCGTGCTATCTCACTTCGTGAGTCGAACACACACAAGCTATAGTTGTGTGTGTTCGTGAACTTCGGCTAGTAACCAGCGAAGTGCGGGGCGGGTTGTTCGCGCGTGGCGTTTATAAAAATGTCTTACGAAGGTATTAAAAGAAGAAAACGCTGTTATGATGAGGTATGTAGTTTAATTGCAATTATAACAGGTTGTTTAGTATGTTATTTTGTATCAATTTGTGGCGTACAAGAGTCAGTTTAGGCTTTTATGTTTGTGTGCAAGACTAGCGTGTTACTTAGTAGCGTCAGCAATTGCAGCGTATTCAATTTTGATTTATTAATTACTATATTAAAAGGTCAATAAATCAAATTATCGCGCCTTTTTTCCCTCAGGAAAAGGCAACGACAATAGAGCGCCACTTGCCACGGTCCTGTCACAACTCCCTCGCTTCCTTCACATCTACAATTTTCTTCATACAAGCTCTATGGTTATGGGCACTAGGCAGCTTTCTCATGTACATGGCGATATTCAGCAACGCTTGCATAGAAGAGGCGACATTAAATTCCATTCCATTCCATACATCAAATTCCAGATCAGGTGTGGTGTTACGTCAAACCAAATAAAAAAATACATTATTTATATTTAACATTTTAATGAATTTATTAAGAAAATAAAAATAAAAAACTAATTATATTTTTTATTTAAATTTCAGGGGAGGGCTATTATTGGTAGTGTATATGATTTTTTAAAGGAAGAATACGAGTTAAATGTTGAAAATAAAACTTGTACATGCGACTTGTCACATCTGCGCAATATAACGCAGCGCACTGCTGACGCAACGGGTGTTAGTTTACGTACCGTAACAAGAGTGTTAAAAGAAAGAAGAGACGCTGCAATATTAAATGGCGAAATTCAAGGGGACATCAATAATACACCTAAGAACACTACACAGAATATTACTACAGATAATTTTAATTTAAAGAAATTATTATTGCGACCTACTACTATATTGCAAACAGATGTTGCTGCCTCTGTTAACACTGAACCTAACGTAACAACAGATGATTTAAATGTGCCAGAAATCAAGAAAGAAAGAGTTCAACCTGATCATATATTACCGTGTAATTCGAATTCTGATGTCACTCAACCGAATAATTTACAACCGAATAATACAACAGATAATTTAAATGTTACAAATACCAACTTAACATTAGAATCTGAACTTGACATTAAGTTTGAGCCTATGGAATACATACCTTAAATACTTGTAATGGATAAAAACTATAAATTTCACTATAATAAATATTGTAATATTTAATTAAAATATTACAATATTTATGTCTTTGTTTTGACATTTACCTTGATGAATAATAAATACTTATTATGACAAATAAATGTATAATAAATAATAAAAAACTTTATATATCATTTTAGATAGAAATAGGTAACTATTATGTATAAAATGTTTATTAGTTTAAATAAAGAATTCCTAAACGTAAAATAGTTTTAATTTTGCTGTCTGTACAACCGCCGCGCCGTTGATTTGACGAATCGAATCGAATAGCACCTACGCACACATCTATAAATTATCGCGTTCGTAACATGGCTGCACACACGCGGGCGTTAGCTGTGTACAAGGTCACTCACACATACAAGGCTTATGAATAAAAATGTCTCATTTAAAAGCGTAAAGATTGGACGTGGCGGGTGTGAATGCTTTTTTTTATCACTATATGTCTAGATTTGGAGTAAACAAGAAATCGCTTTTCATAATAAGAACTGAAGAGCTAAATGCACATTTACCTATATTAATCGTTTAGTAATGAACATGCTTACTCAATCAAAGATATCAACTAATCAAAGATATTTTAAGAAAAGGCGTAGATATGTTATAAGCGCTCCGTAAGAGGCACGTTAAAACTAAGCTAATAAGCAAACCTTGTATTAACTCAACGTCGCGATACAGAGCAAAATATATTTGTCTCTTTTTCGCTCTCAATAAATATCATTCCGTCCTACTAAGTCGTGGTTTGCAAACACTAAAACTGGTGTATATAACGTAACTACTTCATTTTATTTCGTACAAAATCTACGCTATCCGTTAGACGACAGGCGTGAACGAACGGTTAGCGATTGGTTTGTTTCGCCTATAGTCCCGAGTTCGATTGCCGGTCAGAGCAAATATTTGTTTCATAGCTTTTATTTGTAATATTTAATTATATTAAATATTGCAAATGTTAATAAAATAAAAAAACACGTTTCGGGATTAGCTTCTAGTGGATGTGACTGCTACTTACAGATATTGAAGTAGCAGCGAAGAAAACGCCCATGCTTACTAAGCGACCAGCATCGAATAACTTTTGCCGCCAAAGTGACGGCGACTGAGGCAACCGTAAATTAATACCGTTCTGTAAGTTGCAGTCGCATCCACTATGCCGGACTAGTTGGAACCGGGAACTTACAAGCTGATCCAGAAAGGCGACTAAAGTCTCTTCACGGTACACTTTTCTGTACGTGGTGGTATATCCCCAGATCCAGATCCTGCAGACTAAGCACCACTCTTAAAAGTTATGTATTTGTAGTTTTACTGCCTACTCCTAAATCAAAACTAAAACAACACGAAAAATTTCACTAGTAAACGCATATGGCGACCGGATTTATAAAGTAAAAAAAAAAACAATATCTTGCAAAAACGAAGCCGGCATGCAGCACCAAAACCTAAAATTCAAAGAAAAATGTCTTGAGAAAGGTGCAATGAACAGGGTAACCATAGGTTTATTTTATCCTTGATATTTCGTATTATTTTTGAAACGGACTCTTATGACGGCGACTGAATTTTTAAAGTATCATAATTATGAATCATCCTTTGCGATTCACGCTACGCAAAATTAAATGCATAAGTTAAGTGCGTATACTAAATGAATATACTTAGGATACAGTACAGTGGCTGATGATCCACTTTAGTTTGAGTTTAATAACTAAAGTGGATAGTAATAACTGATCTTTCTTTGCCTCAACAGGCAAGAAGGCGATTTATTGTTACGACATTAATTGCACTTTCCTAATGGTAAACAAGAAGAGTCCAAGAGCACCGATGACTGAAAAATACGTTTTATTTTACGATTGCCTCAGTCGCCGTTACTATGACGCAAAAAATGAGTCAGGCGTACTGAGCCGCAGTTGAATGCGGGAATTAGTTATAATTTATACAGCAATAGTTTAGATAAGTTTTAAATATTTCTCTAAAATTGCTCTTACAGTTGTATCTAGAAAATAATTGTTACTATCGAGTCTATTTTAATCCGGCGTTTTGAAGTTATCGTAGTCGCGGGGAGTCAAAGCCTTCGAAAATAATAAAAACAAACGTGAAAGCAATCTACAAAAATCTTTCATTTCATAATAATACATGTTCTTGTAAAACTTTAGAAAATACTGATTACTCATGTTATCTTTTATTACAATGTTTTTTGTCCCATAAAAATATTTGGAAATTATATTATTCCTACCCATGCAGTACAACACAAAAGGATAATAAACATTCTTAGTCTTGTAATTTTAACTAATATTCAAGCCTATTTAAGGTTCTATTTGTTTACACTTCTTATAATTAAATTCTTTGTTATGTTTAACTATAATTTAGCTTATTATAAGAAATGGTATATTAAATATAACAAAAATACTTTAACTTATTTTCAAGGAAACCTATAGTAATGTTAGCCAATATAATTATAAGCAATAATTTTTAGATGCCTTTAAAATAAATAAAAACCACATCAGTAGCAGTGGCGTTTAATTCTATTTTTAAATTGTTTTTACTTCTTTATTGAATAGACGATAAGTATTATATTCTTGCATGATATATAATTCAGATAATGTTGCGAGGAGAGAGTAGCAAATGTGTCGCGGTACTAATCAGACTTTATTAGTGTTCATATAAATCAGAGGTTCCCAAACATTTTTCTCATAGACCAATTTAAAAATTTTGCTCGTTCCGGTGTACTCTGCAGCTAAATTTCTACCATAATCCAAAAACTCGTCAAAAAATGTGAAGTTTTGATTTAACTATGGAAGTTTACATATCTTGACACTGAATTGTACTGAATATGAATATGAAAATTTGTTTCAAGTAACAGTCGCTGAACTTCTTAAAATATTATCTGCCTACATCGATAAGGAGAAGTCAAGTCAAAATTTTAGTTCTTCACTATCGTAACTAAATAAATTTTCGTGGACCTCGCTTTCGCATTTTGAACTACTTTTGTGTTACGCCAACGTAGACCCCCATCGAGTCTCCTGTCGACCCCTGGGGGTCCACTTAGACCACTTTGGGAATCAATGATATAAATGATCGACTGTCGCTGCGGTCGCAGACTGCGGATGTCTTAAAAAAAATTACACTGTAGCGATATAATAGTTTACGACAGAATCGCTTCGATAATATTAGAACTATGTACCTAGCCTTAATGTTGGATTCTTGAAACATCAATTCGCATGCTATTAATCGAAAATAACTGTTTATCAACAATTGCAATACCTTATCCTATTACCTTTGATCCTTCGAGGGAATGACAACTGCGGAGGCTTCCGTAAACTCAGTCAGTTTTTTCGGTCGTCGGCGGTCTTAGACCTTTCCTTGTAACCATAAAACAAACACAACTTTTAAAAAGTTGTTTCAAGAACGTGGTATTCCGTTGTTCCGTTGGCATAAGAAAAGAAGATAAAGATTTTCCGGCCTAAATAATTTTTTTTTTATTTTCAATCAAATTGTGTCGTCTTTTCCCCCCAGGGTTAGGCAGAGACAATCAAGCGGCACTTCCAGCGATCCTGACACTTTTAATTATAGTTATTTAAATTCATATTTATCTAAGCTATACCCTTTCTTTAGACTTAAGTAGCTCCTACATATTCCATTCGAACTAAAAGTCGGAAGTAACACAGACGGACGGATTATTCTGATGAATAGATCAACGGAATTTGAAATTCTAAATCAGACTGAGATCATTATTCTATCAGAAGTGATTTGTTCATATCTATGTAATACCGGTTTACACGAGCCGTGTTAAAAAACGATAAATATACAATAAAAAAACGAAATATTCTAGCCTATTCATTTTATTTATTAGCATAGCTATACTAAGCTATGCGATAATTATTTATTTCTGATAATAATAATTTCTAACAAGGCCTTGCTATACAATGGGGAAAGGTTGCAAGTCTCCTTGAGAAGGGTCTATGCCGACCAAATCGGAGACATCCTCAAGAAAGCTAGGTTGCCTAGTGCCCATAACCATAGAGCTAGTATAAAGAGTAAATATGAAGGAAGCGAGGGAGTTGTGTCAGTATCGTGGCAAGTGGCGCTCCATTGTCTCTGCCTATCTCTGCGGGAAAAGGCCTGACAATTTGATTGATTGATTGATAATTTACTTTTAATTTTATATAAATAATAAACTTAAATAAATATAGTGTAGAGGTAGAGCACTGCCCATCAAACCCCCCTCGAATCAACTATATGCCCGTGCTAATGTATATTTATATGTAGGTACTTAGGTCGTTGTGTTTCATGATACAAGCACGTTTAGTAGCTTTGTACAGAAATGAAATACAAACGATATAGAATTAAATTGCACTTATACAATGATTACGTAACTCAAAGCGCCATTTTAGCACGTGATTCTGAATGCCATTTGAATCCTATTCACACTTCTTGACTTCCGATTCAAACCATACACAGTCATTAAAAAGCAATTATTTAAATTGCTATCTATACACATGAGAGAGACAATTACACTGACTTCGGACTAGAATATTAGACTTGGGTTCTTTTGTATTATTATTCCATAGGTAAGTATAGAACATCGAACTTCTTGAAAGCGTACCAAACTCCCACACTGTTTGAGGAAGAAGTCATATGACCAGAGGCTAAAATACCTTGAGCTGACAAGTCTCAGAGAACGCAGGATGAGAGGAGATTTGATCGAGACATTTAAAATCTTAACAGGCAGGTATGATTGCCCTCACCTAGCCACGATGTTTCGTTTCAATTCAACCATATTTTCCCGTCGTGATCACGAAATGAAACTTATGAGACGATCCTGCAATACGAATTTGGTATATCACTTTATAAGCAACAGAATTGTAAATACTCGTATGTGGTACAAGTTGCCGCATGACGTATTAAGGTCCCCAACTGTTAACACTTTCAAAAACAAACTGGACAAATGGTTAGGGACTATAGATATAGACTATGGTGATAATTAAATTAACTTATGTACTTTTAACCAGTGCGTGTTAAAGGCATATCAGCAATGAACTGCTCGCCTATCAATTAATAATAATAATAATAATAATAATAATAGAACAATATAGAACAAATCAAACTTTAAAACAAAAAAAAAACTCACCGGCTTTATAAACTTTTGACGAATGGCGGCGAACTGTTATAGGTCCCGGCAGATAAAAAGAGCGCTGACTTAAGCTGCACAGTATAAGGATCGGCAAAAAAAGAGCACTGGACGACGGCGGTGGGGGCAAGTCCGCCTATCTATACAGTCGTCCACATAATAATAATATTTTATATTATATACACATGCGTAAAACGAAAAGTAAGTAGGAGGTAACGAACCAAGTTACTGCGCAGCTTCAATGCCAGCGTTATTTTTATTTGCTGGGAGATCTACAACTGGTATATAATTTAGCAGTCGCAAAGAACCGGCGAAACTGATCCTAAATCGCGACTATAGCAATTTTAAATATTTTTATTATATTTACATTTACACAACACCCTCGCTTCCCCCACATCTACAATTCTCTCCATACAAGCTCTACGGTTATGGGCACTAGGCCACCCAGCTTTCTTGAGGATGTCTTCGATTTGATTGGAAAACTCCCTTGTTGTTTACATCACATGAGAATTATAAATTCCTTTCGTCAATCTACTTTTACCAATCCTTTCCATGTGCCCAAACCATCGGAGCATTCCTCCAAACAAGTAGTATTCTTTGAAATATAATAACTTCACCGATACTATCATTTTTAATATAATATGCACGAAAGCAGTATCGTGTCATGTTGGCGTTGCGCTTCGTGACCACAACTAGCTTCTTAAACGTGATTCGGTTTTATTACAATTAATATCTGATTTCATATTCTGTTAATGTTCTTATACATTTGTTTTGTATATTGTAATGGCTTTTGCTTTGCGGTATTACTAATTTAATTACATACACAGATACGCTCATTCACCATACTGTAATTGATAAAGTAATTATTAATTATTTTTTGGCATATTCCAATGCTTGTTATTCTTAGCAACCACTGTATTTTCGACCTATGCAGTTTGGTTGTCCTGTTTCCGCATCCACAAGAAAATTGCTAAAATGGACAGATAGTGTAATGACACGTCGATTATTATTGAACCGTGAGAACGCTACAATCAATATTTGCTTTCTACAACTAAATTCGCCTCGTGAGAACACCGTATAATTTCCCCAATATAATGCTGGTAAACTTAGAAATGTCTTACACAACGTCTCGTAAGTGAGCGCGTAAATACGCACGCGCCATCGATAAATTTTAGCCCCCGTTTTGTAGTTGTACTAAGCCCCCACTTACAAGGTCCCTCACAATAAGTCAAGTCCTAAGCAAAGATAGGGGAAGAAATTCCGCAGATCGCGGTATAAAGAGGGTTGTTTGAATGCACTTACTATACATGCATAGGTAGGTATACATAAACATCAATTTTTAAGAAGGGTGATTTTATGGACCTTTTGTGTGATAGAATCTTTATTAGCTGATATATCGTATTTCTGATATCATTTTATATGTATTGAGTAGACATCATTGTCATAACTTTTTGTTATTTTCTCACTTTATTGCTTTTATTGTTTTGAACTTTACATCATCGTACGACACAGAGCGGATTCTTTAGCGAGACTTTTGCTTATCATTTTTTATTATTATAGGTATTGCTTCCTTAAACGGCTTTTCAGTTAATATATTCTTTATTTATTTATCTAATTCTTTATCTTACAACATATAAACTTAAATGAGAAGTATATAAGCTTAGTGATACAAAAGGCTAATTACTATTAAACAGCAATCTTTTCCAATTTTCACCAAACTTTGGGTGAAAGGAAAACCGAAATATAAAGTGTAATACTATACACAATGTACTGTATCATAATTACTTAATAAACTAACATTTATACAGATATAAATCTAAATTATATAATTTATAATTCTGATGTGGATAGAACGAGGCACAACCAGGAGGGTGTTTTCCGACCAAATCTGAGACATCCTTAAGAAAGCTGGGTTGCTTAGTGCGCATAACCGTAGAGCTTGTATGAAGAGAGTTGTGGATGTGAGGGAAGCAAGAGGAGAGTTATGTCAGAATCGTGGCAAGTGGCGCTTCATTGTCTATGCCTATCCCTGAGGGAAAAAGGCGTGATAATTTGAACATGTAATTACCTAATTGTATAGTATTATATCGTATACTCTTTAGTATATCAAATACTGTATTCTGTAGGCAAAAGTCGTGTCGCTTACAACCGCTGTAGACAGATTTAACGTCGGCAATGATTCCAAGTTTTATGTCTCTGAGTAATACAAAATTATGTCTATTTCGCTTATGTTTTGATTGTTTCCTATTTACTTTTTATTGCTCTTAAAGTCCTTTTATGACATTAAAGTTGTATCATTCATTGGTCTGATTAACTTATATAACTTATAATTGTGATGGTTTGGGCACATTGCATAAAAAGAATGAAAGAAGATTGACGAAATAGTTTTTAATTTGAAGGCGAGTGGAAAAATTAAACGGGAACGACTTAGAAGATTGTTACTTCATCAATGATCATACCAGGGACATTTTAAACAATAGCAGGATACGAGTACCCTTGAATACCACATCCATAACGTTGAAATAGTACCAACGACTAAAATAACCATGAATTGAATCAGATTTTCCATCAGACCCCCTAGCACGGCAATCCAAGAAGCAAGATAAAGACTTGCAAGGAATATCATTCCAACTCATTTTAAATAACTTACTAGAACAGTGTATCAAAAAAGATATTTAAACGTTCTGTAAAACTTTACACTAAACAACGTTGAATACTTTAATTAATATTTTTTTAAACAATTTGATGTGCCGGCCTAATACGTTATTTAAAATGAGTTACAATAATATTCCTTACAGTTCTTTATCTTGTTTCTTGGATTGCCGTGCTAGGGGGGCAGACAAGACAAGGTCGAAATTTCAGATATCGTGTTTCAATAAAGAAAACCCAAAGTATTATGTAAATTTTTTAAATTATTAACAAACAGGAATAAACTACAGTTAATCTTTCTATGAAAAATATTGAGATCATATAAGGCAGGCTTGAATTATAGTATAAAGTTACTAATAATATCTCCGGTGCAGCATCCATTAACGAGTTGAACACTCTTCGCGTATGACGCACATCCGGTCTTTTATAGTTTATACAGCATGGCGCTTACTGCGTCAGATGTTCGTCTTAATTTGAATTTAACTGGCCGATGCATTTTGTCTGTTGTGCAACTTGTATAACCTAAAAAAACGTCTGGTAGGATATTATTTTACTTACAATACTATGTTAAATGCATCCACAATAATGTTGTGGATGTAAAGGAAGCGAGATAGTTGCAAGTGGCAAGTGGCAAGTGGCGCTCCACTGTCTCTGCCTATTGATTGATATTTAGGTACTTAAGAGGTAAATTTTGTTACATCAGTAACTTAATCAACAAATCAACGAAATAATTTAAATTATTTCTTATAAATAACTTCTAATCTAAATCTAATCTTGTTCTTAGTAAAACATAATCTAGTTTAAAGTAGCGTTTTCTAAGGGTTTGCGTAAATTTTATTAATGAATTAATAAATATTTGCAAAGCTTTCAAAACGTCAGATTAAAATATTCAAAATAAACATTTTATGATCTTTTTTAAGTAGTAGTTATTTTACAGCCCATAATTTTGTTTATGATTTTATTAATGATTATTTAATAAATTGTCTATTTACTTAACTATTTCGTTTGATTTGTTGCCTGGTAAAAAATATTATTTTCCGGTAACTGTTAGTCCTAATTAGGTCTGAACATTGTTATTGCTACTTTCAGTAGTAGCAGTCACCTCCATTCGTGGACCGCACTTCAGTTTGACTTCAGGCAGGCAACTTTATTATTGTGACACGACATATGACAGATATGTCGTGTCACAATAAACAGTTGTGAGGTACATTAGTTATGCTAAATTCGTAGAATTTTATGTGCATCCGCTGATTAAGATATTTCTCACTTGTGCTTATTTGGTTACAATATTTTAATTAATTATTTTTTTGTTTGTAAATGATTCGTGGAATAATTAAGCAAATTACACATTGCTTTTATAGCAAATACATCTCATCTGTTTAATTTAAACTAAATGCGCTCATATTGGCAAACGATAAATTTGAATCGAGCTGTAAATTTTCATAGTAAATATTATATTTAGAATTTATAACTCTATAACTAGAACTCCATTCGACCACGACCGGCTGGAAATGCTTTCGAAATATTGGATTGATTTATTCTAAATAAAGATTAATGTGTGGATGTACGGCAGAAAATCTTGAAGGTAGTATTAATACTGTAGAAAAGCTTTAATTAAGAAGAACATGTGGAGTAACGATTGTGCATAGAGTTAAGAATACAGTTGCGCGTGATTTGAAAGAAGATGTGGTGGGTGACAAAGATTGAGCTAGGTTGTGATGGTTCGGATCGGATTGACATTAAAAGAATAGATAAAAGAAGATGTAGTGACAAAGATTGAGAAAGGTATAGTGTGATGGTTCGGAACGGATTGACATGAGAAGAATATATGAGAGAAGATGTAGTGACAAAGATTGAGAAAGGTATAGTGTGATGGTTCGGAACAGATTGACATTAAAAGAAGATATGACAAAGATGAAAAACGTATGTGTGTTGTAATGGTTTGGGATAGATTGACATTGAAAGAATAGTTGAAAGGAGATTGACGAAAGAGATTTATTTAATAAGTAGGGGGCGAGTAAAAAATAATACGGGAACGAACAAAAAGTCTATTCCTTAATTAAATCGGGGACTTTCTTATAAAAGCAGCTTTCCATAGTGCCCAAACCATAAAGTCTGTTTGAAGAGAATTGTTGTATCCGGATCGTGGAAACTGCAGCTGTATTGTCATCTGCCTAATCCTGTGGGAATTGAAGCGGTACAATTTTGAAGTAAAAACCTAAAATTTTTCGGCTTTTCAGCAAAAAACGTGACACTCAAAGATATTGCGAGTGGTGTACATACGAATATATACAACCTTATTAAACATTTACAAGACAAAAGTGTATTCCCGCATTCGTCAAAATCTCTCTAGACTAGACTGTAGAGCAACGCTTGTATTGTCCTTTTGAGAATAACACGGAATAAACCTGTATGTGTTGAGAATTTGACCTGTGAATTAAACAAATGATATAAATACAAAATGAAAAATAATTGATTAATTGAATATTATATTTCGGCCTAGGCTCTTAACTAGTTTATAAAATACAGTTGATAAAAGCTAGGTTGCCTAGTGCCCTTAGAGCTTGTATGAAGAGAATGTGAAGGAATTGAGGGAGTTGTGTCCGGATTGGTGGATTGGCGGATTGGAAGTGGCGCTTCATTGTCTCTGCCTATCCCCATTGGAAAAAGGCGTAACAATTTGATTTGATTAAAACAAGATTACGATTGTTACTGACAATTGAAAATACCGACTCAATTAGCGGCTGACTCTGTCGCCGCGCACTAAAGCAGATGTGCCATGAATAATCCAAGCCAAGGTTATGTGATTTTATTTACTTCTAGAATATTTTGAAAGTTTTACTTATTATTTGTTGGTTGGTCAGCTAGAAGAGATCGCTTTTAGTGATAAGGCCGTCAATTGTAAACCATCTTTTATTTTCATTGTCTTTCTGTGTATAATATATATTCAGTGTATATTGTATATTTCTGTTTTGTGCAAAGAAGAATTTTGTCTGTTTTTTTTTTTTATTTTATTGTGACTCGACATATGACAGCACCCCGCTTGATGTTAAGCCAAAGTGTGGTCCATGAATGAATGTCACTGCTACTACAATTCAATAACTGTGAGTAGCAATCACATCCACTATGCCGGCCTAGATGGAACCGGCAACTTACAAGCTAATCCCGAAACGTGACCAAATCACTTCACGGTCTGTATACTTGTAATACTGTATACTGTATAAAGTCTAAGGGCAAAATTGTGTGCTAAATTAGATATGTGCCTAAAATGTCGACTTCTCGAGGATTTGCGTCGACAGCACAAAGGAGAGCGCCACCGACCGCACCTAATTGTGTTAGCGGCAGACTCGCTTTGTGAACCTACGTGCTGTGATTAAATTCACATCTACCACTCACTACCTATGAGAATTATAATTTGGCGAATTTAAAACTATTTTTACATTAAGTTAATTTATGAGATTAGGTAGGTATAATAAAGATTTATATTTTTTTTACTGACCAGCTGAGGTGCTGGGCCTCGATTTTCTTAGAACATTTGACGTCTTTGATATCTTTGTAACTGTTTAATATATTATAGTATAAATTAAAATGTACTAATTACACCTCTATTCTGCTAATACAAAAAACCTTTAAAAAATATATAAAATTAACTAAAATACATGATTAAAAACCTTTAGGCAAGGTTCCAAAGATATTGGCAGCGGGGAACGCTGAACAGCTAGACTAATTCTTTGTCCGAGGTAGCTGCCAACTCTTCGGTCTCCTGTGATGTCGACTAACCTTTTTGCTATTTTCTTAAAAAGCCTTATAGCGCTAGGACCCCACGGACCAAGGGTCTAGACCCCTGTGTTCGCACGCTTTAGCTTTTTCAGCCGCTTCACAAGCCGCACCAGCTCTGTTGTTGGTTCCATGTAGATGGGAAGGGGCCAGCGTGTCGGAACTATTTAACGAATAACAAATCAATTGGTAAACTACGTTGATTGGTTACTTACGACCGCGACGCAATTTCACTACTTTTTCGTTGGCTTAATGTATTAGGAGAATCTGGGTCGTGATGTGAATCTGGAGTGCGTTTCATAAACAAAGGTGACTGATATTACAGTTAAATAACTGAGAGTAGCAGTCGCATTCACTTTTGCCGGTCTAGTTGGAACCGGCCACTTTCAAACTGATCCTGTACGTGACATTCTTTACACTTGAAAGTGTAGTTTATTTCCTGGATCGGCAGACTGGGCAAGTGACCATTAACTGCCTGCCTGTATTTGTAAATTTGTAAAATAATAAAAAATAATTAGAGAATATTATAACACTAAAAATAAGTGAGTAAAAAATTATATCAATTGGTTAGGGACATTATAGAGTACATTTAATCCTCCTAGTGGTTTTAGACATTAGAAGTACGGCGATTGAAAAAATAAATTTAAGTTGCCTCAGAAAACTATGAAATCAAAAAAATTCGGTAATGTAAAAAAATAGGACTAAAATTACATGTATGATGAATTGAAAAACCTTTAAATTGGGAGACACAATTAGGCTAAAGATGATAAAATCGCGGCATTTCTCAAGTCATTGTTGAGACATACATTTTCTTTCATAATCCTTTTACCTATGTCTGGATTGTACAATGCTCATAGTAACTGTCGAGTAGAATGTAAATATGCCATTTTGTCCCCATTCTCTGGATTACTGCGAGGGATTTCGAGTTATACGAACGAGCGCGAATAAAGAAATAAACAAAGCCGATTAACCTATTTATTTGTTTGCGAGAATTTGTCTGCGTTACCCCGGCCGTGGTTACGAGCTGACTGATTTCGATTTATTTATTATAGAAGTTCCTTTTGTCTCATTGGTATCTCTTGAAACAAATAGACGTTGATTTATTATCTCTTCCTTGTTCCCACTACATGTTTGTTTATTTTGGTTTTGTTTTCGTTTAGCAGTGTTGTTGCAGATGTCGGTTTTGATGTGCGTTTATTTGTTTTGATACGCGAGAATGATTATGTGAATTAAATTAAACTTTGACAAATTTAGGCAGTGACAACGGATGTCTACGATCCTGGCAGAACTCTCTCGTTTCACAATCGATAATTATCTTCATGTAAGCTCTATGGTTATGGGCACTGTGGATCCCTGATTTTTGAAGATGTTTCTTATTTGACTGAGTTCGTCTTCTAGTTCGTTGACATTTTTCCTTGCAGTCCCTTCTGTTTTAAAATATAACCACACCCGTAGAGCTTGTATGAAGATAATTGTAGATGTGAGGAAAGCAAGGAAGTTGTGTCAGGATCGTAGCAAGTGGCGCTCCATTGTTACTGCCTATTAAAAAAGGCGACAATTTGATTAATTCATTGTATACTATTCATTCATTTATTTATATTATACTTTATTGTATGAACCAACTATTATTGTGACTTAACAACTGACCTCGACTTAACTGATGGTAAAAATTACTCAGTTCTATGAAAATTAAAATTTAAAAACCTTTAATGAAACAAATGTATATAATTTATGGTGACGCCTTTTTACCAAACAGGCAATCACTGGGTAAAAAATGAAAGCGAATAATGATTATACGAAGGGTAGTACACAACTTACTATATTACTATATTATATTGTATAGTGGTGTAGTGGCAGAGTAATGGTTACGCAAACCAAGAGCACGGCTTCAAAACCACTCACCGGTACCAATGTATCTTTGGTATCGGGTAGTAGCTTAGTATAGAAAGGAAATAATAATAATAATAATTAGGTACTAAAAGGTAATTTGTTTTAAGATATATGATTCATAAAATGTTTTAGGCAACATGTCGTCGTATAATCTCCCTACTTATCCCACTCCCCGGCTTTGCATAATTAAACTTACGAGTACTTCTTGAGCGACACTCCCTTATACTCATCAACCTCACTGTCTTATTTATGCGTACTACTTAAGTGCATATTGCAAGTCACCTCAACCATCCTTCACGCAATTAAAGGCTCCATCTTCATGGAGTTAAGAATGAAAGTTGCGTGTGAAGGACATTCGGAGAAACCCGCGTAAATGTACTTTCCTTGTTTGTGTAGGTGTAGTATTCCGTTCTGCCTTAGAGGATTTGTGAAACATTCCTTAAGAGTAACGACGGAATACTTCCTTATTATTAGGTGCCGCCTTTTCGGGTGACACGGTGGGTTAAATATGTCCAAAAATGTAACAAGTTATTTACGTTCGGTTCTACGAGTATTGACGTACACTTTCTTTCTTACGTTCTAAGTTTTTTTTTTACATTTTTATACTAAAGTAATATATATGTACTAAACATGCCTGTATTATAGAAATAGAATTACCATAGCGGCGGAAGCGGTGCCATATTTAAATTTAATTTGTAATTCTTAACCCATACAAGGCAGGTCAAGAAGGGGGTTTGCCGACCAAATCGGAGACATCTTCAAGAAAGCTAGGTTGCCTAGTGCCCATAACCATAGAGCTTGTATAAAGAGAATTGTGAATGTGAAGGAAGCGAGGGGTCAGGATCGTGGCAAGGGGCGCTCCATTGTCGCTGCCAATCCCTGTGGGAAAAAGGCGTGACAATTTGATTGATTGATTTACCCATATGTCAAAAATACAATGGCACCGGTTCGTGTTTTTTTTACTAGACTATGACACGGTTGTTTTAGAGTATTTAGAGCTACCATGGTCTAATGCACGGTAGCTCTAAAACTTTTTCTCACGTTACAATCACGTACAAGATTTGATTAGAGGACTGTAAGTTTTTTTTATTAAATAGAAGACATCCTCAAGAAAGCTGGGTTGCCTAGTGCCCATAATCGTAGAACTTGTATAAAGAGAATTGTGGATGTGAGGGAAGCGAGGAAGTTGTGTCAGGATCATTGTCTCTGCTTATCCTTATAGGAAAAAGGCGTGATAATTTGATTAATTGTTTTCTTTAACATTTCTATACTAAGCTATTAAACGTGCGTGTATCATAAAAGGAGATCGACCGAGGTAATTATCAAAGTACCGGCAAGTGGTTTTGAACCGGTGTCGCTTGCTTTACTAGACCATTGCATTACCACTAGACCACAGTCGCCTCAACACTTTTTCTCACGTTACAGGATTGTAATAGAGGGGCTATAAATCTTTGGCTTTTATGTGTAAGTAAATAGCTATTGTTCATGCAAACATAAGTAAATTCAGCGGCGTGCGGCGTTTTGTTTACATTACCCTATGCCGCCGTGCTTTAATTCGAATTACATATTCTCAATGGTACGTAGTTGGCACGGGTCTTTCCTGACAGTCTGTTGTGGGGATCGCTCATGAATATAATCATTATATTTTATTATTATTATTAGCCTAACCTATTTGTCCCACTGCTGGGCAAAGGCCTCCCTATCTTTTTCCATGACTCGCTACATTTGGCGATCTCTCGCCACCAACTATTGTAGGAGCCCATCTCATCTCGCCATCTCCGTTTAGGCCTGCCGCGAAGTCTTCTGTAATCTGGAAGTCCAGTGGCCCATAATGCATCTGACATGCGACAGAGATAACCTGCCCAGTCCCACTTCAATTTGGCGGCTTTTTCAGCTACATTGGCATTATATACTACGTAAAAAATATTTTATACTAAACTATTTATTTAAATCCTTTATTGCACCAAAATAAACTTAATAATAGGTACATGAAACAAATGAAAGCTATAAAACAAATATTTGCTCCGATTATGTTCAATCCGATTAAAATCAACATTTGTTATTATGTTTTCCCTGGTTTTTATTTCATCATAATTTAACTAAGAAAACTTAGTTAAAATTCTGTTCTAATTACACTGATTGAGGTTTTAATCATTCTGTCGCAGCAACTATTAAGGAATAGGGAACATAATTTGACAGTTTTCCACGGAAAGCAAAACGATTGTAGTTACTGTTGTCCTATAGTTTACACAATTTGAAATTTCACATATTGAAAACATTTTTTTTTAGCTTTTTTGTTAATTTGTTCACAAAAAAGTTTATAATTTTCAAATAAAGTTTTACTTATTAAGCTTACAATTACAATTAATGTTTTAAAGTTAATATTAATTATTAATAGCCTATTTATTTGTCTCACTACTGGACTACCTCCCTCTCACGAGTTCCACTTTGTCAGGATCGTGCCAAGTGGGACGTGGAAATGGCGTGACAATTCGATTAATTTATTAAGGTGGGTGAAAGGATAAAAACGGGAACGACCTAGCATATTGTTCCTCGATGAAAACAAAACACTCCCATAACCATAGAAACTGTAGAAAGATTATGTTGAGTTATGTTCTATTATGTTAAGTGCAAAGTGGCGCTCCATTGTATCTGCTAGTGTCTATAGGGATTAAGGCATGACGGATTAGATCAACCAATTTAAAGTTTTACCATTTCGAAATTATAATAAGTTTTGCTGCAAACATTGTAGTTTTTATCAGGATGTTAGTGTGTATTTTGAAAACATGCAGTTTTTTGAAATTATGCTTTATTATCCTGTTATTTACACTAAAATAATAAGTTCATAGAGTTTTCAAGTTTCGGTATTAGCTTGTAAGTTGCCGGTTCTAACTAGGCTGGCGTAGTGGATGTGACTTCTTACAGTTATTTAATTGTAGTAGCAGTCATCTCCATTCATGAATCGCACTCCAGCCTAACATCAGACGGACATAGAAGATTTATTTATGTTTTAGGAAAATTAATAATTCTTAAACTACATCGTTACCGCCTCCTTGTTCCCAACGACATTAATTTGCATTTCCCCTACGACTTCGTCGGCGATGATAAATCGTGTCGTCGCACGATTCCACCCCACCACAGCCTACGTACCTCTAGACGCTACTGGGAATCTTAAATCTAGTACATAATAAATCTAGTACAATAATTTAAATTTAGTGACGGCTTAGAAATTAGGCACAAATAAAGCACAATGCAATAAAAACTATAGCGTAGCTTAAAGTAGGTGAAGCACATATTATTGTGACTGTATGACGCAAAGTCGCATTAAGATGTCTTAAACAATGACGAACTACTAGGATAATGAAACGAAAGCATACGTAGTTCTTTACACCGACTGCCATTATGAAGTGTATTAGTTTGTAGTCTATGTACATAACAGACGTTTGGTGCTATATAGTAGAAAGAGAACTCCTTCCAATTACGAACACCATAGTGATGTACGAGATTGAGTTATTTTGAATGAATGAATGAACTTACAAAGATACAGAAGGGAAATAAACTAACTTATTTGTATGGATTTTGACAAACCACACTACTTCTTGTATCAACGGTACATTGTTAGTAGTACCACTCAAACCATGGCCACAGAGACAAAGCAGGGACGAAGCAGTGTCACTTTCTACAATCCGTACACAACCTTCTCACTTTAGTCACATCCACATTTATCTACAAATCTACAGCACAGATGCTATGGGCACTGCGAGTGTGGATTTCTGGGTCGTTTCTAGTTATCCTTTAGCCTACCTTTGCTTTTTTAGACGCCCAACTGCCTCGATTTGCCTTGTGGTAAGAAAGGGGAAGTCCGAGAGCGCGGACGAATTTTGTTAAAATTGTTTATAAAAATAATATTCCTAATAGGTTTTTTCGAATGATTAAGTTTTTTATCCAAATTTATATTCAAAATGCTTAATATTATGTAATAATAATAGAATTATTTATTGCACATAAATAACTACGAAAGTTTATAAGAGGCGAACTTAATGCCTTAAGGCCCTCGATATTTATTAAGGTATTTTCAGTTACCCTTTGGGAGATGGATTAGGTGATTTCTTTAGTGCAGGAAGTCAAAGATAATATAATCACTACGTGTATAATTAGGCTTATAGGTAGGCTTGAAAATTAGTGAAAAAAGTACTTGAATTAAAAAAAAAAATACTGAGTCACTCAACAGAATTATTCCCATCATTAGCGTTGTAAGTCTTCTAAGACCTTTGTCAAAGGGATTTCAGAAGGGCGTACAGGGCGTAATACAATGTGTGTAATTGTCGCTTTTCCGGTTTCGGATTTCATATGGCGTTTGTGACGTCATTTGTATGGTGACTACTTGATTATAAAGTTACTATGTGAATTTGAATCTTATTGATATGTTGTTTTTTATTGTGCCGATCCGGTCTTTCAAATGTACTAAAAGCCATATTATTAAATACCAATTCACTTGACGATTGTTCTACAAATACACGATTCGCCAAACCTTTAAGTTAGACTGCGATTCGGTCTAAGACTGCGGATGCTTCCCCGACCTGAATAAATCTCTGGTATAAATACCCAATGATATTTTAATAAGAAAAGACGGTATATATGTTATGCGCGCTCCAAAAGAGGCACGGTAAAACTAACCTAAACTCATTGTCGCGATGCAGAGCAACATATATTTGTCTCTTTTTCACTCTAAATAACTATTATACTTCCACTTCGTCGTTTTTGACCGTTTAAACTCGTGTCATTTACAATCACTAAGACTGGTGTATATAACGTCATCATCATCATCAGCCACTAGAACGCTATTTCGAACGACAAGATGCCAGTTGCATCCACTGGTTACCTGTGACTTTCACTATTTCGTCAGTCCACCTAGTGGAAGGCCTACCTACGCTGGTTTGCCGGTTCGTGGTCTCTACTCTAGAACCTTTCTTCCCCATCAGTTGTCGGTTTTTCGAGCGATGTGGCCAACAAGCGATATAACGTCATTTACTCAACATCATTGGGAATACCTATTATTATCAGATTCATGTTGTTATGTCGTATAATGTCAGTTAACATAATAAGGTCGCCTCAAAGGAGGTTACTTATTCATTATAATGAAACCATTGTATTCTGATTAGGGTTGGCTGGTAATGTAAAGAAGAGCTGCACCGGTTTAATGACGTGCTAAAATTAGATTGAGAATACGCTGAGAGTTATAGAAGTACAATGTTCTTGTCATTAAAATGTTCTTGAACCAAAGAATTTAGACTTAAGAAAAAGAAGGAGCCCTAAAATAGCTACAAGATACAACCTTTTATACTATTTTCCCTTTTGGCATTAAAATGAAGTCAGAAGGGGATGAATATACATTTTTTCATTCGTAATTTAGAAGGTTGTCACTAGTTTTGATGATCATTTGACAACCTAATTTGACAGAATAACAAATGACATTAAAATACTTCAAAAAAGGATGACGGAACAATTATGCCGCTACTCTTACTACCACCTGACTAATTAAGCAGTATTAAAAGTCAACCACAAGTGGTTGTAATTACTAAAAGTAGTGACAACCTTTAAAAGAAAAGAATTGAAGTACAAGTAGTTGTCTCTTTCAGTCACACGTGGTATTAACATAGTATAAATGAGATAAATAACACTGAATTAGTTCTTATTTTAGCACATATTCTATTCTTTCCATATTCTTAGTTTTGAACCAAAAAATTGAGAACATTATTCTTTGAAGAAAATATTCTAGCACTTTATTATTTATTCAACATTTGACGCTAGTTTTACTACAACTCTCTGGGATACAATAAAAATAAATAATGGCACTGTGATTTTTCTTAAATGTGATAACCCTAATCTTATATCTAAGTCATTATAGCATGCCACAGCTCTTCTGCCTTCTTCGTGAAAATATGTAATTGACTGCATTTCTTGTTTGTTACATTACGGGTGCGTTTTTAGTAATAAACAATTACGGCTAAATGTTTTCGTAGAAAAATAGATGCATATATATTTTTTATATTTCTTTTGTCTGTGTTTTTTATCGTGACTCGACATATGACAGCACCCTGTTTGATGTTAAGCTGGAGAGTGGTCCATGAATGGATGTCACTGTCACTACAGTTCAATAACTGTAAGTAGCAATCACATCCACTATGATTGCTACTTACAGTTATTGTAAACAGCTTAGACGCTTAAATTTTAGACGCTTTTCTCATATCATCTTCATACAATCTCTACGATTATGGGCACTAGGCAACCCAGCTTTCTTGATAATGTCATTGTTTACATTTTCTAAATTACCTAATTTTTGTTACAGGTAAGAGCTGATATCATCATTCATTCAAAATTTAACGCCGGTAGGTTTTAATTCTGACTACACTTCAATGAAAACAATTCCATATTTCAATAATATTTTACGAATTATATTCGTAAAATATTTTAAAATATACCCTAACCTAAATCAAGATAAAATTCAATTAATCAACCAAAATGGCAGTCTTTCCATTTCCACAGTAATAGACACAGTAATATAGCGTTGGGCTTGATTTTTAGAAATTGCACCGATTATTTTACCTTTTTATAAAACTAGGACGACCAAAGTATAGTTGAGGAACGAGCTAAATGAATTCGGGGGCTGAGGTGCGGTGGGGCGTGAGACGACCACCACCCGTATCTTAGTGGCCGCTTTTAGTGACGCTCATAGCTCGGCGATGTCATTTAATATCGATAAAAACGTGTCCATATTTTCTTTGTTTGATTATTAAAAATTTAGTGAGTTAATGGAATAAAAGAGGATCGTCATCCGTATTCACACATTTTAATCACGTTAGAAACGTGATTAAAATGTGTAAAAAAGAAAAAAAACATGCAGTCACTATTCTCAAAATTAAATTAATATATAATTCATTATATATCATTTTTATACTTCAATTTAATACACATTTATATTTTTTATAACTAAATCTATTTGCATTTTAAGGAAAGTGTGTGTTTATTGTTATCGACATTTTGAATGTAACTTCACTATTCATAATATACACGTGACCATGACGTCACAACCGCATTCCTCGCTCGTTCCTTTAACTCGTTCCCCTACTATACATATTATGTCAATCATACATTGGCAGATACCCGCAAATGGTTTTGAACCGATAGCTCTTAACCGATAGCTCTTAATCTTAAAATCACCGGAACAAAGCATATTTATGTATTTAACTCGACGTTCTCTGTAAACATATTTCTACGTAAAATATGGCCAATAATGCATTAATCTATAATAATTATGAATTTTAATCTAGTTAGTTTAAAAACAAACAAAAAAAATGCGTAACTTCAATTATAACCAAAAGAATCTCAATTCAGCTAAATTGCTTTGGAGACAGAAAAATGGGGTGAATACTGCCAAATAGAATCCCCTTGTTTTCAAACTTAGATGATTACTGACGGGGGACAGCGTAATTCTGTGTGACTAAAGAATGATACTCACTATATAGTGAAACTTTTTAGTAAATCTGAATTAAAGTTAAGCACTACTAATTAATGCGAAGAAAATTACATGGAATTCGTCGGGATTAAAACAAGCGTTCGCTCGTTCACTAATCCAAGCATAAAGTCAAACATTATTTTCTATCCAGTTTTAAATTTCATACTAATTTGTATAACACCATCGTGATATTTATGTTTTATTTAAACCCAGCCCAAGTTCTTTTATGATAATGCAAGGGCAATAACTGTTATAGTACTATTACTTTTAGAATGCGTTGTTACAGCGTCTAAGAAATGTTGGAATTTAACTGAAATATAAGAATAAAAAATAATTTATAAACATGTTTAGACATTATAATGTCTAAACATGTTTTATATTAACTAATATTAAACTACATATAAAAAATATCATCTAATGACCTCGCATCAGAGATAGTCGCAAGCAGACTGTCAACATTTCCCCTTTGTATAGCAAGACTAATACGTTGGCAGAAATATTTGCCAGCCTTCCTGTCTGCAGACTTCTTCGTCAGCCGTTTGGACAAATCCTTGGCCAGGCGCTTAGCTGAAGGTTTTATTAAATTTATTTTTCGGTTAGGCTTAAACCTATAGTCCAATACTCAGTTCACAGATGAACATATTTTTTTACGAATCGACAAATGTTACAGCATTCTGCCTAATGTTAAGGTGAAATGCATCCTCTAGTAGGAGATGAAAACGCTATGTCGTCGGTCCAATTGGATTTTTTTAAAATTGATTCTGATACGCGACGCGAATTACTTTACAGTCTATAGTATACACTTTAAAGTGGTGGTACTTCCTCGATCGTCTGAACATCCGTACTTACTGATACAGAACATTCTGTAGATGATCTGTACTTGTTCAGTTATAAGAATGCTTATCAAATTTAAGTAGTAATTCGTTTGAATTTTATTTTTAAAGAACTATTTTACATTGATTTTATACATGACTGATTGATTTTATACAGCTAGAGTTTACAATATGTAGCTAACTTTAAATCAGTTGAAAAGAAACAACGTTTATAACAATAATTTGAACTTTTAATGCGCATTTAAAAGTTTGCTTGCCTCCCTGTGCGGCCGCTGAAGTTTTATTCAACTCGTTCCAGTAATGGGTCACTTTTGAATTTATAATGCTGTTGCTCTGACCTGTTCTTACAAAGCTTCGGTGTTGAATAGAGCAATAAAAAGATTATAAAAAATTATGACCTAAACAGCTCTAACTATTATAGTCATTTCATTAAATTGGATGACTTATTTAATAATTTTTACCTATTGGAATCCTTTTCTTCTTTAATTTTTTATGACTAATTTTAACTTGAATTTTTTAGGTATCTGATTTGTACACATTACATAGTAAATTATTTATTATAGCCTAGTTTGTATTTCCTTCTTTGTCTATAATGTTGGTTACGCCTGTAGGCATATCACACGGAACAAACATATTTGAGATTGAATCTAAATACTTAAATAATTGTGATGTGCTAATGGTTAAATAAATAACCAAACGAAAAAATTTTAAATTAATAATAAATTTAATTACTCTTGCACGTATTCTAAAACAATAATAATCAATATTTACCTCGGAATCAGCACTGGTCAGTTCATGTAGAGCCAACTGATAAAAGATAAAGTTTACAGTTTGATGCCTCAAGCAGTCTAACTTGATAAATTAAAAACGACAAGCCTAAACGTATATTTAACTATAATATTGCAAATAACTATACACGTGCACCAAATATTACATACAATACGAAAGCAATATTTCCAGTTGGACCGCCAATCATTCTGGACGATTAACGGCGATTATCCAATTAAGAACGGCCCAAGGTAATCCATACAGAATTAATGGGATATATCCCCAGTAACCCGATTAAATAAACAATAACTGTGCACCGAATATTGTAATTAAGGTAACGTTTGATTAAAAGCTTGTGCTTTAACTAAATTTAACGAGGTTAGTTGTCAAACTGTTTTATTGTGGTCATAAAGGTTATTAGTTTAAAAGCTATATCCTTGTTTAATTTAATCCTTATTTAAAGCAGACGTACGACTATGAATGGATTTGGATTGCAGACTTACATTTATAAGTTTGTGAATAGCAACATGTCCTCAAGTTTAAATTTCGTATTTTTAAAACCCAGGATTCTGGAATAAACTTTGTCATTGAATATATAATACTTATGGAGATATACCTAAAATATTATTCACCTTTGCAATATAATCAACTTGTAAGAGTATACGAATATGTAAGAAAATTTGTGATTAAGACATTTCTATAACTTTCATCTCTTAGATTGGAAGATAGTGAAGGGCTCGCAACTGAGGTCACTGGCACTTTCCCTAAAGCTAAAGAACAAACTCCTAATACCAAAGATCCGATGAAATTCAATCGTAACAATTCTAAATTTCTAATGGAATTGCTTCACTATGATGCCAAACTGTTTGATCTATTCGTAAAAGGGAAAAAAATAGTTTTTTGTTGAGAAGTCACGAATAACTATTCGATGTTTCCCAACTGTGTCCCTGGTAAATAAATACTTGATTCGTTCTACAAGTACTTACATCTTCACGACTGTTTTATAGAGCTAATAAACGTAGAGTCGTCATCCAAAGTCCTTGGTCCCGGTAGCTGTTTCTTTGTTTAGATTTAGACTCCGTAATGCTAGTTCTATTTATTTAGTACTTGTACTACGGAGTATTACTTATGCGGGTAAGCTAAATAACAACGTGTTGTACAATTTTATTCTGCGAGTTTTTTATCGTTGCTTCTCGGCACCCCGCTTGATGTTAAACTGGATTGCTATCTATAAAGGCAGCGACTGCTACTACACTAAAATAATTGAAAGAAGTAGTCAAATTACCTATGCCGGCCCAGTTAATAGGTGAACCGTCAATTTTAAGCTATTACCAAAACGCGACCGTGTCATTATATGGTCTGTACACTTACTTGAATTGGAAAGGCAGACTGAACAAATGCCTACTAACTGTTTATCGTGGTAAATAAACAGTTAGTAGTCATTTGTCTTCTAAAACATAGAGTATTATTAATCGTATGAGGTACGAAAATAATCGTATTAAGCTTTTTCTTTCGAATTGCGAATAGGTGGTAACTATTAACCTAAGTCAAACGTTACCATGGCAACCCATTATAATTCCCCTGCCGCATTCTCACGTCCATCCCCTTCAACTTACCCCACAGTGAGTAATATCCTAAAGGCCCGCACCCTGGAATTCGTCTATAGAAAACACCCACCCGTGACGTCCATCAAAATCATCTCTAAAAAGGGGCGCGTATGTTTTTGGACCCCCTGCAGAGAATGCATACCCAAATTGAGGTTTTATGGGAAGCCCGGCTTTTGGAGGACATGATTAGTTGACACGCGTTGATTGAAGTAGTCGTTAAACTAGACCAAAGTGTATTTGCTCGCAAAAACATGGTTTGGTGTAAATCTATCTATGACACGTACATCACACATTTGTTGTTTATTTATGACATGGTCTAAAATCTAAAAGTTCTACTGTACTAGGCAGCAGTACCCAACCTGACCGTAAAGTGACTTAGTCGCGTTGTAAGTTGCCGGTTCCAACTAGGCCGGCATAGTGGATGGGACTGCTACTTACAGTTATTGAATTGTAGTAGTAGTGACATCCATTCATGGACCACACTCTAACTTAACATCAAGCAGGGTCATGGCGTTTCAATAAAAATAAAAAAAACAATTCAGAAGTCCCACCCAAAATGATAAAAAGCGAGATATTGCAAAAGTTAGTTGAATATTTAAAAAGGTACTGAAACACTTCAAACAAAATTTCAGACTTTGAACGTGATTTTTGCATTTAAAAACAAAAGTAAGTGCATAGTTTATGAAGCAATGACCTCCTCGGTACTATATTTAGAGGCGCACGTGTTCGAGTCTGCACATCGTCTATCGAGTGCGCTGCGCAGGTATGCGGGCAACGATACATAAAATCTCGTTTAATAATAATTTAGTTCTAAAATAAACTTACTAAGCTTTGATCTATGTTATGGTGAAACAAGTTAATCATTTACTATCTGGTTATAGTTTGGAGAGAATTTTTTTGACCAAATCAAAGACCTCCATCCTTAATAAAGTTGGGTTGCGTAGTGCTCATAATCGTATAGCTTGTATGAAAAGAATTTTGGTTGTGAGGAAAGCGAGGGTGTCGTGTCAGGATCGTGGCAAGTAATTCCGTGGGCTACCTTGCCCTGGGGCCGTTGGGTGTGTACGCGTAGGGGCGCTGCACACCCAGCCAACATGGCCCCGAGAGGACGGCTGCGCAAGATGACCATAGCGCTGCCGTAAAAAGAAAAGACTGGAGGTGGGTCTGTGAAAGGTCCTCTATTCCCGGACCCCCTCCGAGTTTGCCGCCGAGATGGGCATTGCAGAAGTTTAGTTCGCACCACATATCCTTGTCACTCCCCTTAAGTGGCGGGGTTTCCGAAAGGATTCTACTGCGACAACAAAGAAAAAGGATCGTGGCAAATGGCGCTCCATGGTATCTACCTATCCCTGTGGGAGAAGGCGTGACAACATACATAGCTTACATCTACCTCAGTCGCCGACACTACGTCGGCTAAGTGATGAATTCACTTGAAATCGTTACAAAATCTCCCCAGAATGCTAAAGTATGAAAATGTAGGTTGCACGTGTACCGCTAATGCCTCTACAGCATTAGTCATAGATAAAACTGCACTAATCGTTCGTGGTTATGAACCTTTAATGTGTGTTTGAGCTAATTTTGTCTGAAGTGTATTTGTATTTTGGTTATAGATACGGGTAAACTACTTTTAATGTGGTATTTGATTTGATTTTTTAATGAGTTTTATTTGTTTGATTTTTTTGTTGTAGCTCTAACCCATAACTGTAGAGCTTGTTTGTGAGAAAGGATGTGAGGGAAGGGAGGGAGCTGTGTCAGGTTCGTGTCAAGTGGCTGTGGGAAAAAGGCATGACATTTGATTAATTGTAGCTTTGAATATATTTGCAAGCTAGTTTTGCTGGCCTAGTTGGGACATTCAAGCTGATCCCAAAACGCGACTGAGTCATTTAACGGTCTGTACAGCCACTTCTTAAAAATAAAACAGAAGTTCATAACCATAAAGAGCCCTTTAAAAGAGTAGTAGGCGGTGGTGTCTATTGTTCCGATCCGGGGTAGTACCACCACTTCCAAGTATACGTGATATTTCACTGTATACTTAGTCGCGTTTTAGGTTGGTTGCGGGTTCCAACTAGGTCAGCATAGTGGATGTGACCGCTACTTACAGTTATTATGCTTCCAGTTTAATATATGCTGTCATATGTCAAATCACAATAAGAAAAGCCTGTATAAGAGAATTACTTATGTGAAGGAAGGGAGAGAGTTGTATCGGGATCGTAGGAATTGGTGCTCGGTTGTTTGCCTATCCCTGTGATATTTGAGGCGTGGTTATAAAAAAAGTTTGAATACTTAAAGAGGTTTAACTGTACAATTTTGAGTACTAATATCATTTACTATACATGCATTAGTGTCTATTATTTCCGTGTATATTTCTAAATGTTAATTTAATATTTCACATAGACTTTATTCCATAAGAAATAGAGTTCAAATTCCTATGTTCAGCAACTTAGTACGTCTACTGTGTTTGGAGAATTTGTCGGAAACATCTTGGTATATTAGTTTCCTTATGTTTACTTACTATTTAAACTTCAACTATGTGAATTGAATTTGTATTTAAATTGGTAATTAGTGCAGTGTTGTTTGTGTTTGATAGTTGTTTGTGTACGGATGATATACAGGATGTTGTACTAAATAAACTATACTATTTAAATTTATATACTAATAGCTGTTCCCCGCGGTTTCACCCGCGTTTATAAACTGTAAACGCAATGTGAGTATATGACAGAAAAGAGGCCCTCATGGTCTATCATCAGGTACTCCTAGTTTTTAATATCATATCAACCCAGATGGACGAACGGTTAGCGATTGATTTGTTGCGCGTAAAGTCCCGGGTTCGATTCTCGAACGGAGAAAATATTTGTTTCATAGCTTTTATTTGTATAAAAAAAATTAAAATAAACGTAGCCTTATAAGTTACATAAGTTACTCCTTATTACATCAGCTACCTGCCAATAAAAGTCCCGTCAAAATCAGACCAGCCATTTCAGAGATTAGCCGGAACAAACAGACAGACAGACAGACAGTCAAAAATTGTAAAATTGTAATTTGTAATTTTGGTGTATGTAGGTACTGTATATATATTCATATACATGCAGTAAAAACGGTTATTTCAATATTATATATTATTTTTTTGCTTGTATGAAGAGAATTGTAAATGTGAAGGAAGCGAGGGAGTTGTGTCAGGATCGTGGCAAGTGGCGCTCCATTGTCTCTGCCTATATCTGTGGAAAAAAAGCAAAATAATGGGCACATACTTGTTATTGATCCGGGTATAGGCAGATAGTTGGTGGTCATTTTTTTATTGTGACGTGACATGACGGCACTCTGCCTGATGTTAAGCTGCCGATCCAGGTTAGAACCACAGCTTTCAAGTGAAGAGACCAAGAAGTGACTTAATTGAGTTTCAGTATAAGCTTTGCTGGTATAAGAGTTGCTGATTTCAACTAGACCGTCATATTGAAATGGACTACTACCTGCAGTTATTTAACTGTAGTAGCAGTCGCCTCCATTTATGATGCACACTCCAGCTTAACATTTGGCGTAGAGCTGACTTATGTCGAGCTATAAAAAAAAGTGATGTCGGGTCAGGACAGTGAAAAGTAGTGCCGTCTCTACGCGTCCCTGTGGGAATCAAGGCGTCACTTTGAGTCTGAATGATCATGTCTGTTCTTTCAAACATTACATTGTAGTACGGTGTTTCTAAAAAGAAAGGATGTTTGAGTTAAGCGCTTAACACACTGAGCGCGGGTGAGGTGTAGGTCAGAAGCGGGGAGCCAACAGCTTCAATGAAAATGAAAATGAAATTCATTTCCATTTGTCAAAAAGTTACGCGGTCGCTATTAGTGTTATTTGTCACTTTTATTTATTCGAACAATGAGAAAATGAACTGTTGATGAAAATGAACATAGATTCTTTGTGTGTCGCACGATCGCACGAGTTTTAATTTTGAAGCTCAATAATGGAGTCCAACTATCAAAACGAAACCCATTCTCATTGAGTTACGCAGTCGGCCCGCGGGTCAGGCGCGGGTCGGAATAGATATGTATAGATTTTTAACAATTTATATATATAGCAACACATATAACAATCACGTGTATGTACGAGTATGGTATGTCAGCGTCTGACCTGTCGTCGACCCGAGCCTGACCTGCACCTGCGCCGTGTGATGGTAAGTGACCTAAGGTACGATACGTCTTTACGATCCATCCTTTCAAACTAATCGAATCAACGAATCGATGGTGTATGTCTATATCGTTAATCGAAGACGATATCGGACGATATCATAACTAGCCTACGCAATCTTGAATATTGTAACGATAAATTGGTAATATAACTAACCATTGTGATCGGCGATTCTATTGCAACGATCACGTGCTTCGTGTGTTGCTGCATTTTTGAAGGCGATCGATCGCCACGATTTCGAAGCGATCTTCGATATCAGAGATTAACTAACCCATGCAATCTTTATTATCGTAATGACAAATCGATAGTGTATGGATCAACATTACGATCGGTGATTCTATAGCAACGACCAATCGTTTAGAGTTTTGCTGCATTTTTGAAGGCGATCGATCCTCAAGATTTTCTTCAGATTGATCGAAGCGACGAATCGTACCGTATATGGGGTCCACTAATGAACAGCGCGTCTCAAGCGATGGAACACGACCCGACCCGTACCCGTCCTCAGTGTGTATTGCGCTTTAGTATAAAAATGTCGGCAACGTAAATGTCTACGAATACATATTTGTATTTGCAAAGCAATCTGCCTAATGTGGAGTATTTTCCATTATAACAATAAACAATGTCAAGGTTCACCATTTTTGTTGTTCAACTCTTACTAAAATGGCGGCGTCATTGTCCAAATTGAACAATACGCCTAAACATACATAATAATATGTTGTTTACATAACTTTGTTGGTATTAATATTATAACATACTAGTTGTATGTAACTAGGGATGTTATTGAGCTCCGTAACCGTAACCGAAACAATCGGATGTCCGAAATAAAACTTTATCCGTAATCAAATCCTCTTAGATTTTGCGCGAACATCGATTAATGACCACGATGGCTGCAAAGCTCTCGAAACGTCGGAATAATAAAAATATATAAAATCAAAACCAAAATAATCGCGATTGTAAGCCGCATAAAATTTGTTTAATTCGTAATCAAATCCGTTATAAAAGTTTCGGATAATTTCCGATAGGGGCAGAGACTAGATGAAACATTTTATGACAGGCTTTTACTCTTAAAATTCCTTAAAAATCTAATATCTGTAACCAAAATTATCCGAAACTATCGGATGTTATTATCCGAAATAGTATCCGTATCCGAGATTCTATATCCATAACATCCCCAGTGTCGACCTTGTTTTTATTAAGACGCGACATCTGACCTTGACTTGCCAGATGGTAAGTAAGGGGTGTGTTTACAAAAGTGTTGACGACTAAAAAATATGATTCGGTTATTCACTGTCTAATGTTTTTTTGTGGCTGAATTGCGGTCCATGCATGGAGGCGAATGCTACTACATTTAAACTGCAACTATACAGGCTTAGTAAAGACTTGCCAAGGTTTTAAGATGGAGAATATGTATTCCATAGGACTGCATACATATCTTCTTAAAGCATTTCACTTGTGGTTTGTACGTCAGAGAAACATGCCGACTGTACTAACCTAAATACTCATTGAGTAAGACAGAATTTCGTGAAGAGAAATTTGATTGTAAAACCTAGTATTGTAAAATAGACTAGAACTTATTTGAGATAAGAACTTAATTCGCCTGTAATGTAACATTACAGATTCGGTTTTAAGCACTACGTTACAATACTGCTTACCTGACTGACCTGTAATGTAACATTTCAGATTTAATTTGGAGCGGCCATTTGTAATTTGTAAGATTATTTTACAAGTTGTATCAAAATAATACAGATTGTATCTTTACAGATTGTAGATTGTATCACTGTAATGCTCGGTTGTCCTTCCTTACTGATGTCAATGTATTTTTTGTAATTTGTGAGGGAGCACCTTTATATTAAGGAGTTAGTTTCTGGTAATCCTATTTGAGTACATGTAACCTAATATAAAGTAGTTAAGTTAAGGATGTAGGTGCAATTCCGATGTGTGAGACCTTGATAATCAGTCACTTATCTAGGTTTAAAATAATAACCTACTTACTTTTTACTATTTTCGTTCCAAAGGACATCATTCATTATGGGGTTTTATGTAATACTTTTGTAATGTCCAATGATGTAAAAATATATACATATAAATGGTAGTTTCGATACTTGTATTGATAAAACTAATAACAATTTTGCTTTTAATTGCTGTGCAATTGAGTTATTTGGATAATAATAATTTGTCCGACATAGTGACGGCGGCTGAGGCAGCCGTGATCAAACTCGGTTTTCTCAGTCGTCGTCACTCTTGGACCTCCTCTTGCTTATCATCCGGGGCGAAGTCAGATGTCGTTTCACAATAAAAAATAACATATGGATTTTGTATCATCTGTCAATCACAAAGACATGTCATATTAACAGTTCTCCTTTAAAGTGTCCTTAGTATAGTTTGATCATTTTTCACACCTAATAATATATTTCAATTACATTTTAATCTTCGTACATCAAACTATTTTAAAATGTATATGCAACTGTTAATACAATTAATCCCAAGTCCTTATACAAAAGGAATAATGTCTTTTCTCAGAAAAAAAAAACTGTCCAATATATTAAATTAACAAATAGATTTAGACAAAAAAGGAAGTATAAAAAAGATCGCTTTGGTTTTTTTAAAGTGTAAGTCATTTGCGCCCTTCGAAAAGCGTTAAGGCCGGAATAATCGTGAGCCACGTAATGTCCGGGTGAATCAAATTAATAGGAATTTCCAATAGAAACCCTCGATAAAGAATAGCTTCATTAAGGTTTAGGAACGTACTGCTATACCTACACAATGCGACCCTTTAATACTTAAATCAATATTATTGATAAAAGAACTATAAAAACGACGTTCAAAAATTATATTAATAAAAATAAAGTTTAGATATTTACTAAGAAATAATTAATTTATACTTTTTTCAATGCTGTATTTATTACCGAACTATGAATTTTGTGGCCTAAATTATAACACCTGACCCCCTAGCACGATAAAAAGCAAGAAGCAAGATAAAAAACTTCAAGGAATATTATTGTAACTCATTTTAAATAATTTAATATATTAGGTCGGCTAGTGCCCATAACCATAGAGCTTGTATGAAGAGAATTGTGATTGTAAAGGAAGCGAGGGCAGTTGTGTCAGGATCGTGGCAAGTGGCGCTCCATTGTTTCAGCCTATCCCTGTGGGAAAATAGCGTAATAATTTAATTTGATTTAGTAATAAGGTCGGCACATCAAAATGTTTAAAAAAATATTGTTATAGTTTTCAACTTTGTTTTGTGTGAAGTTTTACAGAACCTTAAAATGTCTTTTTTGGTCATTTTGATGCAATGTTCTGTTAAGTTATTTAACATTAGTTGCAATGATATTCCTTGCAGGTCTTTACCTTGCTTCTTCCACCTAGCACGGCACATCAGCATGTTAGCCTAGAGTGCGGTCTATAAATAGCAGCTGTATCCCATTTAGAAGTGGTAGGCAGACTGTTGGTGGTCTTTTGCCCAAACTTTCAAGTGTACAGACCGTGAAAAATTTGATACTTCGCACCAATGATATTAAGTAAAATAAGGTAGATACGTTATATACACCAGTTTTAATGTTCGCAAATAGCACGAGTTTGAACGATTAACCACGACTAGGCATACACAAAAGTGGAAGTAGGAATGATAGTTATTGAGAGCGAAAAAAGAAATCATTGCTTTGCACATAAATATCACGAAATTAATGCACGAAAATTATACGGAAAAAATAAAGGTCTTATTTTTCGAGATGAAATAAGTTCACCCCAAGTTTTTGGATGAAGGGGATGGATATTGGGTCGATGTAATAGCTGCGACAATCCACAATGATATATTTCTAATAATCATTCTCTGTTGAATATAAAAGTTGAAACTTTTGTAATAAGAATCTAATTAAATAAGTTTTTGTTCTAGCGACAATTTCTCATTAGTGTCTATTTGAAGTTGTACTGGGAATTTCATTCTTAAATACGAATATAACTTCATATCTACCTTGTTATAATACTCGTATAGAAAAGTTTTATGATTAGGAGTTTTAAGTATGAAGTTGGTTATGAAAGGCTAAAGTTGACTAAAAAGTCACATCTTAGGTGGCATGTCTTTATAGTGTTTATATTTATATATACACTTTTTAGTGTATATGTTTATACAGGAACGTATTTATCTAATGGACCTAGAAATCATAATATTTATTAGATTCATTATTAACCCCCGAATCAAAAAGAGAGGTGTTATAGGTATGACTTGTCTGTGTATCTGTTTCTGTCTGTGGCATCGTAGCTTCTAAACGAATGTACCGATTACAATGCGTTTTTTTTAATCACCCATGTATACGCATACATGGGTGTTTCAACTGGTACCGCTGAGCTACTCTGATGATGGAGCTCGAAGGTAGGAGACGAAATCCTCGATGACTTTACTACGTTTGAACTCATTAATTTCGTCTCGACCGTAGGACACTAAGCGTAGATGAGTAGGTACGATGAAAGAAAATATTCTGGATTTGAAGGATCTGATCATGGATCCTCTCAGATCAGCAAATCAACAAGATATAGAACTATAGTGCTTTAAATAAAATTGTTACTCATTATGAGCATTTAGCTCATAAAAATAATTTCAGGTTTGAAATGGAATACATCCTTTAGCAGGAAACTAACATAAACCTAATTAGTGGGAGATAATGTCTGTGGTCTGCTGAACAGAACTAAAATACAGTTAGTTTTATTAATGAGTGGGAAATCAATCAATCAATCAAACTGTCACGCCTTCTCCCCAGAGGGATAAGCAGAGACAATAGAGCGCCACTTGCCACGATCCTTACACAACTCCCTTGCTTCCTTCACGTCCACAATTCTCTTCATACAGGCTCTGTGTTTATAGGCACTAGGCAACCCAACCTTTCTTAGGACATCCCCTCTCAATATCAGGTGGTCACAATAAAAACTAATATAAAAAAACATTTGACAAAGTTGACATTTCATTCTCAAAAATGTACATTAATTATTATGTTGCGTTGCAATTGAAACTGTTGACATATTGCGTGACACATTTAATTAATATTTCGTTTATTCAACAATTTGCAATTCTTGTAACAGCTAATTGGATACAATTGGCGATTATGGAATTGTATAATCGCCAAAGAACTGGAGTTACCGACATAGCTCGTAGGATTTGCGAGCTGAAGTGGCAATGGGCTGGCCACATCGCTCGAAAAACCGACAATCGATGGGGAAGATAGGTTCTAGAGTGGAGAGACGCATAGTGAAAGTCACGAATGACCGGCGGATGCAACTGGCTTCTTGTCGTTCGAAATGGCGTTCTAAGGGGGAGGCCTATGTTCAGCAGTGGACGCCTTTAGGCTGATGATGATGATGTATAGTTGTTTTTTTATTATATTATTTATAACAATAGTACGACGACAGGCGTGGACGAACGGTTTAGCGACTGGTTTGTTGCGCGTAAAGTCCCGGGTTCGATCCCCGGTCGGAGCAAATATTTGTTTCATAGCTTTTATTTGTAATATTTAATAGTATAAAATATTGCAAATATTTGTTAATAAAAAAAAAGGGTCTGGTTATCAAAGAGTGGTAGCCAGTCTGCCGATCCGGGGTAGTACCACCACTTACAAGTATCAGACCGTGAAGTTATTTGGTCACGTTTCGGGATCAGCTTGTAAGTTGCCGGTTCCATCTAGGCCGGCATAGTGGATGTGATTGCTACTCACAGTTATTGAATTGTAGTAGCAGTGACATTCATTAATGGACCACACTTTTGCTTAACATCAAGCGGGGTGCTGTCATATGTCAAGTCACAATAAAAAAAAGTAAATATCCCGGCAGACGAAAAGAACGCTGACTTTTGCAGTTAAATAACTGCAAGTAGCAGTTACCTCCACTATGCCGGCCCAGTTTTAACCGGCAACTTACAAGCTGATCCTGAAACGCGACTCACTTCACGGTACTTAAAAGTCTGCTGGGCATCACTGCCTACCACTCTTTAAACCTTGTATTAAACCAACTTAAGAACTATACAATCTTTTGATTCTCAGTGAAAGTACATTCATTCATAAGTACCGTTAGTTTGACCTAGCCCATCGTGGAAGTAAGGCACATTAAAATCTGTATATACTCGTTGTTTAATAAATATCGTTTTTAAGAGTGGTAAGAAGACTGTTGATAGTTCTAACTAGGATGGTACAGTGGATGCGACTGCTACTTGCAGTAGTAGCAATCGTACCTTCATGGTACGCAGTACAAATTAATCACGCAGAGTTTTCATATGTCGAGTAAAATGAGTCGTGTTTTAGGAAAAAACCTTCATAAATAAAGATGAATAATGTTTTCGCCACTTTTGACGACAAGCGTGGCGGACTGGTTATCACACCACACGCTTAAAGTCCCGGGTTCGGTTCCTGGTCGGAGGAAATATGTGTTTCGTAGATTTTATTTAATATTCCGATTAAATATTACAAATTTGTTAATAAAAAAGAAGAGGCGGATATTTGTTCCGGGTCTGGTTTTCAAAGAGGCGAACGTGGTGTAGTGGCAATGCAATGGCTACGTAAGCCGAGTGGCACGGGTTCGAAACTACTCACCGGTACCAATGTATCATTGATATATGTACCTACTTTGGTTGTCCTGTATCTATGATACAAGCACTTTAGTAGCTTAGTATAGAAATGTATAATAAAAAAAATAATAAAAAAAGTGTGGTAGGCAGTAGTACACAGTCGGAGTAGTGTCAGTGTAGTGTTAAAACCAGGCAGGGTGCTGTCAGATGTCGAGTCACAATATTATTTTATTTTTCTAATATGACTCGACATCTGACATCGATCGATGGTAAGCAAGAGCAGATCCAAGAGTGCCGACGATTGTCAAAACCGAGTATTGACGTTTGCCCCAGTCGCCGTCACTATGCCGGCCAAAGATCCAGGCACAACACTAGCTTCCTTATCTACAATTCCCTTCTAATTTATAAAGTAACGAATAAAAGACCACTTTCTTTTAATAAAAGCAGGTGCTTCGCCATAGAGTTAAATTACAAGCTTAAATGGGAGAAAATTAAATTTAAAATGCAACTAACCAGATGAATAGCAAGCAGACTATGGCATTGCGACGTTGTAATTGACTCTAATTGACATCTTTTAAAATAGACGGCTCGGTTAAATCTTTACTCTTATTTATTTATTTATTGTGGTTCCACATATTTATGGCGAAACACGTGTGGTGTTCTAGATAACTCCAACATATGATGATGGAGTGCTCTAAGGAGAGGGAAGCTCTGGTGCAGGAATTTAAACTGAATGTAGCTTTTTTTTTTATTGTGACTCGACATATGACAGCACCTCGCTTGATGTTAAGCTGAAGTGTGGTCCATGATTGGATGTCACTGCTACTACAATTCAATGACTGTAAGTAGCAATCACATCCACTATGCCGGCCTAGTTAGAATTGGGGGTCCATGAAGAGGTTAAAAATACTTCGCTTGATCGCTACTTAAAACATCGCGGTCTCGAATAGTGCCAATAGTATCTTGTTAACACCTTCACGCGTGCGTAGTCTAAGACAATCCTGCCCCCTACCACGGCAATCCAAGAAGCAAGATAAAGAACTGCAAGGAATGATATTCATTTTAAAATAACGTGTTGGGCCACCACATCAAAATGTTTATTAACAATATTTATTAAAATTTTCAACGTTGTTTTGTATAGTTTTACAGAACGTTTAAATATATTTTTCGATACACTGTTCTAGTGAGTTATCTAAAATGAGATGGAATGATATTCTTTGCAAGTCTTTATCTTGGTTCTTGGATTGCCGTGCTAGGGGGGCGGTAATTTAACTTACTTATAGAAAAGAAGCAGTAGCCACCGTCTCATTAATTTTATCTTATGTAAAACACTATACCCTAAACTTGACCGCTTTCGAAATATTGACATTTTTTTGTTTCTTTTTTTAAAAAATTGCCAATTTTTTGTCTATTGTGCTACTTTTTAACCTGTAACACTGTATATATAGAATTAAAATACAAATACAAGTCTTGCGGTCGAATAACCCAGACGCAATTATTCGTTGGTAAAATAAATTAAAGTATTTGCATTTTGGTTAAGTAAAACAGATTGTTTTAGTAGTTCCAAAGTTAAGGCGAACCCTTGTGTATATTTAATTGAAATCAAATGAGAAATTATTCATATTGGACAAACTTTACTGAAACTCAAGTTTGACATTAATTTTTCTATTAAAGTTTCTTCAATTACTTAATAATGTTTATTATAGTGTTTTGACGCTACGTCCTCGATGAATCCAGAAAGATTACCGGTAGGTACCGGTGGGTGGCCTCGAACTCGTGCTCTCGGTTTGCGTAACCATTGCACTGCCACTACACGGTCGCCTTAAATAAATAAATAGAATAAAAATAAAAGAATTATTGTGATCGAAAATGACAATGCTTTTTTAATGAAAATGAATTGTTATAAATTTTAGTGCGATCATAAAAAAGGTCGGCACAGTGTAAAAGCAGATTGTTAAATGTATTAAAAATCAGCTGTTAAGAGTATAGGTCGTTACTTAACCTCACTTTGAGTAAACTTCTAAAAACACTAATCTCAGAATGCCCAAATACACCACATTTTCGGTAAGAGTTTAATAAGATTAAGATTAGATTGGTGAATACTATTTTCACCTTTTTACATCCAGATCCAAGATCTTCATTGGCTTCCGAAAGAAGACCATAAAGAATCCGACAATCATGACGTCAATTCACATCAACATTCACTTGGTTTTCAATCAATCAAATTGTCACGCCTTTTCCCCATGGGGATAGGCATAGACAATATAGCGCCACTTGCCACGATCCTGACACAACTCCCTCGCTTCCTTCACATCCACAATTCTCTTTATTCAAGCTCTAACCCAGCTTTCTTGAGGATGTCTCGTATTTGATCGGAAAACACTCTCTCCTGGACCTGCCTTGTTTAAACGCGTCCATCCACAACAGATTTATAAATTACTTTCGTCAATTACTATTACTACAGTCTCTCCGTGACCACGATGGCTGCAAAGCTCTCGAAACGTCGGAATAATAAAAAAATGTAAAATCAATAACCAAAATAAACGCAATAGTAACCCGCATAAAAATTGTTTAATTCAATAATCAATGTTCGCGCAAAATTTAAGAAAATACTACTTTCGTCAAATACTACTTTCACTCATCCTTTCCATGTGCCCAAACCATCGAAGCATCCCTTTGTCAATCCTAGTCACTAGATCTTCTTTCAAATCACTTGGTTTTCTATATTATTATTATACCTATTACATGATATAATGGGTCATCGATATTAGTAATGACCTCTAATTATTATGGAGTTGGAATAGGGGATGGATACGAAGCGATCCAATAGTTTGTGTTGTAGTAATGATTATTATTTAGGTCGTTTAGAATAATGATATGTAATTAATTCCAACGCACGTGTATTGCATAATTAATAGTCATTGAGGCGAGTTCCCTTTCATCGGACACGCCATATATCTTGTTTGCTATGTTCTCGGATCTGTATCCTGTTCGTGGAAGCTGGTTTGAAAATACAAACAAAGGCGACCGTGGTGTAGTAGTAATGCAATGGTTGCCCAAACCGAGAGCACAAGTTCGAAACCACCCACCTGTACCAATGTATCTTTGATATAAATGTACTTTGGTTGTCCTGTTTCTATGATACCAAGCACTTTAGTACGTTAGTATGGAAATGTTAAAAAAATGGTGACTAATTTACATTCTTTATATCTCCCTCTCCAGGGTGAGGTTCAAGGGCGTTGACGAGTGAAAAAAAAAGACTAAATTAACAGTTTTTTTTATCAAATTGTGACTCGACATATGACAGCACCCCGCTTGATGTTAAGCTGGAATGTGGTCCATGAATTGATGTCACTGCTACTACAATTCAATAACTGTGAGTAGCAGTCACATCCACTATGTCGGCTTAGTTGGAACTTACAAGCTGATCCCGAAACGCGACTAAATCACTTCACGGTCTGTAAACTTGTAAGTTGTGGTACTGCCCCGGATCGGCAGACTGGGTACCACTGCCTACCACTCTTTGATAACTAGACCTGAAGAAAATATTCATTTTTTTTAATAACAAATATTTGCAATATTTAACATATTTATAAAATATTACAATAAAAGCTATGAAACAAATATTTGCTCCGACCGGGAATCGAACCCGGGACTTAACGCGCAACAAACCAATCGCTAACCGTCCGTCCACGTCTGTATCTTCATACAAGCTTTACAATTGTTATTATTTACATTGACATTTCTATATTAGTCATCACTGGTTTCTATACGAGTATCCTTTAATGTTAATTCCCATTTTTCTTTCTCTTACAGATGCAGATCAGCTTAATCAATGAAAGCATCAATTCAGAAATAAAAAGGTATTTATAAAACTATTCGCCAGTACTTACTATGTTAATTGCTGCGTCATCTGACACCGACTTGCCTGATAGCAAGGCGCCTACGACTGAAATAAACCGAGAAAAGAGAAGCACCTTCGGCCGGCATAGTGGCGGCGACTGGGGCAGCCGTAAAGATTCCGTTTTCGCAGTCGTCGGCACTCTTGGACCTCTTCTTGCTTACCATCAGGCGGGTCGAGGTCAGATGTACTATTAAAAAGTACTATTTCTAACAACAGGCTTTTACCTTTCATATTGTAATATATTTTATTACATTTCTATATTAAGCTACTAAAGTGCTTGTACCATAGAAACAAGACGACTAAAGTACATATAACAACACATACAGATACATCGATACCGGCAAGTTTTGAACCCGTGCTCTCGGTTTGCGTGACCATTGGACTACCACTACACCATGGTCGCCTTTTATGTCACTTCTCACTTCCTTCTCATCCACAATCATCTTTTTTTTATTGTGACACGACATCTGACCTCGACCCGCCTGATAATAAGCAAGAGGAGGTCCAAGAGTGTCGACGACTGAAAAAACCGAGTCAGTTCCCGGCTATCTCAGCCGCCGTCATTATGCCGGCCTAAGGTGCTTCTTCACGCATCGCTTGAAGGATCCAAGGTCATAGGATGGAGAGCTATGGGCTGGCAAAGCATTCCACTTGTCAATTGTTCTACAAAGAAAAGACGCGCCGAACTTTTTAGTTCGGCTGCCGATTCGGTCAATAGAATGCGGATGCTTTCCCCGACCTGTGCGTATTACGGGTATTACGGGTGTGAAAGGACGAGGTAGGAACAAGGTTAAAGAGCTCTTCGGAACATTCTCCGTGGTATAGGCGATAGAGGACGCACAGAGCCGAGCCGAGCATCTTTATACATTTAACTGTAGTAGCAGTCGTTTCCGGATCACTTTGTAAGTTGCTGGTTTCAACTAGGCTGGATTGTGGAAATGACTGCTGCTTACAGTTATTTAACTGAAAGTAGCAGTTACCTCCATCCTTGGACCGCACTCAAGCCTAACATCATGCGAGGTGCTGTCATATGTCAAGTCACAATACTAAATATAAATAAAATTAAAAAAGAAATAGTCTAATATAGTTTGTTATTATATAATTTTTAAATAACTAGGAAATCGCACGTGCAGAAACCAGCAAGAATATTGCTGAATTTAAATTCGAGTATACAACGTAATCGTTCTCAGAAACAAGCTTTTGTTGTCCAGTCAGTTAAAACAGTTACAACCACAGACCATTTAATATTTTACAAAATAGTAGTGTAAGCATAGAATAATATTTAATTTTTTTTTATATTTTTTTTATTGTGACTCGTCATATGACAGCACCCCGCTTGATGTTAAGCCAATGTGTGGTTGGTCCATGAATAAATGTCACTGCTAATACAATTCAATAACTGTGAGTAGCAATCACATCCACTATGCCGGCCTAGATGGAACCGGCAACTTACAAGCTGATCCCGAAACGTGACCAAATCACTTCACGGTCTGTATACTTGTAAGTGGTGGTACTACCCCGGATCGGCAGACTGGGTACCACTGCCTACCACTCTTTGAAATAAATTGTAGTGTTTATTTTATTATGGCTCGAAATATGACAGCACTACAGTTAAATATTTGCATGTTCAAAGAGTGGTAGGGAGTGGTACCCAGTCTGCCGATCCGGGGTAGTACCACCACTTACGAGTATACAGATTTGGTCACGTTTCGGGATCAGCTTGTAAGTTGCCGGTTCCATCTAGGCCGGCATAGTGAATGTGATTGCTACTCACAGTTATTGAATTGTAGTAGCAGTGACATTCATTCATGGACCACACTTTGGCTTAACATCAAGCGGGGTGCTGTCATATGTCGAGTCACAATTAAAAAATATATGTAAAAGTCACGTCCACTATGACGGTCTATTGGAAACTGGCAACTTTTAAGATGATCCTTAAACGCGACTTAGTTACTTAACGGTCTGTATACTTATAGGCGTTTGTACTGTCCCGGTCTTACCACTTTCACGAGTACAATCATCTGGATCTCCTATAATATCCTATAATATCTCATGTCCGCAGCATCACAAACAATGTGATATTTCAAAGGAATTCAATGTTTTCAACTCACCAGACAGAAAGAAGAAAGTTAAAGAGCAAAGACGAAAGGCTATTGAACGTTTTAGGTACATGATTTTAGGTACCTATGATTTGGAAGTCCATTTTGTGAATCTCTTTTCAAACATTTATTTTTATCATACGGCTTAAAGTTTGCCGGTTCTAAGTGGGCTGGCATAGTAGATGCGACTGGTACTTGCAGTTTATAAACTGTATTACCAGTCGCCTTTATTCATGGACCGCAGTTTAGCGAAACAAATAAAGAATAACCTTGATTTATCCCACTTTAAAATGCGCTGTTTGCATATTTAGAAAATTTTAACATAGAAATAACATGTTATCTTTCACAACACTAAATATTTCCCGGCCTATCCCCTGAGGAGATATAAAACAGAAATCGACGAGATCACAAAGGAGAATTCTTTATGCCCATAAATAAATACCACAGACAATCCGAATTGCTGAAGCTGCACTCGGCTTAGGTTTGTTACGACCGACGTTCTCGGCCCATATGTCATTCATGAATTATCACGCCCTAATTTCGACCATAAAAACGAAAGGAAGATTGACAAAAGAAATTTATCAATATTATGTGGATTGATGCGTTAATAGAGGCAGACTCAGGAGGGTTCAGGTTAGTTCTCCGACTAAAACGGAGACATCCTTAAGAAAGCTAAGTTGCCCAGTGACTATAAGCATAGAGCTTGTATGAAGGAATGGCGGACGTGAGTGAAGCAAGGAAGTTGTGTCAGGATTGTGATAAGTGGCGCTCCATTGTTCCTGCCTATCCCGGTGGGAAAAAACAAGTGGCAATTTGATTGATTGATTGAATTTACACCAAATTGGAGACATCCTCAAGAACGCTGAGTTGACTAGTGAACATGACCATAAAGCTTGTATGAAGAGAATTGGTAATGTGAGGGAAGCGAGGGAGAATCCAAGAAGTTGTGCCAGGATTGTGACAATTTGATTGATTGATTTAATTGAATTTCTACAAGGGTAGGCAAATATATCCTGCGGGTAAAGCTTTGCGCTTAATAAAATTATATCTAAAGAACACTGTTACCAATATATAAAATGGTTTATAGTGCTAAATTTGATGGTTATTGTATTGTATCTAAAAGTATTGTATTAACTTAAAAATATTTATTCAGTTTATTCCAAGACAAACTTCTTTAAAAGGAAACCTATAGGTCTGTAAGATCTCGTTACAGGTGACCCGAAATTCAATGCTCAGTCAAAACAAAGCAAAGATTCATTAATAAAACAACGAATAAATAACGATAAATATAATGATCACAATCAGACTCTGAACAAAAATCCGTTTCTATGAAACCAATATTTGGTTTGACCGGGAATCGAACCCGGGATTTTACGCGTGACAAACACAACGCCTATCGTTAAGGGCTGCCTATTTTTAGTTTTCTTCTAAATAATAATATTCTTACTTTTTGAACGTAAATATTTATTTACAAATCGTTCGTCCCATAAAGCGAATTAAATGTACCTAAAACGTTCAATAGCCTTTCGTCTTTGCTCTTTTACTTTCTTCTTTCTGTCTGGTGAGTTGAAAACATTGAATTCCTTTGAAATATCACATTGTTTGTGATGCTGCGGACATGAGATATTATAGGAGACTAAATTGAATTGGACAACTAATCCCACAACTAGGGTTAATTTTATGGCATATTTTTACATATATTTATTAATAGCTGGGAGTGTGGTCCATGAATTGATGTCACTGCTACAAGTATTCAATAACTGTAAGTAGCAGTCACATCCACTATGCCGGCCTAGTTGGAACCGGCAACTTAACTATCTAAGATCATCAGAGTGGGTACCCCTGCCTAACACTCTTCGATAACAGACCCGAAGCAAATATACGCTTCTTTTTTCGATTAACAAATATAGCTCTTAGGTAAGTAAACAATTTTTTGCTCCGACCGGGAATCGAACCCGGGATTTTAACCAATCGCTGGACAATCTGCCACGCCTGTCGTGAAATACGAGTATTTACATTTTATTACTTATTTCTGGCCAGCATTGGTAACAGCGACTGAGACAGGCGTAGTATGAAACGGTATTGTCAGTCATCGGCGCTTTTTACCCCCTCCCCTTGTCTTACAAAACAAATTTAATAACTTTATTATTGTAGCTTAACATATAACAGCACCCCGTTTGATGTTAACTATCTTGCGATGAAATAGAGGCGACTACTACTACAGTTAAATAATCGAATCCACTATGCCGGCCTAGTTAGAACTGGACACTCTTAAGCCGATCCTTAAGCGCACTTTACGGTCTGTACACTTAAAACGTTTTACTTTTGTCGACAGGCGTGGCACACTAGTTTGTTACGCGTAAAGTCCCGAGTTCGATTCCCGGTCGGAGCAAATATTTGTTTCAGTTTTTATTTGCAATATTTAATAATTTATTAAATATGTCGTCACAATGAAAAAAAGTAAATAATAAAATAATGCGGTTTTAAAATAATAACAAATTTTATGCGGTTTACTATCGCGTTTACAATTTTTTAATATTATCCGACGTTTCGAGAGCTTTGCCACATAAAATTTGTTTAATTCATTAATCAATGTTTTCGTAAAATCTAAAAAAATACTACAAACAATATATTTAGGGAAAAACAAAATCTCTAAATAACATATAAAAAGCCGTCAAATTCAATAAGAGATCAATTTCACAACAATGTCCCAGCTGCTGAATAAATTGAATTCACAATAGTGAATTGTATACATCTCGATAAAGCGTTACAAGTTTACATAAGCCACTGTGTGTGTATATGTAATTTATATCTATTTCAATTGCAACATTGTTTATATTTTATTACATTTTTTGCACTGAAAAATCACCGAAAATGACTCCCAAAGGTTAACCGTCACTCTTGGACCTCCTCTTGTTTATCATCAGGCGGGACGAGGTCAGATGTCGTGTCACGATAAAAAAAAGTTTGTAGTTAATTATCAACTCAAACTGTCACGCCTTTTCCCCATGGGGATAGGCAGAGACAATGGAGCGCCACTTACCACGATCCTTACACAACTCCATTGCTTCCTTCACATCCACAATTCTCTTCTTACAGGCTCTGTGGTTAATTATGTGCAATAAAAAACTCTAGTAGTTATAAAATACCTGTCAATAAAAGGTCTTTTTAACTATTAATCATTATCATTACTTGACCACTGATTTTTTTTTCAATAATGTTTCTGACAATGTTGAATCGGAGACATCCTCATGAAAACTGGCTTGCATAGTGCCCATAACCGTAGAGATTGTATGAAGAGAATTATGAATGTAAGGAAAGCGAGAGAGTTGTGTCAGGATCGTGGCAAGTGGCGCTTTATTGTCTCTACCTGTCCCAGTAGGAAAAATGTGGGACATTTTGAATGATTGTTTGCGTGCTAGCAGCATCGAGCAGCAGCAGTCATTCTATACGTGTTAATTTAAATTAGTTCAAGTTACCTAAGCATTAAAGTTAAACTTGTCCCTCATTTCTTATCATTCCAAATATAGTTGTAGGGGATCAAAGAAATGTATCAATTACATAGAAAAATACTAGGCTATCATATAACATAGAAAAGGGCTTCCTAATTTTTGTTTTTTAGAGTAGAAAATTAGATTAAAATAGTCGTAAAAAGACGAGAAGTTAAGTTATATTTAGAATTATATTGCAGTGGCTTGGCTTAGTAGACATAGGTACTTATAACAATATTTATTCACAGTTTAAAATGAACTACAAATAGGTAAAGACCACACACGGAGGGATTATGACATTTTATTTCTCATAATTTACTTGAATTCTTACTTCTTTGGGGGAAGCGAGAGAGTCTGTATCCTTTACTTTATTTGTAATCGTTACATGCACTCCTTAATGTCCGCATTCATGCTTGTTCTGCAATACCCAGTATTCACTTTCATACTTTAATGTAAGAACAAGCATTAGATTGTTGTTGCAAATCAAATCAAATTGTCACGCCTTTTTCCCACAGTGATAGGCATAGACAATGGAGCGGTACTTGCCACAATTCTAACACAACTCCCTCGCTTCCCTCACATCCACAATTCTCTTGAAACAAGCTCTGTGGTTATGGCCACTAGGCAACCCAGTCCTGTGTTATGTATAAATAATAATAGAAATATAATTATAAATTATACTTAAGGAAATTCTTATATTCCTCTATAATAAGAGTGGTAGGCAGACAGTCGATGAAGTGAACAGATCATAAAGTGACTTAGTTGCGTTTCAGGATCAGCTAGCAAGTTGCCGAGTCCAAGTAGGCCGACATACTTGCTTGGATACGACTGCTACTTGCAGTTACTAAACTGAAGTATTAGTCTCCTCTAATAGGTTCTTGTGACAGGATCGTAGAAAATTAAGGAGTGAAATTAATATTGATTCATTACCTGCACTCTAGCCGAATATCAGGCGGGTACTGTCATATGTCGAGTGACAATAAAAAAACATTATATTATACATATAATAAATAAACTCTGTTACTGGGATTAAGATAAAGCCTTTTTATACTTCATCTAAAAATAATACAAGAGTGACAATTTAAATGGTGATCTTTAGTGTCCGAGGTTCTCATCCCTCCATCATCTCTGAAAGGGAAATTCCTTCAGCAGGGATAAACTTGTCGAGTGTTACAATGAACTCCGTTTTCAGTAATGTGTCAGATATCTTTCAATAGGTTTTCACAGATATTTCAGGCTTTTCTGTATGAAAAACTATTTTATTCTTCCCTATTTCATGTGTTATTTTGGATATGTTATTTCTTATTTTTGTGGTAATTATTCTTAGCATTTTATTAGATTTTGCGCGAAGAATTATTAAAATAACAAATTTAATGCGGATTACTATCGCGGTACTATACAGGACAACAAAAGTACATATAACAAAGATACATTGGTACCGGCAAGTGGTATTGAACTCGTGCTCTTGGTTTGCGAAACCATTGCCCTACCACTATACCACGGTCGCTTTACATACACAATTCTCTTCATTCAAGTTACAGGCATTCCTGGATTCCTGCTTTTAGACTAAATTAATACCTCAGTGATAAGTAACGGACAGCATTATCAAAGGACAAACACCAGCCAATCTTATCAGCTAAATTGTTTGCAGTCTTTGTCATAAAATAATATTGGTAACGAAAATAATCTACGTTATTATCGCATAGGTAAATGTTTTTAAAAATTTGTCAAAGCGATAACGTAAAGTAATATTTACTTTGAATTATTTACTTTCTTTAGAATTACATTTGTTGTAGAATTATGAAACAGAATATTTAAATAAGAAATAGAATATTGTCTATGTCTTTCTAGACTTTATTTCTAAAAAAAAATGGTGGTCAGCAGTGGTACCCACCTAGTTTGCCGATCCGGCATAGTACCACCACTTTCATGTAATATACTGATAAGAATTTTTCAAGAAATTTTTTTTTTAATTTTTTAAGAATTTTTCAAGAAAAAAAAAATGATCGTGAAGTGACTTAGTCGCGTTTCGGGATCAGCTTGTAAATAGCTGGATCCAACTAGGCCATTATAGTGGATGCGACTGCTACTTGCAGTTATTTAACTTTAGTAGCAGTCGCCACCATTTATAAACTGCACACTAGTCTAACACAAGCGGTGTGAAACAAAATGAATATTATAAACGATTTATTAATTAGAAGTAATTATAGCGCAACAAAATTGGAACTCAATTTAAAAACTTTTAAACAATAAAATTGTTTTTTTTGTTTCATAATTTTACTCATCCTAACTTAATTGCCTTCCTCTTTCTAACTTTGGTCGGGATCAAATGTTTTTTTATTGCTTCCTTTGTTACAGCGTGATCTAAATTAATTAGCGGAATCGAGCAACTCTTTTATTACTGGGTGTTATGTTATTAATGAGGTATATATATATAATGAGGTATATATACGTGGCAAAGGCTCACTCGTTTTGCGTGAGGTGATTCGAGCTTACTAAAACTGCAGCTACCCGATGTCATCCATGAAGGCCAGGAGACCCTTTACGTTCATGCAACCTCCGGGACAAAACTTTATCTATTAAGATAACTTTCTTCTAGGTTCATTCACGCTATCGCACTCCAAGAGCACGTGCGTGACTGTCTCCATTTAGGACAGGGAGACGTGATGTCCGTGATGTTAATATTCTTTCCATGTGTTATTAATAAATAATCTTTATTAACACATAATTATTATAAGGCGAGTGTGGTGTTGTGGTAGGGCAATAGTTACGCAAACCGAGAGCAACGGGTTCGAAACCACTTACCGGTATCTTGGATATACATGTACATTGGACAACCAAAGTACATATAATATGTACTTTGGTTGTACTGTTGCTATTTTACAAGCACTTTAGTAGCTTAGTATAGAAATAAATAAATATATTATATAAAAAATCTTTAATAATAAATATTATAATTAAGGTTATTTATGCATTTTCACAAAAACCTAAAAAAGTTTCGATACTTGCGGGCCGACCGCGTAACAATGAGAATCGTTTTGACAGTTGAACTCTCTTAATGAGCTTCAAAATCAAAATTGCGATCGCGCAACACTCTGAGAATCGATGTTAATTTTCATTAACAGTTCAAGCTCATTGAAACTCATTGTCCGAATGAATAAAAGTTGTTTTTAACACTAACAGCGACCGCGTAACTTTTAAACAAATGGCAATGAATTTCATTGTCATTACCATTGAAGTTACGCGGTTGGCACCCCGGTCGTTGTTGCCACGCGTCAAATCATTTTCTACCCAATTTTCATTACATATTCATACAGTAATAATATTATCATTAAATAAGCCAATATATAATTTTAAAAAGTATTTAATCACCGTAGAGAATTGTGGTTGGAAGCGAAAGAGTTGTGTCAGGATCGTGGAAAGTGGCGCTCCATTGTTTCCTTCTACACATAAGGTAATAAATACTTGAAAGTTGTCCGGTTAACAAAAAGTGGTAGGTAGTGGTGCCCAGTTTGCCGATCCGGGGTAGTACCACCGTTGTGTAGTGCTAGTGGGTCACGCAAAAAGAGAACCCCCGATTCTACAACATTTGCCGGTACTAATGTAAATTTGATATTATGTACTTTGGTATTCCTGCTTTTATGATACAAGCACGTTTGGTTCTACTGCTTTGTATAGAAATGTACAAGTAAATAAATAATAAACAACTAATAAAGGAACCACTTTATCCAGGACAATACAGGAAGTAATATGGACATTGTCTATTAATCCAATTCCCAGAGGACAATAGTTTAATGTCGTCGGCCGCAAATTCATTAAATAAATGGGGTTTTTATATCAATTAAATATACATTGGTAAAATACGTACTTCCCGTTTTGTTGTGGGTAGTTGAAATTAATTCTAAAGTATTCCGTACACTACTTAGGTGACTATTTTAGAGTTTAACTATATATCACTAAAAAACATCAACAAAATACATAACTTTTTTTGTGACTCTATTAGAGGCTGAATTAAAAAAAAATCGCATAAATTTAACAAAATTTCGATTAATAATTTTTAATTTTTTAATTTTACCGACTTGTCTTGAGCTTTGCATAAAATTTGTATAACTCATTGATTAATGATGTTCGCTCAAAATCTAAGAAAATACTACCCTGCCTTATAAAACTGTAACTGCTACTACAGTTAAATAACTGCAAGTAGTAGTCACACCCACTTTGCTGGCCCAGTTGGAGCCGGCAACTTACAAGCTGATCCCGAAACGCGTCACTTTACGGAATATTAATAAGCTCTTACCTACAACGAGCCTTGCTTTCCCGTATTTTTAACCCCCGACCCAAAAAGAGGGGTGTTATAAGTTTGACTTGTCTGTGTATCTGTGTATCTGTGTGTCTGTCTGTGGCATCGTAGCTCCTAAACGAATGGACCGATTACGATGCGGTTTGTTTCATTTGAAAGCTGACGTGATCGAGATGGTTCTTAGCTACAATTGATGAAGATCTGATCAGGGGTTTCAAGGTCATCAGCTCGATTTGTTAGCTGCGGTAGCGATCTTAGACGCGCTGTTTAGGACGGGCAACCCTTGTACGTCGCTATGCGACGAAGATTGTTATTTTATGTCAAATAAATATGCCAATGTAAATACACGTAAAAAATGTTATAATTTTTCCCTTAAAATATTCATATGGCGAGGTTGGTTTGCAGTTTAGATCGATTACCTTGATTGAATATTTTAGGGGAAAAACGTATACAAATACATGTGTGTTTTAACTGGTACCACTGAGTTACTCTGATGATGGAACTCGAAGGTAGGAGACGAAATCCTGGATGTGTTCAAACTTTTTTTTGGTATACTAAGTTTGGACTTATTAGATTTGTCTTGAAGGTAGGAAACTAAGTGTAGAAAAGTTAGTGCGATAAAATAAAACATTCCGGATCTAAAAAATCTGATCATGGATCCTCTCAGATCAGCAAATTAACAAGAAATGGACCTGTAGTGCTTTAACTAGGCCTTTAGCTGGGCCGTTATCAAATTGAAGATCGGGAGTATCTGATTATGAATCCTCTCAGATCAGCAAATCAATAACAGATAATATCATAGTGCTTTAACTAAAATTGTTACTCTCTATGAGCCATTAGCTGGGCCATTATCAAATTGAAGACCTGGAGTAGTTATCTGATGATGCACCATAAGGATCCAAGGGATATTAAAGGGATATAACTATTGAGCCATGACTAATGTTGTTTATTACTATAAAGCTGATGATATGACCAAAGTGGTTCCAGGCGTTTCGGGGGTTCCTTTAAAATTTTAATTTTGATTTTATATGTATACGCATCGACACGACGTGCGCCGGACTTCAGAGACGTCATTAAGTTGAATTGAATTTATATTGTAATACCATTATGATGAATAACAAAATCTAAATATAAATTATAAGATTTGTTTATAAAAAAAACACAAATGATTCATTGCGTCTTACATGGCAATCTGGGTTATGTTATTCAACCCTATTGCATGTTCTTTATGTAATTTGTTATACATTGACGCATTTCTTTGATACATTACAATCAATGCAAGGTCAAGGTAATCAATGTATCACGTTTTATTGAAGGCAATTGCAAACGCGTCATTTCATTTAAACGTGTTTCTAATAACAAGAGTTTTTTTAAAAGAGTTGTTGATTCATTTTTCTAGGAATTCTATTGCGCATTCTATTTGGTTATGTCCTAGATATTTGATTATATAAATTAGGAAGAAATATCAATTAATCAATCAAATTGTCACGCCTTTTTCCCACAGGGATAGGCAGAGACAATGGAGCGCCACTTACCACGATTCTGACACAACTCCCTCGCTTCCTTCACATTCACAATTCTCTTCATACAAACTCTATGGTTAGAAAGAAATTAAACATAACGAGGATGTCATTGGTATTTTTAAAGAGTGGTAGGCAGTGGTGCCTTTCGGGATCAGCTTGTAAGTTGCCGGTTCCAACTAGGTCGGCATAGTGGATGTGATGCTACTTACAGTTATTTAACTGTAATTAGTAGTTCAATAACCGATGATGAGACAATCAAATCAAAATCAAATTTTCACGCCTTTTCCTCACATGGATAGGCGGACAATGGAGCACCATTTGCCGCGATCCTGAAACAACTCCCTAGCTTCCCTTACATCCACAATTTTTCTTATACAAGCTCTACGGTTATAGGCACTAGGCAACCCAGCTAATAATGATGATCCACAAATAATAATAACTTCTAATACGAAGCAAATTCGACAAATTGATTTAATTCAATCGATAATTCTCAATATCGGTATAAGAAAAACGCGTTGTATTTTTTACTTGAAGTATTTCTTGACATTTGAGATATTGTAGCCTCTTCTGACAGTACGACACGAACTGATCGGCTGCCTTTGATAAGTGAAGCATTTCGAGCTTTCGACTCGCTTTCTAGTGAACCCTACTTGAGCACAAAGCACTCTTAACATTATATTAATCATGTTAAAATGTCTAAGTCATTAATTAAATATCTAGTACATATATTTATTTTATTTGTTTTTTATTTACATTTTGATACTAAGCTACTAAAGTGCTTGTATCATTGAAACAGGACAACCAAAGTACATATATCAAAGATACATTGGTACCGGCGAGTAGGTTTGAACCCGTGCTCTAGGTTTGCGTGACCATTGCACTACCACTACACCACGGTCGCCATATCTTATATGTATGATTTTGATTAAGTAATAAATAATTTTTGGTACCTATGTGGTTGCAGCGTGGGTTTTGATATGTGTAAGTACTCGTATATTATCTTGGTGGTCCATAATTAATGGATAGTAATTATTTATTTTTTCCTGGATTAAAATCAATATTTTAATCAGATAAACATGTTTTATATTTGTTAATATTATATTTACAGGCTATAATTAACGAGTTTCTTGTGGCCTTCTTCTTTTCATACGCCTTTTCGAAGCCATGGGATTTTGCTAATCAGACAGCAACCAGTCTGCCGACACAGTATATAATGCGATTAAAATAAGAAAAGGACGCAATCGGCGCTATTTTGAGACGTCTAACTCTCCAACCAACTTCACCTTAGTATGGTGTCTTTTTCTTTGCGGACCGTCAAGAAAAAGACATCTTTGAATCAGTCAAGTGAAGTTAGTCAACAGCCCGTCCTATTCTTATTCTAATAGCATAGTACAGACCGTGAATTTACCTAGTCGCGATTTGTAAGTTGCCGGTTTCAACTAGGCTGGTATACTTACAGTTATTTAAATGGTACTTACAGTTATAAAACTGTAAGTAGCAGTTGCCTCCATTCATGGATCGCACTTTAGCTTTACAACAGGTAGGGTACTGTCGTGTGTCGAGTCACAATAAAATAGAACTATAGATTTCAGTTCTTATAATTAAATAGAAGAAGTCAAGTGTGATTAGGTAAAAGCTTGAGCGTAGGTAGATTATAATTAACAACTTAAGAAATAGAACATTATTTTGTTTGTTTAAAATTGCCTCAAATTAATTATATTGTGTTTCCGTCTCCATTCAGTTACCCTTTGAGAAATAATTTAAAAAGTATCTTGTTTTTATGATCTTTTTTTCAAAGTTAACTAGATCTAAAATTAAAACAATAATTATTCGCGACGACAGACAAAAGCTCCTAATGAATATAGATTTTAAAAACGCCACTTGCCACGATCCTGACATAACTCCCTCGCTTTCTCTACATCCACAATTCTCGTTTAATGCATCCATCTACATCAGATAAATAAATTCCTTTCGTCAATCAACGTTTCGTCAAATTTTACTTATCATTTCCATGTGCCCAAACCATCGATGCATTCCTTTGTTAATCCTTGTCACTACATATTCTTACAAACTACACCTATTGAAAAAAATGTAACCTATTTAAATATATTGGTATAGTATTGATTTTAAAATTATTTACGCACTATATTTAGATACTTTTGGTAGTACATTCATTACTTAAAAAGTAACTGAACTTCGACTACGCATATATTTATCTTGTACTATTTTTAAACCACTTAAAAGTTAACCCCCTCTAAAATACTGTTTCTACTAAATCATTATGCATAATTAGTCTGGGTTACATAGTTAACATTGATAAATGTGTTTTATACAACTCATTTAGTAACGCCTATTTTAGTTCATACATTTTATCAATCGATTAATTAAATGAATTAAACAAATTTTATGCGGCTTACTCTATGGCGTTTATTTTTGGTTAATGATTGTATTAAAAAATCCACGTTTCGAAAGTTTTGCAGCCATCGTGGTCACGCGGTCAAATTATAAACGCAACAGTAAGCCGCATAAGATTTGTTTAATTCGCAAATAAAAGTTCAATAGAGCGTCACTTTTCACGATACTAACACAATCCTTTACATCCACATGTCTCATCACACAAACTTTACGGATAATGGATTTTTTTGTCAAAGTTTTCGATTTCTTCATTGCCGCAGCGTTCATTTCTTCGTATGACAGCTACGACACAAACGCTATGTGGACTTAAGGACTTTTTACACGTTCTGGTTGCCGGAAAACCCGTGCCGTGTAACCGGCGGCGAAGTGTATGGGCATGTTAGGTAGCTTTCACAAGTTCCTGCGTAATGCCCATACATTTCGCGCCAGCTATCTGGAAAAGACTACCCGGCAACCGGAACGTGATTGCTACAAGGCGTCGTGGCCGTTTTCATAAAAGTCATAATACCAATTTCGCGATGTGGATTTTTACAGTCATCATCATCAGCCAGACAATGGAGCGCCACTCTCCACGATACTGACACAACTCACACTGTAATAGTTATAGTTTTATTTTATTTTATTATACATTTCTATACTAAGCTACTAACGTGCTTATATCATAAAATCAGAACAACCAAGGTACATATATCAAAGATACATTGGTACCGGTAAGTGGTTTCGAACCCGTGCCACTCGGCTTACGTAGCCATTGCACTGCCACTACACCACAGTCGCCTTGATTTTATTGGTCCTCACCCCGCCACCCAGGTCGTACTTCTTCTCTTAGTTAATAAAGTGTACTTTGTCATTTTTAAATACTTTAAGTAATGTAATATTTTATCTAAATTAAACTATATGGCTTTGTCAAAAAGATGTAATTTAGTGAGACATATCTATATTTTATATCGCCCATACCACATGTGCTCTATTTTGCGACATATATGTATATGACAAGCCACCAAGTGATGGATTGCCCCTAATATAAGGGTACGATTCAATTTCGGAAACCGTAAATTAAAAACATCTGATGGCCAACATCTGAAATATAGTATTTTCTGACGAACGTTGTTTATGAAATAAAAGCTTTTCGCCGGATTTGAAATCCGACATTTTGGTCGCGGGGAAACTAAGGTGTTTGGTCGTCTCAATTGACATTTTCAAAACTTGTTTTAAATATTTATTCAGAAAATTAAGAGGAAATATAAACGCGAATATCTTTAGTTACATCCATTGATTTAACAAAAGAGCTCCTTTTGTTTTATTCTAAGGTTTCATCTGCAATTAGAGTAAGTAAAGTTAAAATTGTAAAAAAAAAATGTTGGATCGCGGATCATAAATGATGGATGTACATACACATGACGGGATGGATCAAATTAACCATCATTTTTAAATGTACAGACCGTGAAGTGACTCAGTCACGTTTCGGATCAGCTTAAACGTTGCCTTATCGAAATGACCGGCATACTAAATACACATAATTTATTTATATGAAATAATAATAAATAAATACCCAGACAATAGTAAGTAGGTATTCATTTTCATTTAAAAATGTTTCATTTCTACTTTTATTAAACACAAGTAACAAGTTTTTTGCCGGCATGTTGATAACTGTGAACTGACTCAGTTTTTTCAGTCGTCGGCAATCTTAGGTAGTCTACTATCAGGCTTGCTATCAGGCAAGTCAAGGTCAGTGTCGAGTTACAATAAAAATATATATCCATTTCTATTACTGATTCTAAAGTAACATACTAATATGTAATTATAAATATATTTCAAAATCAAAGTCTTCAGCAATTCTCAGTAAATCACATACGACAATAGCAAAACATAAAAGAAATTAATTATGTATAAAAGAAGGAAGATAAAAAGAAATACAACCTCCTAATAAGGCAAGAGAATGCAAAAATATCATTGAATCTTTTAAAAAGATCTAAATGGCGCCTCGTACAAAGAAAGGAGACAAAATAAAGTATATCCGTAATTTTGGGAGGCGATGAATGACCTCCTTGATTGCTAAGAATTAAATAAAGCGTACAATTTGTGCCAACGCCCGGTGATATAGTACAATATAGAATAAATGAAACTGACAGCAAAATATATTGGATTCTTTCAATGTTTCTTATGTGGTTCCGTATATTTGTTTTTTTATGTATTTAAAGTCATGTGTCAAGTCAATGAGTGTATGTACCAGTGATGACATATAACATAGTTCTAAAACGTGGTCGAATCTATGAGATTTATAAAAGAACTAAATAGGCTGAAAAAATCTTGATTGAAATAGGAAAATGTAGCGTAGGTTGGTCTGGACCCAAAAGATGGACTGAAGACGACAGGGGAACAATCGACAAGTAGAATGTTTTATCAGCCCATGTGTTCTTTCCATCTTATATACTTGGATCCTTCAAGCGATGCACCAAGAAGCACCCCGGCATATTGACGGCAACTGGGGCAACCGAAGATACTCGGTTTTTACAGGCGTCGGCACTCTTGGACCTCTTCTTACTTACCAGTAAGCGAATCGAGGTCAGATGTTGAGTCACAATAGAAAAAAACCTGTTGAATGTGACAGGAAACCGCCTAATGCAGGCCGCTTTCAGCAGGTTAATGTGGCGATCGCTGGGACGTCTAATGGTAGATATGATGATGATAAATTATTACACATCTTGTTTGATAATAAATACCTGTACTAGCTACTAAACATAAAACAGATTATAGGAGTGTTTTAGGCTCTATGGTGCTGACATGTCTTAATAGACAAAAGCTCCCAATAAATATAGATAAAAAAAGATTATGGGAGCTAAAACGTAACTTGAATGTATTGAATATTTATCATTTTGACGTATTATTTATTAATTAAATTAATGTGATTTTTAAACATAGAGATATATTACATATATCTAACATGATAACATATATCTCTATGTTTTTAAAATAGTATTCACTATCAAAATAAGACTATTTTTTATCAAGACAATGTATAAAATATAGTAATACATTATACAATGTATAAAAAAATGTAAAAGGTTTCAACATTAATCGCAAGTAACCCTAATCTATTCCGACATTTGCGGTGATGTATATTTCTGCTAGACATTGAACAGCGCGATTAAAAGGGAGACATAGCAGACGGCGTTTTTGAATAGAATAACAGACACTGCTTCTTAGTAATTTTGTAAAGGCCCCATATCATTTTATGCCTCATAGAACATCAATTAAATAAAGAACGCTTATGATTTTGCATTATTTAAAGTATCGAAATGAAAATAATTTATTACCATGGGTATGTGCTTAGCATGGTCTGATTCTATCATGGCTTTGGCGTATGACGAGAAGGCCATAAGAAACTTATCAATAGCCTGTACATATAAAACTTAAGAAAGAGATATTCCCAGGAGGGTGTTGCCGACCAAATCGGAGACATCCTCAAGAAAGCTAGGTTGCCTAGTGCCTATAACCATAGAGCTTGTATGAAGAGAATTGTGAATGCGAAGGAAGCGAGGGAGTTGTGTCAGGATCGTGGCAAGTGGCGCTCCATTGTCTCTGCCTATCCCTGTGGGAAAAAGGCGTGACAATTTAATTGATTGATATTATAAAAAAGAGTAAATAAATCGTGAAAGGTTAAAACGGGGAAGCGAGAGAGTTGTGTCATAAGAAGTAATGAAAAGTAGTGAATAGGAAACTGCTACTATAGTAAGTTAAAAAACAAAATAAGTAGCAGTCACATCCATTATGTCAGCCTAGTTGAAACCGGCAACTTACAAGCTGCCCCCGAAACGCGACTAAGCACTACACGGTCTGTATACTTGTAAGTGGTGGTACTACCCCGGATCGGCAGACTGGGCACAACTTGCCTACCATATCATATTACTTTGGGTAGTTGCCGGCATAGTGACGGCGACGGAGCCAATCGTAAATTAAGTTTTTTTTTTCAGTTGTCGTGACTCAATAAAAAAAAACATAAAATAACAATCTATACAAAATCTCAAACAAAGTACTCAGTCATTCGTTTAGGAGACATTTTTTGTTAGCAATTTCTTTGGTTGGCCGGCACTTTATGGCTTCTACTTATACAAGTAGCCTGTAGACTTTAGTTGATGTCTAAAGTATCTCTAAGTGCTCTCAAAGTAGTGTTTAGAGAATCCTTCGTTTGAGACATTACTTACAAGTGTTCCTAAGTTATTTTACGATTTATTTTTAACGTAATGCTAAAGTCTGACAACGGCTGAGGTAACCGGTGTAGTTTTTTCAGGTGTTCCATAAAAAATATTTATTAAGTAGTGATGTTTCTCTGTTTCCTTCAAATCCCAGGATCTTTTTTTTAATATTTTTTACACGCTTTTATTAGCTTGATTTGTATGTATGTAACTATGTAACGAAATCTTTTAAATTAAATTTCACACACTTCCAGATGAATGATTTTCTAAATTATTTCAAAATACGTATTAAAATCTGATGGCAATACAATAATTTCGTAAAATATTTTTTCACGCGGGTTAGTTACGGCGACTGAGGCAATCATGAACTGACTTGGTTTTTCAGTCGTCGGCATTCTTGGACCTTCTCTGGAGATCTTACTATTAAAAGAAACCTTAATATTTTAAAACTATTACCTTTTTGCATTTCAGTTCACATTATCATATAAGCGTGTTTTTTATAGTTTTTTTAACTATAATTTTATTTTATTTTTATTTTTTGCACTATGTTCTAAGGCTAGAATTTTGTCGCTAGAATTTTTGTGCCAGTTAACCTTAGGAATCAACAGAAAGATCAAAATAAAGGTTAAGGTGCAAAATAATACACTGAAATATCGATAACTCGAATTTCAAGGGAAATGCAATACAATTTGAGTTAAGTAATGAGGTTTCGACTTAACAAGATATTTGAGATATAAAGGATTTACTTACCAAAATTTTGACTTTAGTAGGCAACAATTTCCAAGTTGTATAGTCAAATTTAAATAAATATTGAACTGCGACGGTTTGTTTTCAGTAGTCTAGGCCCTCCATCATGTTTACTATTAGGCAGGTCGGTGTCAGATGTCAAGTCATTAAAAAACATATTTTTTGACTGTATATAGGTACTTATACCATTGTGTCTGCCTATCCCTGTGGGAAATTGATATAAGTACTTAGTTCTTTTATAAATAACAATATAGAGTTTTAGAATTAAGTGAGCATACACCTTCCCCTACCCATAATAAACAGGGTGCCGAAATAGTCATTAGGATTACAATCTTAGAAATATACATTTTATTCATCAACAGTACAAAAGTAACAAATTATACGCAAAGGACATCATTCATTTTGGGCTTTTATGTAATACTTTTGTAATGTCCAATGATAAAAACTACATAAATGGTAGTTTCGATACTTGTATTGATAAAACTAATAACAATTTTGCATCTAATTTGCGATTGAGTAATTTGGAAAATAAGATATCGATTTTGTATTATCTGTCAAATAACGCTATATTTGTTTTGCTCTGAACTGTTATAGTTTGATTATTTTGCACACCTAAACTATGCAAAATGAAGTATATATTCCAATTACATTAAAATCTTCGTACATCAAACTATTTTAAAATGCATATTAAACTGTTAATACATTTAAGCCCAAGTCCCCATACAAAATGAATGATGTCCTATTGAACTTTCATCGCCCAACAAGGTTAATGTCACAACGTAAAATTTTTTTACTATAAATGTATGAAGGAACGACCTCCAAAATTAATGTTATTTGACATTTTATGTCCCACGACGTCGGAAGTTTGTGTTTACTCAATACATCATCGTTTATGGTTAACCCTCGACTGCTGTTTAGCTCAGCTGCATAATGTAAACCACAGTAAGTTATCGTTGCTAAAAAACGTATCACTGTGATCAAAAAGTAGTAGGATTTAAAATTCTCGTGCTCATCCAAATGCATAAACGTTTATATTGGCAAAATCTTAACAGACGTCTCTGCCTAATTTACGTGACAGAAGGGTTTAGGAGTTATTTAGAAGTTACCTCTAATTAGTGTTACCTGGTATTAGCGTTAACCTCTAAAGAAATATATTTGCATTTGGATGAGCCCGTGAATTTTAGATTGAAAAGTGTTACTACTTTTGTCATCTAGAATATTGTATTCATCAAAACTGAGATTTTTTTTGCAGTCGTCGGCGCTCTTATACTTGCCCTTGTTGACTACCAGGCAAGTTGGAACCAGATGTCGCGTCACAATAATAACTTAGAAATAAAGTTTTTACGTTTGATTTCATGTTAAGAAAAATATATTTTAAAGTAGGAAATATATTATTTTGTATTACGAGTATAATTAGCACTTAAGCTTTTTGTTGCTCGTGTTCAAATTTTATAGGATAATATCTAGCAGCGCCTTTCACATACAAAACTCGTGGCCGTGGTGTCTGCGGTGTGTTGCATAGATAGTCACAGAGCGTTTTTTAGTGTATTTTATCATCGCACTTTTTACAGTTCGAAACTGAATATTAAATATATTTGAATAAATTCATACAATTTTATTTTGAATACAATTTTTTATTTTATGTATTTCAACTCAACAGGTAATTTTACATTTCATATATAATTCGCGACAACATTCCCGAAACCAAGAACAGTCGTATCAATGTTTACATAGTCTTTTATATTAAATACAAAATACAACGTAATTAGCACATGCAATAGTCACATTTACATTAGTGTGCAACTCACGAGTATTGTACGAGTACTCGTAACAAAATGTGTTTGCGTACGTGTTTGGGTGTGTTCTACTGTGTTTTAATTTCTATCAGCTTTGCTGTCCTCTGGGACATTTTTTCCCTCTTTTTGTAAACATGTTAAACACAACGGGCAATGGATAGGCTAAAAGCGTGAGTCGCATCCTAATATACCCTTTAGTTTTTAACTTACTACATTGAATACCAAACTCTGCCGGGGTAAAGATGGCGTAAAGAAATTGCTGTTTTTCTTAAAGAAATATCGTTCACATAATTTTCTTGACCGAATCGTAAACATTCCTATAAATGCAGGGGGGGGGGGGGGCTGCGCCCCATAATCAAAAGAATGTATGGAAATAATCACGCTTTTTTCCCACAGTGATAGGCAGAGACAATGGAGCGCCACTTACCACGATCCTTACCCAGCTCCCTTGCTTCTTTCACATCCACAATTCTCTTCATACAGGCTCTGTGGTTATGGGCACTAGGCAACCTAGTTTTCTTGAGGATGTCTCCGATTTGGTCGGAAAACACTCTTCTGGGCCTGCCTTGTTTAATGCATCCTAATTCATCTATATTCTTATGCTAGATAATACAATAGAAAGTATTAGAAAGTTGTATTAACACTATTTAATTTCAATTTTACGCTACAATTATTCATTTAGTTTTAATTCGTTCTGATTAAGTGCAATATTACTTGGAAATGTCAATAGAGCATTTTATAATGAAATCAACCCATTTAAAATCAATGCTATATTTACATTTCTATACGAAGCTACTAAAGTGCGCTTGTATCATTGAAACAGGACAACCAAAGAACATATAACAAAGTAGCTACCGGCAAGTGGTTCATATTCATCAAGCTCGAGCGTGAAAAAAATATAAAAATACTTATATAATTTTATACATTTATAATTAAAATTTTAAATTATAATGAACCAAATTTTATTGATTTATTAGTATTTAAACATTGACTTTATTTAACCGATTAGCTAATATGTAATATATAATTTGTTAATTTATTTGTTTCAGGTAATTGTAAATACTGTATATATTTGTAAAATCACATTTATAAATTAAGAAGGCAAGTGATCAAACTGAAATTTACTTTAGTCCACTACTGACTAATTAGCTGATATTTTAGACAAATTCCTAATAAATATAAAGACGCACATTATAAAAATAAGTATGAAAACGAGTTCGACAACTGAGAAGTCCACTACCTTTTTTCTTATGGAGACGCGAGATTAACCTTAATTAGCCAAATGGTAAAAAACGGCAAGTCTAAGAGCGCCGACTGAAAAACTGATTCAGCTTACGATAGTTTTAGTATGATATTTTACGCTCTTCTTGAATGATTTAAGGTTAGAGGATGGGAAGAACTCAGGGTAAAGCATTCAATAGTTGATTATTCTACAAAGAAACGACGCGTTGGACCTTCTAGTTTGACTGCCGATTCGGTCCTTACAAACTATGACCCTTGACTATATAAAGTCAATAGCCGATTAAGAAGATGAGAGATGCTGATAGATCAATAAATTAAAAGGCCATATTTTATAATGTACGAATCGTTTTTGTACATTCTAAATATATTTTTTCTTTGATTTATTTCACTAAATAAAAAATAGGTAGGTAGGTATGAATGGATAGTTGTCAGCAATTAGTAATTATGTATTTTTAAATATGTATTTATGTATTTTGAAATGATGTATTATATATATCATTTATTTAAAAACCTAATGCATGCATACATTCTTATGAGGCATTCTTTACCAGTCAAACCTTTAGGATGTTGATAAGACAATGTAGGTGACAGTTTTCTTTATAAAAATGAATAAAAAAATATACTCACACAAAAATACACACACATTATTTATTTTATTTATTTTATTTAGATTAATTAAAAAAAACATTTATTACATTACGCATTCACGCCTACAAATTCTTATTAATACTATCTTCGAGGACGTGGAATTATGCCGCGCTAATTATTCAGTATTACGTATTAAGCGCGGACATTTTCAGTCGATGTTGGCTGAAAAGCTTACCGTTTCAGTATTCCAACTTATAGTTTGTCACAGTGTTATTCTTTGTTAAATTTACGTAATTAATTTCGTTTTGTTTTTATTTATTGTATTTAGAACTACTTTCAATCGATTTAAATTCATCAATGAGTCAAATCACGCCTCAATAGAGCGCCGTTAGCCACGATTCTGACACAAGTCCTTCGCTTCCCTCACATCCACAAATCTCTTCAAACAAGCACTACGGTTATGGGCACTAGGCAACTGTCTTGAGGATGTCTACGATCATTTTCAATGCTTTATTGATAAATCATATACTAGAAAATTCCTCGTTTATCTATTAGTGAAAACCGCATAAAAAATCGTAGCGTAGTTTAAGAGATCTAAGCGTACAGACAGACAAACGAGAAAAGCGTTTTCCTTTAATGATAGTCTATGTAAAAACTATCTTAACTCTAAAAACTATTACATTTTATTTGTTTATTGTAGTCTATAAATTTGTAACATTATCAAGAATAAGTAGCTATCAGCTTAAAATATCGCCTGTGACAATCCGCCCCTTCAACGGGGATGCAAACGCAAATATTCTCTACGAAGCGATAAAATTTTACGGCGTTTTTATCATTAAGGGGTAGCTAAAATGTTTATTGCTTACTTTTATCGTAAAAAAACTACTTTTAATGTTCGTACGGTTTATGATGAAATATTTTTCTGCTTTAACATTGCTTAACGATAATGTAATCGTTTTTAAAAACAATTAATGAGTAGCGGTTTCTATTCTTTTGACGTAACTTTGAAATATGAAGTGATGACAAGCAATGAAATTAAAGTTTATGAGTATTAAGAAATAGATTAAATTAAAGTTGTGTAGGGATTGCGGCAAGTTCCGTTTAATTTTTCTGTAGAGTCAATTTAAAAGACGAAGCTGTACTTTAATAAGATGAAAAGATACGTATGTAAGGTAACTATATAGCTAGATTTAAATGTAAATAAATAATCCTTTAAAATCTTTTTTAATTAAACGTCCTCTAAATCTAAAACGTGCGGCGAAGAACCGTCCTCTACGTGGATTTTAGTTGCGAACATTTGGAAGGACCTCAGATCATGTAGCTACTAGACTCTTCAGACTATGGTCTACATGGTCTTATTGTGTAATCAACTGCACAATTAGGTCTCCTGAATTCTAGTCAATTACTCGTATATTACGGTTATAAAAGGCAGAATAATCGTTATATTTTTAAAACATGTTTCATAACCCGCTACGACCGAAGATTTTTCTTCTTTTTTTAGTTCTGGTTGAATATGAACTTGGACAAAACTGTTTCATTCATAATATCATTGTGCAAAACATTATACAATATTTTAGCATCAAAGTTAATTTGCTATGTCAATGTGTATATTGTCTGTAAATGGAGACCCACTCAAATACTGAATTGCTGATTGATTACAACCGTCCGTGTAATTAAGGTCATGTTTGCGATGAAAGGTAGTGTGATTCTTGAAATTCATACGAATTTATTTCATATCAATTCCAACAGAAATATAAACAGGAAACTTGCCTAATACGTTCAGACGTTCATGTTGGAAATGTGGAATAGAAAACAGCATTTTGATTCTAAATGTATATATTTATCGTAGATATTTTTAACGCCAGATTATTTATTGATTTATACCGATAATAAATATTTTTTGAATTAAAAAAGAAATCTATTCATAATCAACAATCTTTTTATAATTAACAATCTCTTCATAATCAACAATCTTTGCATATAATCAACAACCTTTTTCATATTATCAACAAACTTTTTCACAGCAACTCTACATCCCAGTTGGAATAGGTCCATGCATGAAGGTGACTGCTAATGCTAGTTTGAACCGGCAACTTTCAAGCTTATGCAGGCAGCCGTAATCTGAGTTCGTTTTCTCAGTTGTCGCAGAGCTTTTAGCTCTCTCCCGGCTTACCATTTTGTCAAATTTAAACAATTTTAACTTAATACAATTTAATTGAAATTAATACAAGAATCAAAATAAAATAACAATTTGAACACGTTTAGACTAATTGTGGTATTAGAGGCAGGATGGTGATAAACAAAGGAAATTGGTATTTCCGGATGTATGGGCGGTATGTTGGGACAAAAACAATTACTAGTATACATAATTACCAAAATTACTCCGTTATTATAGGCGACGGCGCTCTTGGAAGGTCTTCTTGCTTAACATAAGGCAAGTCCACACATGTTAAGCTGGAGTGCAGCTTTTGAATGTAGGTGAATACAGTTAAATACGTTTTTTTTTACAATTCTATAACATATTAAAGTCCTTGTATAGATACATTGATATCGGCAAGTGGTTTTAAAGCCGTGCTCTCGGTTTGCGTAACCATTGCACTACCACTGCACCACGGTCGCCACGGTGTGTGTAGTTTTGACAATCGTCGACGGGAGACGATATCGTTCTTTTTTGTCCAACCTAACCATGCTGGTAACGCCTGGCGTACGTTCGTTTCCGCTCTATCAACATACACACTCGAGTTTAATAATTAAAAGTATATTAACTATAATTAAATTATAAATAAAAAAATATCATCTAATGACGTCGCATCAGAGATAGTCCCAAGGAGACTGGCAACATTACTCCTTTGCATAGCAGGGCTAATTAATACGTTGGCAGAAATAATTTACAGCCTTACTGTCTCCAGACTTCTCTATCAGACGCTTGGACAACTCCTTGGCCAGGCGCTTAGCTGAAGATCCCCAAGAGCCCACGGTCTAGACCCCAAACGGGCAAATTCGTAACCAGTACCGAGTTTAGCGTATTTGCGCAGCTTGAGGTTCTCAGCAGAAATCGCCGCACTTTCCGCGCTTAATGACGCGGTCGCTTGGATGTGAGAAGGGGCCAATGTTTCTACAGTAATATAATTAAAACCTAATTAAAGTAAGTGTACTAAAACTGGTAGTTCATAGAACATCTTTCGTCACATTCCATTATATCGCACATGTTAACATAACTCGATCAGGTGTACGCTGAACAAAATTTAATAATACTAGCGGTGGCCTATTTCTGGATTTTATACCTATTCGAGTCAATTATAGAAGAGACAGCACGAAACACTGCTGTTCGGCGCCTCGTTTCTTTGTCGATTAATCGACGAGTGAAGCCCATGTGTTTCTGACGCAACGTGGTCGGACGTGATGAATGAAACGCACAAGTTGAAATCGAGAAGAAGACTGTTCTTTTTTATTTTAACATAATATAGAATATAAACAAAAGAATTGATGGTGTTTAAAAATGACAATGCTTTTTTAATGAAAATGAATTATAACAATTTCAGTGCGAACTTGAAAAAGGTCAGCCCGTGTTTTCTTCCAATTCTAAAACCTTAGATCCTAGAACGAAGGCGTCAAAAATCGTATATCAAACAGTTATTATTTTTTTAGTTCTCAGCGCGGCCTCCTCTCCTTGCTTACCAGTCAGATGTCTAGTCACATTTTTCATTTAGTTTTCATTTTATATGTGTATTTTTTATTGAGTTTATTTTTTGTAAGCGTGGGTGGGGATTACGGCAAACCCTATTATGAACGACAAGTGCCGGTGGATGCAAGTGCCATCTAGTCTTTCGGAATGGTGTTCTAAACGGGAGGCCTCTGATCAGAAGTGGACGTCTTCTGGCTGATGATGATAATGAAAGTTACTTAAGTTACTTTAATACTATTGAATCATAATCAATCTATCAATCAAATTGTCACGCTTTCTTCCTAGAAGACAATGGAACACCACTTGCCACGATTCTGACACAACTCCCTCACTTCCTTCACATTTACGATTCTCTACATACAAGCTCCATGGTTATGGACACTAGGCAACCTAGCTTTCTTGAGGATGTCTCCGATTAGATCGAAAAACACCCTCCACAATCACAATCTTGTTCGTAAACAAGAGTACACCTCTTGCATCTCAGAATACGAGGGCCATATTACGTATCAAGGGAAATAGAGTAACCCGCTTTACGGTTTCAATAAACTCAGGAAAACACCGAGTATTTTTTTAATAAAAAATGACTTTTTATACTCTAATACAATAACAAAAACGACCTTCAACGATATTTGAAAGTTACAAAAGTGATTTTATGTGAACTTGTATTTGCTGGATTTTCGCACTCCTAGAAACAAAATTTAATTTTGTTTTATATTTATATATAATAATATTTATTCACATTTAAATACTAAGCTACTAAAATGCTTGTATAAAAAAACAGGACAACCAAAGTACATATATCAAATAGCTAGAGTGTGGTCCATTAATGGAGGCCACTGCTACTACAATTCAATAACTGTAAGTAGCAATCACATCCACTATGCCGGCTTAATTAGAACCGGTAACTTACAAGCAGATCCCGAAACGTGACCAAATCACTTCACGTCTGCCCAGTCTGCCTACCACTCTTTAACATATAACAACACCCCGCCTGAGCTGTAATGCATTCCATGAATGATTACTATTATTTCATGAAACCATTGCTTAAATTAAGAACCGACAACCGATGGGGAAGAGAGGTTCTAGAGTGGAGACCACGAACCGGTAGACGCAGCGTAGGTAGGCCTCCCACCGTGTGGACTGACGACATAGCGAAAGTCACGGGTAACCACGGGTCACGGGATGCAGCTGGCATCTTGTCGTTCGGAATGGCGTTCTAGGGGGGAGGCCTATGTTCAGCAGTGGACGCCTTTTGGCTGATGATGATGATTTTGGCCGGCATAGTGACTGCGGCTAAGGCAACCGTAAAAGTATCGATTTATTTAGTCGTCGGCTATTTAAGAATGAATCCTCTAACACACAGGCGCGTTATTATTGGTCGATAATACCGGATGCGTTATTGCGATATCTGTATTTAGTACAATATGTATTTGGACGGCTACGATGTTACACACTGCTGCGATAATAACGACGCAATAGGAGTAGGACGCAGTTGTGTGCAAGGAATCGGGACGCATCCAGATTATCGACCGATAATAACGCGCCTGTGTGGTAGAGGCTTTACACTTGCTTACCATCGTCAGACAAATCGAGATCAAATATCAAATCATATAATAAAAACAAAAATATCAAATTCATGCGTTTCAAAGGGGCTAAAATCTAACGAAGTTTGAAATAAAAAGCTTCTTTCATAAAAAAAACTCCTGTTCAACAAAGCAAATAAATTTTCAGGTAGGGTAGGTAATAATTATCGGATAATTACAAAGTTGAAAACTGTAGTGTGCGTGCCGGTCGACCGTCTCCGTGCTAATGATGCCATTTTCCAAATGATTTGTTCCTTTTCAACCTATGGAACAAATCATTTGACGACAGGCGTGGACGAACGGTTTAGCGACTGGTTTGTTGCGCGTAAAGTCCCGGGTTCGATCCCCGGTCGGAGCAAATATTTGTTTCATAGCTTTTATTTGTAATATTTAATAGTATTAAATATTGCAAATATTTGTTAATCAAAAAAAAAAAGAGATGGATATTTGCTTCGGGTCTGGTTTTCAAAGAGTGGTAGGCAGTGGTACCCAGTCTGCCGATCCGGGGTAGTACCACCACTTACAAGTATACAGACCGTGAAGTGATTTGGTCACGTTTCGGGATCAGCTTGTAAGTTGCCGGTTCCATCTAGGCCGGCATAGTGGATGTGATTGCTACTCACAGTTATTGAATTGTAGTAGCAGTGACATTCATTCATGGACCACACTTCGGCTTAACATCAAGCGGGGTGCTGTCATATGTCGAGTCACAATAAAAATAAAAAAAAAATAGATTGCATTTTTCTCTATTTAACTTTTTTGTTACCGTAGAGCTTGTATGAAGAGAATTGTGGATGTGAGGGAAGCGAGGGAGATGTGTCAGGATCGTAGCAAGTGGCGCTCCATTGTCTTACTTTAATTGTTTTTTTATTATTATTGTGACAAGACATTTGACGTCGAGTCCCCCCTGATGATAAGCAAGAGGAGATCCAAGAGTGTCGACAACTGAAACAACCGCGTTAGTTCACGGCTGCCTCAGTCGCCGTCACTATGATTTATAACATTTAAATATTTCAACTTAGTCGCTTTAAAAAAAATGACTAGATTAAGATTAAATGACTCTCTGACGTAAGTTTTATTAACGATTGTTTACCAGGCTGCGTTGAATGAAAGGAGATTGACGGAAGAGATTTAAAAATGGAGAGGTGAGTGAAATAAAATAACAAGGACTACTCGGAAGATTGTTCCTTAATCAAATCGGGGACAATTATGATAGAAGCAGGGATTTGTACTGCTTATAACATAACCATGGCGCTTGTATAAAGATCAATCAATCAAATAGTCACCTTTTTTCTCAAAGTAATAGGCAGAGACAATAGAGCGCCACTTGCCACGATCCTGACACAACTCCCTTGCTTGTATAAAGACAATTTATAATTAATAATGCAGTAAGCGCCCACGGGGATAAACGATTGATTTCTTGAAAATCCACAATTCTTGTATTAAGCCGTAATCCTGCTTTTTTAGGAAAGAAATTTAATGCATCTTAATGTAACGACGAAATAAATTCACCGTTTCAAATAAAGTTGTAACAGGAAAAAGCCTTTGAAACATCCACTGCAATTTGGTTTTGTGGTTAAACTATTCGCATTTAGTTATCAAGTGTAATTTCAACTTCGAAGTATATTAACTCGACTTAGGTCGAGCATACCATATAAGCATAGCAGAACACTTATATCGAGTTATAAAAAAAAAGTGAATAAAAAGATGTCCTTAGGTTTTAATTGGTAGCGAACCGAAGATAACAGGAAACTTAATGGAAAAATCACGAAATTCGGTACTTACAATTTGCAGAATATGGTGCACAAAACCACCGAAAATATCCTCTCAAAATCTTGGTCAGATGAAAAGAAGTACTTTAGGTTTAAAGCGACATATCGAAGGGCAATCGAGCAAAATATTAAAAAGATTTTTTTCATAAAAGTTGTTTATTTATTTATTTGCTGACTGTACACTACTACAAACTCAAAAACGTCTCCAAGCTAAAACTAAACAGAATGACAGGATATCGTAACATCTATATCTACCGCCACGACATAATGGAAACGCGATCTTAGGCTTGTGTACTACATACACTAATACAAATGCAAAAACGTATTTGGGATGCTGTCATATATCGAGCCATAATGAAAAATTATCAAGAAAGGCCTACGCCTACGAATCATTTAATAAAATAAATTGTTCTAATTGGCCGCCACGTTCAATTATTTATGAAAACATTCTCTCACGCTTAAGATCTCGTAAGATCTCAATCACAAGGGACGCATCATTTATGAGATGTGCTAAGATGCCTACATAAAGGATCACCACTATTTGTCCTACCTAAGTTATTGAAAACTACAATGCGACAAAAAAGTTTCTCTGTTTTTATTATTGTTGAATTTGTATTTATAAACGTGAATACATTATTTTAATAAAATTCCTAAACTAATTTTATTTTTCAAAAACTCGACAACGGAACTGTTGGTGCTGTTGGCAAATATTCTGCTCAAAAGTAGAATGCCCATATTTAGTACTCCTAAAGAATCTAAAAAACGATCTATATTTAAAATCTACATTTTTACTATTAATTATGCCTATATCACAGGGAATGTTTTAAGGAGCTCTTTAATCTTGTTCCTACCTCGTCCTTTCACACCCGTACTACACGCACTGGTCGAGGGAAGCATCCGAATTTTGTCGACCGAATCAGCAGTCGAACTAAAAAGTTCGGTGCGTCTTTTCTTTGTAGAACAATCGACAAGTGAAATGCTTTGCCAGCCCATGTGTTCTCTCCCTCCTATAACCTTGGATCCTTCAAGCGATGCGTGAAGAAGCACCATTGGCCGGCGTAGTAACGGCAACTGAGGCAGCCGTGAACTAACTCGGTTGTTTTTATATGTCACACTTGGATCTTCTCTTGCTTATCATCAGGTGAGTCGAGGTCAAATGTCGTATCACAATAAAAAAATATATTTCAAAATCTTCGTTGATTTTAAGCGTCTATGTAGGAAGAAGAAATCTTGTATCTTGCTACATGAAGCGGGTTGACCCATTCGGCCAAGCTCTAAGTCATTGAACTCAAGCATAGGATCATACCAGGTGTTTCCGTTCAGGTGTTCCCTCAGCCTCAGGGAGTCGTATTTATTTGTAAATTACTTCTGAGTATACACTCGGGTACTTAATTTTGATATTACGGTAATGTTCAGATTTGAAAATAAATGATTTCGCTGCGTCATGCCTTTTTAGATTATATAAGTACGTTTTGTTTTTACATTTCTATACTAAGCTGCTAAAAGTGCTTGTATCATAGAAACTGGACGACCAAAAGATACACAGTACCGGTCTTTGATTATGAACCATGCTGCGACGTGTGTTGCCTCAATGTCATGGATTAAATTAGTTTTGCTATCTACGCTAACAAGTTAAGCTATGAATTAAACAAATTTTATGCGGCTTACTATCGCGTTTATTTTGGTTTAGATTTTACATTTTTTTATTATTCCGATGGCTGCAAAGCTCTCGAAACGTCGGAATAATAATATAAAAATGTAAAATCTAAACCAAAATAAACGCGATAGTAAGCCGCATATTTTTTTAAATTCATTAATCAATGTTCGCGCAAAATCTAAGAAAATACTAAGTTAAGCTATGTTAACGCGTGCAGAAAACTATAGTGCATTCACTTTTCTTCGAAGTTATAATGATAGAAACATAAAAAGAATATACGGTATGGTATGGAATAAAAGGTATGGTTATTTTTGGTATGGTCCAATAATATTGTATGAAAAGGCAACCGTGGTGTAGTGGCAGTGCAATGGCTACGTAAGCCGAGTGGTACGAGTTCGAAACCACTCACCGGTACCAATGTATCTTTGATATATGTACATACAAGCACAGGGATTATTATAAAAAAATATATAATAATCCCTATTATAAAATCCCCATTGATGGGGATTATTAGACACATGATACTCTTTAGTCTTTTTTGGTTTGTGCACATTGAAAAAAGGTGGATGAAAGAAGAATAACGAAACTAAGTTATAAATCAATCAATCAAATTGTCACGCCTTTTTCCTACAGGGATAGGCAGAGATAACGGAACGCTAAAACGAGTTATTTCCATTAAATCTTCCCTATTTAGTCAATTATTTTTCGACTAAATGGAACATTCTTAAAATAAAATAGGGTTGCAGCGCCTACAGCCACGTAGCTTCTATAAATATCAACTTGCCACAATGACACAACTCCCTCGCTTCCTTCACATCCACAATTCTCTTTATACACGCTCTATCTATGGTTATGGGCACTAGGCAACCCAGCTTTTTTGAGGATATATAATAATATACCTAATGTGACTAGAAAACCGACTCAGTTTATGCCTCAGTCGCCTTCACTATGTCGTCAGAGATCTACGTCAAGTTGCTTAGTAAATATTGTTCTTATTTTGATAAGATAACAACGCTTTTGTTTGATACAAAGTTCCTTTGTTAATTAATATGAAGAACAATTTAGGTCTCCTAAAAATATTCCATTACCTAAATACCTGAATGATAATATTATTTATTTATTTATACATATGACATCAGGATGAGTAAAAGTAGATTGACGAAAGGAATTTATAAATCTGATGTGGATGGATGCGTTAAACAAGGCAGGCCCAGGAGGGAGGGTATTTTCCGATCAAATCGGAGACATCCTCAAAAAAGCTAGGTTGCCTAGTCCCCATAACCTTAGAGCTTGTATAAAGAGATTTGTGAATGTTAAGGAAGCAAGGGAGTTGTGTCAGGGTCGTGGCAAGTGGCGCTCCATTGGGGGGAGGGGGAGGGGGGAGGGTATGGGGATACCAAGGGAAAGAGGCGTGACAATTTGATTGATTGTTTGACATCATTCTGCCTAATAGAAAAATGGAGTGCCGTCCATGTATGGCGGCCACTGCTACTATAGTTAAATGGCCGAAATACTCGTAGAGACGGCGACTAAGTCGGCCGTGAATTGACTCGATTTTTTGACTCTTGGACTTACGCCGCATAAAAATTGTTTAATTCATTTATTTGTATACTCTACTATGAAACAAATCTTTATTCTGAACGGGAATTAAACCCGGTGTGCTCTAACCAATTCTATTCATACAAGCTCTACGGTTATGGCCACTAGGTAACCCAGCTTTCTTGAGGATGTCTCCGATTCGGTCCAAACACCCTCCTGGGCCTGCCTTGAATTGTATTGTAGGTGTGAAGGAAGCATGGGAGTTGTGTCAGGATCGTGGCAGGTGAAAAATGACGTGATAATTTGATTGATTGATTGCTAATTGAAAGCGCTACGCATGTCGTTTATATATAGGTCTCTAAAAAATATTCCATTATAAATATTACCTAAATGATAAGAAATGTAAACGCGATATTTTTGTTTATTATTGTAGGTTATGTCCTCGAACTTATTCTGTTTGCCTTTGATTTCTTATTTGTTTCTTTATTTCCTTCGTTAATAAATTATATTATTAATCAGACAAAAACATGGTGCTTGGCAATAATATTCAAGTATTGTAGAAATATATTTTTCCGGTTTCAACTAGGCTGGCATAGTGGATGTGACTGCTACTTACAGTTATTTACGTGTAATATATATCTGAACTCGATTTGCCTTTGGTTAGAAAGGCCTAAAAGCGCCGACGACCGAGTCTTCACGGCTGCCCCAGTCGCCCTCATTATGCCGGCCAAAGGTGCTTCTTCGCACATCGCTTGAAGGATTCAAGGCTGAAGGATGGAGAGAACACCACCACCAATTCCAAGCAGACCTGAAGGAGTGTTTCGAGATCAGCTTATCAATTTTCGATTCTTATTAGGCCGGCATTGTGGATAGCAGTTTCCTTCATTGAGAGGCCGCACTCCAGCCTAACACCGGGTTCGGTGCTAAGATATGTCGAGCCACAATAAAGTGGTTATGAACCCGAGAGCAGTGATTCTATTGTGACACGACATCTGACCTCGATCCGCCTGATGATAAGCAAGAGGAGGTCCAAGAGTGACAACGACTGAAAAAAAACGAGTTAGCTCACGGCTGCCTCAGTCGCCGTGACTATGCCGGCCAAAGCTCATAAAGGGTTCATAATCACTTGCCAGTACTAACGTATATTTGATATATACTTTGGTCGTCCTGTTTCTATGATACAAGCACTTAATATAGATATAAAATTAAATAAATAAATGTATGTATAAACTTCATGTATAGCTTATTACACTGGTAAATAAGCATGTAACGTGAACTGTGTTTGCAATTAGATACCACGAGGTCATTTTAGAATGCACAATTTTATTTAAATTCATTTTAAGTAAACACTTTGTTTTTTATGGCGATCAGAAGGCTACTTTTTTTATTGTTATTCGACATATGTCAGCACCCCGCTTGATGTCAAGCTGAAGTGTGGTCCATGACTGAATATCACTGTTACTACAATTCAATAACTGTGAGTAGCAATCAAATCCACTATGCCGGCCTAGTTGGAAACGGCATATGAGCATATGAGATGTACGGCCGGTCAAGTTATGTAGGAGATACAGAACTTGTCCCAGCTACAGTCTATCATCGTTTGAGGCTAGATGTTTCATATAGCTTAACTGCTAGCGGTTTCGGGTGCTGACAAGATGCCAGTTGTATCCACCGACTTTTACTGTGTTGGGTTTAAAGATACGATGGTAAGCGAGATGAAGTGCAAGACAGCATGTAGTTTACGGTTGCCTCAGTCGGTTGATTAAGATTGGTAGGCAGATAATTTGGTAGTCATTGTTCAGTCTGATGATCCAGGGTATTACCACTGCTTTTAAAGTGTACAGACCGTGAAGTGACTCAGTTCAGGCTCAGCTTGATTGTTTCCTATTCCAACTAGGTGACTGTTTATTGCAGTTTTTTTTTAATAGAGTTGTTTCCGATATTTATGTATCATACTCCTGGTTCCAGTAATTTTAAATTAAAAACAATAATGAAATATATTTCATTCAACAAATATTTTTCCATTTAGAATGCAAGTTACTCCCCAATTAGAAGAAAATTCTCTATGTATATTTTTCTCGTTCGCCATCGTAAAATTCTTTGCTCCCTTTCATTATTCATAAGGTATTTGCGGAGGAGATGACGGCAAATCTTTTTTGTTCGTAACCGCGCCCTACATATAAAATATTTCATCAATAAAACTCACCAGAATTGAAGATTTAATGAAGTTTACTTTATAGAAATTTACCTAATTTGCGTTATATTACAATTTCCATTCGTACGGCGATATTAAGTTTTGTAATAAATTGTATGTTTTTAGAGATGGTAGGCAGTGGTGTCAATTCTGCCAATCCGTCGCCGTGGTACCCAGTCGCCGATCCGGGGTAGTACCACTACTTACTTACAAGTATACAGACCGTGAAGTGATGATAGTTGGAACCGGCAACTTACAAGCTGATCCCGAAACGCGACCAAATCACTTCACGGTCTGTATACTTGTAAGTAAGTGGTGGTACTACTCCGGATCATCGACTGGGTACCACTGCCTACTACTCTTTGATAACCAGGCCCGAAGCAAATATCCGTCTTTTTTATTAACAAACATTTGCTCCGACTGGGAATCGAACCCGGGACTTTACGCGCAACAAACCAATCGCTAACCGTTCGGATACGCCTGTCGTCATAATACAGGAGTTGGAGACGAAATATGAACATGATGCTATAATAGTGCGTCTTTTTACGTGATTTGGGTGGTTATTGTCCTTGAAATCAAAATTTAAGCTTGTATGTTTTGAAATAAGTATATTGAAGTATTTTCCCATTAAAAAAGCACTCTGCATTTGTAGCATGAGAAATTATATTTACCCCTTTATAGGAAACAATGAAAAGTATACATTTTCGAGCGAGCGAGGGCTTTTACGAAATGTTTCGTGTAAAATAAAAAAACACACACAAAACTACGAACCGGCTGAATTCATTACAATTTTATAAATGTGAGTGATGCTGTGTTTTTAAGGTTTCACACGAAAAAAAAATTAGAGCTTATGTAAGGAGAATTGTGGATGTATAGGAAGCAAGGGAAGTTGTATCAGGATCGTGGCAAGTGGCGCTCCGTTGTCTCTGCCTATCTCCGTGGGAAAGAGGCGTGACAATTTGATTGATTGAAAAATTTGAAGATTTTTTATATTATGACTCGACATTTGACCTCGACTTGCCTGATGCTTGCCTTATCTGGTAGACAAGAATTCAATAGCGCCTTCGACTAAAAAAAACGATTCAGTTTACGGTTATCGTGGTAATTATACCTTAACGATAACTTTTTTTAATTTATTTTGGGCGCTCAGTTTTTTGATTAGCTAGATGAATAAAATGAATATCAAAATGTACTAAAAATATAAATATATATGAATATAAAAAATTCGGCATTAATGAGATCATAAATAACATATCTTAATTCTATCAATACATTAATCAAATTATCACGTCTTTTTCCCACAGGGATAGTCAGAGACAATGGAGCGCCACTTGCCACGATTCTGAAACAACTCGCTTATCTTAAATTTTACCATATTTTCATTCGAGTCTCTAATGAAAGTCCATATTTATTTGGTATTCTTTAGATTTAAAACCACTTGCTGGTACCAATGTATATTTGATAATGTATATTTCCTGTTGTCCTGTTTTTATGATACAAACAGTATAGAAGTAGCTTATAAAATGTAAATATAATACATAATGCGTATTATATTACATAAAATGAAATAAAAATCAATTTGGTTACATTTTTATTATTTTGTAGCCTGTATTTTGTTTTGTAATTCTCACTTAAATCTTTCAAATACAAAAAATACGTCCTAATTCGTAAAAAAAAACTCGTGTAAATGAAATATATTCATTTCTTTATAACCTTGCTTGAATTCTGACGTTATTTGCATAAGTAATATTTTTATTAGCCGCAGAGCTGTTGTCTGTGACGGTAACAATCAGTTATGTAAATCGTAGACACTTCAAAACAGTACTCGACGATTTCAGCAACATTTTTTACACATAAACATATATCCTTCCCTGTCCTTTTTTTTGAATGTTCAGACTTTTTGAAGCTTTATCTTGAGGATAAGCAGTTAAATTATATTAGATACCGGTGAAGTAATTATGTTAATGAAAATTACAAATACGCTAACCTCGGTACTGGTCACGAATTTGCGCCGTTTGGGGTCGAGACGATGGGCCCTTGGGGACCTTCAGCTAAGCGTCTAGCCAAGGGGTTGTCCAAGCGGCTGACGGAGAAGTCTGAAGACAGGAAGGCTGGCAATTATTTCTGCTAACGTATTAGCCTTGCTATACAAAGGGGAAATTTTGCTAGTCTCCTTGGCTATCTCTGATGCGACGTCATTATATGATCGTTTTTATTTAAAGTTTAATTATAGTCATTTAATTTTATCTGTTTCTCAATAAAGTTTTAAATTGTTAATGAAAAATATGCGTAAGTACTTGTAAGCTATAATGTGGACAAAATACTATAAAATAAATAGAATGCAGGTCATACAATTGTATGGAAACAACGGGTGTAATCATATTCCGGAATACTAAATATGCGGTTCTTTTTCACGTGTTTTTCTGACTGTACAATTGTACTACTACGCAAAATACACAGTCGATTAATTCACTATTCAAGTTGAGAGTACCATGAACGTTTGTAGAAGTTGTAGTATAGCTTATCTAAGTATAAATGACGCGCCGCTAAAAAGTTAACAAAGTTATTAGTTTATTTAAATGTGTGAATGCATATATTACTAACTATACTACTATACTTCATCAGCGTGTTCCTCCTCTTGTGTCTAACCAGTAACTGAATGACCGATTACAATTGCATTTTCGGAGTGTTGCATCCATATTTTATATTTGCTCGTGTGCGTTAATGCAGTAGAGGGACGCGTCATTTCGGCTTAGACAGACTCTAGAATAATAATGATAAAATGCGTAAGACGATGCACCGTTCATTTGGTATAGCGTGTCTCGAAGTAGGTGAGAGCGCTTATTGTTGTGATTGTACCTGCGCAAAGTCGCACTCGCAGTTAACTTCGGAGATGGCATAAAGTTTGGAACTAGCGTACCAACGATTCTTTGTGGGTGTAAATTTCGTAGTATAACCTCTGTCAAATGCTCACACGCCTGACCTTGAGAATAAACAATCAAATTGTACTGTTAGCAACGCTTTCGAGTTATTTTGTTTTATGCACGCGCTGTCATTGTTGTATTTTTTGTTAAATTTTCGTTATTGATAAGGGTTTGTTATATTGTTATATTATTTTGTTATATTATCAAAGTTAAGTTGTTATTTGTATTATAGTTTTGTTGTTTTTAAAACTATAAGACAAATAACAAGTTTCAGTTCAGTCTCTATATAATAACAAACGGCCATAACATGTCTCCCATGTTGGTTGTTCCATGCTGATCCACACATGGGTGGGTGGTGGTTTTGACAGCTGTCGGCATTGAGTATGACTTTGTGGCTGAGGGTAACCAGAAAATGTCGCTTCTCTATTAGCCATATTGCATTTCGGATTGAGATATAATTCATTCTTTGAGAAATAAAACTCATTTGTTTTATGTTTTTTATTCTTCAGTAGAGCTTGTATGAGGAGAATTGTGGATATGAAGGAAGCGAGGGAGTTGTGTCAGGATCGTGACAAGTTGCGCTCCATTGTCTCTGCCTATCCCCGTGGGAAAGAGGCGTGACAATTTGAGTGATTGATTGATATTCTTCAGTTCAATTCTCATTTCTGGGAAGGCAAAAGAATCTTAGTCGATACTGCCTAGTCTTCTGTTATAATTTCTTCAATGGATGAAGATGAAAGACTTCAGTGTTTCATACATTACATGAGGGTGAAGATGATGGTGATGGTTTTCGTAAAGCGGTGGAAAAGCTTTACTAAAACTCTTTCGACGGAGTCTTGAAGGGAACACGAAGACACACGTGAAACAGCTTTAATTCACTTGTCTATACTTGATCAACTTAAAAATAATTCCTGGAATACAATTCCACCATTATTACACAATAATATTTAAGAAACACAAGCTTTAAAAAAATTACAAAAAAATTGCACGACCTGGCACTTGCAGTTTCCCGCCAAAACTGTTTTGTTTTTTACTCGTTCCATTGCTCTTTTATCCATGACAATATTTTGCGGCCTCCCACGAACTATTGTAGGAGTCTATCTCATCTCGCCATCCATTTGTGCCTAGTGCGATGTTTTCTGCAATCTGAATGTCTTCTGCATTTCAGTTTTATTTACAAAATCATTTTTACTTATCTTTTTTCAAGTTTCTAAAGACGCAATTGTAATTGGTATAAGTACGGAATTTGGATCGGCACGGCTATTTAACACACACAACGACGTCGCGCCTCGGATCAATGGCTCATGGATTTCGGAATAGCTGAAAATCTAGCCATGCCGGCCGAGCCACGCAAATCCATCTAGGTTTCCCTATTCACGGCGAATTTTGACTCGGCCCAATGGCTCGTCCGTGTATGGGCGCACTTACTATTTTGGGGTTGTTGACTAAATACGTTGTAGCGACCGCTACATGCTACCGCTAGATGGCGTTGCATGTGTCCAATATCTAGCAAACGATTTACCGGCAAAGTAATCAGTATAAATAAACACCTCAACAAGGAGACGTCACCCGGCTAAGTTAAGCCCTGTACGCAACACGCGTTTAGCTGGAAGTACTCCTTTCCTTTTCTAACATGCGGAATAATGCTCCGCTAAAACGTAATGATGTTGTTAGAATCACAAACTAAAAATTATGGATAATAAAAAATAGTTTATTGACTATAATTATGTTATTTACTTATTGGCTTAGATCTATATCAACAGTTCCAGCTTACGCTAATTATACATAATATTAAGTTTATTATGGAACGACTCTAAAAGTGCTACAGTGGTACCAAGTTTGTCGATTCGGGAAAAGAAGTGTACAGACCGTGACACTTACACAACTCCTTTGCTTCCTTCACATCCACAGGCTCTGTGGTTATGGGCACTAGGCAACCTAGCTTTCTTAAGGGTGTCTCCGATTTGTTTGGAAATCACTCTCCTGGGCCTGCCTTGTTAAACGCATCCATCCACATCAGATTTATAAATTCCTTTCGTCATTCTAAAAAATCAATGTAAAAATGTAATATAAAAACATTGTTTATTACGCGTCACTTTTATCCTAGCACTTGACGCAGTATTTGTTATGTCGTTGAGTGATTAACATTTGGTTTGCTTGTTTACATTTTGTGTTTGTCGACAACAATGAATAACTCATTAATTATTCTATTAAATAACACACACTGAACAAGATGGTTTAATTACTGCTGTTACTGATGTTCATTTATATATGTACCTATCAGTGTGTGAGTAGATTATAATCAATTAAAGGAGAAGGAGGAGAGGTAAGTTGAAGAGAAAAACAGGGATATATGTATTTCAAATCAAGAACCTCCGTTTTAAAACCACATTTTTTTATTGTGACACATCTTGATCCGTCTGATAGTAAGCAAGAAGAGGTCCAAGAGTGCCGACGACTGCAAAAACCGAGTCTTTACGGCTGCTCCAGTCACCGTCACTATGCCGGCCAAAGGTACTCCTTCACGCGTCGCTTGAAAGATCCAATGCTATAAGATGGAGAGAACACAAGGGCTGGTAATGTATGAGTAGTTTACAATCAATTAAAGAAGAAGGTGGTTATTTATATATTAGAGGTTAGTGGAAGAGATAGTTGCGTTGCCTACTGCCCATAACCGTAGAGCTTGTATGAAGAGAATTGTGGATGTGAGAGAAGCGAGAGAGTTGTGTTAGGAAGTCAGGAGGCAAGTGGCGCTTCGTTATCTCTGCCTAACCCTGTGGCCCGTTATCCGTAATCCCTGCCTAAACCTAAAGGCGTGACAATTTGATTGATTATATGTCCTTCTACTAAGGCGACCGTAGTGGTAGTGAACAATAGAGGTAAGTAGAAAAAATGGAACACCACTTTCGCGCCTAATTATCTTCAATAAGCTCTATTCCGACTGTAGACCCTACCTCCTGTTTTTTTTTAGTTTTCTATACTAAGTTACTGAACTTGCTTGTATTATAGAAACAGGACGACCCAAGTATACATTGATATCATACATGATATATACATCATATATCAAGCATACATTGATACTGTCAAGTAGTTTTTGAACCCGTGCTTTCGGTTTGCGTAACCATTGCACTACTACTACACCATGGTCGTCTATTATAATAACAAATACATATTATTAAAAAAAAATTACGAGTTCCCTTAATCCTAACAATGCTACGTTGAAAACACACCCGGAAGTATTATTGTACTTCTCACCACGACATGTGCAAAAGAATTTTAAATGTGCACCCAAAAATTATTCGCTTGAATGAATGAAATCATTAGAGGGTATCGCTTACAAGGGGAAATAGAAACGTATGACACCTATAACTAGACTCCGCATTAGAAATGTGTTAAAAAAAAAATCTTTCGATACTTTTAATCAAATTGGTACGCATTTTTTGCCAGGGATAGGCAGAGACAATGGAACGACACTTGTCACCATCCTGACACAACTAGTGTCCAGTTATTGAAACTAGAAATATTTTTGACATTTGTTATCCGCTCGCGGAAAGCGACAATTTATTAGGATAAACTTACAAATTTTATCGATACATAAAAGTATACTACAATTTTATTTTTTTATTTAAATATTTATTGTTTTATCTATACAAAAGGCAAGCCTAATTGCCGCTTGCTATCTCTGTCAGCTAATATATACAAGATAAAATAACATACCGCCGAATTGTATACCTCCTCCTTTTAGGAAGTCGGTTAAAAAATTAAAAATACCGAGGCGGCCTTGATCTATTGCTATTGCAGTGGTCACACATAACAAGAGCCACCGGTTCAAAACCACTTGCGGTACCAATGTATCTTTGATATAATATGTACTCGTCATGTACATTTTCTAAAATACATGTCACTTTTAGAAGCGTACGCTTAGTTAGTACGAGTACATACATGCAAATCAACATCAGGCAACTTAAAGTCGCGTCACAATAAAACGCGATATCTGCAACGTCGCGTGGCCTGCTACAACCTCCTAGGTTTGCGCTATCTAGCAATATATTGTCTTCCTTTAAGGGTATCAAGGGGAAATAGGAACGTTATTATATTTAAAAAAAAATGTTGCCAACAAACCCACTCGATTTTGTTCAAAGATGTTCACAGAATTTTATAAGTTGTGTCGTTGTATGTAATGATCAATATTGCTTGTATAATATAACAATAACGGTTTCTTAGATGTCCATGAAGCTCTATTCTTGGACATCTTATTTAAATCAGTTCTTATCATCAATATATCGTTAGTGTGACAATTTTTTGCGTATTTTTTAGTGCTTAATGTCATCTCTAATACCCTAGCCCTCATAGTAAAGACAAAAGGCAACCGTAACTGAGTAGTTTATTCTTCAGTAGTCGATTAGCCTCTTCTTAATTAGCACCAAACAAGAAGGAAGTTAATGTTGCATTACAATAAAAAAATTGGTTATAGGAAAACATACTTTTGGCTCAATCAACGCTTATTCTTTTTTATTATACATTTCTATACTGAGCTACTAAAGTGCTTGTATAATATCTCAAGGACAATCAAAGTACATAAATCAAAGATACATTATTGGTACCGATGAGTGGTTGCGAACCCGTGCTCTCGGCTTGCGTAACCATTGCACTGCCACTTCGCCTTAATTCTATACGTACGGTAGACATTTAATTTGATAGGACATTGACTTTACAAATCCGTTATTGGTATTTGTAAAGAATGTTAGGTGGGCATCTACCACCATGCGGTACTTCATTTATGCTTAGCCAGTAACTGCGTTCAACTGTGGTAAAAAATGCCGTATTTTTTGCCACAGTTCATATTTCTTAGATCTTGTTTTTATTATTATTGTGGCTCGGTATATGACTGCACTCCGCAGACATACTCGTATATCAGAATCCTCTAAGCGAAAAGTTCTAAACTCCTGGCCTAACCCTTCATTCCTATAGGAAAATACAGAAACATCAGACCACATTCAGTATATTTATCAATATTTAAATTTATATAAAACATTTTTTTTTAATAACACACACTTAAATTTTAGTATCTTTTATTTTGTCTGTAATAATAATGAGTGAGTCCTGTAGTCCTAAGATACAGACTTCGGCATAGTTTAGGCCTCAGTATCACATAAATAATGTAATTATTGTAATTGTAAGTTATATGTACATTATTGTAAACGATAATTACATATTTTAGGATATATTATTGTAATGATATTGTGTGAGAAATAAATAAATTATTATTATTAATTTGATTGTCACGCCAAGAATAGACCCGCGTGCATCGACGCCTCTATTGGCGAGTGCATCACATAAAACTGTCTAAGTGGTACCTTTTTGTAGTGTATTCGCAGGGGATGAGGGGTGAGAGAAATTGCCCACCCCACTGAAATACGAGCGTACTTCCAAGCAAGTGTTGCGACTTTTACAAAATTGCTTTCCGTTCGGCGAATAAATGTTGGTACGATATGTGAACCAAAAAAGGTAAACAATGTCTAGCCAATTCGTATTTGATTTAATTTAATAATTGTGTTTGTTTTTGTTGTATGCAATTTATCAATGAATTATTTGCAATAGTATAAATCATTTTTTTATATTTAATTCGATCTGTACACTTTTTAAGCACTTGCAGGCTTTATAATGAAATCTCTGCACATAATAAAGAAATTTCATAATAATAAAATAATAATAATAAATAAATAATAAAGAAATTTCACATAAAAACATATTTCATGCTAAATATAAACATATGCTGTCACAATAAACTGATTTTATTGTTAGTCAGTAGTTTTAGTTTTGACATTTATATAAGAACTTAATTTTGACATGTATTAATAATTTTAATTTGAGTTAGTTATAAGGTTTAATATTAGTATTTTCTTTCTTTTATTCATAATTCTATAAAATATTTAATAATTTCACAAATAATTTTGTATATCTACATATGAAAACTAGAATCTCTTCTTATTATTTTCAACGTTATATTTTATTATTCATGCTGTGTGTATACGTTTAGGGTAATAATTTAGTCATGAAACACTGTATATTTATTAATTGTTGTTAAATATAATTGTTACCTGTTGTATATACCTAAATAAATATTGTACATTGCTATAATAAATCGGAGACATTCTTAAGAAAGCTAGAGGGCTTGTGTGAAAATAACTAAGGATGCTCATGTAAGTGGTGCTCCATTGTCCCTGTCCATCCCTGTGAGATAATGGTGTGGCTAATTGATTGATTGATTCTAAACTAAGCTCTTATCATATTATAGAAACTGAGCGACCAAAGTACGTGATATTAAAGATACATTGGAACCGGATGTGGTTACTTTTATTTATTTTTAATATTTACGTCATTGTCTCTGCCTATCCCTGTGGGATTAGAGGCATTACATTTTGATTGATTGATGAATCAAAATAGTTCATATGTATTATAGGTTTATATACTTATCGTTTAAAAAAGTATATTAATTTAATCCGAATTACAATGAGTATGTTTCATATATTTTAAAAATATTTTTTTGGTATTTGAGCGCAATCATATAAATAATCCAATATCGATTCTATATTGAATCTATATTGTAATTTATGTAATTTATCCTATTATTATGCTCTCAGGCTAATTAGACTTTTCCAGTTACATTACTACATTTACATTTTACAATTGTAAATGTAATGTAAAAAACACGTAAAGTTTTACAATAAAAAAATATAGCCTACATTGCTAAGGTTTTACATCCTAGTAGTAAAACCTCTGATACGAATGTTGAATTTTAAAATGTGGCCTTAGTGTTTTAATGAATGCTTAAGCTAAATCAAAGAGCAGCCAAAATGTAGAGGCTGCTGCCAGCTCTGAATTAAGTCCCTGCCAGAGGTACTATTACCTCTTCCTCCCAGAGGTAAAAACGCGGACTCTGGGACGGAGGCTCTAGTCGATGCTCCGGATTTATTGCAGCGACGAGCTTTTCGAGTTATAGGGGATGCTAAGATCACAAGAACTGCGATTTTGAAGATACGTGGAACCGTCATCGTCTATCATACCAAGGAGCGTTTTAATCTTGTTCCTACCCGTCTTGCCGTCTTTATACTTCCGCACAATCGATTCAGAATCGGCCGCCGAACTTTTAGGCACGTCGTTTCTTTGTAGAACAATGGACAAGTGGAATGCTCATGGTCTGGTACCTTGAATCCTTTGAGCGAAACGTAAAAATGCACCTTAAACTATACATTTTATGTGCGATGTGTAATCTAAATATGTTTCTTAAGTTGTCGGCGATATAGGACTTGTCCTTGCGATCTCGACTTCAATTAATCAATCAAATTGTCACCCCTTTTTCTCACAGGGATAGGCAAAGACCAAATTGGAGACATCCTCAAGAAAGCTAGGTTGCCTAGTGCCCATAACCATAAAGCTTGTATAAAGAGAATTGTAAATGTGAAGGAAGCGAGGGAGTTGTGTCAGGATCGTGGCAAGTGGCGCTCCATTGTCTCTGCCTATACCGGTGGGATCTCGTCTTGCCGATAGCAATCGTCAGACGTCGTGTCTTAATAAAAAATATAAACAACGTGTCCCGTCTGTTGTTAAGACAGGCGTTGCGTTGTTATATGTTGACGTGGACCTTAATATAAAAAGATCCCTAATCGGCTTATATTTGACGGAAAACTAATAGTTTCCTACATAAGAGGGAACGTTGATTATGTAGTAAAAATCTAAGTTTATATAAATTATAGTCTCATGGGAGATTTATCTTCATCAATAGGAGATAGGAAATAAATTGCTAAGGGATTTAATATACAATAAACTATTGTTAAGAACCGTTATTACAAAGGAATAGAGTTCACATTCGTAATGTTGTTTGAGAAACGGTGTGCGTCATCGTTCTTATAATTCTGTTTTATCAAAGTTTTTCTGACTTTTCTATAGTTTATTAGTGTTATTAATTGTGTTTGAGGAAGATTATGATAATAAAAATTCTTTATTGCACTTTTACAGTACATTGGATCGCCTCATTTAGGCCAGGCTGGTATAAAGTCTGTAGACTTTTGCGGATATTTGCTTCGGGTCTGGTTATCAAAGAGTGGTAGGCAGTGGTACCCATCCTGCCGATCCGGGGTAGTACCACCACTTACAAGTATACAAACCGTGAAGTGATTTGGTCGCGTTTCAGGATAAGCTTGTAAGTTGCCGGATGTGACTGCTACTTATAGTTATTGAATTGTAGTAGCAGTGACATCCATTCATGGATCACACCACAGCTTAATAACAAGCAGGGCGCTGTCATATGTCGAGTCACAATAAAAAAACGTCACTCGTGTTGTCAATGAACTTGTTGCGCTTTAACAAACACTGCAACTATGTAGGTATACCTCATACATAAACCATGTGCTATATTATTAAATGATTCGTGAATATTTATAAATGGTTATGAAATTGTGATCGTAAATTTAAATTTGTAATGTTTCGGGGGTACGTCTCCCCAGCTGTCATTGTCACCTGTTAGCGGTGCACCCTATCAAAGATTACTTCTACTCGCAGACTATGAATACTTAGGACACTACGTATCGGAGGAATAGTAGACACTACATAGGATAAGTAGATTTATTTATTTATTCGGATCACCTACAGAAAATACATTGGTTATCAATTACAATAACATTTGTATAGCTCTTGATCAATGCTTTTCCATTTACAGGTAATCCCATTATGCATTAACGTAACATTTTGAGTCATTAAAAGATTATAATAAATTAAATTAAACAAAATTAAATAGAATAAGTTAAATTTAACCAAAACATATTTATATAAAACATAAATGAAATTAAATCAAATCAAAATTGTATCATAAAAACAGGACAGCCAAAGTACCTAATATATCAAAAATACATTAGTACCGGCAAGTGGATTATGAACTTGTGCTCTCGGTTTGCGTATCCATTGCACTGTCACTACACCATGGTCGCCTCTTATTCCAGTGATTAGAAAAAGTATTTTATACGGTTCTTTATTGCACAATCGACCAGTAGAATGCTTAACCAGCCAATGATTCTTCTCTATATCATAACCTTAGATCCTCTGGCTAGGTTTGTAACAGGACTAGGGCAACAGACAACTAAGGTTATATTCAGCGGTCGGCGCTAAAAAAAACTGTTTTGTCGAGAGTCTGCGTATTCTCAATTGAGTTTTTACCTTTACGCTTACGATATTAACAGTGTATGACAGTGTAACCTAACTTTGTATTATCCCTAAGTAAGGCCATAATAACATTAAAATAATGCCGTATGGTACGGAATTACTCTATTAAATACGCTAAACTCGGTACTGCTTTCGAATTAGCGCCGTTTGGGGTCTGGACGATGGGCCCTTGGGTACCTTTAACTGAACGCCTAGCCAAGGAGTTGTCCTTTCGGCTGACGGAGAAGTCTGGAGGCAGGAAGGCTGGCAATTATTTCTGCTAACGTTTAGCCTTGCTATACAAAGGGGAAATGTTGCCAGTCTCCCTGGAAATATCTCTGATGCGACGTCATTAGAAAATATTTTTTATTTTTGTTTAATTATAGTTGATTAAGAGACTTGTTTATTTGTTAGTAATATATTTATGCATGTAATTAGGCACTGTCTGATTGGATATGATCTGTGCATCAAGTGATAAAACTAAACGCCCCCTGTCTATACAAAGCGGAATTATAATTTAATAGTCAAAACGAGCCCTTACGTCTAAAAGTTTATTTATGTTTATTTTTAATTTATTTTGAATATTTATTGATGTTAATTAAACTAATACACGAATAACATACTTTAAAAATCCACCTTATTGTCATCAATTGATTTAATTATAAATTAAATCAATTCATACAAGGTTAGGCAGAGACGTAGAGCGTCACTTTTCATACCGATACACTGTTTTTTTTTAAAGTTTGTCTAGTAATAATAAAGACTCAAAAAGCTGTAGAATTGATTGAGAGATCGTCGATCGAGAAGCGCTTTTTCGTACTAATAACAACGTTACTTTAATACTACTACGATCAATTTAGATCCGCTGTTTTAATTTTAATATTTAGTTCTTTATAGTTGTAGTTTTACAGTGGTACGACACTGTAAACTTTGCGCAGATCCATAAGCGTTGACGACTAGGTAATACAACACAGTTCTCCAATAGCTATATTATTATGTTTTTTTAATTCTTTATATGTATCGAAATAATCATAATTAATAGATTTAAATTTAGCACCCATATCTGATGACATTATCACTACGCCTCAATTCCCACAGGGATAGTCAGGGACAATGGAGCGCCACTTTTCACGATCCTGACATTATTCTCCCGCTTTCTTCAAACATTCTCTGGGCACGGTGGTCCCTACTTTTTTGCGACTATCACACAAAAATATCCATCAACCACCCTCTATCCATTAAAACCTAAAATCAACACGGTTATGTCGTAATTACTACAAAGCAATTATATAAGATAGTTGTATCTTGAACATAACGATTTAGGCCCCAAGTTTATGATTGCCAGAAGTTTGTGGGCGCCAATAGGACGCTCCAGTTGGCTCCGTTCGAAACTCTTATTGCAAATTAATAGCCGGTTAATAAACTGAAACTATGGCGTTACGTTTCTTAGTACAGTTTTGTTGGCGAACTTTTTCCTTATTATTAGTAGCTGTGGTTTTTATTTTTTTACTTTTTTTATTTTTTCTTTATATTTTTTTATTTATATTTTTATACCAAGTTACTAAAGTGCTTGTATCATAGAAACAGGATAACCAAAGTAGATAAATCAAAGATACATTGGTACCGGTGGGTGGTCTAGAACTCGTGCTCTTCGGTTTGCGTACTCATTGCACTGCCACTACACTACGGTCGCCGGCACCTACGTATTATTTCTATTGGGGCTCAACATTTGATAGCACCCCGCTGATGTTAGCTTAAAGAGGCGAATATTGCTCCAGGTTTATTTGTTTGACAGTGGCCCCGATCCTGGGTAATACCACCACTTACAAATACAGACCGTAAAGTGATTAAGTCGCTTTTTGGGATCAGCTCGTAAGTTGCTGTCTCCAACTAGGTCGGCATAGTGGATGTGACTGCTTCTTACAGTTATTGAATTGTAGTATCAGTGACCGTCATTCATGGACCGCACTTCAGCTAAACAGCGGGGTGGTGTCATATGTCGACAATAAAAGAAAAACAACACTATTTATAAATAAGTGTACAGAAGGTTCTGTACATGAATCAAATTACAGAACCTAAGTTTAAAGCAATCTAACAATGAATCTTTCATTCATACATTTGTGTGCATCATGATGGCGGAAGTATTGTAACGAATATGTAAAGTATGAAAGAAATGTACCAGAAATTTACCTAAATGTACCTAGAATAAACTTCTATGTACCTCTTTTATTTCGTACCAAAAGTAAGTGAGCCGCCATTCTGATATTAGAATATTTAACACAAAGATAATGCGTTCAATTCCTTTCTTTTAAAGGTTTTCACTACTTTTTGCAATTACAACCGCTTGGTTGACTTTTAATACTGCTTAATTAAAAGTCACGTGGTAGTAGCGGCATAATTGTTCCGTCATCCTTTTTTGCAGTATTTTCATGTCATTTGTTAATCTGTCAAATTAGGTTGTCAAATGATCATCAAAACAAGTGACAACCTTATAAATTACGAATGTGAAAATGTATATTGATCCCCTTCTGACTTCTTTTTAATGCCATAAGCGAAAACAGTATAAACGGTTGTACTTTGTAGCTATTTTAGGGCTCCTTCTATTTCTTAAATCCAAATTATTTGACACAAACTCATTGCGTCATTTGTTCAGACCTGCCATTCTATCAAAATGGCAGCTCACTTACTTTAGGTGATAACTACGATTTAAGGTACATTGAATTTCATTCTACGTAAATTCCTAGTACATTACTTTTATACTCACTGCATGTGTATTTGTTACAATACACCCGCCATCATGATGCACACGGACATTTCACTTTCGTATACATACATACTATTACATTAATGACATGTAAACAATGGTGTTCTGTATACAGTTTTCACTGTTACTTGATGATGGCAACGGCTATTAGCATTCAATGCAAAACAGTTCGATCAGTTGAAATATATCCGCTTCAATGAGGAGGTTCTATTCTGGTTACTTTAACGATTTACGAACGAACTTACAATTTAATGAATTAAACAAATTTAATGCGGCTTACTATCGCGTTTTTTTAACATTTCGAGAGCTTTGCAGCCATCTTGGTCGCGGAGAGACTGAGGTGTTGGTCGTCCTATTGGTTAACGCATAAAAGGACCTCATTTATTTTAGGCTTTATTGTACTATTTTTGTAATGTCCAATGATAAAAAAATATATAAATGGTACTTTCGATACTTGTATTGATAAAACTGATAACAATTTTGCTTTTAATTGCTGTGCAATTGAGTTATTTGGTAAATAAGATATGGATTTTGTATTATCTGTCAATCAACAACGTCATATTTGTTCTGCTTTATAATAGTTTGTCATAATAATAGTGATCATTATGCACACCTAAACTATGCAAAATAAAGGATATATTCCAATTACATTGTTAATCTTCGTACATTAAACTATTTTAAAATGCACAATAAACTGTTAATATTATACAATTAAGCCCAAGTTCCCATACAAAATGAATGATGTCCTTTGTTTAATTCATTAATCAATCTTCTCGTAAAATCTAAGAAAATATTAAATTACAATTTGATCTTTTTATTCAACAAGCTTAGACATGTTCTTATATTAATTTTGAAGACAGGCATGGCGCATTGGTTAGCACGTCAGTTTGTTAGAGCAAAGAATTGTTTTATAGCTTTTATTGCCAACATTTAAAATAACATTTGAATGTAATAGCTTTATTCGGGTCTGATTGTCAAAGACTAATAAGGGGTGGTGCCCACTCTGCCGATTCGAAGAAGTACCACCACTTAGAAGTATACAGATCGTGAACTGACTTAGTCACGTTTCGGAATTAGCTTGAAAGTTGCCTGTTTTAACAAGGCCGGCATAGTGGATGCGACTGCTACTTACAGTGATTTACATGTAGTAGCAGTAGCCTTCATTTATAGACCGCACTTCAGCATAATTTCAGTCGGAATGCTGTCATAATATGTCGAGTCATATAAAAGTTGTATCTAAAATTTATAAAATTATGATTCACATAATTCCATATTCAAAGGGCAATGCGAGAATCAATGCAGTATTCATTGAAGCGTTCTGCAGACAAGCAATTGTAATTTTATTGTTATTTTATGTGTTTAAACAAAATAATATATTCATTTGATTGTTAGTAAACAAAAGACGCTTTAAATTAATCATTTAGGTACAGAGTTCATTTCTATCGTTATTCAATCAATCAATCAATCAAATTGTCGCGCCTTTTTTCCACAGGGATAGGTAGACACAATAGTGAGCCAATTGCCACAATCCTGACTCTGTCGCTTCCATCACATCTTTATACAAGCTCTACGGTTATGGACACTAGGCAACTCAGTTTTCTTGAGAATGTCTCTGATTTGGTCGGAAAACACCCAACATTTTTTGACGTCAGGCGTCGCGTAGTAGCGTGCTACCAGTCCGTTGGTGCCCACTCTGTCGAATCCGGGTAGTACCACCACTTACAAGTATACAGACCATGAAGTGACTTAGATGCGTTTCGGGATCAGCTTTAAGTTGCCGGTTTCAACTAGGCCGGCATAGTGGATGTGACTGCTACTACGGTTATTGAACTGTAAGTAACAGTCACCTTCATTCATGGACCGCACTCAAGATTAACATCAGGCGGGTGCTGTCTTATGTCAATAAAATAAAAAAAATCGTAATTAGAACAAATTATTATATTACAAAAATAACCATAGAAATTATTCAAATTACTTTGTAAATTGCCTTAATGTTACCAGAATGGTCAGATCTTAATTGTCGCCTCTAATGATGATAAGGTGGGTGATTTAAAAATCAGGTTGACGAGTATAAATTTGGCACAGTGGGCTAATATTTAAATTGATTGTGCTAATTTCATTAGGTGACCCAAATGAATTAGGACCTATATTTATTAATGTAAATTAAGGTCTATTCTTGAATACGTGATGAACTTCCTTTGAAACTCTACATTGTTTTGTTTGGATCATCACAAGTTGATTGATTGATTGTTTTCTCGTACACATTTATAATCTATGTAGCATTTTATTTTTATTAAATTTATCGTTGTTATGTTTCGGTAAATACATATTTTTCGTTATCGTCTACAAGCTTTAAACAATTTGGTTAACGGATTTGGGGGGCTGTTGTGCACCCAGTTTTATGAAACTAGCTGTGCCCAGTCATAAAAAGGTGGATGTTCTCAATTCGACTGTATATCCCTTTTTGTATTTATAACTCGATAACTCATATAAAAATGACAGAATAAAAATAAATATAGAAAAATCAATTGGAAATTATGGTAAAAATATATATATTTTTGATTAAAAGTATCCTATGTTACTTCTAGTACCTCCAAAAATATGTGTACAAAGTTCTCGGTTAAGTAGTTGTTGCGTGAAAACGTAACAACAAACTCACATTTACGTTATAATAATAATAATAAAATATGCAGCAACTTTTAAACTGATCCCGGAACGCGACTAGGTTACTTTACGTTCTGCACAATGTAAAATAAGTAAATTACCACCAACTGTCATCTTATTAGTCTTAGAAATGGAAGTTGGATCAAGAAAGTATTTCTTGAATTTGGTTCGAGTTCTAAATCTCTACAAGAATACCTTATTTCCATTAGTGCTTCTACATGGTAATACAATAAGAGGCTCTCTCGCTAAGGACATCATTCATTTTGTATGGGGACTTGGGATTAATTGTATTAACAGTTGCATATTCATTTTAAAATAGTTTGATGCAATTGGAATATATCCTTTATTTTGCATAGTTTAGGTGTGCAAAATTATTAAACTATAATTATGACAGTTCAAAACAGAACTGTTAATATGGCGAGTCTTTGTGATTGACAAAAGATACAAAATACATATCTTATTTTTTAAATAACTTAGTTGCGCAGCAAATAAAAGCAAAATTGTTTTTCGACACAATTATCGGAACTACCATTTATATATATATGTATATTTTCATCATTGGACATTACAAATTAGTACATCAAAGCCTAAAATGATAGATGTCCTTTGTCCCACATACCTTTTATATTCACTTATCAATAAGCTATAATGTTTTATTTATTCTTGACTACGCACTCCAGCATAAAATCAGGTATTATTATAATAAAAATATCATTCATGATTTTATCGTCATGACGTAATGACGTGATACAGGGCAATAAAATCTATCACTTGTGTAAAGTCTATATATTTATATGTCTACTGACAAAGGTTGTTCTGCCCGAAAGTAAAATAAAAACGATTGTAGCGCCACCTACCGGATATTATTGTGAATTAGACATGAACACAGAGAAAAAATCATCAAAGTCGATCCAACCAATCCAAATAGTATTTTTTATTGTGATGCGACATCTGACGTCGACTAGCATGATGATAAGCAAGGGGACGTCCAAGAGTGCCGACGACTGAAAAAATAGTCATCCCTATACTGGCCAAAAGTGTTTATTTTTTACGCTTCACCTAAAGGATTTATTCGATTAAAGGTTATAGGGTGAAGGAAGATACTGGCAGGTTCCATTTGTCGATCAATCGACGAATAAAACGTCGTACCGAATATATTTTTTTACATTCGTAATTGGAGTTCGTATGTTCGTAATAGGTTCAAACGGCAAAACAAATAAGCCCACTCATTAGTACATTTAATCAGTAGGTAGAATAATTAACGTGTGTTAAAATATTTCCATGTTAGCTTCTAAATTAGCAATGGTGGAGAAATTTTATGATTTATGGCAGCCATGTTACTAAACATTTAGAGTTTAGGTATTTATTTGATCGATCAACAACTCCCTAACGACACTTCCTAAATGAATTTCAATAAAATCGCGGACAGTTTTTGGATGGGTTACCGGCAAGAAAGAACTCAACCCCAGTCGGATGGAACTTCAGGTCTCCGGTGGTTATCACTAGATAGCAGCATTCAAGTCGTCATCGGCATGTCATCTTCATCACAAATGCTGGAGATTGGGAGCTGGACTGGAGTACATTCGTCCAACGATATGGACGCTACATAATATTCATTTTTGCCGGCTGTTGTGGCCGCTTTCGATGCTGTACGACCCAAACCTGATGCTCTTAGGTTTTAAAAGAAGGAAGCTAATGAAGACAGTAATTGTTGTTACTTTTTCTATCTCTCTCCGCTATCTCTTTCAATTAACGGTTCGCCACTTTCGACAATCCACAAAAATCTAGAGTTTGTATGAAGATAATTTTGGGTCAATTAAATTTTATATATTTACTCATTAAATAATCTTATTTACGAACGAATACATGTTTAATTAAAGTATCAAAAACAATGATAATGCATCTTCGAGGCTAATTAAGTCCTTTTAACTGATAGACAACAAACTAATAGACACTGCATTTAAACGGAACTTTTATTTCACGATTTAATTCTCACAGTGATGCGTTGAGGAACAGACAACTTACAAGCTGATACCGAAACCTGGCTCCCTGAACCGTAGTAGATGTGAATGCCACCTGCGGTTATTTAATAATTTAATTAAATCGGTTAATCGGAGACAACATCAAAAAAGTTGGGTTGCCTTACGCCTATAACTGTAGAGCTCGTATGAATGAAGAGAATTGTGGATAGGAGAGAAGCGAGGGAGTTATGTTTGATCGTGGCAAGAGACGCTCCATTGTCTCTGCCTAACCCTGTAGGAAGGAGGCGTGACAGTTTGTTTGATTGATTAAAATTAAATTATAACAAATATTTGTTAATAAAAAAAGGCGAATATTTGCTCCGGTCTGGTTGTCAAGGTAGGCAGCGTCCCCATCTGCTGATCCGTTTGCTGAGGAAGCTTGTAGTACCACCACTTACAAGTAGACAAGACCGTAAAGTGATTTAGTCGCATTTCGAGATTAGCTTGTAAATTACCGGTTACACCTTGGCCAGCATAGTGGATGTTGGGAGTGCTACTTACTGTTAAAGTTAAGTAACTGTAAGTAATAGTCGCCTCTATTCATGGACCGCACACCAGCTTAACATCAGACATATTAAAAAAGTCCTGCAACCAGTGAAATAAAGTGAAATAAATTCAGGCAACCGTGGTGTAGTGGCAGTTTAATGGCTACGTAAGCCCAGTGTCACGGGTTCAAAACCACTCACCGGTACCAATGTACCTTTGATATATGTACTTTGGTTACCCTGTTTCTATGATACAAGCACTTTAGTAGCTAAGTATAGAAATGTATAATAAGATAATAATATAGAGAACATTGGTGAAAGCGACTGCAGACGTTTAGTTGTACTTGCAAACGTGTCTAAAGCTGAGGTCTATTTGTGCTGTAGTGCTTGCTTTAACCTAATTGATAACATTGGTATGCCCATATATTTCCAACTGATACAACTGGGTCTTAGAGGTCAATAAATGCAGTAACCTTTAATAAACAGTGAATCTCTTCTACAAATCATAAATAACTTACCGTAATGCGGGCACATTTGAACAACATCTATTATATTAGGAATTATTACTCGCTATATTTTTATTAATTGAGAATGTTAGCAGTAAATCAGTTTTTATTGTTTTGTTTTTATAGGAAATTTCCAAGATATTCAAAACTTGCTTATTCTCTTCTTTATTTCCATACTAAGCTAGCAAATGTGCTGCTTGTGTCATAAAAAAAAACAAAACGACCAAAACATGTGTCAAAAAATACATTGGTATCTAGAAAGAGTTTTGCGAAACCTTTTATCTACCACTCCACGATCCACGATCGCCTGTTTGGGTTACCAAACCTGTTGGGCTATACCAAACAAATTATTTTATAATACAAAATTAGACTTATCATCCGGATAGATATGTATGTATTCATTTGTGTTCTAAAACAAAGATCAGATAGTTTTTATAGTGCATAATAGTTATTGTCTTAACCGTATAATTAGGATCTATATGACATAATAAGTAATCGCTCTTTTCCGTTGTTTCAGGTATTAGCAGACCAGTGACTCAGCAAAGGAAAACGAAGATGGATAAAAAGATTACGAAACTATTTGCAATTGTGACATACTTCCTTCTAATACAAACAATAAACGCACACGACTTCACAACACAATGCCCAAAGGAATGCAAATGCATATGGGCCAGTGGGAATAAGGAAGCAAATTGTGTGAATTCATCTCTCAAAACAATACCAGACACATTAAGCAGCGAAATTCAAAATCTTCAACTGTCACAAAATAGTTTATACGAAATACAGCAATACGCTTTTCAAAACGTAGGCCTAAGCAATCTTAAAAAACTATTTCTTAAGGATTGTCAACTACAATCGATTCACAAAGATGGATTCACTGGTCTCAATATCATGATAACGTTGGATCTATCAAATAACGAAATTAAAAGCTTACATCCAGATACATTTAAAGATTTAAGTAAAATAAGATGGATACTTTTAAGCAACAATTTACTTACGAAGTTAGACGATGGGCTCTTCAATCATTTGCCACAACTTCAGAAAATTGATTTAAGTAACAATATGATCAAACAAATTGGAATTAATACTTTTCAAGATGTTCCAACTCTTAATCACATTTTCCTTTCTAAAAACAAATTGGAATATTTAAAATTAGAAACTTTCACGAGTATTAAGAGTTTATATACTTTGGAACTCGACGGCAATCCTTGGAGATGTGATTGTTATCTTCAGCCTTTTAGAAACTGGTATAAGAGTAAAAGTCATACGATAAGTCCTACTTGTGCCGATCCATTAAACCTTAATGGTAAAGGTTGGGAAGTCTTAAATACTGATGACTTTGCCTGTAAGCCCAAAATTCTTTATCCTCCGTTAGGAACAATTGTTAGAGCATCGGATTCAAATGCCACATTGTCATGCCAAGTTACTGGAAATCCTCTGCCTGAGGTGAGTTGGGTCCTCAACACGCAAATTATCGATGGGTCCGATACCTACAGAAGAAAATATATCTTACTTCAAGGTACAGATGAGAATACGAAATGGCTGAACTTAACTATAACAAACATTGACGGGTCAGATAATGGTGTATACTTATGTGCTGCTAAAAATCCTGGTGGCGTCGATGAGAAAAAAGTATCTCTTTTCGTGACTCACATGTCTCCTGGTATAAAAACCCCAGCTGTAATTGAAGGAAACATGATGCCTGTTCTTATTGGTATATCTTGTAGTGCAGCTATACTTCTAATTATATTAGTAATTCTATGCTATTGTTGCTGTCGTCGAAGGAGTTCAGAAAAGAAAAAGGCTAATAATTCTAATGGGGAAGCTCTTATTGAAGGTTCGGTTATCCCTGAAATGGAGAAGAGTCTAATTAACACTATAAATCCTGTGACGAAGCCTCCTCGAAGATATGATGCGCCACCTTCAATCACCAGTGGGGGCACGGAAATGTCAGAGCTAAACAAAACACTGCTGGACATTGATTCTGTTTATGGTGAGTTTACTTTATCAATTCAATCATAATGATTTTAATTTAAATAACAAAACAATATGTAATAATAATAAAAGTATTGGATAAACATAATACAATGGGCGAGCTTAATGCTAATGCTAGTTTTTGTAAGTTATATATTTGTTGTTTTATGCCATTCATAGACATATTCACGTCAAATGACCGCACACCGCCTGCTATTAAGCTAAAATGAATTTAGGAGACTCCTGCCACAGAAATGTCTGCATAACTTTTAACGTGTTTCCGATGAGCCACTACTCTCTTACTCCATTATTAATGTATTAATTTTTCTATTTACAGCCGTGAATGACGAGGAAAAACACTCAATGGACTTCGAGACAGACCCTTCCAAGCGATCACACGAGATGCTGAATTATGGACGTCACGACACTGGCGCATATCCTCCAGATTTGCTCTCGTTCCCCTCTCGTGCACCACAAATATCTCCGGCAGCGAGTAGCGCATCGACAGTGCCCGATACAACAAGATTACCACCTCAACTAAACCCAACAAGTCCTATACATTCACCAATTTACGGCACTAACCCTAATCTTTTTAGAACTTTGCCGTATTCTAGATCGCAATCACCATTTACGGCTCCCATAACACCACCGGTAGTAACACCTAGACAAGGCTATGTTACAATACCTAGACGACCTAGAATACCTAGTTGGTCAAGCACTGCTAGTACTCAAATTTTACCTAGCTCTGAAGCTCAAGAACCTTTGTATGATAACTTAGGTTTGCGTACAACAGCAAATGGTAGTTCTGTGCTTTCATTAAACAAAACTGGTTTAGAACAACCCATATCTCCTATGAAGGGACGACCGCTACCTGCAACACCAGCGCTAATGCAAAATCCGCATACAATTTATTATACACCAATTGAAGAACAACAAGCACAAATGTTGCCAATGACACCTATATACGCCACAAACCCTAGAAACAGCGTAGTATCGCAATTATCAGCACAAATGTCGACTCCTGGTCCCCAGGAGCCACCCAATCCAAGAATGAGTTGGGCATCAAAGAAGTCATCTACACCTATAGCAGAATCGAGGAAGGTACTTTTTCCTGGAAATGAGACAGCCACAGATGTGAGTACAATGAGTAGAAGGGGTAACAAACCCGAAACCGGGTCACTACGTCGCAATCCAAAAGCTGAATTAAGAGATGATATACCATCACCGAAAACAAGTCCCGTTAAGGACGACACGCGAAACGAACATAACTTGTCGCTAAATCAATCAGGTACATTGGGTAGGAGTGGTAAAATACCACCAAGACCACCACCAAAACCGAAAAAGAAGCCAACTGTAGATTCTAATGAAACAATTTTATTCGAAGATGAAGGGGAAGATGGCACGGAAGTGTAAGTTATTTAACACCAAACAATATCTGTATACTAAATACATTTTTTACCTAAGTGCCAATGGTGATAATGACCAAGTGATCAAAGACTATGATGAAAATAATCAATATGAATTACTTTAAAGTTTAAGTGAACCTGAATATCACTAGAATTGTTTTGCGGTGCTCGTATGTAAATATTGTGCTAGTTTTTTTTACCGGTATGATTGTACAATTTAGGTTATAATGGACCATATTGAAACGGCCTATCACCGCTGAATATATTGTCATTTATTAAGTATTTATTATTATAATAATTGTGTTATTTTTAAGAGTTTAATTAGTAAGTGTTGGTTCATTATTGATGTTATGCAATATAAACTATATATTATAGGGATTTGCAATAGACATAATATCAACGTGAACCAGTCGTTTTTTGGTAGCTATGTGTATATGCTTGCCACAATTTAGCTGCAACTTTCTAAAATATATTTCGAAGACTGACTATTCTAAATTTTTTACTATTTTGGTTTCTTTAACATTCCGCTTAACTATTCCTTTATCAAAATTCCAAACATTAATTAGATTATTCTAGAAACTTGGCTGGAGTTGTCTCCGTTATTAAGACTGATATGTTTTACTTTGCTTTGGAAATATTGATTACGTCAATAATTCAGCTAAGCAATCCAAAACCGACATTGAGGGAGACATTTTCTCTAAAATTATTAACTTTAGCTTAATTATTTTAGATTCATTCCTTTGACAGTAACAGTCTTTTCGAAACTAAATATTTAAATAATCGTAACATCGAATCTTTATAAAAAGAATTACAATGGTTACGTCTTTTAACATTATGACATTAACAGATTTAAGCTCGAATTATATTACAAAACTAGGTTATTTCAAAGTGAAATTAATTTTACTAATTTTAATTCTTATTAAATGTTTGTCAAGACACCCATTTATAACTTTTATTATTAAAAAATATTCTCGTATTACCTATTTTTAACAATAAATGTGTCATAAAACTAATATCCTAGTTTCGTAATATGAATCTGGTTCTAGTATAAGCTATACCTATCCGTAAAAGAAGTTGTACAGTTCTAAGTAAACCATGAAGGTGAGGCTTTTCGATTAAGACCATTATTCTTAACTTATAAGCTTAAAATATAACGACATTTTAAAAAGATGATATTGACTAAATTGTGTATTAAACGCACAACTTCTGCCGTGCTTTTCTATAATTTAGAGCAAATAAATCTTTGTCCTAGGTTGACAGTTCATTGCTTGTAGCTTGTAACTTACATAATCAATAGACGTCAAGTCGCGCTAGAAGTCTTGTCGTTCATTTTGACTGCTTCATTTTCTATTTTACATGCGCTATTCCCTAACGCAATGTGATGCCCGGCTAGGACAAGGTCTTATGACTTTATATTTTCTTGTATACATAATTATACATCTTTATTTAATTTTTTATTATACTTTTAAATTAAATGTGTTCTTATTGTTATTATGAAGTGATGTGTTGAACACATTCTGTAGATTTTATTTTATGTATTTTTACAGATTAATTTTTTTGGTGTTTATATCCGCTATTTTGGAAATGATCCTTATTAACTAGAGATGGTTAACTAAATATATAAGGAATGCTATTCGGTATTATATTTATTTATCTAAATATCCAATATCAGTCATACAGTCAAATCGCTGTCCGTGTCATATTTAATTAGTCACTAAGGTCCGCTTTCACCAACATCTATAGTTAATTACGATATCAATGAAAGTGAACCGCGCCAATGAGTTTTTTTGCTGATTAAAATAAAACTTTTTTCTTGAGTAAATTTTAATTACGCGTTACTAGAATTAAAATGTATTAAATATTTATGCGATGCATAAAACTAAAATAATATATATGAACTTTAAATTTTATGATTTTTAGTCAAAACTTATGATATTTAAAAGTTCGCGCAAATTTTCATGTTATATGAATTAAAGGTTTTGCAAATTTAACAATACTTACATTGATATCTATCTGAAAATTATGTAAACCCTTAGATATTCAATGCAGCGTCTGGAGCAAAATTAACGCAGGCACGACGCATATTTTAGATAAAATAACATTAAACTCAAATCACTACACAATACATCTACTTCGCAATAGACCACGTAAAACAGTTGCTACCGTTAGAAATTAACTCGCTGCGTCCGCGTTAAAATTGCTTACGTAAGGTACCGCATCAAATTTTTGTTTTATATGATCATTGATATCATTTATTTAAGAAGTAAAACTAAATCAATTTTTACATTTAATAAGTTCCTATAGCGAATTTTTTTGTACATTTTTTGATTATTTTGTGATTTGTATAATGGTCTCGAAATGTAATTTAATTTTTATATGTACTGTTTTGGTGCTTTTCTGTTACGTATAATTGAAATTTATGAAAACTATATAAATAACAATTATGTTTTAACTGATTCGATCCAAAACGGCCTAAAGAAGCCTAAAAATAGCTCACTCTAAATTTTAAGCAGAAATTGCTCTCAAGTAGTAGAACCAAGGCGGTACTACCACTTTCAGGTAAAGATCGTAAAGTGACTCAGTCACGTTTCGATTAAAGCAGGCCGGCATAGCGGATGGGTCTGCTGCTTGCAGACAATTATTTTGGGCTCTTGTCTTTTAACAACAAGCAGTGTTCAGCAATTTCTACTTTGTAATTTCTCTTGTAGTTTTTTTTTTAAATCTGTTTGGACGGGATTCGAATCGGAGGCAGTACGTAAACATGACTATAAATGTTGCATTTGATATTAAACCTAAGTTCTACCTACCCTTGACTATAGGAATTAACAACATATTCATTGGATTACCAATTTTTATTTAAGTTTTAAAATGTACAACTTTTTACTGTTCACCTCCAGTTATTTAGATTTAAGAACAATGTTGTACATAAATTTATTATTAAACACTATTAAAGCTATATTTTATAATTTAATTGTTTTATTATTCAATAACCTTATATCCCACAATACTATGGAGTCACCCAAACTGATGTTAAGTTAGAGAGATCGCCACAGCAAATGGAGACAATAAATTACAACTATAATAATCGGAATTAAACAAATTTTATGCAGATTACTATCGCGTTTATTTTGGTTTTGAAACGTTAGAATAATAATAAAAAATTGTATAATCAAACTGAGTAAGGTCAAATGTCGCTTCGGGATAAAAACAAAAACAAAATGTGTCAATATTTGATCCACAAAACTTGAGCTTAAAATTTAATGTACCGAAACGAAATATTTTTACGAGCTTAAGTTAAAAGGCACTATTGTTTCAAAACCGTTTAAATTTTGTCCAAAATAAAGTCCCATTGTAAAAACGTGTCTTTATTTTTAACAGATTTTTAAAGAACTCGTAAAATGAACAATGGATCGTTTTTGGAGCTTTTGAAATTTGAACCAGAAAAGCAGCTCATTTAAAATAACAATCAATAACTAATTGTAAATAAATATTTTTTATTGTTACATGACATTTGACCTCGACCCGCCTGATGATAAGCAAGAGGAGGTACAAGATTGACGACAACTGAAAAAACCTAGTTTGTTTCCGGCTGCCTCAGCCGCCGTCATTATGCCGGCCTAAGGTGCTTCTTCACGCATCGCTTGAAGGATCCAAGGTCATTGGATGGAGGGAACACATCGACTGGCAAAGAATTCCATTTGTCAATTGTTCTACAAATAAAAGACGCACAAAACTTTCGGTCGATAAAATGCGGATGCTTTCCCCGACCTATGCGGGATTTGCGGGTGTGAAAGGACGAGGTAGGAACAAGGTTAAAGAGCTCTTCGGAACATTCTCCCTAGTATAGGCGATAGAGGACGAACATAGCCGCCATGTCTCTGATATATAATAGCCTGCCTGGTGTTAAGCTGGCTATTACAGTTAAATAACTGTAAGATCAGTCGCGTTCATCATGCAGCCTAGTTGGATTTCTTTGCTTGATGCGTCAATAATGAGTATCAAGCAGTGTCAAGGCAGTCTTAGTAACTTCACGGTCTGTATACATGTATACACTCTATTTCAGTGGCGATGGAATGGGCGGCCTGGAATAGACTGTCATTCCAGTCAACTGGACTGGATTGATAACTGGAATGTTACATTCCAGTGCAGGTTCACATTATTCTATAAACTCATTATTGACGCATCAAGCAAAGAAATCCAACTAGGCTGCATGATGAACGCGACTGATCTTACAGTTATTTAACTGTAATAGCCAGCTTAACACCAGGCAGGCTATTATATATCAGAGACATGGCGGCTATGTTCGTCCTCTATCGCCTATACCAGGGAGAATGTTCCGAAGAGCTCTTTAACCTTGTTCCTACCTCGTCCTTTCACACCCGCAAATCCCAAATAGGTCGGGGAAAGCATCCGCATTTTATCGACCGAAAGTTTTGTGCGTCTTTTATTTGTAGAACTTACAGTAATTGAACTGTAGTGGCAAGCAGCTTCATTCATGGACTACACTCCAGCCTAACATCAATCGGGGTGCTGTCGTATGTCGAGGCATAATTAAAATAAATACATTTTTTTTTTCATTGTGACCCGACATTTGTCAGCACCCCGCTTGATGTTAAGCTGGAGTGTGTTCCATGAAAGGATGTCATTGCTACTACAATTCAATAACATCCACTATGCCTGACTAGTGGGAACCGGCAACTTACAAGCTGATCCCGAAAAGCGACCTAATCACTTCACGGTCTGTATACTTGTAAGTGGTGGTACTACCACGGATCGGCGGACTGGGTACCACTGCCTACCACTCTTTAAATATTTTATATAGGTAACTATATTTATATATATTTATAATATACTGCCTTTTGCTATGTATGGGTAGAATTGGTCGCACTTAATGTGTCAATATAAATTGAATGCATTCACAACTTGGCGGGTTTTTAACGCGACGCATTTTTGTTTCAATAAACTTCTTTATTGAACTTGGACAGTTTTTATTACTGGCTTGAATGACAGGTCTTTTTTGTGTGGGTACATTCAGTATTATAGTATAATGAACAGCCAAATAATGTCCCAAAAGTCACGGATGGCTGTTCATAATGCGGTGCTTGTTCCTAGATTAATGTAAGGAAGTGAAGGTTGGGTGTGGCAGAAGAAGCATGAGAGTAGAATTAACGCTGTAGAAATGCGGTCGTGAAGGAGTGTATGTGGAGTGACGATAGCGATAGACTAAGGAATAGCACAGTGCGCGATGTGGTTTGAATGAGGATGTAGTGACAAGGATTGACAGAGGAATGCTTCGATGGTTTGGGCACATGGAAAGGATGAGTGAAAGTAGATTGACGAGAGGAATTTATAAATCTCATGTGAATAGATACGTTAAACAAGGCAGGCCCAGGAGGGTCTTCGCCGACCAAATTGGAGAGCTTGTATGAAGAGAATTGTGAATTTGAAGGAAGCGAGGGAGTTGTGTCAGGATCGTAGCAAGTGGCGCTCCATTGTCTCTGCTTATACCTGTGGGAAAAAAGCGTGACAATATGATTGATTGATTGATTCAGTATTTTATATATTATATAATTTACATTTCTACTAATGGACCAAAGTACGTATCATAGAAACAAGACGACCAATGTACATAAAAGACGACCGTGGTAGTTAGTGGTAGTGCAATGGTTACGCAAAACCACATCTTGTCGGTACCAATGTATCTTTGATGTACTTTGGTTGTCCTATTTCTATGATACAAGCACTTTAGAAATGTAAATAATAATAAAATAAATACCTATATTAAAGGTACATTGGTACCGGCAATTGGTTTTAAACCGGAGGTCTTTGGTTTTAGAGGCCATTCCACAATCACCACACCACACTTGCCTTTAATTTTTTATTCACCCTTTCAACAATTTTTTATGAGTGGTCAACAAACTGCTGTTAGTCACTTGCCCAGTTTGCCGATCCTGTTTCAGTATCACATCATCCACTTTCAAGTGTAAAGACCCTGAAGTGACATAATCGCATTTCCGAATTAACTTGTATGTTGCCGGTTTCAACGGTTGGCATAGTGAATGCAACTGTAGTAGAATTCGCTGACATTCATAAACCGCACTCCAGCCTAATATTAGGCGGGGTGCTCTCATATGATTTAAAAAAACGTTTTCTTGCTTTTTTTTCACTAATAGGAATTTTGGCCACAATAAACATTAAAACCGTGACATGTGGTTTTCAATGGTCAAGTTGACAGATGTGTGTCACTGAAGGGTTAATCCGGGTCGGTTTGGTAGACCTATACAAATAAATGATGAATTACAATTTTAACCCTTAGAAATAGAACTACAACATTTAGGGCCAACTGTTGAATCTCAAATTACTTATTACAATAGAGTTATTTGATAAATCCGCCATGTTTGTTATTTTAATTACATGTTAGACTGGCTGACATTTGGATTCAAATTAGTATTTTTTTTATTGTGACTCGACATCTGATCTCGATCCGCCTGATGGTAAGCAAGAAAAGATCCAAGAGCGGCACTCGACTGCAAAAAAACGACACTACGGCTGCCCCAGTCGCCGCCACTATGCCGGCCGAAGGAGCTTTTTCACCCTTTATATATATATATTTTTTATTTTTTATTGTGACTCGACATATGACAGCACCCCGCTTGATTTTAAGCCAAAGTGTGGTCCATGAATGAATGTCACTGCTACTACAATTCAATAACTGTGAGTAGCAATCACATCCACTATGCCGGCCTAGATGGAACCGGCAACTTACAAGCTGATCCCGAAACGTGACCAAATCACTTCACGGTCTGTATACTTGTAAGTGGTGGTACTACCCCGGATCGGCAGACTGGGTACCACTGCCTACCACTCTTAATATAGTTTTATTTTAGCAAAACGTTTTAAACATTGAAATATATATTTCCTAAAACAGAAGTACTAAAGAGCTCTTGAATGCTACTTACCCCTTATAAGCATTTGCAAACATACTGTATATTGTAGGAGCATGAGAATGCTTCAAGGATTTCTAAAGGGAATTTGTAATAAGATCTCGCATTACCTTACTTTATCTCCTTGCAGGGTGCCCTTCTAGAAAGATACCAAACAGCAAAACAGTAACTCACGAGATTACATCTCGAACGGCTTAAATCACCATACGAGTCGCACAAATAAATCTCATTGTTTTTCACATTTTTGACGCAATTTCAGTTGTGCGGCAAGAATGTGATTTGGAACTTATAATTTTTTAGTATTTCGTTAGTTTATATTTATAGGCTGTAAATTGACCAAATATAACAAAATTAAATGGACGAATGAAAAATAATTGTCAAATTAGATTTATAAATCCGAGTGGAAGAATACACAGGACGACTTTGATACGGAGACTTTTAATAATAAATCTTCAAAAAATGTTTACCCTGGATTCTTTAAGCGAAGTGTCAAATAGTACCTCTGGCCAGCATAATGATAGGAAATCGTAAATGGAGTCGATTTTTTTTGACGAGATTCAATGTCGCGTCTCACTAAAATAAAGACTCGTAAACTAACTTAAATTTCGAATTCGCTAGAATTACCTTCCAAGCTTTAGAAAATGTAACCTAAATAATATTATTACGTTTATACCCCGAGATTCAAGATATCTTTTTTCACATTTTAATAACATTACGCATCAGCACTGATATTTGTTGGGTTTGGTGTTTATTTATTAATAGTAAGTATAAGTAATCGTATTAGGAGACATCCTCAAGAAGGCTGAGTTACCTAGTGCCCATAATCGTAGAGGATTGTGGATGTAAGGGAAACGAGAGATCGTGGCAAGTGGCGCTCCGTTGTCTTTGCCTATTCCTGTGGGAAAAAGATGCGACAATTTAATTGATTGGTTGATATATTAAAAAAAATGAGAATGAACGTGTAGAATAAATGTTTCTGACAGTGCTAAAATTTCACATGCGTACACAATCAATTTACAAATAATAATATTTACAACTTACTTGTAAGTTGCCGATTCCATCTAGGCCGGCATAGTGGATGTAATTGCTACGCACAGTTATTGAATTGTAGTAGCAGTGACATTCATTCATGGACCACACTTTGGCTTAACATCAAGCGGGGTGCTGTCATATGTCGAGTCACAATAATAAAAACATCTATTATATATTATATACAATTAAAGCATACCAAATTAAAATTAGATGAATAACAAAAAGGAAGTACAAATTGTTGTCTTATAAAAATGTTGATCGTTTAGATCGTAATTGTTTATAATTAATAAACTATTATGTGACGTCACATCACTTTCCGAAATCCTGGTTTGATTCCCTATATCAATATCAACTTGAAGACTAGACTTTGAAGTAACTATTTCTAAATTTGTCAGCCTTCACCCGGTTCGATGTATTCCAATGGCATATTCTTGTTTAATTTAGATTTAATTTAACTAATTTTATTTAAACCACGTTTTACTCTAAACATTTTTTAATAATTATTTAGGTGCTGCTGTTTGAAAATATCTTCAAAAAGCTAATTTATCCTGCCCTGTCTAAAATCTAGCATAATGATTTGAAAAATAATATGTAAAAAATCTATGTAAAATTATTAACGGTTATTGAATAGAATTCTCTTCATCCAAGCTTTACTTTAATGGGCACTATGCAATTTTTGAGAATCTCACCAATATTGCGGATGTGAGGGAGGCGAGGGAGTTGTGTCAGGTCCAGATATTTTACTCTGCCTATCCCTGTAGGAGAAAGGCGTGATCATAGAAACAGGAGTACATATATCAAAGATACATTGGTACCTACCGGTGGGTCTAGAACTCGTGCTCTTCGTTTTGTGTAACCATTGCACTGCCACTACACCACGGTCGCCAATAACTTAATTAAATTAAGTTAATATTTTAATAAATGTTTATAAATCGTTTTATAAAACCAAAATCCCAATTCAATTTATTACTCGCTTAAGTGCAACAGAAACGAATTGCATTCAAAACAAAAAGAATAAGACAGCAAAGTCTTAAAGGCAAATAAAGTGAAAAACTGTTTCACAGCTCCATTAGTTACTGCCGTCGGCTCCAATCCGCCTTTAAATCTTAAAGCCGGATTTTAAAATCGATATCCTAGTCGCATTGTGAAGACATGGCCTTTTTTCATGGCACTTATTCGAAATCAGTATGCAGTTTGTCGACCCGTGATAGTACCGGTTATTCCCAGTTGCCAACCCTAGCAACGCCCCCACTGGTAGCTATTTTCTTTTTCTTATTCCCATCCCTAATAAAAGTGTTTATGTTAATAAAAATACGTCCTAACTGCAGTTGGACTGCTACTTGATAACTGTAAGTAGCAGTCACATCCCCCATCACTAGTTGAAACCGGCAACTTACAAGGTGATCTCGAAACGCGACTAAGTCACTTCACGGTCTGTAAGAGGTGGTATTACCCCGGATCGGCAGGCTGGGCACCACTGCCTACCACTCTTTAACAACCACTCTTTATCTAATAAAAATAATACAAATAAATGCTATGAAACAAATATTTGCTCCGACCGGGGATCGAACCCGGGACTTTCATATAACCACTACACCACGGAATATGTGATCATTTCACTACCACTAGACCACGGTCGCATAATATGATTCCATGACCTACAATTTATTCTGTATGTAAATTTGTAAAAATAACATTTAGTCTACCCATCGCTTTTGTGATAATAACGGAAGCTAACTGCTTTATAAAATATTTGAACTCTGAGCTACCTAGGTACCATCTGGATAACCTACATTTTCTCTGTTCCGTTATATCCTAGAACCATATTTGATAGACAATAGACTATACTCTAGGGCCTAAGGTTTATTGCAAGTTAACATTCATAACTGTACTCTGTACGATTATAATCCGTGACGTCGAAGGCAGTGGTTCTCAGTCTGCTGATCCGGATTAGTACCACCACTTTCGACTATAAGTATACAGACCGTCAATTTACTTAGTTCGTTTCCGAATCAGTTTGTTAGTTGCCGGTTTCAACTAAGCCGGAATAGTAGATGTGGCTGCTACTATAGTTATTTTACTGTAGTAGCAGTCACCTCCGTTTATTGATCACACTCCAGATTAAGCACACAGAGTCATAATGAAAAAAACAACATAATGGTGAATGAATTTAAAAAAAATTATGCGGCTTACTCTCGCGTTTATTTTGGTTTTGATTTTACAATATTAATTAAAATTATAAATTTTACAATTTAATAATAAAATAAAATTGTAAAATCAAAACCAAAACAAACGTGATAATAAGCCGCATAAAATTTGTTTAATTTATTAATCAATGTTCGCCTAAATTTAAGAAAAAACAATATGTTTTATATGTTTAACAATAGTGTTTATATGTTTATGATTTGTATTTAAAATTATTTTATATAGAAAAAGCGTTAATCTGAAGATGTGTAAACAAGACCGACATAGCTAACTTTATTAAAAGCTTGTACAAGTGCGATTTATTATTAAAAAGTGCGGTTAATTTATTAAAATAAAGAAATAAATCAATCAATTAAATGGTCACCCCTTATTCGCAACAGCATTGGCAGAGACACTGGAACACCATTTGCCATGATCCTTATTAGGATTTTTTTAATTGTTGATGAAGACATTGGTCTTCCACTTGTTGGCCCATAAGATGCGACGCCTAAGGCTGAAGGTTTTTTCAGTATGGGTTAAAACAAAGGTAATGGCGTGGCCCATTGGTAAACACAATGGTTCGTTGCGCATAAAGTCCCGTGTTCGATTTCCGGTGCGAGCAATGATTTGTTTGAGCAATGATATTACAAATATTTAACAAGCAGATATTTGCACCGGGTCTGTTTAAGAGTGATTGCCACCAAATATCAAGTGTACAGACCGTGAAGTGACTTAGTCACGTTTCGGGTTGAAAGTTGACGGTTCCAACTAGGCTGGCATAGTGTATGCGACTGCTACTACAGTTGTTTAATTATAGTAATAGTCGCGCATTAGCCAAAAATTAGGCTACAATTTTGTCACATAACGAGCTACAAAAATTAAAAAAAGACTTAATAATTAAAATCCAGTAGTTAATATTTGTTTTTAATGCAGACTCAAGTCTGAAAGAGTCCAAGCTTATTTTTAGAATCTAAGATAATCTATTTTTAGTCTGTCCTATTTTCATTTATTTAGATGTAAGTATAAATTTACTTAATGCTCCATTTTCCTGGTCAGATATTTGCAAACGGATATTGGAAAAGTCATCACGGAGAAGTTTGGGAAGCTCTGTTACCCAATTTACAACATCCGCACTAACTACGTAACCGAGTCTGTAAATTTAGATTTGTTTTATAAGCGTGAAATAAACCGAATTAATTTTAAAATATGTAATAATACTAGGTATATAACTTATTATGTTATGTATGTATATATGATGGGGTATATTATTTTTATTTCAAATATTAGATATATGCACCCACCTCATGTTTTGTTACCCCTCTCCCAAAGGTTAGCTGGTAGAAAATGCTATTTAGCATTAAGCTCGCCCATTGAATAATAATAATAATAAAATAATTTTATTTATTGTATAATATTCTTATTTTTTATATTAGTATAATATAAAAAATAGTTGTCCACTGGCATCGGGAACAGGATCCAAGCCACCGGTGGTCAGGGCTCCTGAAAAAGGAACCTAACAATACGCGCCGTGTCCAAGAGTACCGCTTACTGAATCAAACGCTTATTGTTTAAAAAAACTAAAGAACACGATCATATGACAATATGAACTAAAAAGTTAATAAATGGTAAGAAAGAGGTCCAAGAATGCTGACGATTGAAAAACTGAGTCAGTTCACGGTTGCCTTAGTCGCCGTCACTATGCACTTTGTCATTATTGTATTGTCATCGGTTTTTAATACGTGTCCTAAATTTTAAATTATTCAACCTCTAGAAGTATGTGAAAATTAATTTGAAAGATTCCTTTATTGCACCATAATAAACTTAAAAATAGATACATATATAAGCAAGTTTAATGCCTATTAGGTATTCCCTAACAACTAACCTTTGGGATGATGATAAATTATGGACAGGGTGCAAATATACTACAAACTACAATTAACAATTACACGACAATTACTATAATTAAATAGTTTACAATGTTAAAATAAATATAATAAAACAATTGTGAATTGAATATCTCCTAAATCGGTTGGTTAATCAAAGCCTTGTTAACTCGCAATTAAAGTTAGAACTACGACTAAGTTTTCGTTCTCCTTCCGAAAAGTTGTTCAATCTTCAAGTTTCTGCAGATATCTTAGTTTAAGACAACAGTGTTTTTGTCCTTTACTTTTTATCAGTTCAAAAAGAGATATAAACAACTTTTGAACTGCACTTTATTGTTCACACTTTGATTGTTAACTTTAAGCCTTGTGTAAATGCTCGTCGCTTGCAAAAGAGTTAAAATCTTACTTTAAGTATTCGTTTAAACTTATATATGGGAACAAAATATTGCTTGGTTTACGCAATTTATCTTCGATTTCTATGAAATAAACAAATGTTATGCGGCTTACTATCGCGTTTATTTTGATTTAGATTTTACAATTTTTTGTTATTCCGAAGTTTCGAGAGCGTTTCGATTTCTATATTAAAGCGTTTTTTTAATTCTGTTTAAAAATGTACTATAGATCCATATTTATATATTGTCACAGCATAGGACCATACAGCCCTGATTATAGTCTAAACTGTGGATAAACAAATTTTATGCGGCTTACTATCGCGTTTATTTTAATTATACAATTTTATTTTATTATTCCGATGTTTCGGGACCTCTGCAGCCATCGTGGTCTCACCACTTGCCACGATCCTCACACAACTTATTTGCACGATTATTTTTATTCAAGCTCTATGATTATGGGCACTGGGCAACTCAGCTTTCTTGATGGATTCTCCGATCGGAAACACCCTCCTGGATATACCTCGTTTAACGCGATGGATCAGAATTTCTTTTCGTCAATCTACTTTCACTCATCCTTTACAAACCAATAAAGCATATCTTTGTCAATCGTTCCAATTCCAAAATCTACCTAATTTTTATTCCTAAATATTTTTTTACTACTTAAGGCGACCCTCATTTAGTTCTTTTGAAATGGTCACGCAAACCTAGAAGTCTGGGTTCAAAACCACTTTCCGGTACCAATGCATCTTAGATGTATGTTCTTTGGTTGTCGAGTTTTAGTGATACAAGCACGTTTAGTAGTTTTAAAGTGGAAAATACAGTAAATAAAAATTAATTAAAATAGCTTGAAACATAAATAATATTTTTCTCTAAGCCCAATATTTAAAATCAATTACTTTGAAAACATCAAAGGGTTTTTAATGAAACATTTCCCCAAATTAAAGTCTATTTACTCTGCCTTACCTTAAAATTACGTTACATTATTGAGTGTACAAAATTGCATTTTCGATCATGTACTTTCCCCTGAATTCTTTTATATTAGGGGACTTTACGTAGTGATGGGACATACAGACTCTTTTTACGCAGTAAATATAATTTATATGAACATCATTTAATTTGAATATGAATATTAAAATATATTATAGTATAGTATAGTATATAATATAGTATAGTATATAAAAAGTTAGCAAACGCTAAAGTTAAATTAATAGAATTGATATTTACAATGAATATGCAGCTACCTATAGCTGTATATTCATTGCCGGCATAGTGACGGCGATTGAGGCAGCCGTGAACTACGACGGGATTTTTCAGTTGTCGGCGCTCTTCGATCTTTACCATGCTTACCAGCAGGCAGGTCGAGATTAGATGTCGAGTCACAATACAATAAAAAGAAGAAATAGAAATTTTAAAATTATAGACATGAACAATATAATCATTTTGAAAAACTAATTATACTGCTTCGTCACTAAAAATATTTATATTTAATTTAATAAATTATCAAGATATTTTTGTTCTTTATAAATACCTCCCTTCTATATGAAAATTAGAATTCCTAATTTTACACAGGAATTGTTAAGTGATTTAATTTATTATTTTTATGGTAACGTAAAAATAATATTATGAACATTATGACTGGGTGGTCGGTTATTTATTCAAATGCGACCGCAGTTCATTTTTTTTTAATATCGGGTTCTGGAATTGACATTTGGCGACTTTATTCGTCATTTATCGCTTGTACCACGGAAGATGTTGTTGTTATGAGAGGTGCTCTTATATACTCTCGCATGTCTTTTTACATCCAAGTGTTCTCCCCGACCTACGAGTATAATCTCGCATTATTCAAGCGAAGCGTACAAAAGCACATATGGCCGGCATAGTGATGGCTACTGAGACAGCTTGCATATATATGCGAACTTTTCGTATGAGATTTGAAAACCTATGACGAGTTTCTGACATTTTAAGACTATTATCACAATGGTTTAGGTACTACATACAGGTAGAATGCCTTTTGCTAGTGCAAATATTTCAACACCAAAAAATAACCTATTCACATAATTTTATAAAAAAATTGCAGACAAACGGCTTTATGCGTTTTCCATCGCCTATACAACGGAGAATGTTCCGAGGAGCTTATTCCTACCTCGTCTTTTCATACCCGTAATACCCGCACAGGTCGGGGAAAGCATCCGCATTCTGTCGACTAAATTGGCAGTCGAACTAAAACGTTCGGTGCGTCGTTTTTTTTTTTGTAGAACAATCGACAAGTTTAATACTTTACCAGCCCATGTGTCGCCACCATCCTATAACCTTGGATCCTTCAAGCGATGCGTGAAGAAGCACGCTTTTAGACGGCGACTAGGGCAATCGAGAATTCTCAGTTTTTAGATCACTCTTGGATCTCCTCTTGCTTACCATCCGGCGGGTCGAGGTCAGATGTTGAGTCACAACAAAAACAAACTTTTACCGGGAAATTTTACGCAAATAATAGATACTACACATCACTAGGTAAGGGTATGAGACTAAGAGAGGGTGCATCGCTGATATTTCCTTAGGGGTTGAGAAAATCGAATCATGGATTTTGTTTATCCGGTTTTTAGTTCCAGTTGTACGTGTTAACGATTTTGGTAGACTTCAGCTCTAAAAAATCACTTTCTATGAATATTATTATATTAAGAAGCTTTATTTTAGATTTTTCTTAGAAATAAAAGAATTCTCTTAAAAATGTATTATTATTTTACATTTCTATACTAAGCTACTAAAGAGCTTGTATCATAGAAACAGGACAACCAAAGTACATATATCAAAGATACATTGGTACCGGTGGGTGGATTCGAATTCGTGCTCTCGGTTTGCGTAACTGCCACTACACCATGGTCGCCTAAATACATTCTGACTCTACATAATATGACAGCAGCCCGCTAGAGTTGTTAAGTTGGAGTGCGGTTTATGAATGGAGGTGTCTACTACTACAGTTGAATTAATGTAATCTACTATGCCGGTCTAGTTGGAACCAGCAACTAAACGCGACTAAGTTACTTTACGGTCGCCGCCACTAATGGACCAGCTTAACATCAGGCGGGGTATTGTCATATAAATATCGAGTCATATTTAAAAAAAATAAAAATCCGAGCATTGAGTCAGAAACGTTACATTTTAATTTGAGTTTGTTTAAAAAAGAAAAGTAATTAATGAATTAAACAAATTTTATGCGGCTTACTATCGCGTTTATTTTGGTTTATTTGGTAAGCCGCATAAAATGTGTTTAATTCAAAGAAAATTTAAATATTCTTTTAAATAATTTAATTAGGAATACATTAAAGTACATAGATTTGACAAATATCGTTGTGTAGTATTTATTAAAATGACCTTGAAACTTTGACCTGTAATAAAACTATTTTCCACCTACTAGAACTTTTTATTTCATGCCACTAAATACAAAATGCATTGATCGACCAAAATATAAAAGATTAAATATAAAAGATGAACTTTAAGATTTATTATTAACATTGCAATAAAACGTTATAATATACGTAGAGATCACATTTAAATCTTAGCTTTAATGTGACAGGGGTTTAGCTTATAATAAATCTGAAACACCAAAATCTCCGCCCTACGTCAGGCACGTGAAGAAATACACGTGTTGATTTTTAATATCATGAATTATTAAAGTTTATATAGAGATTTATACACAAGCTACTTCTTATTAATGTTACTTAAAATAAATTTAAGTATTTAGCACAGATTTTATTGTTTATTAATATAAATTATTGAGCAAACAATTTATTAATTCTATAACATTAGACCCTTCACACGATGCGTGAAAAAGCACCTTTAGCCGGCATAGTGACGGCAAATAAGACAGACGTGAACTAAGACGGGTCCTATTCATTATCTTTATTTGCTCTGTCCTTAACTTAGATTATACTTTGTTTAATGTATTTTGAATTGATTTATTATTTTTGCCTTCACCACTCTGTCAGGCAAGATGTAAGCAATGACAATCAATCAATCAATCAAATTGTCACGCCTTTTTCCCACAGGGATAGGCAGAGACAATAGAGCGCCACTTATCACGATCCTTACACAGGTTCCTTGCTTCCTTCACATCCACAATTCTCTTCATACAGGCTCTGTGGTTATGGGCACCAGGCAACCTAGCTTTTTTGAGGATGTCTCCGAATTGGTCGGAAAACACTCTCCTGGGCCTGCCTTGTTTAACGCATCCATCCACATCAGATTTATAAATTCCTTTCGTCAATCTACTTTCACTCATCCTTTCCATGTGCCAAACCATCGAAAAATTCCTTTGTCAATCCTTGTCACTACATCTTCTTTCAAACCACATCTATCACGCAGTGTGCTATTCCTTATTCTATCCGCTATCGTCACTCCACATACACTCCTTAATGACCGCATTTCTACAGCGTTAATTCTACTCTCATGCTTCTTCTGCCATACCCAACCTTCACTCCCATACATTAATGTAGGAACAAGCACCGCATTATGAACAGCCATCCGTGACTTTTGGGACATTATTTGGCTGTTTATTATACTATGGATGGCACCGTTCACTACGTTACCCTTTTGCACTCTTCTCTCAATATCTTCATCACACTTTCCATCCCTAGTAAACATACTTCCCAAGTAAACAAATTGTTTGACTTGTTCCACTTTCTTTCCGTCTATCGTTATCTCACATTCTGTCATTTCATCCTCTCTCTCCAAAACCATTACTTTTGTTTTACTTACATTCACTTTCATACCTTTCTTTTCTAATTCCGCATTTATTATAGTAACCATGTCCTGTAACTCATACGCCGAAGATGCAAGGATAACTTGATCGTCGGCGTACAAGAGACATTTGATCACCAAGTCATTCATTCTTAAACCATACTTCCTAACTGTTTAATACTTATACTGTTTAATTAACTATGTTAATTAAACAGTATTTTAGCGGGTTCTGTTCCAACCATATATGAACACTTTCTTTTACGAGTATTCTATTGAATTTTCTTTATTTTTTATTTTCTCCGTTGCTTACTAACCAGGATGCGTTCTATGAGTAAAGAAGATGGTTGGTTCTATGTACCAACCATCATAAAAGATCTGAGGCGTTGTCCAATAATTTATGCTGGTGAATAAGTCTGATCTATTCTGGTCAGCAGATGTGTTCAGAAATATCGTTATTAATAGACCGGCAAATCTTTCATTCGCCTGTTATTTTTACCTATTGTTAATTAGTTAGTTTTATTTTTTTTACGTGTGTGTATAAACGTATAAATTGTGTTTTTGTTAAGAGTGAAATAAAATACGATTCGCTGGTTCAAAAAACAAAAGACGAATCCCGCCATGACTTTTTTACTTTATATAATAATATTATTGGCCATGGCCACAAATAATTCAGCCACACGGCTGTGCGGCCTTAACATGCCCCACGCCTTGGAAAGCGTAGGTTTTCAAAGATAATCTATGGTGCAGCTTCTTCTGGTTGGACAGGAAGAGGGCATATCTTCGAGACGGCTCGTTTCAAAACTCCCTTGGATGTTTGTATGTCGGCGACTCTGGATACTCCATCTTTTCCGGGATACACACGTATAATTCGTCCCATTGACCATTTTAGAGCTGGCTGATGGTCATCTTTGATCAAGACTAGAGTATTATTCTTTATATCGTTGTTGTTAGTCTTCCACTTTGTTCTAATTTGTAGTTCTGATATATATTCCTTAGACCAGCGCTGCCAAAAATGTTGTTGAAGCTGGTCTATTCGCTTGTATATAGATAAGCGATTTAGAGGCATGGTCGTAATGTCTTTACTGGGTAGTGCGGTCAACGGTCGGCCAATCAGAAAATGAGCAGGAGTAAGAGGTAAAAAATCATTAGGATCAGAGGATAAGGGAGAAAGAGGACGTGAATTAAGGATTGATTTGATTTGTGCTAGAACTGTACTAAATTGTTCAAAAGTTAAATGTGCATTACCAATCACACGCCGAATATGATATTTACAAGATTTAACTCCTGCCTCCCACAAACCACCAAAATGAGGAGCATAAGGCGGAATAAATGTAAACTGAATGTTTTCATTTGCTGCATAATCGTATATTAAATTTGAGTTCTTATTCAAAAATACAGTTAATTCCCTCATAGCGCCTACAAAGGTTTTTCCATTGTCGGAATATATTTGTGCGGGTTTACCGCGGCGAGATATAAAACGTTTTAAAGCCCACAAATAATCATCGGTAGAAAGACTAGAAACCAATTCCAAATGCAATGCTCGAGTAGTAAAACAAATAAATATACATATATAACATTTGGTTAGTTTCGCACCTCTACCTCTGCGATTTAATATGAGCATAGGTCCTGCATAATCGACACCACAAATCATAAAAGGAAATCCCGGCTGCAATCGCTGAGACGGTAAATTACCCATAATAGGAGTCAGTGTACTACCCTTCAATCGAGTACACATAATGCACTTATGAACGATTTTCCTAACTAAATTTCTTCCACGCAATGGCCACCACGTTTCATGGTTAGTTGATAACAATAATTGTGGGCCAGCATGAAATAAACGAATATGCTCGTATTCAAATAATAATTGAGTAAATCTATTCTTACTACATAACAAAATAGGGTATTTTTTATCATAACTAAAACTAGAATTCCCTAATCTACCCCCAATACGAATTATTTTATTATCATCTAAAAATATATTAAGATTAGAATGATTACGACTATATTTGCAACTTATATTATTACTTAAATTATAATATTCATTGGGAAACGATTGTAACTGTGAACACTTAACTAAATAGCTAACAGCATCATTTAGTTCACTAACTGTAAGAGTGCCTTTCTTACGATTATCGATACATTTACGACAATTATATATAAACCTAAAACAATATGCAATTGCACGTTTCATACGATTAAACGAAGAAAATTTAAAAAAATCAACAAGCATATTTGCATTTCCTCGATCACATGCCACAGTGGCATTAACAACCTTTTATTTATGATCTGGCAAATTTAATTTATCTTTACACGTATAAGAAGATACCTCAGATAATTTACAATTAGGCTTTACAAGAAAAGAGGGTCCTATAAGCTGAATGTCATTAAATGAAAATCCTTTTGGTGTAATTACGCTTGCATCAAAAACTACACGTAATTTAGTAGTTAAACTAAGTTCACGTATAAGACCGTGGTGAGGCAAAAAACATTAAGGAGATTCATAATTATCTATCTTGGTCATATGACCTAATTTATAATATTCGTGTATAAAATCACTATAATAATCAGGGTAACGCGCGAATTTTCGTTCTAGTGACAAAAATCTATTTACAGCCATATTGTACGTATCGCCAAGCGTATCGGCTGGCTGTGACAGTGGTATACGAACAGAAAATCTGCCGTTTTCTACACGTTTAGTAGTATTTATAAAATTATCCTCGCAAGCATTCTCATCATCCGAAAGAACCTTTTTATTTGGAATTAAAGCTTCCTCAAGTTCCCAAAAATGTTTTAATTGTAAATCAATTTGGGAATAATTGCAATTTACACGAGAACTATTTAATTTATTTAATTTAAGGGGCCCAGATAATATCCATCCCAACATGGTATTTAGTAAATATGGTCCGTTATTCATTTTTATTCGGCCTTCGACTAATAAGTCCCAAAATATGTCTGCCCCAATAAGAATATCTATTTTTGAAGCAATATTAAAATTAGGATCTGCCAATTTTATGTTAGTTGGGATGTAAATATTATCAATGTTTAGGTTTTCCGATGGGATTTGTGAAGTTATGTTTGGTAGTACCAGACATTGTATTTTTGACTGGTATGTACCTATCTTGGAGCGCATATTAATCTTACACATTTGTGTAGATTTAGTAATCGAATTGCCAACGCCTAAAATATCGATTGTGGACTGTATAACGGGTAAATTTAATTTGGTGCATAAGTTATTCGTAATAAAACAATGTTGGCTGCCGTTGTCAAGTAACACACGGGCCGTATGCCATTGATTATGGTTATCGAGAACCTCAACTAATGCAGTAGATAATAAGACCGCATTTAACGAATTTACTGCAAAGCAGTTTGAGTTATTTGTTATAGTATTCATACTACTTTGAGACGATACTACACTCTTATTTAACGAATTTACCGAAATATCGGATTTATCTACATGAATTAACGAATTATGTTTCTGTTGGCACAGTTTACACGACCCGAAAGAACAATTTTCTTCCAGGTGACCTCCACGTAAACAATTCACACATATTTTCTTATTTTTAACGAATATTATACGTTCATTTATTGGCAAATGAATGAATTTATGACAACTATATAACGCATGGTTGTCATTACACATTAAACAAACCTTTACATTTGGTTTATACTTTGTAAATTTATTTGTTACGAAATGACTGTTTGACCTTTGCTTATTTTGCACTACGCTTATATTTCCGCTAATACTACATGTTTGACTTGACTTTATCATTTCCAAAACATCTGCCCTATTCTGTAAAAACGTAATAAAATCAGAAAAAACTATTTTACGATTGTTTTGTGCCAATAATGCACTTTTATGCTTCTCCCACTCTTGTTCAGTGGAAGAATCTAATTTAGTCACTGCAATGTAAATAATTAATGTGTCCCAATACTCTGTCGGTTCACCTAATGTTTTTAAAGCACGCAGATTTTTAAGCAAAGTATCAATTAGTCTTCTAATTTGTGGTGCGGTTTCATTATTAATAGAAAACGCCTGAAATATAGACTTAATATGATTTTGTATAAGTAAACGTGTATTATTAAATATATTCTCTATTAGTTCCCAGGCAATAATATAATTTTCCGCAGTAAATTCAATGGACTTTATAACCTGGTTAGCACTACCAGTTAATGAGGAACGCAAATAATGAAACTTTTGTATTGGACTTATATCACTTGAGTTATGTATTAATGACAAATATGTGTCGCGAAACTCTAACCAATTGCTATATGCACCATCAAATGATGGCAAGTTTATAGCAGGTAATCTAATTGAACTACTACTGTTACATGGAACACTGCTCTTAGAAGATTTCTCTATATCAACTTCTACCATAGATTTAGCTTTTGCAACCGTTAAATAATATTGAGATTCAAATGATTCTCTACAATCCATCTGGGTTTGATATTCATTTTCATCTATTAGATCATCTATTTTATTTTGTAAAACATTGTATTCGTCGATTATTAAAGTTATAGATTGCAATCGCAATTTAATCTCTGTTATTTGTAGGCTATTCAGAGAAATGCCACAAAAAGGATCTATGTATTTATTAAACAATGTTAATCTACGCTTTAAATGGCCAATATTTTTAATAAAACTAGAAATCTGTTTATCAGATTTCCCTTCGCATTCAATTGTTTTACCTTCATTTGTTGTGCTCATTTTGGCGGAATGTGAAAATAAAGTTAAAAAAACATATTACTTACGAGTGTGAACGGTTTACAATATTATGCGCAACAACTGAAACATATATACGAATATTTATATTAACAAAAAACACAAATCGAATATAGGATAGGAAAAGAATCTGACCGTATAAGCCGTATGACCAAAACTTCAAGACTTCCCGCCGTCTGTGATGTTTTTCGTTAAAGCTCGTCAGAATTCTCAGTAATCCTTGTATTTTTATGTAATCTGGCTCGAATTGACCAAAATTATGTGTATAAACGTATAAATTGTGTTTTTGTTAAGAGTGAAATAAAATACGATTCGCTGGTTCAAAAAACAAAAGACGAATCCCGCCATGACTTTTTTACTTTATATAATAATATTATTGGCCATGGCCACAAATAATTCAGCCACACGGCTGTGCGGCCTTAACAACGTGTGATCAGGGACCTATTTTATACACTGAAACAAAAATTGTAATATTATTTTATCCGCCATAATGGTCTTTGTTGGGGCTTCCTGATAACAGTTTTTCCATTATTTTTACCTAATTATTATTCTCGTCTCGTACTTTAGTTGTCCTAAAATACGAGTCGTGGTATAAAAATGGGATTTATTTAACACGCAACAAAGTTATTTACATAAACTTGACTAATTTAATTTCTTATCTGTATACGAAGTCTGTCGGTGATTTTATGAAGAAAATATAGATCACGTCGAAAGTACTTTCTTCTGTATAATAAAGTTTAATTTATAAAAATTAATGGTAAAATATGAGATAAAAATATTTAAATTACTGAACCAAATCAAATAACATGACTGGTTGCCCCTGTGTTTACTCCATCCTATGACCTTGGATCCTTCAAGCGATGCGTGAAGAAGCACCTCAGGTCGGCATAATGACGGCGACTGAGGTGGCCGGGAACTAACTCGTTTTTTTTAGTCGTCGACACCCTTGAACCTCCTCTTGCTTATCATCAGGCGGGCCAAGGTCAAATGTCGTGTCACAATAAAAATAAACTATAATATTTGTACTCGTAAAACTAATTATTAATTATTATTAAAAACCGAACACATTTCTGAAAGCATTGCATTAAAACAATCGATGCTTTTTCAGAAACAAACAACGAAATTTATCTTCAGTTGTACGAACAAAGCTGTTTGCTTTTGAAATTACACCTGACGTTTTTCTCATAAAATAATAGCGTTGTATTAAAAGATAACACTTTTTACTTGTTATTTTGTGCTTTTGAATTAAGTGTGTATTATAATTTAGGTGAAGAATAATAATTAGGAATGTACTATTAAACAATAGTAGGGTTTTAAAATTTAAGTATGTATGTTTTTTTCTATATTTTATCTTTCTGTTCAGAGTAATCGGGTTCATCCTTTGCGAGCACAGTGGAACACAGCTAGTAACGCTGCTCTTGTGGCTTAGTGACCGTTTGTTGTAGGCGGGGGATCAGAGATTGACCAAAGCTGGTTAAAGAAGGTGGGAGCTTCTACATCATTGTCTTCAGTACTTCACTTACCTCATTCCGTTTGTAAGTAGTAAGTAGTTGTGTTTCGGCTACGGGATTTATTTTGCAGAACGGAAGCAGGCACAGTGGATGTAACTGCTCCTCACAGTTATTCAACTATAGTAGCAGTCATCTCCACTCCAGCTTAACATCAGGCTGTGTAGGGTCATATGTCGAGTCACATTAAAAACAACGGAAAAACCAATAATTGTTTTATATGTATTAAGAGTAGGCAGAGTTTAGATTATGCAGACAGCAGGTCATTTTCAACCTCAACCGCAAATAAGTCAGTCTTGTTTCGAGATGAGCTTAAAACTTTCCGGTTCCGACTAGGCCGGCATAGTGGAATGCAGTTGGCATAGGATGCGTTCTTTAACTAAAAGCTAATCGCCTCTATCGCCTCGCTCTCATGCGGTCCATGCAAAAGGCGGGATGTCGTCATATGTCGAGTTACAATATTTCCATAAATTCACATAGAAACTGAAACTAATCTGTTAAAACTACTAATTTAGTATCTATTTTAGTTAACTACATTGCATTTGTTTAACGAAACTAGCATCTGTTTTAAACTCGTATACTATTAATTTAACTTAGATAAAAATAACTGACATGTACTCTTAGGGTAACCGCTTGGGTATTTGATGGATGATTTATTCAACAGCCCAACTTTAGTAAGATGGGTAAAAATTAAAATATCTACTAATCTACCAGTTGTCGGGCAAAGATTAATGTAAAATGTAAATAACTAATGTTTTTAGAGATAACGTAAATTACATTACATCAATTTGCCACACGTTTTAGATTTATGATTTCTTTGAGTGTTATTTTATTGTATCTTTTACTGCAATTATATGACTTTTTAAGTTCATTTTAATATATTAACTTTTTAGATAAACATGATTTTTTATGTAGTAATAAATTTGAATTAAGACATATTTACCGTGATACCCGCACAGGTCGGGAAAAGCATTAAATCGACCTAATCGGCAGTCGAACTAAAAAGTTCGGTGCGTCTTTTCTTTGTAGAACAATCGACAAGTGAAATGCTTTGCCAGCCCATGTGTTCTCTCCATCCTATGACCTTGGATCATTTAAGCGATGCGTGAAAAAGCACCTTTGGCCGGCATTGTGACGGCGACTGAGGCAGCCATGAACTAACTCGGTTCTTTCAGTCGTCGTTACTCTTTGACCTCCTCTTGCTTATCATCAGGCGGGTCGAGGTCAAGTCGGGGTCAGGTCGAGCTCTTCAAATCAACAATTCTCTTTACGGACTCTATGGATATGGGCACTTTGGACCCCTGCATATATAAGAATGATCCCGATTGGAACTATCTTCTGAGTGGTCCCCATCCACCGGCTTCCCTCTTTCGTCAATCTCCTATGACAATAATAATAGCGCTTCGATAATAAAAAAGAACAATGACTGTTCTGTTGTATAATAATTAGTTAAGTAATTAATATTTCGAAAACATATACGTCACTAATATTTAGATAATATATCACACTACCCTTCCTATAATGTTTGCTTGATAGTGGCCCCAAACCAACAAGTTGATAAACAATAAACGAAGCTAATATCCGTCTTGAAGGGAAGATTAGTAAAGTTAGATGTGGCAATATCGGTTATTACCCAACTAACTAGGTTAGGCCTAAGTAACCAATTGTACAGTTTTGAGTGCTCATTTTGACCTTTCGATGCGTTGAGTTCCGTTTGACCTTTACATTGAAATAAGTCATCATTTGTTTCAAGATAGTTTTTATAATTAAAACTAAAAATGAATCTAATTGTTACGTCTTTTTCCACAGGGATAGGCCAGGGACAATGAAACGCCATTTGGTACGATCTTGACACGACTCTCTCGCTTTCCTCACATCCGCATATTTCTTCATACAAGCTTTACGGTTTAAAATAAAATAACAATATGAATAATTAGGTACATTTTTAAAGAATCGTATGATTATATGAATTTACATTCTAAAACTACTTATATTAGAGATTTCTTTTCTTGTAACACCGATATGGACGAACGGTTGACGACAGGCGTGGACGAACGGTTTAGCTATTGGTTTGTTGGCGTAAAGTCCCGGGTTCGATTCCCGGTCGGAGCAAATATTTGTTTCATAGCTCTTATTTGCAATATTTATTAATTATTTTAAAATATTGCAAATATTTGTTAATAAAGAAAAAAAGAGATGATTATTTGCTTCGGGTCTGGTTATCAAAGAGTGGTAGGCAGTGGTACCCAGTCTGCCGATCCGGGGTAGTACTACCACTTACAAGTATACAGACCGCGAAGTGATTTGGTCACGTTTCGGGATCAGCTTGTAAGTTGCCGGTTCCAACTTGGCCGGCATAGTGGATGTGATTGCTACTCACAGTTATTGAATTGTAGTAGCAGTGACATTCATTCATGGACCACACTTCGGCTTAAGATCAAGCGGGGTGCTGTCATATGTCGAGTCACAATTTAAAAAAATCTGAATTACATGTACGAATTACAACAAATAATAATTGGACCTCTTGGACCTCCTCTTGGTTACAAATAGATAAGTTGAAATCAAATTTCGATTCAATTTAAAAAAATACTAAGATAAATCATTCAAATCAAAATACTAAGATAAATGTTTTTGTATTTTTTTACGTATAAAACATTTATTTATTGTTGTATTAAATAAAGTACAATATTATGTTACTAAACACATAATAAAAGTGACCGAATGAGGTCGAACGGGTCGCCCAGAGTCAAATTTTAGAGGTCAAAATTTAAAGGTCATTGGTCAAAAACCTTTAACTATCCAAGTTAATATTTTGTTTGAATTATAGCGACATTTATCTAGTGATAGTTTGTTATGCCTTCAATTATTTGTCTCTAATTAAGAAACGATTTAACCGACCGATGATGTCCGGTTAGGGGTAAATAATAATTTTAGTGTTTGTATAGTACCTCGTGCAGTAGTAACACTGATAACAGGGAATGTTCTGAGGAACTCTTTAACCTTGTTTCTACCTCGTCTTTTCACTCCCGTAATACCCGCACAGGTCGGGGAAAGCATCCGCATTTTATCGACCGAATCGGCAGTCGAACTAAAAAGTTCGGTGCGTCTTATCTTTGTAGATCAATTGACAAGTGGAATGCTTTGCCTGCCCATGTGTTCTCTCCATCCTATGACCTTGGATCCTTCGCGTGAAGAAGCACCTTTGGCCGGCATATTGACGGCGGCTGAGGCAGCCGAGAATAAACTCGGCTTTCTCAGTCGCCAAGAGGACCTCCTCTGGCTTATCATCAGGCGGGACGAGGTCAGATGTCGTGTCATAATAAAAAAATAAAAAAACTATGAATTACTGTTATCACAGGCTCGCCAACGTATTATGCCACGCATCTACCCTCGTCGAAGGGCAGTAGTATAATATGTATAGACTATATATACTGCCCTATATATAGTCGTATATACACGAGACTGTGCCACGTACATCTAGTAATAGTATGTATATATATACGAGTAAGTGTGTATTTCTCATACACTACAATAATTATACTCTTAAGTAGACGTGAGGTTTATATCAGGTCTATTAGTGAGTTTCTACATTCATGATAAAAAAGTGAAGCAGATTTGTGCTCCGGGGCTAAAGAGTGTAGACAGTTGCCGGTTCCAACTAGGTGGATGCAAATGCTACTTGAAGTTATTTAACTATAATAGTAGTCGCCCCATTTTAGGAATGTACTCCAGCTTAAGATTAGACGGGATGCTGTCATATGCTAAAGGACTAAAATAAAAAATAGTATTTTCTTGGATTTTGCGCGAACATTGATTAATGAATTAAACAAATTTTATGCGGCTTACTATCGCGTTTATTTTGGTCGGATTTTTTATTATTCCGACGTTTCGAGAGCATTGCGGTCATCGTGGTCACGGAGAGACTTGGAGAACAAAACCAAAATAAACTCGATAATAAGCCACATAAAAGTTGTTTAATTCATTAATAAAAAACAGGATAAATTTTATTGTGTTAAAGAGAATTAATTAAGCAAAATCATATGTATAAACTAACCACAAAGGGAGAAATGTAATATTATTGTGGGTATTTGTATAACAAAGCCAACGCGCTATATAATATCAAATATAATAATTAGATTCACAAATATTGTATGTTTATTTACATTATCATTGTACTTCAATTCCTTAGTGCTCCGCCGATTTGTTCCGTATTTAAACAAAGTAGTATTCGCATTCGATGGCTACTCTCACACGTTTAATAGTAATCAGTTTTTTTTTTTTTTTTTGGATGAATGTACGGTTGTCCAAGCCTCGATTTCTTTAAGACAACATTCCGTATTTCGTGTGTGCTACGAGATGCACGTGTCTATCGGTTGTCCGCATTTGATTGTAAATTTTAGTGTAAATAATTATACAATCTTACTCTAAATGGGTAAAAGGCAACGAGAAGAAGCTGAAAACGAACAAGCAAATTGACAAATACCGTAGAAAATAAGATGGTTGGAGAAACGGAGCTCCACGAATACGACGCCATCACGGTCGCCCTCAACGTTTGTTCGTTTTACCTGCATGAACAAAACGATTCAGGTAAATACCGATACTGGATTTTTTACATAAGTGGATTTGTTGCAACCAAAATGTTTTAATACTTCGTGAGACTATAACGTTCAATATTTATGAATTATTATTGTGATTGAGTGTAGTTTGAAGAACTGCAACGTCGCAATTTATTTTATTATTGTGCTTGAATGTATTTCGAGGAATTACATCGTCACAATCCAATATTATTACCTCTTGAGCATGGGTGAACCTACGTCGTCCATATATTGATGTGTATGATTTTTATTAGAAAAATGTACTATATATAATGAGAATCCTAATTCAGGTTACAACATTTTTACCCAGGGTTTATGCTTTTAAGCACCAACTCAATAAAGATTCGAGGTCAATAAACTCTTGACCTTGTTTTATTAGTCACTCTAGACCAGTGTTTCCCAACCTTTAAAAAATGTTTTTTACCCTTGATAAATATAAATGATTACAATATTAAAAAAAAAAAATTGCCTTTTTTGATAAATTGGTCACCGATATCTAGCATTGCATATAAATAACCCAAAGCAGAAGGGTTGAAGTCGTGTCTAATCCATTTTGAAATTACCCTCCTTAACTATCGAATTGCCCTGTAAGGCGTGGGCCCCACTTTGGGAAACACTGCTCTAGGCCATACCAAAGAACGTGAGTGCCAGAACCAGCCATACACAACTAGAACCCACAGACCGTTGGTCAAAAAGTTAGTCTGGTGTAAAAAAAAAAAAAACAGAGAGGGAAAATGTATTTAACACAATGGTTAACCCTTGCAAAATAAACCCTGAGGTCACATATGCAATCAATAAACCCTCTCTGAAGAGGGATAAAACAAAAAGTATTCACTATTTTGCCATGCCATGCAAATACAGTAAATCACAGTATTAAGAATAAAATTATACGGTGTTATATAGATATATCAATACCGCCATTTATTAATATAAAAATGTTCAGAATGTCAGAAAGATACTGAAAAACTTATTTCAATGAACTTCTCTTTAAGAAGGTTTTTAGCCTCAGGCTAGTTCAGGTGAAGTTGCCAGAGATGCAGCACAGGACTCAACTCCTGAAATATCCCTTTTTGAAGTCAACTTTGGACTTTTGGTGATAAAATGGGAAATAGTAAAGCCGCAGCAAGTTCGACCACTGATTTTTTAAATAAATAAAATCCTTTAAACTACTGGGGACTCCCTCGGAAGACTATGTGAGAAGGTGGTTGCTACCAATATGCTGTTACGAAAGGCAACAACAAACAGCGTCAACAGACGATTACAATATTTTTACAAGGTACCCTCTGACATATTTATTTATTTTTCATGGATCTGGGACACAATATTCCATTTAATATAATACCTGTATAAATCTAATACCTGTACAATAAGTCAGGTTCCAATTGGTCAGGTTGCCTAATTTCTAAGGAAGAAATTGCTGACTTTAATAGTTCAATAAATGAACTGTTATGTAAAGGTGCTATTTATCTTGAGCTCACCAGAGTCCAATTAATTTATATCCCCACTTTATTGTCTCCAAAATAATACAAATAAAAAATAAAAGTTTTATTTTTAATCCTAAAAAATTAACATCTTTTAAAATTGAGGAAATACGTACTGCTCTTAAATTATTAATAACTGCTCTGGATTTTTTTTACATGACCAATATTGATATTAAAGATGATTTTGACACCCATACATAAATATAATAAAAACAGGAATTATACTTCATTAGTATATTTAAATGTTTAGATAAAGACATAATAATCATGTCTAATGGCCACAAAGGAGACTTATATATTGGTAAGTTTATATTTTATTATAAACACAACTAAAAGTAAATTAATTCCACAAGCATAATGAATGAGAATAGGTTCTGAAAACATGACAGTTGGAACAAAACACGTCCTATTCAAAGTTGGCCACTATTACAGGCATGCTATATGCAGAATGTCCAGGACTTCAGGTGTAACATAATATAGCTGATGCGCATACAAAACACTATGGAACTATTGAACTATGGAAATGCATTAAATAATAATAGATATAATAGCCAAGTACCAATATCACAAGGTGCCAATAATTAACTATCCTGTTGACAAAATAATTTGTTTCACTTTCATAAGAATCAATTAATCAGCCAAAATAAGTAATTTATGCAGATGCATTATTGTTAAATTGCGGTTATGTTGTACCACTAATAGGGTTCGGTAAGATTGATAAATAAATAAATGAACACAATAATTACCTAAATTTACTGGCTGTCTTTTTGCTTTAAAATCATTTACATGTAATAAAAGTAAGTAACTGCTTTATCATGTTAAGAATTAACAACACCACATCTTGATAGTCTAGCTAAACTAATTTAGCAGTGGTGTAAGCATGCAAGTATGTGCGTATAGACAGATTATATACCATCAAAAACAATACTGCTTCAAATAAAATCAGTTGACACTGCTTCAAGACAGTTTAACAATAGAACCTAGTGAAAAACGGCAAAATATGCCTTTTATACGATTATTTCAGGTTTTGGTATTTCTAAAAAAGATTTGTTTGCCTCTACACATAATCATAAGTGTAAGTTATATATTTGTTGGCGACCAGACCACTATGCTATCGCAAGAGATTCTTTCACAATCTCATGGACGTTTTCCATACAGGACTTTTTACAAATATCATTCGTTTTCCACCCTTTTCAATTATAATAAAGCTTTTCTAAATTTTGTAACAAGGCACCTAGGGTAATTATAGTTGGCTCATATTGACCATTGCAACCATTGCCTGTAAGTGCAGGTGCTTCATTGTCAATAACATTTTGAAGCAATGTAATACATACCTAATTGTAGATTATTGTAATAGTAAAAAAATAGTATCACAAATATACAGATACATTACACTTCACAGATAGATAAGATTTCTCTTATTTATTCTTATTTATTAACCTTTTTCTAATACTTCTAATAAAGGCTATAGTTATAATTCAGTAAATTGGTATATTCAGCAATAGCCCTCATTTACCAAATGAACTTACCACTGACATTTGTGTTAAGATACTATCTAAGAGATTTTTAGGTTTCGCCCACAAACTCGAAAATATGATTTAAGAACCCAATGTTTGTTAAGAATTATTATATAAATTATATCCAAATGAAAATATTTCACTTAATTTGTTATCCAATGTGATAACATTGTTAGCTCTTGTCACCGCTCATAAAGGATAATCCTCATCTTTAATTAAATATAATAATATGATTATTTAAAATATTGCAAGTTAAAATATAAATAATAAATTTCAATAAACCTAGGGCCAGGTCGTACACAACCAACTTTATTATTGCCTCTATTGTATAAATCCTAAAATATCTTTTGTAAAAGAGAGTTTATCTGCCCTGCACAAAACTCTTTCAGTTATATAAATGAAAAATAAAAAATAAAATAAATCTTGTTCGTTAACAAACTTTAAGCAATTAAAATAAAGATACACTTTATATCTTGATATCTATGACATACACTTGAAAATCATAGTAATGGTCATTTGTCAACATCTACTATTTAAACATTAGGAGAGAATATTGACACTATTCGTAGAACTGTTGGATGGTCCGAAAAATCCAACACTTTTGCAAAAAATTGATTTAAAAAAAAAATATATATTATATATATATTTATTACTTGTACTAGATCACTGTAATGACTTAGAGGACGCATAATTATATAAATTTAAGAAATAATTGTTATAGAACTAAGTTAATGTGATTGAGGAGTTCTGATCATCCAAATGTCTGGTAATACTTCCATTTCAGTCCACAAACCTTCAACCTTTAAATATCTACTTTGTTTAAATACGGAACAAATCGGCGGAGCACTAAGGAATTGAAGTACAATTGAGAATCAAACGAACTTACCTGTAAGTGAAGTTCGATGATAATTGTACGAACTTCCTTAGTGCTCCGCCGATTGTGAAAGCCACACCCTCCCACCTCTACATGTAAATAGGTAGGTGAGTTTCAGGTTTGTAAGCACAGGAACACTATAAACAGAATGTTGTCTTAAAGAAATCGAGGCTTGGACAACCGTACATTCATCCAAAAAAAAAAAAAAAAAAACTGATTACTATTAAACGTGTGAGAGTAGCCATCGAATGCGAATACTACTTTGTTTAAATACGGAACAAATCGGCGGAGCACTAAGGAAGTTCGTACAATTATCATCGAACTTCACTTACAGGTAAGTTCGTTTGATTCTCAATTGTACATAATTTTAGTTCATTATCAAATCAAAATGTCACGCCTTTTCCCCACAGGGATAGGCAGAGACAATGGATCGCTACTTGCCACGATCCTGACACAACTCGCTGTCTTCCTTTACATTCACAATTCTCTTCATGCAAGCTCTAATAATAAATTAAACGCAGGTAAAACCGCCAAAAACAGTATTTTCGAAAACGATGTCTCCTTTAAAGAGGACATCGATTTAACCATTTAAATAATATCCGTATGGCATAGCCGTGGGACATACCGTATAAATTTATCAAAGATATTTTAGTGACCATACATTTATAGTTTGCATAATGAATAATAAATCATACGGTAACTTAACACGAACTAAATTTACACCTACAACGTGGTCATTCAGGAGCATTCTCACAAACAACAAACCAAATAAATATAGACACCGCAAACCCGACCGATACGCAGGATTAAGTACTATGTAAGTGTCGGTGCTAAAATAAGTTAAAATTAGTCTAGGTGACTAGGTCTTATTTCATACCAGGTCCGGGGTTTGTAAACATGTTGAAAAAATTTTCATGTTCACTATAGTCATATATATTTTAAAACTAACCTAATGGCTTAGAGCTTAATTTGTTGTATACTTGAAAGTAGTAGTAACACTCCAGAACAAAGGACTGGGCAAATGGATCACCAACTATCTGCCTACAACCAGACTAGGAGCAAATATCCTGTTAATAATGGCTCCTTGCCTTATTAGGACGACCAAAGTACAAATATACATTGGTACCGGTAAGTGGTAAGTGGTTTCGTACTCGTGCTTTATAAACTGTGACTTGTAACGTGAGTACTTCATAGGACGAGGTCCATCATCAGGTACTCTAGATCTTATTAATTAACCGTAGAGCTTGTATGAAGAGAATCGTGGATGTGAGGGAAGCGAGGAAGTTGTGTCAGGATCGTGGCAAGTGGCGTTCCATTGTCCTATTAATGTGGGAAAAAGGCGTGACAATTTGAATAATTAAAAACACGCTTTTTTCTGGCCATTTTCATCAAATAGCGCTATCTATTGGTATGTCTAGTGGTATGTAGTCATTTACCTGAACAGTCAATATTGAATATTAGATCAAAACCTGACTACCAGAGACACTGTTCAAATTATAGAGCCGAGTCCAAACAGAATAATAAATTATGTTGCAACAAATAATTCTGTTGTACGAAATCAAAATATAGTAAGACGAACATCAAGAAGACAAATTACACAAAGACATTCTTTCTTTTTTAGTTCAATTCTCCCAATCTGGAAACTCGTGCCATTTGCGAACACTAAAACTCGTGTATATGACATGACGTACCTACCTCACTTTACCTAATATCATTGTTCAAGAATTAGAATATATAATTAATCAATCAATTAAATTGTCACGCAGAGACAATGGAGCGCCATTTACCACGATCCTTACATAACTCCCTTGCTTCCTTCACATCCACAATTCTCTTCATACAGGCTCTGTGGTTATGGGCACTAGGCAACCTGGCTTTCTTAAGGATGTCTCCGATTTGGTCGGAAAACATGTAGCGCCGTGCTTTTACACGGTCTTACCTGTTATTTCTGCACTCGAACACTGGCGTTGTTATCTTGACAATGGCAAACAATTTACCGTTTTCACAGATCACGCTGCTCTCCAATGGTTTCTTAAACTTTCGAACCCTTCGGGTAGACTTGCTCGTTGGACTATACGCTTATCATCCTTCAATTTCTTACTTAAACATAAAAAAGGTAAAGAAAATGTTGTCCCTGACCTCTTGTCACGGTCTAGAAATTTGACATCCGATATTGCTACCTTAAATGTTTTGACTCTCACGGCGCAAGATCACTATAATAAAGTTCTTAGCGGCTGTCAAAATAATCCTAATAGTTTTCCTAACTATTCTCTTAAGGATAATAAACTGTATCGTCTCACTCACTCTCGTAATGTGATAAATGATGACTTTATTTGGAAAGAAGTTCCTCCCCCCGATTGTAGATTAAACTTAGTTAAAACTTATCACGGATTACCAGGTGAACCTCACCTTGGCATCTTTAAAACTTATAAAAAGCTTTCGTTGCTATATTATTGGTCAGGTATGTTTAAAGACATATCTAAATTTATTTTAGATTGCGAGAATTGCCTTGCATATAAACATCCTAATCATTCACCTTATGGTCCTATGGGTAAACCTAAGATTTGTTCAAGACCTTTTCAATGTATATCTCTTGATTTAATGGGTCCCCTACCTATGACCAGAGGACGCAATCAATACATTCTAGTTGTTAATTGCTGTTTTTCTAAATATACTTTAATTTTCCCGCTTAAGCGTGCTATTTCTAAAAATATTATCAATTGTTTGGAAAACTTTGTGTTTTTAGTTCACGGTGTTCCACAAACAATTATTATGGACAATGGTCCACAATTTCAATGCAAGGAGTTTAAATCATTTTTAAATAACTATAAGATACCATTCGTGTCGTATTCTCCTCACTATTGCCCACAGGTCAATCCCACTGAGAGATATAACAGAACCATTGGTACTGCTCTAGCCTCTCTTGTTGGTGATGATCATAGAAGCTGGGATATTCATTTATCAAAAATTCAATATGCTATGAATAGTACGGTTAACGCAGTAACGGGATATTCTCCGGGATATTTTTAGTTTTTGGTAGAGAGACCATAAATTGTGGATCTATATATACTCCTACTAATGTTATTGATGATTATACATTTATGCCACGCGATATTTACGCGGATAATATGGGGCTTTTGTCAACTATATTCGACAAAGTCCAAGTAGCATTATACGCTTCTCATGCGAAAAACAGTTCTCGGTATGATCTTCGTCATCCTTTTAAAGAATTTAATATTGGCGATTTCGTCTGGCGAAAGAATTACGTTTTAAGTAACGCTGGAGCCTACTTCAGTGCGAAATTAGCGCCTAGATATATTCGGAGCAAAGTTGTTCGTAAACTTTCTCCTCTAGTTTATATTCTTGAGGATAATAACGGGTCACGAGCTAAATGGCATATTAAAGATATTAAAAATTAGATCATATATACTGAAATTTTTCTTTTTCATTATTATTCTTATTTATTTATTTTACTTTATTATTTTAATAACTTTAATAATTTTATTATTTGTTATTACTATAACATGCTTAAATAATAATAAAATGTCTTCAACTCTACTAAGTTGATAATAATTAAAAATGAAAATAATATTTATTATTTCATTTATTATTGTACAATGTACATATAGTACATTTTGCCTTTAATCCTATTATATGGATGGCATATTTCATATTATTATTATTTAATTTTTATGTATTCAATGTGTTGTATACCTAATATTTATACTGACATTTCTTGACATTGGTTTTTATTAGTTTGGTTTTCCGAAGCCAAAAGATACTAAGTCCATAATTCTTTTTTAATTAAAATATTTTTTTTGGTTTTCCATAGTCAAAAGAAACTAAGTCCACAATTTTTTAGTTTGGCTTTCGGAAGTCAAAAGACACTAAGACCAGATTTTTTTTAAATTTTCCTAAATTTAATTTTTTTTTTAGTTTTCCAAAACCAAAGGAAACTAAGTCTATATAGCTTATTTTTTCTTAAATTGCATCTGGCAACGGACTTTACCTAGTCCTACCAGATTTTATTTTAACCCTACCATATCGACAATTTATATTGACGATTTCTTTTAATCCTACTAAGTTGATGATTTTTTCAAACATACTTTCGAGCTTTATAGCTCACGTTTTGAATTTAAAATGATAAATAAAATTATTATAATTTTATTTATTTTATATTTTACATTTGTGCTTTATTGTACATTTTGCCTTTATTCCCATAATAGGGGTGGCATAGTTTATATTATATTACAATTTTTTTTGCTTCTCATCTTCAATTAACTGAATTTATTTCGACTCCTTCATTTCACTATGGTCATCCATTATTAAAGGCTATTAAGCTATTTTTTTATAAAAAAAAAATATATTTTTAGAATGCTAATTCTAAACCCTTCAGCATTCTATATTCTATCATATGAGCGGATGATAACTCATTTTAAAGAAGCCTAGGTCAATTGTGTGCGCTTTTAATTAGCGTAACGCTATGTTCATTTGAATATCCCATTTCGGGAAAACTATTAGAGCTTTTCTTAGCTCAATGGTGTGCGCTTTTAATGAGCGTAACGCTATGTTCATTTGAATATCCCATTTCGGGAAAACTATTAGAGCTTTTCTTAGCTCAATTGTGTGCGCTTTTAATGAGCGTAACGCTATGTTCGTTTGAACATCCCATATGGGAAAACTATTAGAGCTTTTCTTAGCTCAATTATGTCGAAATACCAATTTGACTATAATTTTAATGACATTACTTCGTCATTTGTATATATTTTATCATCTCATTATACTAGGGATTTCATACGAGAGCGGAATGATAGACTCTATAAAAAAGCCAACTGTCGCGTAATAAAGGTACTTCTCTTGGAGTAGGAGCCATAAGTTGTGAGCCCTACCCCTTGCTCTGGAAGAAGACAGCGTGAATGATGAATGAATGACTTATGAAAGGATGATATGAAAGAGTAGAGAAGATGCCCATAACCTCAAAATTTTTCTCTGAGTATAAAAATTTTCTGGGGTCGTGGGGGAAATGTAGCGCCGTGCTTTTACACGGTCTTACATAATTCATTTTTAAGCTAATTAATTATGTTATACTAGTTCTATTTGTGTTTATTTGTGAATAATTGCGTTACATACCTTAATGTTAATATTTTTATCACTTATAATATACTTCTGTAAACGGGTTTTTACGTATCGATAGCCTTTATATTTTTCCACATATTTCACTATTTATTTTATTAAATTATCTCTGAAATAAGCCTGAAAATACACTTTTTATACTTTGTTTACATATTTTGACATTTATGTCATCGATACGTGACAACCCGGTATTTTTCTTAATTTGGTCCAAAATACGCCTGTATGAAGGCTATTTCACAAAAATTGACCACTTTTGGCATAATATCGTTTTTATTGCATTTGAAATTGGATTATTTTACCAATTTTATTTGATTTTGGAATGGAAAGATTTTATGCCTATATAAGCAGGCAAAGCCCAGAATTCGGCAGTCTTCCTCCAGTCTTGTATTGACTATAGTATTATTATAGGCCTTGTTCTGGGGCTAGTTAACCCCAGAACCTTGCAGTGCCTCATCATAAAGTACGTCATAAAGATTTTCACATCCAAATTCATATGGAATATTAAATTTATGGATTAATGGAAGTTTAACATTGAACAATTTTGGTAGCCCACAATCAGTTTAATTAAAGGATTTGTGGAAAGGATTTGACTCCAGGAGTTGCGTGAGTACCCTTTAAGTCACATCCAAACATTTGGGGTCCAGGTGCCACGTGTCCTGTCATCAGTGTTCCCTGGTCGAGTGAGCCTCCAAGCCGCCGACCTTTATTGGGATCTATCGTATTGTGGACGTCTTAATGTCGTCCACATAGATTATATATATATTTTATAAAATTATCTGTCATTTATATAGACTTTGTAATTAGTATTTAGTTATTTTTAATATATTATCAATCTAATTCAAGTCTATTTATTTCACGACAAACACTCTCCTGGGCCTGCCTTGTTTAACGCATCCATCCACATCAGATTTGTAATATAGAATATATAAAATTACCAAAAAGCCATCTCAACAAGTTTCTATTGTGATTATTTAAATTATACATACAAACGTTCAGTGATAGACCAAACTTTATTTATATTTTCGACAGCCAAACAACGTTTCTATATTGTAGCTCTCTGATAAACTATTAATAAATTTATAATGAACCTAATAATAATAAATAATTTAATAATATACACAATTAAATAAAGGACATTTTTTTTCGATAATTTTACTTTCTAATACTTTAAGGTGAATACTATATTGTGAATCGAGGAAATTGTGTCAGGATCGTGGCAAGTGGCATTCCATTGTCTCCGCCTATCCCTGTGGGAAAAGCGTGACAATTTGATTTGATTACTTTCGGGCGACCGTAGTGTATTAGTAGCGCAATCTTGGCTATGTACTTTAATTATTCGTATTTTTTAAAAATTCAACCTCTATCATCCTTTTTTATTAATAAGCGCGGTCTATGAATAGATGCAACTGCTACTAGAGTTTTACAAGTAGCAATAGCATTAACTATGCCGCCCGAGTTGGAACTGGCGACTTTAAAACTGATCCCGAAATGCGACTGAAAGAAAGTGGTGGTACTACCCCAGGTCGATATTGTTGTATTTTTATTATTAATATTTATCCCAGGGTACCACGCAAATAACCACCTACTTTCTACCACTCTGAAAAATACCTGTGTAAACAATAAAATTTCCGACAATAAAATAAATGTTATCTTCAACTTAATGTAATTTAAATGGACAGAATGAATGTATTATCTACTATTTTCATAAACCATTACTTTTGCATTGCAGTTAAAAACACATAACGAACAGTTAATGTTATTTTGACACGAAAATCAAGTAAATTTACTTCAGCTACAGTTAAACCTCCTCTACCTATATTGATTAATAAAATAGCTGTCATTTTGTTTTTATGGACTCGATTTCTTTCATTATAAGCAAGGTAAGGTCTAGGAGCGCCGACTACTGGAAAAAAGCAGGTTACTGTTTTTTTTACTGTGATTCATACAAAAATAAAGGCAGACATTAATTGGTTACTTGTTGTGCCCGCGGTTTCACCCGCGTAAAATTAGGTTCATAACACAGTTATAAAAAAGGAGGAGGTTCTCAATTCGACTGTATATCACGTTTTTGTATTTATAACTTGATAACTCATTTATAATATAGAATATAAATATAGCAAATTTCCAAACAGCTGAATCTATAGTTATAAAAAGTTTTTTTTTTAATAAAAAGTATCCTATGTTACTTCTAATGCCTCCAAAAATATGTGTACAAAGTTTCATGATGATAGGTTAAGTAGTTGTTGCGTGAAACGTAACAAACAAACTCACATTCACATTTATAATAATAGTAGGATTTGCCCAGCCTATCGTACGGGGAAAGTACCACCACTTTTAGATCAACAGACCGTAAAGCGCGTTAGTCGCGTTTCAGAAACAGCTTGTAAGGTCTACCTAGGCCAGCATAGTGGATGCGACTGGTACTTGCATTTATTTTACCGTAGTAGTGCCTCTAGGACCGCTCTGCAGCTTAAACACAGGCGGGGTTCTGTTTTATGTCGAACGATAATAAAGAATAAATAAAAGAACCGAAATAATGGTATTATATAAAATAAGGCATACTGTATTTCTGTTTCTGGTGTAAGCAATTTAAGGGGATTAGGCTGGACGTTTACGAGGCAATAAATTGTGCATCCCGCCTTGTTCGTATTTAGGGGTAGTCACTGCACTTACCTGCAATCACCCCTCCAACTACATTATCAATACCACCCTCCTTTTATCAATTCCACCCCTAAGTAGTTTTTTTTTTTAAATAAATCAGTCATAATTGTTACAGCGGGTCTGATGACGTAGCAAATTTAAAAATATTATTGAGGCTCGACATATAACTTACCATATCAATCAATCAATCAAATTGTCAAGCCTTTTTTCCGCAGGGATAGGCAGAGACAATGGAGCGCCACTTGCCACGATCCTGACACAACTCCCTCGCTTCTCTCACATTCACAATTCTCTTCATACAAGCTCTATGGTTATGGGCACTAGGCAACCCAGCTTTCTTGAGGATGTCTCCGATTTGGTTAACACATCCATTCACATGAGATTTATAAATTATTTTCGTCAATCTACTTTCACTCATCCTTTCCATGTGCACAAACCATCGAAGCATTCCTTTATCAATTCCTAAACTTAAAATAACTAATCCTTTAACTAACTATAAATAGTATATATATATAGTATGAACAACGATGAACGACGATTTTTAAGTCGCGTTTCATGATCAGCTGTAAGTTGCCGGTTCCATATAGGCCGGCATACTGCATACTTAGCTACCTGCAGTTGTTTAACTATAGTAGCAGCCGCCTTCATTCATGGACTGCACTCGAGCTTGACATTAGGCAGGGTGTTAAACGCGACTAAGTCACTTCACAGTCTGTATACTGGTAATCTAAAAATGAAATGTTTTTAATATTATTATCAAATGTAATTATAGTATTTTCTTAGATTTTGCGCGAATTCGTTTAATGAATTAAACAAATTTTATGCGACTCACTATCGCGTTTATTTTGGTTTTGATTTTACATTTTTTTATTATTGCGACCTTTCGAGATTTGCAGCCATCGTGGTCATGGAGAGACTGAGGTGTTGGTCGTCCTATTGGTTGATGCTGTTATTGTTTACAAAAATAACTGACGATGTTATCTGGTTTAGCAGTTTGCTGGACTTGGCACTTGAGTTTGTGTATTATGGGGTCCCAGGATAATCGCCAACCACATTCTCTATTGAAATTAGGATGTTTTTTAATATCAATAGCCTCGCGTACCATCCTGGGTATCAGTCGACTTTCTTTTGCGCGGCTATTCGGTTTGTCCAAACGGATGTAGTGGTTGACCGTCCTGTTAATGCTCACAAACTGCAGACTTTCCACTGCGTTAGTGTTTTATATCCGCGATATCTTCCTGTACACGTGTGCATGAAATTTGTTTTAATGTAGTTATTTAATAAATACATAATTATTGTTATTATTTCTATTTACCATATTAACATTAACCGAAAAACAGGTAAAAGGTTCTAATTACATCGTTAAGTTAATACTTAATGTAAACATGTCTGAAATAATTTCTTTCGTAGCCACTTAAGTGTTTGGGTATCTCCTTATGTAAGATGATCTTATGTTTAAGTGGTCCATTCTATTAAGGTAACATTCTTATTACAAATTATTCCTAATACGAATACTGTTAGTTCTAATAAGGCAACTGTGGTGTAGTGGTAGGGCAATAGTTATGCTAACCGAGAACACCGGTTTAAAACCACTTGCCGGTACCAATGTATCTTTGATTAATGTACTTTGGTTGTCCTGTTTCTATGAGCACTTTAGTATAGAAATGTAAATAAAAAATAAATAAATAAACCAAATAAATAAATAAATGTCACCCCTTGTTCTTACAGGGATAGGCAGAGACAATGAAGCGCAACTTGACATGATCCTGAAACAACTCCTTCGCTTTCCTCTCACCCACAATTCTTTTCATACAAGCTCTACGGTTATGGACAGGTCGCTAGGCAGCCCAGCTTTCTTGAGGTTGTCTCAGATTTGGTCGGAAAACACTCTTTTGGGTCTTGTTTAACGCATCCATCCACATCGGATTAATAAATTTCTTTCGTCAATCTTTGTATTTTTCTAAATTTTTAAAATTTAAGACTAATTCAGGATTATTAGTCAGCATAAAGCGTAGAATATCTCAGTAGAACTGTCTACGAAACTACCAGCAGAACTAATTGGTACAAACCCGTGTTACACCTGGCCCTTTGTGGCAATTTCAATCACTTTAATGGTTACCTAAAAGCCTGTGCAGGCTGTTTAGGATAGGTGTTATGGCTAATCACCGTAAACTACATTTAATGCCATCTATAACAGTATTTTTAAGGCAAACACTGGGATCTGTAGTGCCTTTTTTATTTTCTCGACATATGACATCACGCCGCTTGACGTTAAGCTAGAGTGTGGTCCATGAATGGATGCTACTGCTACTACAATTCAATAACTAAGTAGAAATCACATCCACTATGCCGGCCTAGTTGGAACCGGCAACTTACAAGCAACTCACGGTCTGTACACTTGTAAGTGGTGGTACTTCCTCGGATCGGCAGACTGGGTACCACTGCCTACCTCACTTGAACAATAGGATTTGTATCTGAAGCAACTGTGAACTCTGTCATTTTTTCTGTCGTTTAAGGTTTTTTTGTATTGTGACTGGACTTTTTTTACATATGACAGCCCCCGCCTGATGCTAAGCTGGAGTACGCTCCATAAATGGAGGTGACTGCTACTACAGTTCAATAACTAAGTAGAGTCACATCCACTATACCGGCCTAGTTAGAACCGGCAACTTACAAGCTAATCCAGAAACGCGACCAAATTAATTCGCGGTCTCTATACTTGTAAATGGTGGTACCATCCCGGATCGGCAGACTGGGCACCGCAGCCACTCTTGGTCGAGATCAGAAAGCGCGATTTAATATTATTTTAAAAAACGTGAATCGGAAGCAAAACTATTTTTGTCTCTACTTACTTTTTTATTATTACAACCTGACCTCTAAACTCGATTTGTCTAATGATATCTAAGAAGAAATCCAAAACAGAATGTATTAAAGACATGGAAGAAACAGTAAAAATGTATTAACTCAAAGATTATGTTTATTCATAAAAATAAATAAAAAAAGTTATAACTTTGTAAAACTTACGTCTGCATACCTAAAACACGTCTACTCCTTGAACAAATCCATTCATTACCCTATCTTTTAATTAAGGATTTATTTATTTTTTTTTCATTTCTATACTAAGCTATTAAAGTGCTTGTATCATAGAAGCAGGACAACCAAAGTACATATATCAAAGATAGATTGGTACTGGGTGGTTTCGAACTCGTGCTCTCGGTTTGTGTAACCATTGCACTGCCACTACACCACGATCGTCTTTTAATGTACTCCTTTTGTACTTCTTATCGTTTCAAAAAGTGTCTAAATTGTTATCTGCAATAAAAAGGTTAAAGTTTCCATGAGTATGTGCGAATTTAAAGGGCGCGGGTAAGGTGGCAAAGCTCTCGTGTAATAGCTGTTCTTGTGATTCTACGATCACAAAACGAGCTTGCACTAGCCAGAGAGTAAACAACATATTTAGATATGATTTTTTTTAGTTTTTTTTAATTGCAACTCGACATCTGACGGCTGATGGTAAGCAAGAGTAAGTCCAAGATCGCCGACTACAGGAAAATCCACAATTCTCTTTATACAGCCTCTGTGTTTATGGGCACTAGGCAACCCAGCTTTCTTGAGGATGTCTCCGATTATGTTGGAAAACACTCTCCTGGGCCTGCCTTGTTTAACGCATTCATCCACATCAGATTTATAAATTCCTTTCTTCAATCTACTTTCACTTAGCCTTTTCATGTGCCCAAACCATCTAAGCATTCCTTTGTCGATCCTTGTTGACATTTTCTTTCAAACCGCATCTATCGCGCACTGTGCTATTCTATCCGCTATCTTCACTCCACATACACTCCTTAATGACCGCATATCTACAGCGTTAATTCTACTCTCATGCTTCTATTGTATAATCTTACAAATAAATAATTGATATGGCATATCTGAAAACTGTATTGTCTATGGCTAACTTTGAAGGTAGAAAATAGTCGTTGAAACGATGTTATATCCACTTGCAGTGTCTGAGAATGTTAGAATTTTTTAATTTTCCCTTTTCCAATACTATTTTCATTATTTTAAACAATATAATAGGTCCATATAAAATTTATCCCCATGGGAAAAAGGTGTGACAATTTGATTGATTGATTGATTTAAAACTGATGTTTTGCACGAAATAAAATAAAGTTTTTATTTCTATAGAATCAATGCATTTTTATGGCAGTTTTATCGAAGACATCCTCAAGGTTGCTTAGTGCCCATAACCGGAGAGCTTGTATGAAGAGAATTGTAGATTGAGGGAAGCGAGGGGGTTGTGTCAGGATCGTGGCAAGTGGCGTTTCATTGTCTCTGCCTATCCTTGTGAGAAAAAGGCGTGACAATTTGTTTTATTAATACCCTTCTTAAAGAAATCAGTTTTACGGAAGGTACAGCTGATTCCTAAATCATTTTGAACTGCTTCTTGGGTGCTTAATTTCTTTTCCTGCAAAAAAGTTATCCAAATACTGGAAAAAGTGAAAATCTGTAGGTGTAAGGTTCGGTGAGTACGGCGAATGACGGAGAGTTTTCAACCCCAACTCTTGTAGCTTGGAGACCGTCTGTTGTGCAGTATGTGGTTGCGAGTTGTCGTGCAGGAGCAGCAGGGATGAGCGATTGACCGAAGCTCGAGCTTCTCCATCACTGTGAGAATACTCTCTAGATTCTTATAAGAGTGGTAGGCAGTGGTACCCAATCTGCCGATCCGGGGTAGTACCACTACAGAGTATACAGACCGTGAAGTGACTTAGTTGCGTTTGACTTAGTTCATTGACTACGGGTACGGATTTATTGGCTAATTTATTTATTAAGGATGTGAAAAGACAGGGTAGGAACAGGGTTATGAGCTATTTTTTTTATTGCGACTCGACATATGACAGCGCCCTGCTTGATGCTAAGCTGTCCCTACAACTACATTCAATAACTGTAAGTAGCAATCAAATCCACTATGCCAGCCTAGTGGAAAACGCGACCAAATCACTTCACGGTCTGTATACTTGTAAATAGTACTACTACTGTACTACCACTCTTTAAGTATATGTGATATCAAGAGGGGTGATGTCATTTGTAGAGTTACAATTTAAAAAAATATATTTAGTTATACATATCATCAGTTCTGTGCTCTTGAAATGTCGTGCCAATAAAAATGTCTTCATTAAACTCTTATTTGACGGCTAGAGTGCATAGTTGATAGTTTTTTTTCTATACTAATCAACTATAGTGGTTGTATCATAGAAACAGGACAACCAAAGTATATTATAATATCATAGATGCATTGGTACCAGTAAGTGGTTTTAAACCCATGCTCTTGGTATGCGTAACCATTACACTACCACTACACCACGGTCGCTTTAGATTTGAATCATAAAATCCAAACAGACAGACAGACAGACAGACGTACATTAAATGTTATGTCGAAGTGCCGAAAACAATGCTCACCCCAGGGCATTCGATTTCACGCTTTGTCGAAGTAACAAGAGATTTTCATCTGAAACCGACATTAGCTGTACATGCCTGAAAAATACTTTCAGAGAAATTCATGTTCTATTAGAGTATGTGAAATGTGTAAGTATTTTTTTTAATGTCTTTTAATTCCTCTAAGGCGACCGTGGTGTAGTGGCAGTGCAATGGTTATGCAAACCAGGATCATGGGTTCGAAACCTCTCACCCGCACCAATGTATCTTTAATTTATGTACTTTGGTCGTTCTGTTTCTATGATACAAGCACTTTGGTAGTTTAGTATCAAAATATTACATAAATAAATAAAAATTATAATTTGGATGTTGTATTATTTGTCAAAGGAAAGGTTGGTTAACACCGTTCTATCACGCGTAAGTCCTATGTTCGATTCCCGATCGGAGTAAAGATTTATTTCAATCATTGTCACGCCTTTTTTTCCACAAGGATAGGCAGAGGCAATGGAGTGCCACTTGCCACTACTTATTTAATATAATGCTATGAGATGAAACATTTGGCAGTGGTGACAAAATTTGATATTTATATTAAATATTTATATTTAAAAAAATGAGTTAAATAATCTCTCTAGGTCTGGGTTCTAACCTGCTCCAATAAGGGCGGCATAGTGAATGCGACCGCTACTTTTAAATATTAGATATCATTTTCTGACCAAATCGGATACATCCTTAAGAGAGCTGGGTTGTTTATTGCCCATAACCTTGTTTGAAAAGAATTGTAGATGTAAGGGAAGCGAGGGAGTTGTGCCAGGATCATTGCAAGTGCCGCTCTATTGTCCCTACTTATGCCTGTTTAAAAAAGGCGTGACAAAATTATATTATCCTGACAAACACTAAACTAGCTGCGAAAAGTAGAAGTAATTACTTTAATCAATAAATTAAGCTCTTACTGACCTGCCTTGTTTAACGCATCCATCCACATCAGATTTATAAATTCCTTTCTTCAATCTACTTTCACTTATCCTTTCCACTATTCACCCCTTTTTACTTTAAAGTCGTAAGTATATTAGGAGTACTATATACCAGGAATATCTATGTGAAATTTATTACTTTAATCAGGTTGAATTAAGGAATCGTTCTAACATCTTGGCTTGGAATTGGGCCAAAAAGTATAAAAGTTTTCAAGTTAACTTTTGAAGTCATACATTAAGACTATGTGCATTATTTTGAATCTAGTGAATATGTTGGTGCTTAAAGGGTGTCTCAGCAAGAACTTGAATTATAAATTGCCCCTCCATTTTCGACTGTCAACTGTTGAGTCAGCCATATTTGGTGTTTGTTTAAAAAAAACATAGACATTTACGAAAATGGTACGTTATAGCTTGGAAAAACGTTTGTTAATAATAAAATCCATTACATAAATGGGGAAAATTTTACTGTGACGATACGCAAGTTACGTGATCATTTCGGCGTGCATAATCGACCGGCCTACTATTGAGAATTTGATCAGAAAAATTTGAGCGGACGTTTTCATTGAAAGATAAAAGAGACATTACCCCTCATCGGCCGAAAAGATCGGCGGAAAACATGGCAGCTATGAGGGACAGTGTGGCAGCACGACCAAGCACTCTATTCGACATCGTAGCCAATAGCTAAACATTTATCGCAGCACTCTTCAACGGATTTTGAAAAAAGATTTACATCTTCATGATTACAAATCCAGCTGACTCAACAGCCTAACGATCATAAACAGCGCAGAAACTTTACCAACTGGATCTTGGAACAACTGTTAAATATTTTAAAATATAAGTTCCTAATGAGACACCCATTTTTTTTAAATTATTTAAAAAAAATATTTTTTAATGTCGAATACATATGACAGCACCCCGCTTGATGTTAGGCCGAAGTCTGGTCCATGAATGAATGTCACACTGCTACTACAATTTAATAACTGTGAGTAGCAATCACATCCACTATGCCGGCCTAGATGGAACCGTGAACGTGAACAAAACGTGAACAAATCACTTCACGGTCTGTATACTTGTAAGTAGTGGTACCCCGGATCGGCAGACCGGATCGGCACTCTTTAATTTACGGTAGATACACAATTGCCGGTCACAAAGCGGTGACATAAATGCAAGTCCGAATTGACTTTAGACTTGCATTTGTTCCCAGTCTAAAATGATGTATGTGACATTACTTTCGTGACAAGTTTATACTTCAAAACAATGTGGTAAGGTTCAGTTTACAAATCACACTCAATTCACTTACACTTACAAGTGAATTCTGACCCGCGGACACTTTTATGACATTATTTTGTACGGGATTGTGTATATCTATTTAAAATATATAATATATAATAGAGATGGCTATAATTCAGCCGGGCGTTCGAGGAGATTGGACTCGACAACGTGACAATGTTCGAAGCGACTTTGTAAATCACAATAGCAATATTACTTTTACCATTTGTTTTTCTATTTACATCCTTTGAAGTTTCTTTGTGATCACTTCTAAGAAGGCCAGGAGACACCTCGTTCCTGCAGACTCCGGAAGCATCCTCACGTTGCCAAGGAACTTTTGTCTCACTTCAGCGATGCTGCATTCAGGCAGCCCCTCTACAAATGTGGCGCGGCTATCTGTAATGTTTACGTTACGTTCATGATTATGTTATTATTTTAATAAGATTTAATAGGCAAGAATAAATCTTATTAAAATAAAAAAGTGCAGATGTAGATCCTAATTGCTATTTCAGTCTAACCAATGCTTATACACCTTAATCTACACGAAGGTTTGTAAAAATGTCACAAAAAATTAAACAAACCGTTTTGTTCTAAAATATAAAGCGTTCTTAATAAAGTAAATAATTTTTATTTTATTTCCATACTAAGCTACTAAAAGTATTTGTCTTTTAGACAACTAAAGTACATATATCAAAGATACATTGGTACCGAGAAGTGATTTTGAACCGAGAATTCCGAAAGTAACTATTTCACACTACTGAGGCAACGGTAGACAGATTTAATTTTTCCCCTGATGTCGCTCTTAGGATATTAGGAAAATAAAGGTAGAAATTTTCGAAAACCATGGTTAGTCAGTACTAAGTAAGATAGGGACAGCACTGAGTTCTGTACGCCAAAAAGGCAAACTGAATGCTTAAATAGTTTCTAAGATTTCCCATTGCAACTTTGTATTAATGCTAGATTTTCAGGTTACTACAGTTGCTTGAGGGAGCCTTCGCGCATCCCAATTGAACACGTAAAGATCAAGAAGTAGTGATGTATATTTTATAATATATCGATGCAAACGTCTCTAAAATTTAAAATACTTTCATAAGATGCAGGACTAATAGTCATTTGCATAAAGTCCTGTATTTTTTTGATTGAGTTAAATTTAAACTATTCTTGTTTTTGACGAATATTTGACAGGTATGATAAAGTAAACTAAATATCGATAAGGTATAATAGTTAACCAAGTAAAAAGTGCTTTAAACACTTTTCAAAATAAATTATTCATAATATTTGAAAATTTTAATATTATCTAAAGTTTGCTTCGTATCATTATTCAGTAATTCTAAATTTATTTTAAAGAATGTACAATTTAAATTATCCTTTTAGACACAAAATTTCTTTTGCTGAAACTATTTTGTATCTATTAGTGTACTTTAATAGTAAAATAACATTGATACGCATAAAAAATTTAAGTTTTAATTATTTTTTATTTTTGGTTAAATACTTACTTTTATCAATAATATTAGTTACACGGCCGGTGTACCATAGTTTCAAACCCGTACAGTGGCTCAATCTCATTTCAGGAACAGCCTAAAAGTTGCCACTTCTAACTAAGTCATGATAATGAATGCAACTGCTACTTGTATACCTATTTTATTGTAGTAGCAGACAGTTCCATTAATGGACCGCACCTGAGCTTAATATCAGATGGAGTTGTATTTCCTTAGATTTTGAGCGAACATTGATTAATGAATTAAACAAATTTTATGCGGCTTACTATCGCGTTTATTTTGGTTTTGATCTTACATTTTTTTATTATTCCGATGTTTCGAGAGCTTTGCAGACAACGTGGTCACGGAGAGACTGAGGTGTTGTCCGTCCTATTGGTTGATCCTGTTATTGTTTCCAAAACTGCCCTGTTTGATGCTTTGATTTTGATTTTCTGTTCCCGGTTCAATGAATTTTTTGCAAATTTTTTTGGGTGTCATATTTAGATCCGCATCATATTAACATTACAAAGTAATTCTTCATTAACCACTGTAGCCATTACAATACAAAGTTTGTTAACAACTTATTTTTATAAAATAATTTAACCTTTGAACTAAATAAGACTCAACAAAGTTATAAACTTCTAATTTGCACCTTTACGTCAAAAGTTTTATATTACAGTACATCCCTGAAGGCAACAAGCTTTGAAGCTTATTATGTTTCATTTAATACTTTGAATATAAATACACGTAATTAGACGTTTTATTTAAACTTTAACAAACTTCGGAAAGCAGTCTCAGATTCGAAAGATATTAACTAATAAGCCTGCATTTTCACATCAATTCTTTATATCTGGACGGCATAGTGAAGACAGCTTTGGTTATTTTTCAGTCGTCGGCGCTCTTGGACCTCCGACAAGTAAAGGTTAGATGTTAAGTCAAAATAAAAAAGAGGGACCGGTTTTTTAGAAAATTGTGACACACAACACTAACAATGATGTCGAGATGCAAAATCATTTAACAATGCAAAAGAGCCCAAAAAGGCCAATTTCTCAGTATTTTGATGTTGACTGAGAATTTTTTTTGGTTTACTGTGTCTTTGACACTTACAAAGACATTACAAATCAAATCAAATCAAATTGTCACGCCTTTTTCCCACAGGGATAGGCAGAGACAATGGAGCGCCACTTACCACGATCCTTACACAACTCCCTTGCTTCCTTCACATCCACAATTCTCCTCATACAGGCCCTGTGGTTATGGGCACTAGGCAATTTAGCTTTCTTAAGGATGTCTCCGATTTGGTCGGAAAACACTCTCCTGGGCCTGCCTTGTTTAACGCATCCATCCACATCCGATTTATAAATTCCTTTCGTCAATCTACTTTCACTCATCCTTTCCATGTGCCCAAACCATCGAAGCATTCCTTTGTCAATCCTTGTCACTACATCTTCTTTCAAACCACATCTATCACGCAGTGTGCTATTCCTTATTCTATCCGCTATCGTCACTCCACACACACTCCTTAACGACCGCATTTCCACAGCGTTAATTCTACTCTCATGATTCTTCTGCCATACCCAACCTTCACTTCCATACATTAATGTAGGAACAAGCACCGCATTATGAACAGCCATCCGTGACTTTTGGGACATTACTTGGCTGTTCATTATACTATGGATGGCGCCGTTCACTACGTTACCCTTTTGCACTCTTCTCTCAATATCTTCATCACACTTTCCATCCCTAGTAAACATACTTCCCAAGTAAACAAATTGTTTGACTTGTTCCACTTTCTTTCCGTCTATCATTATCTCACATTCTGTCATTTCATCCTCTCTCTCCAAAACCATTACTTTAGTTTTACTTACATTCACTTTCATACCTTTCTTTTCTAATTCCGCATTCATTATAGTAACCATTTCCTGTAACTCATACGCCGAAGATGCAAGGATAACTTGATCGTCGGCGTACAAGAGACATTTGATCACCAAATCATTCATTCTTAAACCATACTTCCTTTCACGCAACTCTTTCAGACAACTGTCCATGAATAGATTGAAGAGCCATGGTGACGCTACACATCCCTGTCTGACACCTTTAGAGATGCCAAACCAGTCAGATAGCGCCCCATTAATTCGAACACATGCACTGGAATCCTCATAGAGAGATTTCAGTGCACGGACCAAACGCTCCTCCAACCCAAACCCGGACAGCTGCTGCCACAATTCACTCCTGTTCACTCGATCATAGGCCTTCTCAAGGTCAACAAAAGCACAAAACACCTTCTGGTGTTTTGCCAACACTTTTTCGCTGACGCATCTTAAAGAGAAGATTTGATCCATACATCCCATCCCTTTCCTAAATCCCGCTTGCGCATCCCAAATTTTATCATCTGTTTCATGCATCACCCTTTCAATCAATACTTTCGCATACAACTTGCCAACAATACTGAGAAGGCTGATGCCGCGGTAATTTTTAGGTTCCTGTTGCGACCCCTTCCCCTTGTACAGTGGCACTATGACAGCCTTGCGCCAGTCACCTGGGACACGACCGTTCACCCAACACTTACTAAAAAGGAGACACAACCAGGAAGCCACCAGCTGACCACCGCCCTTCAGCATCTCGACAGTTATTCTGTCACACCCAGCCGCTTTTCCAACTTTCATTCTTTTTAATGCATTCAAAATCTCTTTCACACCTATATCACATTCAACTTCACTTTCATTCAGCGTGGAGGAAACATCAACACACTCTGGTGCTGTATCATCATCCCCCACAAATAAACTTTCAAAATACTCCTTCCATAGTCCTATCACTTTCTTCTCTTCAGTCACTAAATCACCATTTGAATCCCTAACCACATTCACTTTAGACTTCTCCAGTCCTCCCCGGGCTATCTTAACCTGTTTCCAGAACAGTTTGATATTGTCCCGGAAATTTCTGGAGAATTTCCTCTCTATATCCTCTTTCACCTCTTTCTTCTTTCGTTCTATACATTCTTTCACTTTAATTTTAATTACTTTATACTCATTCATTGCCTTACTTACATCTTCATCTTTCTTACTCGCGTTTATTCGTCTACTAGCTTTAACTGACATTATAAAGACATTACAAGATTACAAAATCAATTTATATCAATTTATATTTTAACCTCTTTTATATCTAGTCAAAAAAAAAGTGTAAATCAATAAATCAATCCGATTTATAAATAAAGATTTATAAATCGGAGACGTGTAGAAGGGCACACCAGAAAATTGTTTTACAATCAAATCAGTTTCATTTATAAAAAAGCGTTAAGGTTTCGCAGTGCCTAACCCAAAGAGAATGTATGTAAAGAGAATTATGGATGTAAAAAAGGCAACAGGGTTGTGTCAAGATTGTAGAAAGTGGTGCTTTGTTGTCTCTGCCTATCCATGTAGGAATTGTGGCTATAATTATGAAGATGATATCAAGCTACTTTTTATTGTGACTCGACATGTTAAGCTTGAGTGCGGTCCATGAATGGAGGTAACTGATACTACAATTTAATAACTGTAAGTAGCAGTTACATCCACTATGCCGCCCTAGTTGTAACCGGCAACTTACAAACTGATTGTGAAGTGGTGGTACTAAAAGCTACTTGCAAGTGGTGGTACCAACCCCATATCGGTAGACTGGGTATCACTGCCTACATATATCCATGAAGCATATATCCGCCTCTTTTTTTATTACAAATAAAAGCTATGAAATAAATATTTGCTCCGAACGGGAATCGAACCCAGGACTTTTCGCGTCACAAACTGGTATACTAACCAATCGGCCATGCCTGTCGTCTTATATATAACATATTTCTATCGATATTAATTAAAGCAGGACATCACTAAGCAGGTAATCTTGTCCGAGCCGCAATGCGTCGTGAGCTATCTCCAATCCAAAGCGAGAGTACACTAATGTACAAAGTAAATAGATCTAATGGACCACATTGCTTATTTAACGGCTATTAACTTTAACAAGTATCTCTAAGGAGTTTGCCAAAAATTTAACAAAAGCATACCTAAAGTATTTATGAAGACCGTCGCTACCTATCTTAAAGTTTTTTTTATTGTGACATGACATTTAACCTTAACTCGCCTGATGAAACACAGGCGACAGGCGTGGACGAACGGTTTAGCGATTGGTTTGTTGCGCGTAAAGTCCCGTGTTCAATTCCCGGTCGGAGCAAATATTTGTTTCATAGCTTTTATTTGTATTATTTAATAATGTTAAATATTGCAAATATTTGTCAATAAGAAAAAAAGAGATAGTTATTTGCTTCGGGTCTGGTTATAAAAGAGTGGTAGGCAGTGGTAACCAGTCTGACGATCCGGGGTGGTACCACCACTTACAAGTATACAGACCGTAGCAAGGTTACGATGTTGCCGAATTTTTCACGTGATTTGGTCACGTTTCGGGATCAGCTTGTATGTTGCCGGTTCCATCTAGGCCGGCATAGTGGATGTGATTGCTACTCACAGTTATTGAATTGTATTAGCAGTGACATTCATTCATGGACCACACTTCGGCTTAACATCAAGCGGGGTGCTGTCATATGTCAAGTAACAATAAAATAAAATAAAAAAAGTCACTTCACGGTCTATAAGTGGTGGTACTACCCCGGATCGGCAGACTGGGCACTGCTGCCTAGCACTCTTTGACAACCAGACCAAGAGCACCTACCTCTATTTTTTAATAACAATTTTGTATAAATTAAATGAATCATTTATATTACAAATAAAAGCTATGAATTGCATATCAACTCGGCATCCTTTATAAAATGATGTTATAATAATTGTATTTAATTAGATTTGACTAACATAGGCATAGTGGCGGCGACTGAGGCAACCGTAAAATGAGACGGTTTTTTGACGGTCCCCTTGGTTACCTTTTTTTTTGTGACACGACATCTGACCTCAATCCGCCTGATGATAAGCAAGAGGAGGTCCAAAAGTGACGACAACTGAAAAAACCGAGTTTATTCACGGCTGCTTCAGTTGCTATCATTATGCCGGCCAAAGGTGCTTCTTCACGCATCGCTTGAAGGATCCAAGGCAACACGAGGTTAGATGTCTCAATAAAAATACATAACCTCTCTCATAAATACGAAATTAATAATTACGGTCAGAACCGACCTATTAATAACACTATAAATATTAACCCAGACCATATCAATTGGCTAGGGCACGTAACACGACCCTCTGGAGGTCCACTACATGAAAACACACCTGAGGCTAAAATCAATTAAAGCCTTCACATTACAAACAATAATGAACGCTCGAACTTATAAGATAAAGTCTGAAATCCCATGCAAATTAGTAAAAGGTATTTGGCGAATAGAAATATTTAAATCATGGATTAATGTGTATTTAAGATAGCACTCAGAAAGTTTTCAATCAATTTGTCACGTCTTTTTCTCACAGGGATAGGTAGAGACAATAGAGCCATGATCCTGACACAACTCTTTTGCTTTTATGGCATCATATCGTGAAGATAGACTTACTACAATTATTTGACTATTATTTTCCTAATGAACTAGAAAATAGATTTTTGGCCGGCATAGTGACGGCGATTGTAAACTAAGACTGTTTTTTCAGTCGTCGGCACTCTTGGACCTCTATCATGCTTACCATCAGGCAAGTCGAAGTCAGATTTCGAGTCACAATAAAAAAAGATACAAGTACAATTATTTAATCTTACGACAATGAAACTTAATTTAAACGGCATAGAATTCTTAATAGGCTGTCGAATGTCTATGTTACTAACTTATCTACGAGGATACTTCATAAATATCAAAGTTTAGTAAATTCTGGTCAAATGAAGGCTACTTAATACGAGAAGTAAGTTTGTTGACTAAGTCCTTAGGTTTACCTAAGTGATGGATTTTTGGACAGACTGTAGTTCAGATGGGTATTTCAAGGCTTTTAATGTATAGTTAAAGTTTTATAGTTATTTTTTTTAAATATTATTTTTTGGCAAATTCCAATGCTAGCTAGTATTATTATTATTACTGAACAAATTAATCTCTGCCTATCCCTGTGGGAAAAAAGCGTGACAATTTGATTGATTGATACAAATTAGTATTGACAGTTGGATAAATAAAATTTACGCGTACACATAAGTCAACTGCAACCGAGGATCGAACCCACGTTAACTGGTAATTTTTTGGGTGTTTGTAGTGATTCTTTATCTGCTTTTCAGTGAAATAGTGGTCGGGGTGTACTTATAAGTGCACATGTAAAGTAACTCCGTCGTATTATAGGATCAACTTGCAAGTTACCGGAATTGTGGATGCTGCTTGCAGTTTTCCCCTGACAGCATTACAATTTAAAAAAAACTTTTAGATCTAAAGCCTTTGTCGAGTTGGCGAAAGCTATGGCGAAATTTCTGAAACCAAAGGGTTCAGCGGCTTCAACTGCTACTTGGAGACATTAGTGTCAGAGGTTCTACTGAGGTGGGGTGTGCTCTGTTCGTCTTAAATTCAGACTGCTGAGTGAAGTTTCTAAAATGTCACGCAGATATTGATGACAAGATGACATACATGTCTCATAGCATTTATTTGTAACATAAGTAGTTGGTATACTTCCTAATAAAGAAGCAGATATTTCCTCTAGTTGTTTAATGTCTGCATTTAATGGTTATATGCCCAGTCTGCTGATCCGTGCTACTAGCACAACTTTGAAGTGTACAAACAGTAAAATGAAATTAAAATGAAAGTAAAATGTAATTGCGTTTCAGGATCAGCTTGAGAGTCTCCGGTTACAACTGGGCATAGTGGATGCCACTGCTACTTACAGTTACCTTTATCTGCTATGCCTCTTCTTATGGACCGCACTCCAGCTTAACATCAGGTAGGTGACGTCAAATCGAGCTACAATAAAAAAAACATGAGTAGGTTGAAATACCAGTCCTCACAGAGATTCACGATTAGGAAAGTTATCCCCGTAACGGTCTGGAAACTTTTAAACTAGAGAAAGGAATGTAGGTTGTTAAAGGTACGACTTTTTCCTTTGTACTATAATAACAAGGGCTGTTTAGGTAACTTTTAGAGAGTTAACTGTTTTTAGTTTTATAAAATAACGTTACGTTGTTTTAAACGTACACGATTAAAATTCATAAATGAAAGAGATTAAAACGTTTATCGAAGAAATCTTCAGACACCATTAGTGCAGGAGTATTACACCATGGAAGGTTCAAAAAATAGAGCCAAAAATAAAATAGAGTCAAGTACTGGCTGCTCGTCAACTGTAGTTGTACCTACCATCGACAGTCGTTCACACCCGTAATACCCGCACTGTCGTCATCCGCATCCGCATTTTATCAACCGAATCGGCAGTCGAACTAAATAGTGCGGTGCGTCTTTTCTTTGTAGAACAATCGACAAGTGGAATGCTTTGCCAGCACATGTGTTCTCTTCATCCTATAACCTTAGATTTTCAAGCGTTGCGTGACCTTTGGCCGGCATAGTGACGGCGACTCGGGCAGCCGTGAACTAATTCCTTTTTTTTAGTCGTCGTTACTTTTGGACCTCCTCTTGCTTATCATCAGGCGAGTCGTGGTCAGATATCGTGTCACAATAAAAAAAAAATCAAGATAAATATAGTAGCGGTAACCTCCATTCATGGATTGCACTCTAGCTTAACATCAGGCGCGCTGTCATGTTATGTAGAGCCACATTTAAAAATAAACAAAAATTCTTTATTTTAACAAAGAACGCGACTGCTGTTTTCGAAAACCTTTTAGTCTGAACTACAGTTAAATATCAGGCTTTAACTACTACATACTGTAGAGCCTGTATGAAGAGAATTGTGGATGTAAGGCAAGCGAGGAAGTTGTGTCAGTTGTGGCAAGTGGCGCTCCATTATCTCTGTCTGTTCCTGTGGAAAAAAGCCGTGAAAATTGAAAAGCTAGAATGGCCACAATACTGGACATACTTGTATTAGGATTGGTATAATTTATTCGCTTATAAAAATTTGCCAATTTATTTTTGTTCGTTGTATTCTATTTTCGTGTGAATTGTTTCTTATGTTTTGTATTACTAGCCTTATCCACATTATATCTGTATGAGCTTGTATTTGTAAATAGTCTAGGTTTAGTTTATAATGGGAATGGCATCGCCATTTTATGTGCGTAATTCCCCTAATAAAATTGATTTAAAAAAAAAATTTGCCAATTTGCACTGTTGCTGCTCAGAGAATAACATAATTTAAAAAGTAGTATTTTCAGATTTATGATTTATACAGGTCTCCGTGACAACGATGGCTGCAAAGCTCTCGAAACTTTGGAATAACAAAAAAAAAAAAATCGATAACCAAAATGAACGCGATAGTAGGCCGCATAAAATTTGTTTAATTCGTTAATCAATGTTCGCGTTAAATCTAAGAAAATACTTTTTTCTGATTTGTTTTGTAACCATAAAGTTTGTGTAATGAAATGTGAATTTTGAAGAAGGCAAGAGAGTTGGGTCAGGTTTGTGGATGGTGTCGCTGCGTTGTCACTGCTTATCCTTGTGAGAATGAGTGACAATTTGATTTGATATTTTCTTTATTTTATTCATCTGTTTTGGTAAACATTGAAGTCCATCATATTGATGTTTTTATACAATTTCAAAGGGATTTCTCAGTAATAGGGTTCAATTTACATCTATCCATATTGATCACATTTCTCCCAAGAAATATAAAAAACTAAGCTTTCATTAAAAATTTCAATGTTATTTCTTTTTATTATTTTCTTTATACATGCTTATAGTAAGCTAATAAATTTATTCGTATCAAAGACACTAGGTAACCAAAGGTTTCATTAAATATACAATAACATTGTTAAATATACAAGTTAATAAATAAAAAAAAATATATGAAGTTTAATATGAAGTTTTATAATTTTTTTACATATCTATACTAAGCTACTAAAGTGCTTGTATTATAGAAACAGGACAACCAAAGTACATTTAAAGATACATTGGTACCGGTGGGTGGTTTCGAACTCGTGTTCTAGGTTTGTGTAACCATTGCTTTGCAACTACACCATGGTCGCCTTAATATACATTCGAGGTATACAGACTGTGAAGTAACTCAGTCGCCTTATGAGATCTACTGTAGTAAAAGTTATGGACAGTCCCAAAAGGGCAACCTTAGATAAAAACAAAAGGAGAAGATACGGCATGCGCTTTATTATTCACTACAAAATGTGGATCCGGAACCCCCACTACACGCAAAGTTACAACCACAGCTGCATCTCCGATTTCGATAATGAAAAATTTAACGAAAGAGATAGAAAAATTTGGCACAGTGGGACGCGAGCGAGACAGAATGCATGGGAGTGGGTGTGCTCTAACGGCAGTAGGCCGTGCTTTGGATTCAAGTGCGTTTGTTAGACGTAGTTTCTTAATTTCATAAATATTGTGTTCGTACCGTATCTTTCCTTTTTGTTAAATCAATGAGGCCAACAGGCGTGGTGTGACAGCAAAAAAGAGACAATATAATATTTGAAGGTATGAACCATCAAAATTAAATGAATAAATCGTTCCATGCCACCCGAAAGATACATTCTAAATTTTATACACCTACCTGATCTCGAAATTAAATTAAATCCTTAAGCACTTAAATGCTACATCTACCAAAGATTAGCTCTTTTTCCTTAATCAGTAAAAATACGAGCAATATAAAGAAACACAGTGTTTTAAAGTTTAACTCAATTTAAATTTAATGAAGTAAAACCTACGTTGTGCTCCGGTTACACGATCAATCTTACTTGCACAATAAACCTATGATTTTCACAATTACATGTAACATTTTATATGTGGCTTATAAAGTTTTAACGCTACGTGGTTACGCAAACCGAGAGCACGGCTTCAAAACCACTTGCCGGTACCAATGTATCTTTGATATATGTACTTTGGTCGTCCTGTTTATATGATACAAGCACTTTAGTAGCTTAGTATAGAAATGTAAAATAAATAAATTTGTACAAGTGACAAGTGTGTACAGTGTGTAGGTGTTGGTACTACCCTGAATCAGAAGTTTTTCCTACCAATTCAGTTTGCTTTCCAATTTACTTTTTTTGTGTGTAGCGTATACGTGTACCTTTCGTCTGTTTGGTGTAAAAAGCTTCAGTAATAAACTTTCACATGAAGCCTGAAGCGGTCTAAATTTTGTTAATATACTTAATTTAATCTTGAAATTTTACAACGAAGTCTCTCAAGACGATAACATAATAATTTATTAAATTTCAGCATTTTAATAAGAAGATTTATGCTCGCGTTTAAAGATGTTTTTATTATTAAATACGGTTTTATTATTAATTATTCTATATTAAATGAAATTGTGTCTCGTTATTATGTTATTATTTCCTAGATATTTATGTAATAGGTTTAGACACACATTTCTTTTATAACTTAAAATAAGCATTAGAAATACTTAAAAAGATACTTTTTATTATTTTTCGATGCTGTGCTCTTTGAGTATACATTAGGGATATACATTGAATATACATTAAGTATTTCTAAAGTATACTTTAAGGCTATGCTATTTATTTATTTACTTATAATATGTATAAGGTGAGACGTAGCATGCTGTTTCCGCATACTCCACTAGGATAAACCCGTGCTGGAGTCATGCGGGATTCCAATATAATTTAATATTTACGAATAAACCTCACCTATATACTAATTATAAACCTAATTTTTATGCTATAAATATATACACACATACATACACATACATATATATTCTTACACACATACAAAACATTACAAAATATGCAGAAAAAATAATAACAATAACAACAATATAATAATAAAAATAATAATAACAATATTATTATTACAGTTAAAATATGGATATATTTTTTACTCGTTTAATTTAATATTATGAAAGAATATTTAACTGGAAATTAAACAATGTATTAAGAGTCTTCAAACAAAGATTTATAGTCAGCAGGAAATTATTTTAATCCTTGATCCTTATGATAATTTCGCTAACTCCGCATCAATTATTTTCACTTCCAAATTGTCATTGAAAAGAGGGAAGTTTGAACTGCTGTCGCAAGTAAGAGCCTAAGGGTGCGATCTGACTGCTGACGCATAATACTCAACGATTTTAAAAAGGTTTAAAGGGGGAAACAGGGAGCACAATACCCCTAGATAAACATAAATACAAACACGTAAAAGGCAATTTGATATAAGATACGCCAATAGCTTTATTTTTTTTTATTGTGGTTTGACATATGACAGCTCAACCTAATGTTAATCTGAAGCGCGGTCTACGAATCAGGTTTTTTTTTTTTTTAATATTGGTGAGTAGGTGTTTAAAGTTCTTGATAGTTTGAGCTCGTCTGATGGTCGCTTCCTTCCCACATATTTACAGTTCACTGCATCCAAGCTCTACGATTACGGGCACTAGGCAACCCAGCTTTCCTAAGGATGTCTCCTATTTATAAAGTAGATAATAGATCTACGTTTTTCCTAGTCAGTCTGAATGCTGCCTAAAATGGACATTTTGAGGTTATAAATTTCAAAGTGCACCGGCTGCGGCTAATCGAGCGACACTGTACGTTTGCCTAGCAATTTTTAAGTTGTTTTTTGACATTTTATCTTTTGTTCTTTATGCGTTTTTCATGTTTTGTTTTTTTGGTGTATGGTGGTTAAGTAGAGACTTGGTTTTTGATTTTTGGTAATGATTTGTATAACATTTTATTAGCACTGTGCTCTCTAGCTTTAAGTACGAGTATTTCATGTAATGCGCAGTGGATTTATACTATTTTGTTTACTATATACTAACTATATGGACAGTGTGCGTGTGTGGGTAACAGCCGACGGCGGGAGCGTAGTCGTATACTTCGTAGTAAATACAATTTCTTTTATGTAAGGATAATAATAATGTTTAATATTGTTAAAATCTCCACGGAAGCAAAGTATCAACTGTAGTCGCTAAGGACCTCTATTGTTAGAGCGACTTTAAATAAATTAATAATAAATAAAAAATATTTTTTATCAAAAAAAAACGACTTTAAACTGTAAACTAAAAAGCAAAAAATTAATTTACTTCGTACAAAGTAATACGTATTTTCATTTAGTTAAATAGAAATGATTAAATAATTATTTTATAATTTTGAAGTTGGTGCCAAGTCAATGCTACAACAACCTTACATCACATCAAATTGCTAAGCACACACAATATTAATAAATATATCAAAGCAATTACAAAACAATAACAGTATTAGAAAAATATAAGAATCGGTAATACTAACTATCAAGTAACTTTTTAAATATTATGTACCTAAATACTGGCTTACAAACTACTACGAAATAATAAAAAAAATGTAAAATCTAAATCAAAATAAACGCGATAGTAAGCCGCATAAAATTTGTTTAATTCATTCATAAAATATTGTTATGTATTTTTTACTATTTAATCTGTTATTGATTCCAAGCTTATTTTCTTAATATGGAAAGTAAGGCAAATGTGAATATAATTGTAGGCAATGATACTTTAATAAGAAAAGTTAAGAGCAACATATTATATTTGTCTATTTTTCGTTCTTAATAACTATTCCGTCCTACTTCCACTTCGTCGTGGTTGACCGTTCAAACTTGTGCCATTTGCGAAAACTAAAACTGGTATATATAACATATCTACCTCATTTTTTATCATTCCTCGTACGTAAGAGTGAGTATGTTAAGTAATCATTGATTCCTTCGCACAATTATATAAAAGTTGGTTATAACATAGTAATTTAACAACGATCTCGACTTACTTCGATCAATCAAAATATAACACGCTAAGATTAAATCATGAAACGACCTCGCTTTCAAATCTTACGTTTATATAGGGTTACGTTTGAATTATTATTTGGGCTGGTTAGAATTGATTTTACTGCTATAGCTAAATAGGTATGTATGCTTGTATACTCGTACATTATGTTTGGTGTTTTTTAAAATATTATTATGTAATGGGAAGCTTATATATTTACATTTCTATTTTATTTACATTTCTATACTAAGCTACAAAAGTGCTTGATCATAAAAACAGGACAACCAAAGTACATATATCAAAGATCTATGTATCTTTGATATATGTACTTTGGTGGTCCTGTTTTTATAATTAAACATTTTAGTAGCTTAGTAAAGAAATGTACGGGCAAGTGGTTTTGAATTCATGCTCTCGTTTTGCGTAACTTTCAAATCAATCAAATCAAATTGTCACGCCTTTTTCCCACAGGGATAGGCAGAGACAATGGAGCGCCACTTGCCACGATCCTGACACAACTCTCTCGCCTCCTTCACATTTACAATCCTCTTCATACAAGCTCTACGGTTGTAGGCACTAAGCAACTCAGCTTTCTTGAGGATGTCTCCGATTTGGTCGATTTAACGCATCCATTCGTAACTTTCGAGTAACAAAAAAAATCTCGATTCCACTTCCATTACCTGAAATAATAAATTTTAACATATATTTCAATATCGAACTTAACAAAGGTAATGCCTAATAATTTACGTAGAGAGGCTTGCTAAGTAGACGTCTGGCGCAGGTCTCCTGGCTCCGGTCCAGAATTCCAAGTTGTAGCTCGAAGCAATTCCTCATAGTTTATTAACTAAACATTCGCCTACTGCTCTGTTTTGAATTATTGTATGTTATTTTGTTTATTATATATTTTGTTTACCTATGTATGATACACTAACTATTATTTATTGAATTAACAAAGCTAATTAATTAAAATCTTTCATATAATAAGCTGCCTGAGTAAATAGCCTTCCTCTTAATAAAGTTAAATAAGTTTTTAATAAAATTAATAAAGTTTTCAAGTGTAACCTAAAAGTCTTATTGCACATTGGATAAATATTTAACTGATAAAAAGTGTGCCCTTAATTAATTATTGTTTATTTTCATTAGTAAGTTGACAATGCCCATTTACATCTATGAAATCAACCGTGAATTTTGACTTATTTATATTTAGTTATAAGTTGACAATGCCTTTTTACAGTAGCTAATATGATACATTATACATTACAACAGTGATGTATAATGTATTTTCTTTTTTCGATTTTAGTAATAACATGCTGAAATAAGTATTTTTTCTTTCTTAATTTGACGTGTAAAAGCGCCGAGTACAGACTACTTGCTAAATTAATGATTTGAATTTGAAAAGGGAATCTGGCCAGCATGGTGACGACGACTCAGGCGACTGAGTCACTTTACGGTTGCTCCCTTACAGACTTCCCCTTGCTTCCATCAGGTTCCAACTAGGCAGGCATAGTGGATGCGAAATCTACTTGCAGTTATTTATCGGTTAATGGGACGCACCCCAGCCTAACATCATTAGCCAGAAAGCGTTGATCATGTTAAGAAGGCTTAACATCAAGCTAGGTGTTATTATGTCGAGCCACAATATAAATTGCAGGAATTGGGGTATTGCAGGAATTGACATACTAGCATAAATTGTATAACCAAAATAAGATTTTAAGTTATTCATTAGATGAAACGACGTAGTCGACATGTTAAAAACTTTATAAGGCAGCTATTTCAATGCTTTCTTAAGTAAATGAAATAAAAAATGACTTTAATTAAAGCATTGAGCTGTATTTTGTCTGATCAGGAGGGTTTTTTCCGACCAAAATCGGTAACATCTTCAAGAAAGCTGGGTTGCCTAGTGCCCTACCCGTAGAGCTTGTATGAAGAGAATTGTGGATGTGAGGAAAGCGAGAGAGTTTTTTCAGAGTCGTGACATGTGGCGCTTCATTGTCTTTGCCTATCTCTGTAGGATAAAGGCGTGACAATTCGATTTTTTTATTGATATATAGCGAATTGTGGATGTAAAAAGAGAGAGGATTGTGTCAGGATCATGAAAAGTTATATGTTGTCTTGTCACTGTAAATATATTTTTTTTATTACGTTTTTTTAATCAAATTTTAATTTTAATAAATTTGCTAATCTTTTTTTTCGTTTAGTTTTTTCGTAGTTCGTAGTTAGTTTCGTTTATAGCACTTGCCTCAAGTTGTTTTTTCTTCATTTTTCTTGATAAAATAAAAAGTCGTCTACAAAGAGTTTTGTTAACATGATAAAACTATCTTCTTGAAGAGTTTTAACTTTTACAACTGCAGTTTTTGTTAAATTTAATAAAACTCCATTTTGTTGCCAACAAAGACTTAAAGGAATACCTCAAGTTGACTTCTTTTAGTACAGATGTATATATTTTTTTATTTGTCTACAAACAACACTACAAATACTGAAAACCTGGATTTGAAGGTAAAAATACCAGGACTTTTGAATTTAAAACCAGGATTTTCTTATAAGAGCAGTATAGTTTAATGTAATACACACTTTAAACAGGTCCCATGAATTTGAATAAGAATAGGACGGGCTGTTGATTAACTTCACTTGACTGTTTCAAAGATGTCTTTTTCCTGACGGTCCGCAAAGAAAAAGACACCATACTAAAGTGAAGTTGGTTGGAGAGTTATACGTCACGAAATGGCGCCGATTCCGTCCTATTCTTATTTTAATCGCATTATACATAATAATACTATCAAATTATGGATGTGAAGGAAGCAAGGCAGTTCGGATCGTGGTAAGTAGCGCTCCATTGTCTCTGCCTATCCCTGTGGGAAAAAAACGTGACAATTTAATTGAATGATTGATAGTAGCAATCACAGAAGTCATTAATACAGTTTTATTTATATGTTCCGTGGTAGCCATTTATAGATCTAATAAAGTGTTTAGTTAAATAATGAAATAAGTAATCATAATTAAAATAAATTAATTCTATTTAAAACTCCAGGATGTTCCTTAAAAACTTTCCAGGGCACCCTAGTACACCTCAAAAACCAGGATACGTCCTGGGATAACTGTACGGTTGGCATCCCTAGTCTAATGTTAACATGTAGTACATCCTATGAATAGAGCTTTCAGACAAATCATTCTGCAATTAGTTGTACTATGCTGGCATGCCTAAATTGTGGCCACTTGCAAGCTAATCCCAAATGCGGATGAGTCCACTTTACGGTCTTGTCAACTGTCTGCCTCCTACGTTAGTAGAAGCGACTGCAGCCATGGTAGTAGGATTTTGTTTTATTTTATTTTATTTCTATAATAAGCTACTTAAGTGCTTGTATCATAGAAACAGGACAACCAAAGTACATATATCAAAGATACATTGGTAGTACAGAGATAGTGGGTAGTTTCGAACTCGTGCTCTCGGTTTGTGTAACCATTTCGCTGTCACTATACCACGGTCGCCTATTGAGACACGACATCTGACCTCGACCCGCCTGATGATACGCAAGAGGATGTCCAAGAGTGACGACGTCTGCAAAAAACGAGTTAGTTCACGGCTGCCTCAGTCGCCGTCACTATGCGGGCCAAAAAAGTACTGGATTAGTGGTACGCAGTACCGTCTTTAACCTATTGGAGGCCCTGGGCACATTAGGATAATGGGACCTCCTGTGTGCTTGACAGAGCACAATGCTATTAGAATAGACAAAGAAAGTTTTTAATCAAGGTTCTAGATTTATTCTTTACAAGTCACATTAAATGAATAGATAAAATAATATAATCCACATAAATTCGTAACTCTTGATTTGATTTTTTCCAAATAAATATGTTATTTGGATATTGTTTTTATTGTGACTCGACATATGACAGCACCCTGCTTGATATTAAGCTAGAGTGTGGTCCATTAATGGATGCCACTGCTACTACAATTCAATAACTGTGAGTAGCAATCACATCCACTTTGCCGGCCTAGTTGGAACCAGCAACTTACAAGCTGCCCGAAACGCAACAAAATCACTTTACGGTATGTATACTTGTAAGTGGTGGTACTACCCCGGATCGGCAGACTGGGTACCACTGCCTACCACTCTTTGTTAACCAGACCCGAAGTAAATAAATATCGGCTATCGTTTAATGATCTGACAGGAACTAGGAGGCTCCTGTCGATCGCGGAGCCCTGGGCACTTGTCTAGAGTGCCCTATGGGCCTATGGGAAAGAGGGGTCAGTATATAGGAGTATTTATTAAATTAATTTCTCAAAAATATCAACATGCAATTACTGAAAAACTTATTAAGTAATTTATTAAAGTGATGTTGCATAGTTGGGGGAGTTCTGAATAGCGCTTTTCAGTTTCAGCGGGACCTAACTTTATGACAAAGTGGAAACAAGCAGTTGCAAAATTCATTATTAAATTTATGCCCAACACAGTCTTTGACTAAATTATTTTATATTAATTATAAATATTTTTATTTGTTAACACTTCGTTTGATTCGCATTCCGTCAGAACAAAATCAAATCAAATGTTTTTGGTTCGTCGTTTTTTGTAGAACAATTGACAAGTGAAATGATTTACCAGCCTATGAGTTTTCCCTATCCTATCCTTGAAGCGTTGCGTGAAAAAGCACATTTGGCCGGCATAGCGACGGTGACTGTGGCAGCCGTGAACTGACTCGATTTTTTCAGTCGTTGGCACTCTTGATCCTCAATCATGCTTACCATCAGGCAAGTCGGATCCAGATGTCGAGTTAAAATACAGATATTGATTTATTTTTTGTTTTACATTACTATACTAAGCTACTAAAGTGCTTGTATCATAGAAACAGGACAACCAAAGAACATATATCAAAGATACATTAGTACCGGTGGGTGGTCTCGAACTTGTGCTCTCCGGTTAGTGTAACCATTGCACTGCCACTACACCACAGTCGCCTTGATTGGTTGACAGCGTTGTATAAAAATCGGCTGCAATACCAATATACTTCCTTGATGGAAGGTCCATTGTACTTGCATCAAGGAACTTCTACCTGAGTCACCCGAGATGTAGCTATTTTGATAAATACATAAATGAAAATACCAACTTAAAAAAAACGACTGGATTAAGTTTAATGGCCTATGACGTAAAAGAGTACATTTTTGTGGAATAATTGAGCGGAAAACACACAAATAGGTTTCTTTGTACAATTTTACATACTTTTCTTTATATCTCTTGTTAGGCGAAAGGGAGAGAAGCACAGACTATAAGGCCTAGAGGCAGCTACTCGAACTTCAATTTTTTTTTTAAAGGTTCGTCATTTGATAGCACCTTGCCTGATGTTAAGCCGGAGTGCAATTAACAGTCACATGCTCATTTGAAATCAGCAACTCTCAAGCGAATTTTGAAACACGACAAAGTCACTTCACGGTTTGTATTTTTATAAGTGGTGGTACTACCCCGGATATACAAGTAGATCAAGTAAACAGCAAATATAAAATTAAAAGTATTTCGCGGCTTATAATCTCGTTTATTTTGTCGTTCATAATAATTGTTTATCCCTCGAAGAACCGACAACCGATGGGAAAGAAAGATTCTAGAGTGTAGACCACGAACGGTAAGACACAGCGTAGGTAGGCCTCTCACTAGGTGGACTGACGACATAATGAAAGACACGAATAACCGGTGGATGCAACTGACATCTTGACGTTTGGAATGGCATTTTAAGGGGGAGGCCTATGTTCAGCAGTGGACGTCTCCTAAGTGATGATGATAATGAATCTCGTTTATTTTAGTCTTATCCTAAATTTTGCGCGAACATTATGAATTAAACAAATCTTATGTGGTAAAAATTGTAAAATCAAATATCAAAATAAATGCGATAGTAAGCCGCATAAAATTTGTTTAACTCGTTTATTTTAGTCCGACAGTTTGGAAAATTTTGCGGCCATTGTGGCTTAACACAAAAAAGTGGGTTAATTTGTTCCTAAGGCTAGTAAGAATGACTAGCAGCATTAAGTCCGCCGTTGTACCTAGTGCATAAAGTTTTTAAATAAATAAATAACATATGACAGGACTACCCGGGTCGACAAATTGGGTAAATGGCCACCACTCACCAATGGGTTAAAGGAAAAATAGAATAATAACAATACAGAATGTAAACCTACATTTGAAAGCAGCTTAGTGCTTCTATGCGGAGTCTAGTTGTACGTCATCTATGGGCTAAACAAATTACAAGGAGCCCATTTTTCCACAATTTTTTTTATAATTCTTTAGACGAACCATTAAATCATTTTCTTTTAGAATTTATGGAGGAATTCGTTTTATAGACCTTGGCATGATTATGAGCGAATATTTCCTAAAGTAATTTATGGTCGGTTCATCTTAGTCAAGTCTCCCCTACCTCTCTAACTTCAATACTATAGTAAACTTGAGGAGAAAAAGCATATAATAAAAAAATGCCCTGATCATTTTTTTAGAGTAAATTAAATTATATATTTCTTTTTCTAAATTAAAATATTAAATATTTTTATCAGAAGTCAGTTAGTTCCACCGAAATTAATAAATACTCATAAAACATCAAATAAGTCATTTAAATAAAGAAGCTTGAAAGTTGCCAGTTCCAATTACAAGTGGGTGCGACTGCTACTTGCAATTAACTATGGTAGCAATCGCCCCAATTCATGGACTAGCTTATCATCAAACACGGCGCTTTCACATGTCGAGTCACATTGAATACATAATAAATAAATAGAGCTGGTGCGGCTTCTGAAGTGGCTGAAAAAGCTAAAGCGTGCAAATACAGGGGTCTAGGCTCCGAGTATGATTTTGTCCCACTCGGTGTCAAGACCCTTGGTCCGTGGGGTCCTAGCGCTTTAAGGCTTTTAAAGGAAATATCAAAAAGGTTAGTCGACATCACAGAAGACCGAAGAGTTGGCAGCTACCTCGGACAAAGAATTAGTCTAGCTATTTAAAGGGGGAACGCTGCCAGTATCTTCGGAACCTTGCCTAAAGGGACTCCTTTTAATAATGTATTTTAGTTATTTTTTTTATCAATATATGTATAAAATATCCGTTTAGTAACTTAGTATAGAGATCATATAAAAATGACAGATTTTAAATATAAATTTTCACAATGAAATAAAATCAGAAATATTTTTGAAACTTTTTTAAAGCTCTCTGTAATAAGAGGCATGAGGCCCGTCCATCCGTGGACAATTTATAAATCCTAGGTTTGGTAGAGCATCAAATAAGATAAGCCTAAAGCCATTAAGATACTACCTACCAATCTATCTCGATAATGTAGACATCCTCAAGAAAGTTAGGTTGCCTAGTGCCCATAACCATAGAGCTTGTATGAAGAGAATTGTGAATGTGAAGGAAGCGAGGTAGTTGTGTCAGGATCGTGGCAAGGGGCGCCCCATTGTCACTGCCTCTGTGGGAAAAAGGCGTGACAATTTGATTGATTGATTGGTAATATATTGCCGTCAAAGTTCTGAAATTTAAACAGAATTATTTAATTGTCGAATGCTTCTAACTATGGCTTCAGAACCCGCCTCAAATAGCTTCAAAGCCATAAAAATAGTCTAACAATTGCGCACGCGTCGATATATTTAAGCTCACACTTAAAGCTTAAAAGCGTTCTTTATTGCTGCCACTTGCAAACGGTAAAGTATAACAACTTTATTGCCACTTCTCATTTAATGTTAAACAAAGATATTAAAAAACTAAATAGGGTGCCTTATTTTTGTCACAAAGCTTTAATGTAAGCATACCAGGATTAAAGTGATGAATAATATTATGCGACACCTCAGGAGTGTTCCTGTCCTAATTACAACTTTATGTGCACTGGATAAAATCAAAATTAAAATTTTAAAGGAACTCCCGAAACGCCTCATACCACTTTAGTCATATCACCAGCCTTATAGTAATCAACAACATTAGTCATGGCTCCATAGTTAGATTCCTTTAATATCCCTTGCATCCTCATGGTGCTTAGATAGATAGATAAATTCTTTATTGCGCAGTATAATAAAACACATGTACATAGGCGAGCTTAATGTCTAATGACATTTTCTACCAGCTAACCTTTGGGATAGTGAGCAAGGATTGTGGGTGCAAGATTTATTCTCTAGGTCTGCAATTTGATAACGGTCCAGCTAATGGTTCATAGTGAGTAACAATTTTAGTTAAAGCACTATGTTACTATCTGTTGTTGATTTGCTGATCTAAGAGGATTCATGATGGTGCATCATCGGATATTCCAGGTCATCAATTTGAAACCGTTCCACTATAGTTCCATTTCTTGTTGATTTGCTGATATGAGAGGATCCATGATCAGTTTTTTTAGATCCAGAATGTTTTATTTCATCGCACTAACTTTTCTACACTTAGTAAACCTATCAAGTTAAAACCTATTCTTCTACCTTCGAGTTCCATCATCAGAGTAGCTCAGTGATATAAGTTAAAACACATGTATTTGTATACGTTTTTGTTTCAAATGTTAAGTCACCAAAGTAAAGTAAATACCTATTATGCGTGTAAGATCGCTACCGCAGCTAACAAAACGAGCTGATGACCTTGAAATTCCTGATCAGATCTTCATCAATTGTAGCTAAGAACCATCTTAATCACGTCAGTTTTGAAACGAAAAAAAAAGCATCGTAATCCGTTCATTCGATTAGGAGCTACGATGCCACAGACACACACGCAGATACACAGACAAGTCAAACTTATACCACCCCTCTTTTTGAGTCGGGGGTTAAAAATAGGTGTCCGATGATTCCAATAACATTCTTTTTGGGGTGCGATTTCAGACTATCTTTTGAATTTTAAGCTAGAGTGTGGTCTATGAATGGTAGCGAATGCGATCCACTATGCCGGTATAGTTAAAACTTTTAAGCTCAATCCGAAACGTAATTAATTTCACGGTCTATACAGTGGTGGTACTACCCCGGATCAGCAGTCTGGGCAAATAAGCACCAACTGTCTGCCCACCACTCCTAAATAATCAAACTCGGGTAAATATCTGCCTCTTTTTCTTTAGTAACAAATATTTGTATATACAATTTAATAATTAAATATTACAAATAATTGCTATCAAACAAATCTTTGCTTTAACCGGGATTGGAACCCAAGACTTAACGCGTAGCGAAATGGTGTGTACAAAAAGCGCCACACATTTGAATAACATGTAATAATATATGTTATAATAATATATATATATATATATATACATATATATATGTAATAGCATTTTTGGTGACATAAATGTTCCATTCAAGGTTTTGTCAACGAATAACCTCATTATAAATGTAAATGTATTTACAGGTGTTTTTCAGGAACTCAAATAAATACTGTTTCTCCTTCAATTCTATTATGGTTGATAAATTGAATTTAGATTAATATTTTTGGAATGGAGTTTTTTTTGTAAGAGCAGTAATGTATTCCATTGTGGATATTTTAGCGTGGGTAAAATTATGATTCTAGATTGTGGTACATATTATTTTCGTTAAAATTCAAGCTGTAGGAGTTTAGTGGGAAGGCTCATTACTTTCTTTAGCAAAAATATGACGACTAAATTAATACCGATATTTAATAATTTAGTGAATATAAACGTTTTAATTACAATGCAAAGATAAATTGAATTTTATTATCTACGAACTATGGGTTAAATAATAATTAGGAGTATTAAAATAACAAAAGTTATGGAAATTTTGGTAAAATGTATTATCTTATCATTGGGAGCAGTCTGGTATTTTGTCGAAATGAAGTTTAAATTGGTGCTCTTTGTAGGATAAAACTTTCTGCGTATTGTTAGACATATTTAAATTACTATTGATTTTGTAGTAGGTACTTAGTTTTTCTTTTATTGCGGCTCGATATACGACAGTAGAGTCTATCTAAGCCGAAATGACGCGCCCCTCTCCTGCATTTACGCATACGAGCAAATATAAAATGTGAATGCAACATATTGAAAATTAAATTGTAATTGGTCATTCAGTTGCTGGTTAGACACAAGAGGAGAAGCACGCTAATGAAGTATAGTAATATATTATATGTTAATATAGAGATATATTTCTATAATCATAAAGATATACGAGTATGTCTATATTGTATATATCTCTACGATTATATATACATGAATGTTGAGCTGGGGTGCGATACATAGTGGCGATTGATTCTGGAGTAACAATTGCCCAATTCGGCTAAAAGTTGCAGTCGCCTCCTCAATGCTGAACGTTGAATATCTTTTTGAGAGTTGTGCCAAGATCATGAAAAGTGGCGCTCTTTTGTGTCTCCATTTCCTTGTGGGAAAAAGCGTGATAATTGTATTATTTTATTGATTAATTATTAACCTATATTAGTAATATTAAATTTTATGTAGACTTAAATATTACAGATAAATGCTATCATGTAAAGATATAGAATTTATTGCCGGAATCCAGCTAGCCTGTAATAGTGGACGCGTCTATTGATTGCAGACATTTATCAGCGACAGTAGGTGGATAGTATTCCAGGTTAACATCAGGAAGTGTGTGGTCGCCGGAAATGAGTTTTGAAAAGAAAGAAAAACGATCCACGGTCGCTCCAATATTTATATTTAGACAATTTAAAAATATTTTTTTTTATTAACGTACAATTTAGTTTAAAACCAATCAATCAAATTGTCACGCCTCTTTTCCACGGGGATAAGCAGAGACAATGGCTCTCCAATTGCCATGATCCTGACACAACTTCCTCGCACTAAAAAAACAATCGAAAATTATTTTTAAAAATTAAATTAATTATCGTGAAAGTTCAGGTAAAATTTTTAACTGGAGTTTATACTTTTTTATTGTAAAGTATGCAGTTTATGTCTCGCTTGTAACTGGCAGTGAGGGTAGTTCGCGTTTTATAGTTTATCGCAGCAGACCAACACAGACACATGGCAAAACTTTAATAATATGCTAATTTTTATAATAAACCAACAAATGTACTACATATTTTGTTTATTTACAACGTGGAACTAAGAATTAAAATTGTTATGTCTCTTTGTTTTGTATTATTTATGACTTTACTAAAGTTCACTGAGACAACTGTTCCTTCGTAGTTAGATGATATATATATATACTAGTAAGCTACTAAAGTTCTTGTATCATGGAAACAGGACAACCAAAGAGCACTTTGTGCGTCCTCTATCGCCTATACCACGAAGAATCAGAACATTCTTCGTGGAGCTGTTTAACCTTGTTCCTACCTCGTCTTTTCACACCCGTAATACCCGCACAGGTCGGAGGAAGCATCCGCATTCTGTCGATCGAATTGGCAGTCCACTATAAACGTTCGGTGCGTTGTTTCTTTGTAGAACAATCGACAAGTGGAATGCTGTACCAGCTCATGTGTTCTCTCTATACTTTAGCCTTGGATTCCTTCAAGCGATGCGTGAAGAACTTTTGGCCGGCATGGTGACGGCGACTGGGGCAGCCGTGAAGACGACGGTTTTTGCAGTCGTCGGTACTCTTGAACCTCTTTTTGCTTTATCACCAGGCGGGTCGAAGTCAGATGTCGAAACACATAAAAAAACATAGCATAGAGATATATTATACATGTTGTATATATAACTCGATGTATCAAAGATACATTTGTACCGGCAAGTAGTTGATTCAAAACTTTTGAACCCGTGCTGTCGGTTTGCTTGACTATTAAACATCGCGTTTGCCGTATTTAATATACTTATTGATTTTATATATAATTATAATTAAATAATAATGATATAGGTATAAAACTTATAATGCAAAATACTATTTTCTTAAAACGAGGTCACCGCTGTAAATCTATTCGTAAATTATTCCATTTAAAACGCTATATTCCAGCATTGTGGTGGGAAGCGTCGAGTCTTTCACAAATTAAGATGGATTGCGAGGTTACAACTAATTTGTTATAAAGTCTTAATAAAGACAATTAATTTGCAAGCTTTATTTGGCCCTACTATTTTTAATAAGTAGGTACTTAGTTAAAAATAAAATGCGTTCTGTTTTTAATTAGTTTACTTCTCTGATACGCGTGAATGCACCACCATTCGATTCCCACCAGCACACCAGATTCGATTCCCTGTCGGAGCTAATATTTGTTTTATAACATTTATCAATTAATTAATCGAATTGTCTTGCCTTTTTTCCACAGGCATAAACAGAGACAACGCAGCACCTCTTGCCACGATCCCCTCTCTTCCCTCACATTCACAATTCTCTTTATACAAGCTTTACGGTTATAAGCCTTGAGGATGTCTTCGATTCGGTTGGAAAACATCCTTCTGGGTTTGCCTCGTTTAACGCATCCATCAGATTTATATTATAAATTCCTTTTGTCAATATACTTTCACTCATTAATGTGGCTAAAGCATCATTTAAAAAAAATATTTTTTTTAAACTTTAATATACTCGACCTGCTGATAATAAGCAAGAGGAGGTCCAAGAGTGACGATGACTGAAAAAACAGAATTGTTCACGGTTGCCTCAGTCGCAAAGAATTACAATATTTCACAAGATTGAAGTCATCTGAAGATTTTGTTTTATACGTCTATAAAAAATTCTGTAACACCGTAGACGTATAATGTCTTTTTTTCTATCAAGAGACAAAATTTACAACCATCATAAAATAAATATCACCTATTCGTGTATGTGTAAATTTCATTTTCATAAAGTCGTATCTTTTCAGTATAAAAGCTTATTTAATATGAGATAAATTATACGACTATGGGCGATTGAATTAATAATAAAAATCTTTATTGTCCATGAGGGGTGAACCACAAGTCTACACACAGACTGTAAAGTGACTCAGTCGAGTTTCGTGATCAGCTTCAAAGTTGCCGTTACTATTTAGGCCGGTACCGCTACATCGTTGATTCCAAAAATATCGTAAATGAGATGAGACACTTACAGATTAGGAAGGCTGAAACACGATGTTAACAATAAATAAATCAATCAATTAATCAAATGTCCCACCTTTTTCCTACAGGATAGGGATAGGCAGACACAATGGCGTGCCACTTGCCACGATCCTGACACAACTCCCTCGCTTTTTTCACATTCACAATTCTCTTTATACAAGCTTTCAACCTAGGCAACCTAGCTTTCTTGAGAATGTCTCCGATTTGGTCGGCAAACACCATCCTGGGCCTGCTTTGTTTGACGTATCCATTCACCTGAGATTTATAAATTCCTAAAAATAATAAATAAATAATGAAATCATTTACAATAAAATGAGATAAATACAGGGAAAGTAAAGCACTTTAAAGTGACACACATAAAAAACAAAAGAAACATTACAAGTATGTCAAAATAAAACGTCAAAAATTTAGGGTAATAACCGCCATTAATTTTTAAACAACCTAATATTTTGTTAGGAAATATATTTTATCTCTTTTATAAACGTGCCTGATTCATAAAAATTGGATGACCAATAATTACATTTATTTGGTGTCTTATTTAAGATTCATTCCGCTCACTTTTGAATAGATATTTCTATTTTATTACCAACCAACGATTATACCATAGGATTCTCAAGCTGAAGTGGGAATGGGTTGGCCACATCGCTCGAAGAACCGACAACCGATGGGGAAGAAAGGTTTTAGAGTGGAGACCACGAACCGGAAGACGCAGCGTAGGTAGGCCTCCCACTAGGTGGACTGATGACATAGTGAAAGTCACGGGTTAGTGCAGCTGGCACCTTGTCGTTCGAAATGACGTTCTAAGGAGGGGCCTATGTTCAGCAGTGGACGCCTTCTGGCTGATGATGATGATGATAATGAACGATTATCTTGATTAACTATGATTAAAATAACATAAGTTATTTTATGTTAAAATAACATAAGTTTTTGGCACTAATTTGTCGAAATTCATAATAGGCGAGATAAATCAACTAAACTAAAACATACTAAATTCAAACTAAATTAGTTCTATGGACAACAATGCCGTGAGTAAAGTTTGACAACTAAGTTATAGCCGTTGTCTGTGTAACTCTAAAACACATATCACAAAGCAACAGGTGAACTTTGAAACATCAAATAATAGTTTAGACTTTGACTTGGAATTGAATTTGGTTAATAGGCCAGATTGGTTGATAATACCACTGTCTATTTCATAATTTAGTTTAAAATAATAAACATATTGTTTTTTTTGTGACTCGACATATGACAGCACCCCGAAAAACTAAGTCGGTATTTGCTCATCATCCGCACTCTTGGACCTCTGCTTACTAATAGGAAAAAACAAGGTCTTAAAGAGTGGTAGGCAGTAGTACCCAGTCTGCCGATCCGGGGTAGTACCACCACTTACAAGTATACAGACCGTGAAGTGATTTGGTCGGGATCAGGTTGTAAGTTGCCGGTTCCAACTAGGCCGGCATAGTGGATGTGATTGCTACTCACAGTTATTGAATTGTAGTAGCAGTGACATTTATTTATGATATTCAAAGTGTGGTCACTTTGGCTTAACATAAAGCGGGGTGCTGTCATATGTTGAGTCAAAATAATAATAAAAAGGTCAGATATCGAGTAACAATTAAAAAACCGAAATAAAATATTACCCGTGTAGTTGTTACTTTTACGAGTAGCAAACCTTTTAAGATATCATAGCGAGCCAATTTTTTTAAAAAGATGAAACGAAATGTCCTACAAAAAGGGGCCTTTGTCTTGTAAAAAAGGTTCTAAAGCTTCAGTGAATATTTAGTAAGATATTTAGAACTTAGTTATTTTCGTAACACTTTCCTTAGAGAAGGTTCTCTTTTTCTAACAAAATTTTATAGCTGAGTTAACTAAATTAAATGGGTTATTTTATCATTGTTTTTGAAGTAGGATTGGCTTTTAGTAGCAATAAAACTCTAATGGCCGACTTAAAAAAAAAACATTTCTTCCGCTCGTTTTTTGTTACTGGGTTTAACTAATACCATCCCGCCTAATGTTAGGATGAAGTGCAGTTCATGAGTGGAAGCAACTGCTAATACAGTAAAAGAGATAAAAATAGTGTAAGTAAAAGCATATAAGAAGAGCACTAGACGGCTGCGGTAGGAGCAAATCCGCGCACCCTCATCATCATCACAGTCGTGTACATAAGATTAATATGGTTAATATTAATATAATATAATTAATGATTAATATTTTTAAATTTATAAAATCAAAATTGTCACGCCCCCCTTCCACAGGGATATGCAGAGACAATGGAGCGCCATTTGCTACGATCATGACAAAACTCTCTCGCTTCCTTTACATTCACTCATAATAATTCTCTTCATACTAGCTCTATGGTTATGAGCACTAGCTAACCTAGCTTTCTTGAGGATGTCTCTGATTTGGTCGGCAAACACCCTCCTGGGCCTGGCCTCGTTTAATGCATCCATACTTTTTACATACATATTTCTTTAATTTTAGTGTGTGCTGTTGAATTATTTGACTATATTTCTTTTATTGTGACTCAACGTCCGACATGCCTGATGGTACATAAGGGGAGGGCCAAGAGTGCCGTCGCCCAAAAAACCAACTTAGTTTTGCTCAGATCTTTTATCACGCCTACCTTGAAGGATCCAAGCTTATTTGACGCTACGTGATCAAGGACGTGAAGAAATGAAACGCACCCGTTAATGTTGTAAAGAAGACTAATATATTTTACATAAAAATAGAATATAAAATACAAAAGAATAAATGAGTTTGAAAATGACGTTTATGTTTTTTAATGAAATTAATTAAGACAATTTTAGTGCGACCTTTTTAAGGTCGGCACACTTACTTATATCCACATCCATAATTCTCTTTATTCGAACAAGCTTTATTGTTAGAGCACTGCGAATATCTGCTTTTTTGATAATGTTAAGAATGTCGCCGATTTGAGCCTTCATTTTAATTACTTATAATAAATTCAAATGATTTTACTTACTTTTATAATTAAACATAAATTCCTTTATAGATTATATATGAAAAATGTGTTATATTTTATTTAATCTATGAATTATTACAAATAAAGCTATTAAACAAATATTTGCATTGACCGGGAATCGAACCAATTTACATTTACGCCTAAAGGTCTGCTAACCAATGGCGCCACGAATGTACATACTTGAATAAACAATGGCTTATTTTAGCAAACATAACCTAAATGTTTCATGGTATACTGTTACTATAATTTCCTGGCATGTATTTACGTTTGGTATACCATAAATAAATAATTATACAAATTATAATTTTAGTATTTTTAATTGTGTCTGGAATATTATATTTTGACAGCAATCAGCCTGATTTCTAAGGTGCGACTGCAGTTAAATATTTGTTAAATACACTTGAAAGTTGTGTTATTATCTCAGAAAGGAAAACTAAGCAAATGAACATGGCGACCGTAGTGTAGTAGCAGTGCAGTGGCTATGTAAGCCAAGTGGCACGGGTTCAAAAACCATTCACCGGTACCAATGTATCTTTGATATTAGGTAGAATTTTTTTTTTTTATTTAAACGACAATAGTCTCTACACTTATCATTATTGTTAATCCAATGATTTTTAATTGGTATTAATTAACTTCTTTTTTGTGATCTGCACTTAAATATGGGATCAGCAGATTTTCTATTCCTTGTAGTATGTAATAACATAAATAAATTGTAGTCCTTCTTCTCTTCTAATAAAAGTAACTGTTCGCGCCAAAATTGGCGCGGTCTATGACGGACGTCAGATTGGTGGCCTGGGTTCGCGGCTGTTCAGCCAATATGGCGGGCGCCTAAAGTTTCTGTCGCTGTCGCCTTGACCGGCCCTCAACGCATCGCATTCGTCTCCGTACCGGTCTCGCGACAAGAAGCAACGGTCTTGTCCGCGCGCGAATTCGCATCCCAACGCATAGCATTCGTCTCCGTACCGGTCTCGCGACAGGAGGCAACGGTCTTGTCCACGCGCGAATTCGCATCCCAACGCATCGTATTCGTCTCCGTACCGGTCTCGCGACAAGAAGCAACGGTCTTGTCCGCGCGCAAACTCGCATCAAAACGCATCGAACCTATCGCATCACGGGGATCTGCACATCAACTGGGAGATCGAGCAGAAAACCATTCGCATCAAGAGAAATCCTTTGAACCCGCTTGGCCTTGGTGGTACGACGACTGCAACAGGTTAGTCCGTTATTTTGGTTTAAATTAGTCGCGTCACCCAGGTTCCGCCATTTTGGAGGTCAGTCATAGACCGACCGCCACGCACGATTTCCTGACCCCAGGAAACGCATCGCAAACAGAGCGAGGAGCACACTCCAGATCCAACATCCTCAACACCATCAGCGATCCCTCAAAGACCGTCTTCATCGGCGACCAATTTTATGGTCACGGCGGTCACAGTAACAAAAGATGTCTGACATCCTTTATCACGCAAACTTTAATAACGACTGCACAACTGCAATCTGCGGCTGCTGTCTGTAGTCGCGAATCTGGAATGCGGAATTTCTGGAATGCGGTCCATGAATGGTGGAGAACTGCTTCAGTTTACAAAGTGCTTGTAACTTGGATCAGCAAATGAGTATCAAAATAACACCATACGAGTAAAGACTAGATTGACGCTACGTGATCAATGACGTGATAAATAAAACGCTAGTTGAAATTGTTAAGAAGACTGTTCTTTTTTATTTTGACATAAATATAATATAAAACAAAAGAATGAATGTATTGAATGAATGTATATGGCTACGATGGCTGCAAAGCTCTCGAAACGTCGGAATATTAAAAAAATGTAAAATCTAAACCAAAATAAATGCGATAATAAGCCGCATAAAATTTGTTTAATTCAATAATCAATGTTCGCGCAAAATCTAAGAAAATACGACAATGCTATTTTCAATGATAATAAATATAATAGTTATAAATTTTAGTGCGAACTTCAAAATGTTCGGCACACTAGCTTTGCCGTATTAACGCATATTTGAAAATATTTAGTCAAAAACCAACAATGACTCAAAGAAAACCGGTATAAATAATAAAAATAATAGTGCTATTTGTGTTCATGAATGTAACTATGTCAGTCATTATACGCTATTAATTATAAACTGTGCTCGGACAATCCCTAGACAGATAGCGGCAACGCAGATTTCATTATAGAAAATACAGCGTATACTGAATCATTAAAATAATAAATTAAATTATCACGCATTTTCACAGACAATGGAGCGCCACTTGCCACGATCCTGGCTTCACTTACCTAACATCCACAATTTATCTTCATGCTGTTAGATATTATTATAATTAAAGTGTTGTAAAGATAAGTTTATTGAGGATGATAGAATGTTGTGGCTGTGTACATTAGTAGTAAGTAATAACATTAAAATGTGGTAGTGTATACGATGATCATTGATATTATGCATGGACGAATATTGTGATTATTCGTCCATGGATATTATGTATGATATATTGTGTATGATATTATCGATTGATGTAAAAATACTGCGCATTAAAAATACAAAAGATTAAGAATAAAGTGTTTTTTATTTTACGGTAATGGGCGCTAGGTAGCCTAGTGCCCATAACCGTAGAGCTTGTAATAAAATAATGTCATATATACGAGTAAATAATTTAAATAGGAATTTAACTTAAAAAAATCCTCTGTAGTATTTTCTTAGATTTTGCGCGAACATTGATTAATGAATTGATTAATGCGGCTTACTATCGTTATTATTTTGGCAGTCTCTCCGTGACCACGATGGCTGCAAAGCTCTCGAAACGTCGGAATAATAAAAAAAAAGTAAAATCAAAACCAAAATAAACGCGATAGTAAGTCAAAAATCCTCTGCCTATTCCTGTGGGAACGGAAGCGTGACAGCATGTTGGTTTAAAAGTACAACATTTTTAATGGAACAAAAGAAGTGTTTCTCTGCTAAATACAAAACATTATATTTATATTTAGCTCTTGATACCACTATTAATCCCTTCCACTTCCTGCTTAGAGCGTAAATCTAGGTTTTGCTGAACTGGAATATCATAACCTTTAAGACACATGTCCTACCGTCAAAATTAGGACGGTAGGTCCTGTGGTTGACTATACTTCCAAAAACAGTAAAAGCAGAAAGTGAAACTCATGTGTTTTTTGCCGTATTTTTTATATTTATCTTTAATTATATTATATTTTTTATTGATATCTGACCTCGACTTGCCTGATGTTAAACGAGTAAAGGTCCAAGATCGCCGACGACACTGTACTTGAAGGACCCAGAAATGCATGTTTACTAAGTTTGTTCCTTTCGTTTTTATAGACCCGGCGAAAAGCTGCTTAACTTTTGGAATACTGCCTGAGCCTGATTACTGTCATTATAACAGTTATAAGTCGTACATAAACCTTCTCCAGGATCTCCACAGTGGCTAGCATTCAATCAATCAAATTGTCACGCTTTTTTCCCACGGTATCCCCCGCAGAGACAATGGAGTGCCACTTGCCACGATCCTGACCCAACTCCCTCGCCTCCTTCACATTCGCAATTATCTTCAAGCTCTATGGTTTTGGGCACTAGGCAACTTAGCTTTCTTGAGGATGACTCCGATTTGGTCGGCAAACGCTCTCCTGGGCCTGCCTTGGTTAACATTGTCTTGCATTCAATCAATCAATCAAATTGGTTAAATATATATTTAATTCAAATAAAATAATGAATAAACATCTTCCAGTATAAGCCTTATTTTGATACAAACAATGGCCGAGCAAATTGTGGGGATATTATAACATATTCTCATCTAAAAACGTCCACTGTGTAATTTGCAGTCCTGCCTGGAATTTACCTTCGTTTGCAATCTCTAGTGTAATATTACCTTATAATATTTTTGTCTAAAATAAATATTTATTTATAAGATTTGTTCAAAATCGATTTATTGGTAGTTTTCAATTAATAATATATTGTATTATTAGCCAGTAGGGTGTTTTCCGACCAAATCGGTGACATCCTCAAGAAAGTTGGATTGCCTAGTGCCCATAACCGTAGAGCTTGTATAAAGAGAATTGTAGATGAGAGGAAAACGAGGGAGTTGTGTCAGGATAGTGGCTCCATTGTCTTGACTGGTGTGACTATTTGATTGATTGATATTACTGTATAAATTTGTAATAAAAATTGGATTTAATCTATTTTTTCGATACCACATTGTTTAAGAGCGACCGGGGATCGAACCTACTTGCTGTCGCCTAATGCCCAATAACACTGTAAACTTAAACACACATTACACGTTTGAAAGAGTGGTAGGCAGTGGCGCTCAGTCTGAGGATCCGAGGTAGTAGTACCACTTACAAGTATACAGACCATGAAGTTACTTAGTCGTGTTTCGAGATCAACTAGGCCAGCATGGTGGATGTAACTGCTATTGAATTGTAGTAGCAGTGGCATCTATTCTTGGACCACACTCCAGGTTAACATCAAGCGGGGTGCTGTAATATGTCGAGTACAATAAAAAAGATTAATATTTCACTCGTATAATAAATATTTAAATAATAAGACTTATTAGAGCGTGTTATAATTAGCTTAATTCCATGAAATGATGAAAATAGCGGATAATTTGCAATATGTATTAAATATTTCAAGTGTTACTGTAATTTGAACTTTATGCATATTCGCTTAAGGATGATAAAATGTGGTTTGTGTAACGAAATATGGGTACTCACATATATTTCAATTATATGACGTAAGAGACAAAGACATCGTTTTATTTCATTTTGTCAATCAACACCCAATCTACGGATAGGCTTACGGATAGGCAGTTTTAATTTGGCTTTCGTTTAAACGCTTGCTTTGATATAGCTTCAGTAAAGTATACAAATTCAATTACCTACTTCTTCTAACTTTAATTAAGTACTTCGTAGAATGAAATGTAGGTTTTCCTAACATTTTTTTTTTTATATTATGCTTCTTCATAATATGAATGACATCACGCTGTCTGATGTTAAGCTAAAATGTGGTGATAAAATGGAGGCGACTGCTACTACAGGTAAATAACTTATCAACTCTTGCTTATCATCAGGCGGGACGAGGTCAGATGTCGTGTCACAATAAAAAAAAAGTAGCAGTCACATCTACTACTATTCTAGCCTAATTGAAACCGGGAACTTTTATAAGTATAATACGGCATAGAGAAATACTATTTATTTATACAAACATTAATATACGATATATAATTATCTCGTTATGTTTTATAAATATTCAAATTCAATCAACAAATTGGCACGCCTTTTTTACACGATCCTAACACAACTCCCTCGCTTCCCTTACTCGCACAATTCTCTTCATACAAGCTCTACGGTATAATAATTTTTATCATCAATCAATCAATCAAATTGTCACGCCTTTTTCCCACAGGGATAGGCAGAGACAATGGAGCGATTACCACGATCCTTATACAACTCCCTTGCTTCCTTTACATCCACAATTCTCTTCATACAGGCTCTGCGGTGCTTATGGGCACTAGGCATCCTAGCTTTCTTGAGGATGTCTTCGATTTGGTCGGAAAACACCCTCTTGGGTCTATATTATTATCACACAATATTAATAACATTGTAATACTTTTGCCTGCCTGACCGTGATCATTTGTAAAGATACTTTATTCAGAGCATCCGCTTTCCTATTCGTGCCTGGAGGCGTTCGTGTAACCATAATTTAAGGGAAAAAACATTATCTTATTCTTTAACCTTGTACACTGCTGGACATATGTCTTTCCAATCTTCTTCAATTTACCTCAGTGGGTGAGTGTGCTTCAGAATTGTACTGGTGTAATAAACAGCCCTCTCGCCTGCATAGGCAGTAGCTACACCCACACGACATTTGTCCTACACATCGCAATCTTTACTGTTAAACACAGTTACTTCATCTCACATACTTTACAACAAATGTGGTCGGCAAACTCATGATATTGTTTTTTAACTGACGATCCACATTTATTACGGTATTACTTAATATGTTTATTTATTTATTATAAATAGACGATTATCTGTTTATTCGATATAATAACTGATAATAATAAAAAAGGCGTGAAAATTTGAATGATTAATTTTATTATTATACATGCGCCTGCTTGCGACCCCAACCTAGCAAAACGATTAATAAAAAGCATCTCACATTCATTGACTCCAAAATCGAGCTTCACTCGACTTTGGAGTCAAATCTATTTCTAATGGATCACCCGCTTTACGGAGGGTCCACCACTCAATCGCGCTGATACATCCGAAAGGATAACAGCAATCATTCTCACAAACAAAAGATTAATAAAAAGCGTTAAATCCCCACTCCAAAACTTCCAGCGTCTGTAGGTACATATTTGTAGTCCCGCTGAAATTGGTGTATATTATTAAGAGTCTAAGATAGATAGAGAGAGAAATAGCTATACATAAGCATGAAAATTTTCCAACATAGTTTTCGTCTAACGACTAGAGAAACGCAACGCAGGACACAGTACCTTAGTCGCAATAACTATGTCGGCCTAAAAAAATACAATATTTTACGTTTAACTTTATATATAAAGAAAGAAAAGAAAAGAAAAATCTTTTCAATTCTTTCTTTGAGAAAGAAAAGAATGAGAGAAATTCCGATGTTAACGACCTTTTTTATAAATGGTAATATAATATTTATATCCCCAAAATATGGTTACCCTACTATTAGATGTTATCCAGTCCGACACTAAAGATGTTTCTTTTATCCCTTTCTGTTCTGAAAAGCCCAAGCATTTCTATGTACAACGTATACATTCATGTCTTTTTTCAGATTTAAAAGGTCTTAAGTTTATTTAAGTTTAATAGAAACCTGGATATAAGGAAAATAATGTTTCCGGTCTTTAAGGTTTGCCCAGGTTTTCCCCTTTTATGGAATGCGTTAGGGTATTATACTATTTTCTTGCTGAAGCATTTTAGAATAAAGTGATTTTTAATTTTGTATTGTATTTTAATATTTTTTTTTTCATCTTTTGAAGCAGATTAATTTTTTATCATATCTTACAGATAATATGGCTCGACTTATTAGAGCATCCCATCTGATGTTAAGCTGGAGTGCGATCCTTTAATTGATACGACTGGTAATACAGTTAAATAACTGCAAGTAGCAGTCGCACCCACTATGCCGGCCTGGTTAAAACCGGCAACTTTTAAGCTGATCCCTAGCTACTAAGTCATTTCACAGTCTGTGCGGATCAAAGTGGTGGTACAACCGCGGATCAGCAGATTGTACGCCACTGCCTAACACTATTCCTACCACTCTGCTCACCAGTAATCCTGAAACAATAATTGTCACTGTAAAACGATAAACGGCCCAACTTCCAAAGGCAGACTGGGCAAAAGGCCCAATAGACCGTCTACCAATCTTATAGAATATAGAAAAATTAGAAACTTTTGTCTGATAAGCGAAACAGAAATACTAAATAATACTATTTCTTGCGCCAAAGAAAATAACAAGAGCAAGATATTGTAGTATAATCTTGTTTTTTCTATAAATAGAAAATGGGGACATTTCTATACTAAATCCTTTCTTGAAAATGGAGCTTCAGATTTCCACTATCCGTCCGTTTGGATCGGCAATCGCTTTTCAACAATCAACTTTCGCGAACCGTTTTCCTCGCAAACTAGTCTTTGTCTGAACAATTTCGCAGTCAATCTTTTTATTGAGAATTCTTTAAAAGTTTTGTCAATGTTATTTCGTTTATATGTACACAAGATACATATAGAAGATAGATGATAGTATAGTGTAGATGAAAGAAGATGTTGGTGACAAGAATTGACAAAATAATGCTTTGTTGGTTTGGGCACATGGAAAGTTTGAAGAAAAGTAGATTAACTAAAGGAATTTATAAATCTGATGTATCTTCTTAATGCCCTGGATTCATTGCAGCGCCGAGCTGTCCGGATCATAGGTGATGCAGAGGTCTCGCGAACTCTGGAGCCCCTACAACTACGAAGAGACATGGCGGCTCTGTGCGTCCTCTATCGCCTATACCACGGGGAATGTTCCGAAGAGCTCTTTAACCTTGTTCCTACCTCATCTTTTCACTCCCGTAATACCCGCACAGGTCGGGGAAAGCATCCGCATTTTATCGACCGAATCGGCAGTCGAACTAAAAAGTTCGGTGCGTCTTTTCTTTGTAGATCAATTGACAAGTGGAATGCTTTGCCTGCCCATGTGTTCTCTCCATCCTATGACCTTGGATCCTTCAAGCGATGCGTGAAGAAGCACCTTTGGCCGGCATAGAGACGGCGACTGGGGCAGCCGTGAACAAACCCGGTTTTCTCAGTCGTCGTCACTCTTGGACATCCTCTTGCTTATCATCAGGCGGGACGAGGTCAGATGTCGTGTCACAATAAAAAAAAAAGTACATGAATGCGTTAAATGAGGCAGCTCCCAGTAGGGTTTTTTACAACGCAGCTTTCTTGAGTCATCCTCAAGTAAGCTGGGTTGCATAGTGTCCGTAACCGTAGAGTTTGTATGAAAAGAATTGTGGATGTGAGGGAAGCAAGGAAGTTGTGTCAGAATATGTATTATACAATTTTACAACAATAATTGATAAATACGAAATATTCACATTCGTATTGGGATTTTAAAAATCAAACTAACAAGCAATTGCCGGCATAGTGCTGCTATAGTAGCAGTCGCTGAACTCCAATTTAACATCAGGCAAGGCGTCGTGCCAAAATATACATTCGTATCCATACACATTCTAGTTTGACGCCTTTTTGCGGTAACATACATTTTATTTCTCTCCCACTTTCTTTCTATGCCTCTGAAAACCAAAGAGACCCATAGACTCATAATAAAATCTTTGCAAAAAAACGTAATTACCCGCAAAGATAATATCAGCCAACTTTAAGACAAATTCAAATTGGAAGAGGGTCCAGTGATATATCATCTGAAGGCTTTATCAATTTGCTATACGTAGTCAATTTTCGTTGCAAAACTGTGGCTTCTAAATCTTGTCAATGAATTTCTTAAAGTAAACAAATTAATTTGAAATTCACAAATTAGAATACTAAACTGAAGTGCTGGCATAAAATTTGTAAACTAAATGTTGAATTAATAAAGTTTGGATTCATTCTAAATTATAAATATTAATAAATAATATATTAGAAATTTCTTAGATTTTGCGTGAACATTGAATTATGAATTAAATATAATTAAATTTTGTACGGCTTACTATCGCGTTACTAAATAAATATATTTTAATAGCACATTGGTTAGCTGTCATCGGTAGAGGTTAGAGCCGTCGACCGTCAGATGTTAACCGACCGACAGACCGGGTTCGGTTTTTGTTCGCAGCTTATTGTGATTTGTTGCCTAACCTAGAAATCGCAATCAACTGAAAACCATGACATCTGACAAATGACGTATGGAAAACTATTGTCAGGTGCTAATACTTGAATAGAAAATACTGGAGTTTGATATTCTCACAATACTTATAGTAGGTATTTAAAAGAATTTTGTGACTTATTATCGCTTTTATATTGATCATTTTAATCTGACATTTCGATGTCTTCGCAACTATCGTAGTCGCAAATAGAACACTATTAAAAGTTTTTATGTCATAAATAATGTTCTTAGCAAAACATCAGAAAATACTACTAAACATGAAAAGTCCTGTACGGAAAATGCATTGTAGTTAATCAATCCAATTGTCACGTCTTTTTTCCACAGGGATAGGCTGACACAATGGAGCGCTATTTGCCATGATCCTGACACAACTTCTGACACGACATCTGACCTCGACCCGCCTGCTGATAAGCAAGAGGAGGTCCAAGAGTGACGACGACTGAAAAAACCGAGTTAGTTCACGGCTGCCCCAGTCGCCGTCACTATGCCGGTCAAAGAAAATTCTCTTCATACAAGCTCTATGGTTATTGGCACTAGGTAACCCAGCTTGCTTGAGGAAGTCTCTACTTCTTTAACTATCCTGATTAATCTGATACTATCCTAACTAAACTTACTCGCTTCCTTTACATCTACAATTTTATTCTTTTTACCCTTGCTTTTATAAAAAGGTCGGCTTTCTTATTCTATATGAGAAAGAAGTTTAAAACAAAATATGGTCCATATAAATCATTTAAAAACTAAAAATAAAAAATAATAATAATAATAATCATCATCAATTTTACGCTTGGAATAACCACGTGGATAGGCAGAGACAACGGATCGCCACTGTTTTTATTTTATTTATTGTGACTCGACATCAGCAACCCGCATCTCGACTTGTCTGATGATAAGCAAGAGGAGGTCCAAGAGTGACGACGACTGGAATAACCAAGTCAGTTCCCGGCTGCCCCAGCCGCCGCCACTATACCGGCCTAAGTAAATATATAAAAATACCACCACGCTTGATATTAAGCTGGAGTGTGGTCCATGAATGGATGTCACTGCTACTACAATTCAATAACTGTAAGTAGCAATCACATCCACTATGCCGGCCTAGATGGAACCGGCAACATACAAGCTGATCCCGAAACGTGACCAAATCACTTCACGGTTTGTATACTACCCCGGATCGGCAGACTGGGTACCACTGCCTACCACTCTTTGTTAACCAGGCACGAAGCAAATATCTATCTCTTTTTTTTATTAACAAACATTTGCAATATTTAATATAATTATTAAATATTACAAATAAAAACTATGAAACACATATTTGCTCCGACCGGGAATCGAACCCGGGACTTTACGCGCAACAATCGTCAATATTTCCACGATCCTGGCCCAACTCTCTTTCTTCCTACATATCCACAATTCTCTGCATACTTACATAGTGAAAAAAAAAACATAATTAAAATATATATGCGTAACGTATATTTTGCACCAAAATATTCATTACAAAAGCTCTGTCCAGTCCGAGCGGATCGAATGAAAGAACGGATGAATGAATGATTGAATATAAAAGCAAAAAATACAATAATATGTCCTATCCGGAGCAAAATTTACGGATCTCCAAAGAATATATTCAAAGAGTCATAAATCTTCAACAAACATAGACATAAAAGATAAGAATCGAATAAAAACATTTTTTTTAATCTTCTATACCTTTAAAGTTTACATGATTTGACCTGTAAAATTCAACCTGTTATCTTCTCGACTTGTCCTCTTATTTTATTGTGCATCCTGACGTTGAGCTACAGTTCGGTCTATTAATTTACGGTTTCAAGTAGCAGTTGTATCCAACTTTCAAGCTAATCTGAGTAACGCGATACACTTGAAAGTGGTGGTACTGCCTGGGCAAATGATCAGCAACTATCTGCCTCGTCATCATCATCAGCCAGAAAACGTCCACTGCTTAATAAAGGGCATCCCCCTTGGAACGCCATTCCGAATGACAAGATGCCAGTTGCATCCACCGGTAATATGCCTACCACTCTTTTTATACACCTATTTTATTTATATAGATAATTTATTATTGCTGGCCTATTAATCCTATTATTTTGTCAATTTATGAATAAATAATTGCAGTAAACAACTAAAATGAAAACGATGGCACTGAATAGGGTTAAAATGTTACGCAGGTTGAAATCTAAGGGTCTAAATAGAATGTGACCTATTTTGTGGTATCATCAATCTTGGTCATGTGCAGTACTGAGGCAGGTGGAAAGCACTTTCCTTTTACTGAAATAATTTCCACGCATGTTTTTGTTATTTGATTATTTTAAAAGCCATTTATTTTATTAATCGGTTCATTATAAGTGTTTATTTTAAATTAACTGTCACGTCTGTGTTCTCATAAGGATGGGCAGAGAGAGAGGGAGAGGGAGAGAAGTCCTACTATTCAAGATTCTGTCATAACTCTGTCGCTTCATTGACATGCACCTGTCTTTAGACATGCTCTAAAGAGGTGAATGTTTATTTTTTCCAGATATTAACATCCAGACCCTGAAGAGACTTAGTCGCGTTTCGGGATCAACTTTTAAGATGGCGGTTTCAACTAGACCGGCATAGTGGATGCTACTGCTACTTACAGTTATTTAACTTACACTTCGCACTCCAGCCTAACATCAGATTTTAACATCAGTATGTCGAATGAAAAAATTAAAAAGTGGTGGTGTTACCCCCGGTCAGCGAATTGGGCAAATTACAACCAATTGTCTGCCTACCACTCTTAATTTTTTTTATTATTGTTGCTCGACATATGACAGTAACCGCGTTAAACTGGACTGCAGTCCATGAACATTGTTTTATAGCTTTTATTTGTAATATTTATTAATTATAATAAATATTGCAAATATTTGTTAATAAAAAAAAGGGGCGGATATTTTCTTTGGGTCTGGTTATCAAAGAATGGTAGGCATTGGTACCCAGTCTGCCGATCCGGGGTAGTACTACCACTTACAAGTGTATTGACCGCATTTCGGAATCAGCTTGTAAGTTGCCGTTTCCAACTAGGCCGGCATAATGGATGCTACTGACACTTACAGTTATTGAATTGTAGTAGCAGTGACATCCATTCATGGACCACACTCCAGCTTAATATCAAGCGGGGTGGTATTTTTATATATTTACTTAGGCCGGCATAGTGGCGGCGGCTGGGGCAGCCGGGAACTGACTTGGTTATTCCAGTCGTCGTCACTCTTGGACCTCCTCTTGCTTATCATCAGTCAAGTCGAGATGCCGTGTCACAACAAAAAAATATATATATTAAGAGTCACAAAAAAACTGCAACTTACAGTTCAACAACTGTAAGTAGGAGTCACATCCACTATGCCGGCCTATAAAATCCTAATACGAATTATTATTAAACAAGAATAGTCTGCGTCAATACGACATATTCATTGCAATTATAAATCACGTGTCATGAACGCGAATGCATCGGACAGTTGCATGTCGAGAGACAAATATCACGACTTGAGCCTCTGCAACCAATCGCCACTTGAATTAAAACAGTTCACTATTAGCTTATAATTATAACTAGGTTAAGGCGATATCACATTTATCTATTCATCAATCAATCAATCAAGGCGACCATGGTGTAGTGGTAGTGCAATGGTTATGCAAACCAAGAGCACGGGTTTAAAACCACTCTCTTTGTATCTCAATGTATCTTTGATATAAGTACTTTGGTTGTCCTGTTTTACGATACAAGCACTAATAAAGAAATGTTAATAATTATAAAATAAATAAATAACAAATGGTCCCACAGGGATAGGCAGAGACAGAGGAGCGCCACTTACCACGATCCTGACACAACTCCTTCCAATAGATGTGGATGGATGCGTTAAACAAGGCAGGCTCAGAAGGGTGTTTACCGACCAAATGCCCATAACCGTAGAGCTTGTATGGAGAGAAGTGTGGAGTTGTGTCAAAATTTTATATATAAAATACTAAAATTTTTATTTGTTGGCATTTAATATTCTAAAGCTAAGTAAAAACGGCGACACTAGACATTTCGCTAAAATCGAGTCCTGTCATATTTTTGACCACAAGAAAAAATGCATTTCAATCTAATCACCGAAATACATTTTTCCCAGCCGCGTATCGGTTCTACACGAATATTTTTGACTTAAGTATATGCGACATCTGTAGTAGCCACGGAATATATGAATAAAGCTGTATTTATGAGTTCTTTGGTAGTATCTATCACCTCATTTTATGGATCGCACTCCAGTTTAGCATCAGGAATTGCTGAGGTCTCGAGAACTTTGGAGCACAAGTATTTTAATTTTAATTGAGGCGCGGCATCTGATCTGACTTGACTGATAGTATGCAAACGATTGTAAAATACTGGGGCCCCTGTTGTCTATAATACAATAAATTGTTTTGCCTGTGTGTCTGTCAAACCAAAAGGCGAATATATTTATAAAAAATACTAGCTGTGCCCGTAGTTTCACCCGCGTAAAATTAGGTTTATAACACAGTCATAAAAAAGGAGGAGGTTTCCAATTCGACTGTACGAGTATATCCCTTTTTTGTATTTATAACTCGATAACTTATATAAAAATGACTGACGGAAATAAAAATAAATATAGAAAAATTCCAAACAGTTGAAACTATAGTCAATTGGAAACTATAGTAAAAAAGATTATTATTAAAAGTATCCTATGTTACTTCTAGTACTTCCAAAAATATGTGCACAAAGATTCATGATGATCGGTTAAGTAGTTAGTATACAAATTTAAAATAATAGTAGGATGTTGAAGTGTGAATATTTTCAGATAAAACTCGACTTTGCAAATGAAAGTGTAAATGCAGCTTTATGGTAATAAATTACACGGATTAAATATAACAATTTGCAATGAATTGGCAGTCAAAGTTGAATTTTAAAACATTAAATTTATGCTCCGATAAAGTCCTGCATTTTAATCTGTAATATTTTGTTTGTTATATCATTAATTATTTATTGTTATTATCTCATAGATTTTAATATATTTGGATTTTGGGGATGAGATAATTAACGGTAAACTTGTTCCTACATTAATGTATGGAAGTGAATGTTGGGTGTGGCAGAAAAAGCATGAGAGTAGAATTAACGCTGTAGAAATGCGGTCACTAAGAAGTGTATGTGGAGTGACGATAGCGGATAGAATAAGGAATAGCACAGTGCGCGATAGATGTGGTTTGAAAAAAGATGTAGTGACAAGGATTGACAAAGGGATGCTTCGATGGTTTGGGCACATGAAAAGGATGAGTTAAAGTAGATGTGTTAAACAAGGCAGGCCCAGGAGGGTGTTTTCCGACCAAATCGGAGACATCCTCAAGAAAGCTGGGTTGTTTAGTGCCTATAAGCCCAGAGTCTGTATGAAGAGAATTGTGGATGGGATGGAAGCAAGGAAAATGTGTAAGGATCGTAGCAAGTGGCTCTTCATTGTCTCTGCCTATCCCTAGGGGAAAAAGGCGTGACAATTTGATTGATTGATAGTTAAATGAGTTTTTAATTCTTGGTAGAGTTTGATTTGCCTGGTGGTAAGCAAGAGCAAGGCCAATAGCGCCGAGGTTTGAAAAAACCGATACATTAGGTATAGTAGATATAATAGGTATACATTATAATATATAATTGCTTCAGTCGCCGTCACTATTCCGACCAAGGGCGCTTCTTCACGCTTTGTTAGAAGAATAGAAGATTATATCAAAGGATCTCCAGAGAACACAATATACTGGTTAAGCATTTCATTTGTCGATTGTTCTACTAAAATACGACGCCCCATAGCGATTTGGTCGACAAAATGCTTTTAATAAATCTATTAGACTATGCAAACAAATAATTTTTATTCGTTCTTTTACGTCAGTATCTCCGTCTATCCCTGAAGAGAATTGAAGTGTCACAATTTGACTGAATAATTTATTGTAATTACAAATCGCGATTAAAAGTTTATTGAGTGAATAGAGAACTTTTGACGTAAATTAATATTAATTAATTATTCGTTATTACTTAAATAATTTATGTTAACTAGTCAGTTCAGGAAAATACATAAATGATATAATTAAATGATTGTTAAAATGCTGTAATAATCTATATCTTCTAAAATATAGATTATTACAGCTGCCAGTTATTGTGTCCACGTTTGTGTTTAGTTATTAAGCAGACAGGAAGTGACGTCACAGACCTGAATGTGACAGTTTGCAGCTCAACATTTCCAAAATTATGACTGCCCTAGATTAGTTTGTATTGGACATTGGACCAGCTTTTATAATACATATAAGCTAGGGGAAATAAGAATGTATGCAAAACATAACCTAAACGTAGGAATGGCTTTGTAATATTAAATAACTAATTTACATATATAATTACTTATTATTTAATAGATTAAAATTGACAAAAAATAAGTATTTTCGAAATTTTATTACAATTTCATTTTTGTTTATTATGTTTATGTAGGATATAAACAAGTTCCCTGTAGTCTTTCTGAAGCCATGGTAGAATAGACGATGTGATAGTGCATGTTAAGCCCATGCTAAACTTTTAACTAAATAAGCAGTATTCTTGTTACTATTAATTTTCTTTATGTAAAACTGCAACTGGATTATTAATTAACATACAATTTGATAAAACTCGCATAATTTTAAACTATCAATTTTATAGTAGCTGATTTAGCGGGAAAATGAAAATTTCCCGCTAAATCGCAAACAAGCGCCATCTAGTAAGGATTAGTAAAACTATTTGAATATTTAAATTATTCTAAATACTTATTATTATATAAGAATTTATAAAGAAAAATCAATTTAGGAATACGTTTGCGATTTATTTCTATTAATTATAAAATCTGTTTGTGTTTATTATCAAATATAGCAACACCAAAAAAACTTATACACAAACATGGTGGATCAGCTGTTTTTCTTTTTTGGCCGCGATTTGTTTATGTGAAGGGGCGAATTGTAATGGTTTAATAGCCATGTGTGAATTAAAATGGGCTCCATCGCGTCTGTGCTGCAATGGCATTGTGAATCGTGTGGTCAAATCAATCCAACAGAAAGTGTAAAATGTTTAAAATGTGGTGTAAAGCGTCTTTCAAACCATGACAACGAGAGAGATTCTCAGAGGCTTAATAGACGTGATTCTTCATCAGAATACACTTCTCAGACAGAAAAGAGTGAAGGCACAACCCCAGGAGTCGAAGCTATCAACATTCCAACAAATAGCGGCTTTAATAGGCAAATAAATCCATTTGATTTTCTTACCATTGTTTGAAATGTCATTCGAGATATCGATTATTTTTTTCTGACCCTTATTTAGGTTATTTTTGCTATTGTATTCCATTATCACGCAATGTAGACGAAGTTCATTAACAGGACGATAGTCTGATAGCTTTTTTAGTGTGGGTGTATGTTATAAATTGGTTTTAAATTCGTTTGAAAATCCATTAGTTTGATGAGCTTACATTACAATGTCAAATGGTTAGTTTAGTTAACCCTTGAGGTTTGTAATAGTTATTTGTGTAGCATATTATTATAAAGCGATTATGAAGAAATAGTGATAAGGTTTTAATTAAATTTTAAGTGAAATCACCTTTTGTTTTTGTAGGTAATTCAAATAGCCATAAAATGCATTCAATATAATTTTAATAGGTATAAATTAGGTTTTAATATTGTAGCTGAGAAACTAGAAGTATTTATGTCTTGTCTGAATATAATATCAGGTTGTTAAATTGAATTAAAAACATTACTGCTGCACCTTATGAGTGTAAATAAACACACCAAACAAAGATTCTGAAAACTTTCATTTAATGGTTGTTAGATTTTTATCTTTTAAAATCATCTTGAAATAATTACAATTACTCCACTTTGGTTATCCTAAGTGGTTACACTAGTGTTTATTATATCTATTATCTGTGTAGAACAATTGTATGTTCTCTCCATCATGAGATTCCATGTACTTAAGTATTTTTTTTCAGGCTTCCAAAAAAAAAAGGATTTAGTTTTCCTCTAATTCTAAAACCATTAGGCAAGGATGTTTAGTAACCTAATAACATGGAAAATGTGGAATATTAATCTAAACCAGAAGAACCACTAAAAAGTGTTAAATAAACACTTTCTTATATAAAAAAGTGTAATCATAGGTATAATTTCAGTGCTTGGTCTTCTGTGGGATCAGCTCCAGGAGCAACTAGAGCTTGGCGTTGTTCATGTGGCCTTCGTAACGTGTCTGCATCATGGAGGTGTGCTGCTTGTGAGGTCCTTGCGCCACACGCACCTGTTTATAGGTATTAAGTGTACATTATTCTATTTTGTCTATTGCAGACTGGATTACCGATGATTGAAATATAGATATGGTATACTTATATATTTTTAATAATATAATTTATACAGAATTGTGATTGTGAAGGAAAGGAGGAAGTTGTGTCAGGATTGTGGCAAATGGCGCTCCATTGTCTGCCTATCCCTGTGGGAATAAGGTGTGACAATTTGATTGATTGATTTTATACTAAATTGTAATAGTAGTATGATTTATCTCCATTTCCAATATTTTATTATGTCATATTAAAACAAATCTAGATGCACTCACTGGCAAGGAATCCTTTGTCAAACTTTTAATTTATGATAAAAACTTTGTAGGTGATATAATATTCTTTTTATTGTTGAAGGAGGAAAAATAAAAGTAATTATTGTATCATAACTACCTTAGCCTGGCCTTCTGATCTCCAGAAAGGTCAGGAGACACTTCATGACCCTGCACACCTCCAAAAGCTTCCTCCCATAGCCAAGGATATTCTGTCTCGCTTTGGCCACTGTAGCTGTTTCCTCCAGCCTCTACAAAGGCATCCAACTAAAATCCACTATGACCCCCAATTGTCCAGGTTATGCTGCAGGTTAAAAAGCTGGTGGTTTTTAGTTATTCCAAAGCACCTTTAGATATTGAGTGATATCACAAAAATTCAGTAAGTTCAAATATCTTAATCTCAGACATATAATGTAGTACAACTAAAACTTAAAACGTAAGTTATAATATGCTTAAAATTATTTAATCATCCTCTTAAAATAAAGGTTAATGTTTCTCTGTACGCCGTCAATAACAAACAATATCACATTTCCAAAGTTCTTATCGTATCTTACGAGTTTGGCAAAGATTCCCTGCTGGTGAGTGTAGATTTTTATTTTATTCAAGATTATCTGATGACGAGGACCAAGCTTCAGGGATGACGGACTCAAATAATACTGCACAAGGTTTTTATACAACTTTCTTGAATCAAATATATTTTACTTATTGCATCTATTATTAATTATATAAATATCTTTACAGACCACACTATGTTAAGATCCAACACCCTGGCTGTACCGTCTTATAAGCCATCAACAAGTTACAATGCAGGGAGACATTTGAATCTTGATGTTGAATCACTTAGATTATCTGCAACACAGCTAGCTGACCAAGCACACGGCGTCACTCGTTCATTGTCCCATGGATCTGTGATAAACTCTCAACACAGGTGGTGGAAAATTGATGAAAATAATCCCAGAACTTCAATAAATAGACCAACAAGTCTTATGGTGGCCGAAAGACATGGTTACTCCCCATCTCATGGTAACCCAAACAGGGAATCGTTTCTCAGAAGTTTACACACTGTTACTAGAAAACCTAAGAAATGTGAGACTGATACTAAATCAAATTGGGAATTACATTATGTTAAGGAATACCAAAAGGAACAAAGTAAAGCTTTGCATTTGAAGAAATGGGCTTGTGCTAAGTGTACATTGGAAAATTCTGGAATTCGGTCCAACTGTGAGGCTTGTTTGACGCCAAGAGTTTCTCCATTGTCGCGGATACCAAATTCTAGAGGATTAAGTGTTACAACATTAGGTAGACATGAAACGATGAGCGGCAGAGAAGGTGCAGCATCATTGCCTTCTACTGGAGGTGTGATGATCACAGTACCTGATTGGCCACAAAAAGGCAGCACAACATTAGGGCCATCATTTAAGAGATCTATAAGCGCACAAAATTCACCAGAAATCAGACCAATGTACAGAAGATCATTTTCGGAACAAACCCATCCTGATTCACGTTTGTTAGGTAAAGTCATCTCAAGTAGGCGTAGTTTGAATGAATACCAACGCACACTGACAGGTAGTTGTAAGAAAGAGGACAAACACGATACTATAAGATTAGAACCCAAAAATTTAGTTGACACAAGAATGGAGGAAAGGGAATTGGAAGAAAAAGAATGTAGCTGGGACACTAATGCTGAAGGAGTGATATATGCTTTACCTAATAAAGGGAAATATAAAGATTTGAACTTACAACTGCAAGTCAATAATAATGGCACACGATACACATATGTATCAGTTCAAGATACGACGAAGAATGTTATGAGTAATTCGCACAATGAAGCGTTATATAGTAACGATATCAATGATGGTGATTATGCTAGGATAGATGAACTTTTAGGTGCAGAAAATTGCATATCTCCAGTGAATAGTGTTGATAGTGTAGTGGGAGGTAGTAATTTAAGGACATCACATATTGGTTCATCTGTACCGCGTGATCCTAGTACAAAAGTGTTTAATATGCTGCCCTCTGTCGGGAAAGTTAATCATCCTAGTAGGGATGTCTCCGGAAAAGTGCCTTCGTCACAACAACAATCTTCGTAAGTCAAAATTACATTTTTTTAAAATAATTTTATTGTGACTTGACATATGAGAGCAACCACCTAATGTTAAGCTGGAGTGCGGTCCATGAATGGAGGTGGCTGCTACTACAGTTCAATAACTGTAAGTAGTAGTCACATCCACTATGCTGGCCCTCAGTCTTTATGATACTAAACTTCCTTGCATCTGAAACAGAATAACCAATATTTACACATGAACTTCATATTCAGGCGGGAAGGTCGTATGTGGCAATGCGGCGATTGTTGGTTTGCCTACAACGCGTGGTGGTCGCGTGCCTGCGATGTATGCAGAGCCCCTAGGCCAGCACATTGTACTGTCACACTCGCCTCTTCAGATGCTGTTGACAGTCCCATGATATCCAGGTAATTCCCCACAGTTGGACTAGACTTGCAGTTGGTCGCATTTTGTCGACCGAATCGGCAATCTGAAGTGGAATGCTTTACCAGCATATGTATTCTCTCTATCCTATTAACTTGAATCCTACAAGCGATGCGTGAAGAAGCACCTTTGGCCGTCATAGTGACGTCCAATGAGGCGACCGTAAAGACTTGGTTTTTACAGTCGTTGGCACTCTTAGACCTCCTTTTGCTTACCATCAGGCGGGTCGAGGTAAGATGTCGAGTCACAATAAAAAAAATATTGTGGCTTGACATATGACAGCACCTCACCTGATGTTAAGCTGGAGTTCGGTCCATGAATAGAAGTAACTGCCACTTACAGTTAAATACAGTTAAGCCAGCGACCTACAAGCTGATCCTGAAATGCAACTTAGTCAATTCACGGTCTGTATACTTGTAAATGTTGCTACTATCCCGGATCAGTAGACTATGTCTTTCTACCACTCTTTTTCTGTACCCTGTTCATCGAGGCATTTAATGGACTTGTTACTCATACATAATTTTAATTCATCACAGATCAAGTAATCTAACTACGGAGGCGAGTAGTAGTAAAGTTCCGGAATCAATTAGGAGTGACCCACCAATTAAGAAATTAACTGTGCCCATTGCTTCATTGGACCACGATTTAAATAGTGATGTGTTGTTATTTGCTGCTGGTAAGTAGTAGAGATGGGCGATTAATTGAAATAATAAAATTTCAATTAATACATACGAATTCTTTAAAGTAACTTGACAGTACCAAAATTGATATCAATTTCTATAATTCAAGTGATTTTAGTAGCTTAGTAAAGAAATCTATTTATTTTTAAAATCCATGAGGTTAAAGTTAATCATCCGACAATAATTTTCGAATTAATCGATGTACTAAACGTGATTTATCATAAAAACAGAACAACCAAAGACATGTCCAATTCCATTGGTACTGTCAAGTGGTTTTGAACCGCAGGCTCTTGGTTTACAAAGCCTTTCCATGATCATATATCAATATAGTTTGACAATTTATGGGTAACAATAAAATTCTTGTAATTTATTTTTAGATGCAACCCCACCTCCCAAAATTGAGACTACTGGTTGGTCATGTGATCGGTGTACATTGGAAAATGATGCAGATGTCATAGTTTGTGCTGCTTGTGCCGCATCAAAGAAAATACAACCGCAATTTTGGTAATTTACACATGCTTTTTGTTAGGCTACAACTCGGATGGCGTAGTGGTCACCGCGCTAGACTGCGGTCAAATAACTTATCCAGATTTTCTACAGTGTGCCGACATCACTAGGGGACCGCGACCGCCGCGAAAGTCTATTTACTTTGGACATCGAGACCTGCGATAACACTGCGATTGGAAAACGAGGACTTCAGCTTGTAAAGCGAGACTTGCGAATGCTATGAATGCTATGAAACAAATCTTTGCTTTGATTGAGAATCGAATCCGGAACTTAACGTGTAACGACTAACGCATTAACAATACGTCACGCGTGTCGTCTAATTGTAGCTTTGACAGTTCTTGGTTAAAATCGGCTTTATTTTCCAGGTCTTGCAGTTCGTGCACGCTACGGAACCCATTATCGGCGAGCTTGTGTCTTGCATGTAAAACACCGCCGGTACCCAAGCATGGATTGCCTAAATTGAATTCTACTGAGATGGATAAAGCTTCAGGTAAGGATTCATTTTGACTTATGAGTTAAGCTCTCTGATTTATGTTCAGCTGCCAAATCTAGCCTCATCTTGTCTGATGGCAGCCAGGGGAAGTCCGTCTTTATACTCTTGTGATACAGGTCGAAGATAGGTCGGGCTTTCTGTCAACCGAATCAGCAGTTGAACTAAACAGTATCTATCCACCTATAACCTTGTTCAAACCACTCAGTGGTACTAATGTGTCTTTGATATATACATATTAACTTAGGTCGTCCTGTTTCTATGGTACAAGTATATTTAGCTTAGTATAGGTACCTAATAAATTAAATATTTAAAATAAATTTACACAAAAACATTTGTTTATAATTAATATCAATTTTATCAGGTGGTCGTAGTCCATCACCAAGAAGAACAACCAGGCACACTCCAGCATTGCCCAGAAGGAGTACTAGACATAAAACACCATCACAAGAAAATAAGTAAGTAAAGCATTACTAGTATTATGATATAATTGTATTTTATTCTTCTAAATCCTACACAGTACCATGTCGTCCTTGAAGCGAATCTCTCTAGTGTCTGATTCCTGAGGTAGCCGTGAACTGAGACAGGCATGTAAATTAGGCGCATTGTATATGGGGAGTAAAACGTGCGAGGGAACGCAGATATAAGCGCCATTTTGTTTTAATCAAGATGGCTGTAGTCAATTAATGGTTTGTAATTATATTAAGTCGAGTCAAGCGTCACGTTACATCACATTATATTTATATTATCTTTTCTTCCAAAATTGATACTATTTTCATTAATTACAATAAAATGTCAACATTACAATTTTTTAACTCAATTTCTATAACATCTAACTCGGTAAGAGACGGGTTTCTCTCCTGCCGGGAATCCCTCTAGAATTTCTCTAGACCCACAGCTTTTTTCAGTAGTCGGCATTCTTGGGCCTCCATCAGGTAGGTCTAGGTCAGATGTCGAGTCCCAATAAAAAACATGTATTATAATGACGTACCTAACAAATAATCATTAAATTAAAATTATAAATAATTTCTTTGTATTTTAGGGTGGAACTGAAGGAATGGTCGTGTTCGGAGTGCACGTTCGTAAACATGTCTACTGCGCAGAGTTGTGAGATGTGCCAATCACCAAGGACACGGTTGTTGCCAGCGGCACCTGATCAACTGTGTTTGGATGATGATGAATCACGTAATTGTTTTTTTTTAATAAAAATAATAATATTTAAAAACAATTGTGAATGGATAAGTTAAATTGTAAATCATTTTGAATTGTAAGTGAATTGTGAATGTAAAGAAAGCGAGGGAGTTGTGTCAGGATCGTGGCAAGTGGCGCTCTATTGTCCCTGCCTATCCCTGTGGAAAAAGGGCGTCACAATTTAATTGATTGATAAATGGATCTTTTATCCATATCCATTTAGGTAGTGGTGCCCATTCTGCCGATCCGGGGTAGTACCACTACTTACAAGTATACAGACCGTGAAGTGACTTAGACGCGTTTCGGGATCATCTTGTGAGTTGCCAGTTCCAACTAGGCCGGCATAGTGGTTGTGACTGCTACTAACAGTTATTTAATTGTAGTAGTAGTCACCTCCATTCATGGACCGCACTTTAGCTTAACATCAGGCGGGGTGCTGTCACATGTCGAATCAAAATAATTTAAAAAAACTTGTCTGACTGTGCTCAGTATTATTAGTGACGGCGTCTAAGGTAAACTTGAAATGACTCGGTTTTTTTAGTCATTGACACCTCCTTTTGCCTAACATCAGGCGGGTCGAGGCCAGATATCAAGTCACAACAAAATAAAAGATAGTTCTAGTATATAAGAAAATAATATATAATTTGCTGATTTAGCGGAAGGATCTGACGGTGAACGGCAAGAGAGTATGCCAATGGAGATATTACGGATAAGGGAGGAGAGTCACGCCTGGACACAGTGGCAAGAAGTATTAGCACAATGCGCTTCTGTAAGTACAATTTTAGTTACACGATTTAAGGGAATTTACCGTCGGGAATTTACAGGGAATTCCCCTCTAGGAATTCCCGCATCGACTGCAAAGGAATCTACAATAGCACTCAATCACATTTAGCATGAGGCGGGTAGATGAAATCATTAACATTAACATCATCATCATAAGGCGACCGTAGTATAGTGGCAGTGCAATGGTTACGCAAACCGAGAGCACGGGTTTAAAACCACGTGCCGTTATCAATCATATATCAAATCTTTGATGTATGTACATACTGATGTATGTACTTTGATGTATCTTTGATCCTGTTTCTATGATACAAGCATTTTAGTAGCTTTGTATAGAAATGTAAATAGTATAGAAACAGCGATAGAGGACAAAAAAAAACACAAAGGAGCGCCACTTTCCTTGATTCTGACACAGCTGATATTGATAGCTTGAATGGAGGTGACCGCTACTAATATTTATTAACTGTATGTAGCAGTCATATCCACTGTAACGAAACGTCTAACGTCGGAACGCGACTAAATTATTTTAAGGTCTATATCACTGTTTCCCGACCGTTTTTAGTCCATGCCCCCCACCTAAACATTTCTAAAATGTTTATGCACTCCATACATAATTTTATCCTTTAAAAATTGTTTTGTTCTCTTCAGAAATATAATTTTTTGCGGATTTTTTTAAAATAATTTTCCTGTTTTGTTAAATTTGTCACCGATATCCTAGCTAGCATTGCATTTAAATAACCCAAAGCGAAAGGGTTAAAGTCCTGTCGAGTCCATTTTTAAATTGCTTCCCTAACTATCAAATTGCCCCCCATTGGGCACTGGTCTATATACTTGTTTTATATTATTTCTAGACAGGAGAATCGTACGCAGACGAAATATTTCCGGCGTCTTCGCGGTCTCTGTACTACAACGGCAATTCAGCGTCGGGTGGCGAAACTCACGCCGCAGCGAAGTGGTTACGTCCGCATCAAATACATGTGGATACTGATCATAGGTTGCCATGGGTCGTGTTCAGAGATCCTCGGCCGTCAGATATTTCACAAGGTAACCGTTATTTTTTCTATGGATTTGACAGGATCCCGCCTAATGTTAAGCTGAAGTGCGGTCCATGAATGAAAGTGACTCCAATTACAGTTAAATAACGCATTGGTTAGCAAACCAGTTCTTTACGCGTCCCGGGTTCGATTCCCGGTCGGAGCGAATATTTGCTTCATAGTTTTTATTTGTAATATTTATTAATTATATTAAATACTTATATAAAATAAAGAGGCGGATATTTGTAGTGGTACCCAGTCTGCCGAGCCGGGGTAGTACCACCACTTACAAGTATACAGACCGTAAAGTGATTTAGTCGCGTTTCGGGATCAGCTTGTAAGTTGTCGGTTCCAACTAGGCCGTCATAGTGGTTGAGATATGGCATAACATCCATTTATGGACCGCACTCCAGCTTAACACCAAGCAGGGTTCTGTCATATGTCGAGTCACAATAAAAAAATCTGTCTGCCTTCAAAATATTTAAAGTAATAATACGGCAGCCGTAGTGTAGTGGTAATGCAATGGTTACGCAAGCCGAGAACACGGGTTCAAAACCTCTCACCGGTACCAATGTATCTTGATATATGTACTTTGGCTCTCCTGTTTCTATGATACAAGCACTTTAGTAGCTTAGTAAATGTAAAAAGAAAAATAAATGAAAAATATTTTTTTGATTTTTAGGTGTCCTAGGAAACTGCTGGCTGCTATCAGCTCTGGCAGTTTTGGCGGAACGGTCTTCTCTAGTACGTGGCGTGCTTGTTCGCGGCGAGCCAAGTGTGGGGGCGTATCAGTTGAGACTATGCAAAGATGGCCGATGGTTGACTGTCACCGTCGATGATCTGTTGCCCTGTAACAAGAAGGGTCACCTGGTCTATTCACAGGTTTGTTGATTTTTGATATTATAGATTCAATCAATCAATCAAATTGTCACGCCATCTTCCCACAGGGATAGGCAGAGACAATGGAGCGCCACTTGCCACGATCCTGTTACAACTCCCTCGCTTCCTTCACATTCACAATTCTCTTCATACAAGCTTTATGGTTTCTTGAGGATGTCTTGATGATTTATTTTTTTATGAATTTAAGGGAGTTCATGAAAAAATCATTTTGCTGTTGTGTATCTTTATACATACTTTCGACGACAGGGGTAGCCGAACGGTTAGCGATTGGTTTGTTGCGCGTAAAGTCAAGTTGTCGGCATAGTGGATGTGACTACTACTTACAGTTATTTAACTGTCACGTCTATTCATGGACCACACTCCAGCCTAACATCAAGCGGGGAGCTGACATATGTCGAGTCACAATAAAAAAATACACGCACTTTAGTAGCTTAGTATAGAAATGTATAATAAAAAACAATAATGTTGAAGAATTATTTCATTAAGTCGAATCTCACCCGGGCCCCCGATTCACACAAACGAGACTACTTTTTTTAAGTTTATGAACACGTATAAACCATATACGGAGGTTTAATAAGCATCCATACATTTATGACATGTTTTCAGGCGAAACGAAAACAACTATGGGTCCCTTTAATAGAGAAGGCTGTTGCAAAGCTTCATGGATGTTATGAGGCTTTGGTATCTGGAAGAGCTATTGAAGGTAAGTGTTAAGTAGAGTAAAACGCAGATATAAAGAGCGCTCAGTTTTAAGCTGCGCAGTATAAGGATAGGCAGATAAAAAGAACAATGGACAACTGCGATAGGAGCAAATTGTTTACAGTTGTGCACATAAGTAATAATATATTAATTCGAAAAATAAATAGTAGTTACCAAAACAAGCGAGCGCTCTCTTTATCTGCCGGCATCTATATCAGGTTATTACAACAGTGTGCCTCTTTTCACAATCCTGACACAACTGTCTCGCTTCCTTCATATCCACAATCCTTTTTGAAAAATGTCCCCGATTCGATTGAGGAATGTATATTTATAGTAAGGGAACGAGCTAAATGAACACGGTAGGAATGTAGTTGTGACGTCATGGTCACGTGTCTATTATGAATTGTGAAGTAAAATGCAAAATGTCGATAACGATAAACACACACTTTCCTTAAAACGCAAATAGATTTGGTTAATAAAAATTATGTATTAAATTGAAGTATAAACATTAGACAGCAATTTTTTTTAATGAATTATGTATTAATTTAATTTTGAGAAAAGTGACTGCATGTTTTTTTTTCTTTTTCACACATTTTAATCACGTTTCTAATAATGATTCTAGCCTGACTATGGATGACGACTCTCTTTTATTAAATTAACTCACAAATTTTTCGATAATCAAACAAAGAAAATATGGCCACGTTTTCATCGATATTAAATGACAACGCCGAGCTATGAGCGTCACTAAAAGCGGCCACTAAGATACGGGTGGTGGTCGTTTCACGCCCCACCGCACCTCAGCCCCCGAATTCATTTAACTCGTTCCCCAACGTCATTACGCATTCGCGTCAAGCTGGCTCACGTAGGATGCCGCGTTACTGTCTGGCGGTATTCAGTCATATTTCGTGTCATTATAAAAAGCAGTATTTTTTAATTTTTATTGAGACTACATCTGATCTTGACCCTTCTGATGATAAGCAAGAGGAGGTCCAAGAGTGACGACGACTGAAAAAAACAGAGTCGATTGTTTTTTTTACTTTTTTTATGTTTTCAGGTCTATGCACATTAACTGGTGCCCCATGCGAGTCTGTTTCTCTTCAAGCTGGTGGGGCAGGGGGCTGTGGTCCAGGTCCTATGCCCCTGGAAGAACTAGACAGAGATCTGGTGTGGGCACAACTGCTCTCTTCACGGCAGGCTTCGTTTCTAATGGGAGCTTCGTGTGGAGGTGGAAACATGAAGGTAAATTTTACTATCTTGATCTTATAGTTGCCAAAATCATTATTAGCCATTAGTTGTCTACTGCTGTACCTATGGGCTTATTTACGGAGACGCGTTTTCTCCAGGAAACCTCACAGTAACCAGGAATCCACCAGTTTTCTGCTACCTTTAATAGGTGGACGTCCCTAGCTATGCGTGACTGACAACCCACATCTCCGAATCTCCTCGTGTCTGATTTCTTCTAACATAGCCCTCTCCAAAGCTCGCTAAAATAAAAATGTAAAATATTTATAAAAAAAGCCGACAGTGGTAGTGCAATGGTTACGCAAACCGAGAGCACGGGTTGAAAACCGCTTGCCGGTACCAATGTATCTTTAATCTACGTTGTCTTGTTTCTCTGATAGTGACGCACTTTAGTAGCATAGTAAATAAATAAAAAATAGTAATGGTCAACCTTTGGACGGTACAGTGATGAGGCAACCGGTTTTTTCAGTCGTTGGCGCTCTTGGACCCCCTTGTTTACCATCAAACAAGTTGAGGTTGCGTCTCAATAAAGAACCTTTCTTTACATCCAAAAAGTCCTTACTTACTTATTACTTTCAAAAAAAAGTAAATATAACATGAAAATCACCAGGTGGACGAAGAAGAATACCAGCGCCTCGGTTTACGTCCCCGACATGCCTACTCAGTGTTGGACGTGGTAGAGATCGAAGGACCAACTCGCCTACTAAGATTAAGGAATCCATGGGGTCACTATACCTGGCGTGGGGCCTTTGCACATGGCTGTCCACGGTGGACTGATAATATTAAACGGGCCGTAGCCATACATGCTAGGACACAAGATTCTGAACGGGACCAGGGTGTCTTTTGGATATCCTTCGATGATGTTTTAAAGTAAGTACTGTAGAATTAAAATAACATACATTTTTTTCTATTCTACCATCACGCTCACTAGGAGCCCCTGGCTGAAACCACCGTGATACTGTAGCGACTGCGCTACTTGACTATAGAGGGCGTTCCAGAGATAGTGTCTGCGCCGACGGATAGATGGCGTTGCACGCATCTCCAGCGAAATATGCAGATAGCCATTTGAACCAATGAGATTGCGCGTTCAATATCTCGCAATCGATTTACCGACAAAGTAATTAATATACATATGCGCTCCAACGAAGAGACGTCACCGGCTAAGTTGAGCCCTATACGCAACACGCGTACAGTAGGAGATCTCCTTTCCTTATCTTACATTGCTAATTTTCTAACATGCTCCGCTAAAATACCATTGTTTCTTTGATATATGTACTTTGGTCGTCCTGTTTCAATGATACGAGTACGTTTAGTAGCTTAGTATTTTTTTGACCTGCCTGACGGTAAGCATGATAGATGTCCAAGATGTCCATGATTAAAAAATCATCAGGTTCACGGCTACCTAAGTTGCCGTCACTATGCCGGCTATAAAAAAATAAAAAAAAAACTTTTTTTAATTCAGTTTAATTACCCCAAGTAGCAGTCGCTGAGCTATGGACACTATGCTGACCTTGTTGGAAGCGGTAACTTTCAATCTGATTTTGGAACGCGTTTTTTTTCTATCAAGGCTTGTCATATGACAGCACCCGCCTGATGTTAAGCTGGAGTGCAGTCTATGAATGGGGGCGACTGCTAGCACAGTTAAATAACTGCCAGTAACTAGCATTCACTATGCTAACCTAGTTGGAACTGGTAACTTCGAAACTGATTCCGAAACGTGACTCAGTCACTTCACGGTCTATCCACTTGAAAGTGGTGGTACTACCGCGGATTAGCAGTATGTAATGATCAACTGACTAAAACTCAACCAGTTCAAACCTATGTTTGTCTCTTTCAGATACTTTGACTGTATAGATATTTGTAAAGTGCGAGTGGGATGGCATGAGGTTCGTCTCGCTGGTATTTTGCCACCTTTGTCGTCTACCAGACATCTCACTTGTCTATTGCTTACTGCCACGCAACCGACTGAGGTTGATTTCACTTTGTTTCAAGAGGGGCAAAGGTGTGTATTAAATATAGGATTTTTTATTGATTTAGACGCGGCGTCTGACCTCGACTGATACCGTCTGAAAAAATATCGTCTCATTTTACGGTTGCTTTAGTCGCCGTCCCTATGACGTTTCGATTTTTTTTGATTAGATTTCCTAATACGTTTTTACTATTTAACTAGAATTATCTATAAACCATTTTCCAGTCTTTTAAATTTTGACACCCATTTTTTAAAACTTTTGTTGTTTATTTTTAAATTTTGTTTAATAAAATATGTGTTACTGGGATTTTCCATTTTTTTATATAATATATTTTTAATAATTCATAAATTATAGATAAAGCAAAAATTGATAAAAATGGCTGTTGAAAAGCAATGTCTATTTTCTGATAGTACTATTGGTATTAGAAGAGGGCAATCTAGTATTGATAACCTATCTAGATTAGTTTTGGACGTAGAATTAGGCTTAAGTCAAACAATGCCAACGATAGCATGTTTCTTAGATATAAATAATGCATATAATAATATTTTAGTTCATGAAATGTTAACCATTCTAAATAATTTTGGCATTGGTGACAAGATTTGTCGGTATCTATGGAATTACCTAATCGAAAGACATTTATATATACAGTTAGGTAATAAAACATTGTGCAGGTGGACAAATAGAGGTCTTGCACAAGGTGATCCTTTGTCGCCGTTGCTGTTTAATGTAGCCACGATTGGAATTAATAGTGCTGTTAAGGGAATTAATATGTCGCAATATGCGGATGATTTCGTAATATACCTGAGCACCAACAATATTACTTTGGGTGTTAAAGTAATACAGGATGCATTGGATTCATTTATTGAGATGATAGATCGAGTGGGTTTGTCGTTGTCCAACAGTAAGTCTAAAGTATGCATGTTTACTAGGAAGCATCGAGTTGATAGTTTATGCCTCACAGTAGATAATAGGCTATTGAAAAATGTTGAGACGGTAAAATATTTGGGATTATGGTTGGACAGAAAGCTAAAGTGGAACAAACAAGTTATTACTGTAGCGGAAAGGGCAAGTAAATTTTTGAATATTTTAAAAGTATTAGCAGGACCAAGTTGCGGTATTCACCAGATACATTTAAGGCGGTTATATATTGCTTTAGTAAGAAGTAGGTTAGATTATGGTTGTTTTCTGTACGCATCTTGTGCCAAAACTCATATTAATAAGCTGGATAGAGTACAGAACCAATCGATGAGAATAACTGGTGGTTTCATAAGAAGTACACCTATTCATGTCATGGAATGTGAGCTTGGCATACCTCCATTATCGATTAGAAGACAATATTTGGCATATAGATATTGCTTAAAAATTAAATCATTTAATAATAATCTTTTAATTGATAAATTACAAAGATTGAAAGATAGAAATACTATATTGGCGAAGGCATTTAATGAATCTAGGTCCGAAGATGTATTCGTAGCTAAACCTCTCGCCATGTATCGTTTATCAACATGGATTACAAATGTTATGGATAAAGCTATGATAGTCGATAGTATTGAGGGCTTGAATGTACCTAAAAGAACGTTAAACTTTACTTACGTTAAAAATATTGTAAATAGGGATCTAAATGAGAAATACAGAAATTTTCGTAAATTGTTTACAGATGGTTCAAAAACTGTTAATGGGGTTGGGGCATCCTTTTACGATCAAGAATTACAAGTAGGAATTAATTTTAAATTATTAGGTGAAATATCAATAATGTCTGCAGAATTGTTTGCAATATCTGAGTCTTTATACTACCAATCTACGCCATCTCTATCACATTTCTATAACATCTACAAATCTATAACATTTGATAGTTTGGTTATTGTAACTGATAGTAGGAGTGCTTTACAACATCTAAATGGATGTTTGTCAGGTCGAATAGGTAATTCCATAGCATATGATATCTTAAATTCTGTATTATATTTTAATAGTATTTGGAAAGTTTTGTGATTCCAATGGATTCCGAGTCATATCGAAGTTGATGGCAATGAGGAGGCGGATAAAAGGGCAAAGTTAGGAATTTTAGAGGGAGTAGAAGTTAATGTTAAACCTCATTATTTGGAAATTGTTACAAAATTCAAAAATATATGCATTAATAATTGGAAGAAACATTATGTAAACTGCGCAGAAAGAAAAGGTATTTGGTATAACACGCTGCAATGTTCGCCTTCTCATAGTCCTTGGTGGGCGAGCTTAAGAATTGACCGTAATTTGTTGAAAATGGCTTTTAGAGTGCGGTCGGGACATATGCCTCTTAATAAATTTTATAATTTAATGAAGAAGAGTGATAGTCCGAATTGTGATTGGTGTGGAAAATTAGAGGACTGTCACCATTTATTAGAGGAATGTGTCCGGAACGATGCCGACAGAAATAGTCTAATTGCTGTATGTAACATAAATAGATTGGATGTGGGTATGTTTATACCAATATTGGCATGTCCGACTTCAGTGGAAGCATTGGAGGTTTATCGATTTGTGAGAGGTTCTGTGATTAAGTTACACAGTCAAGCTTAATCATATAACTGAGAACAGTTATATGATTAAGCTTGAACTAGAAAGTTTAGTTAGTTGTTAAGATGGGACTGGCATAGTCAACTTTGACTAAAGTCCCCTAAAAAAAAAAAAACAGAATAAAAAAAAAAATGTGTTACTGGGATTTTCCATTTTTTTATATAATATATTTTTAATAATTCATAAATTATAGATAAAGCAAAAATTGATAAAAATGGCTGTTGAATTTGAAGAATTAAAAGCACGTTTTTTTATATGTAAATATGTAATTTCATATCTATTTAAAAATCACTTTACTAATATATTTCTCGAAATTTAAATACAGTATTGTATTTTTTACTTGCAGAAATTCAGCTAAAAGTCAACGTTCACAGTTAGATCTATGCGTCGTTGTATTTAGAACGAAATCAGGCCCGAACGCTCAAGTTGGTAAATTAGTTGCACACAGTAAACGACAGGTGAGTCTTTTTAATAAATAAATAAATATTAAATTGTTAACAAAAATTGGAAAAAGCTTTTTAAAATTTTAAAATAAGTTAAACTATAACCATTAGTATAAAAAAAAAACAATTGGAATTCAAGGAAATTCTTTCGCGAATAAAATAAATTTCGAAACGCTAAAAGTGTCTGCCAAGGTCTCAAAAAAAATTGGATAAGATGCCTAAAACAGTTTTTATCTGCGTCTAGGAGAAAAACAATGTATATCAGGAATGACCATTGTACGAAAAATGTATATCAGCAAATAGATTTTTTTTTTTTTTTTTTTATTGTGACTCGACATATGACAGCACCCCGCTTGATGTTAAGCCAAAGTGTGGTCCATGAATGAATGCCACTGCTACTACAATTCAATAACTGTGAGTAGCAATCACATCCACTATGCCGGCCTAGATGGAACCGGCAACTTACAAGCTGATCCCGAAACGTGACCAAATCACTTCACGGTCTGTATACTTGTAAGTGGTGGTACTACCCCGGATCGGCAGACTGGGTACCACTGCCTACCACTCTTTGATAACCAGACCCGAAGCAAATATCCATCTCTTTTTTTTTATATTAACAAATATTTGCAATATTTAATACTAATAAATATTACAAATAAAAGCTATGAAACAAATATTTGCTCCGACCGGGGATCGAACCCGGGACTTTACGCGCAACAAACCAGTCGCTAAACCGTTCGTCCACGCCTGTCGTCAGATGAGCAATGTTAAGACAAAGTTGTGCCAAAATCAGTCCAGCGGTTTTTTCCAAAATAAAAACGTCTTTTAAGTCCATTTTTTGAAAAAGTTTTCTAACTAAAACTTTAATACAGTGTACTTTTAGATTGACGCAAAACACTTACCCACATATATAGCAAAAATATCAAAATCAAATTGTCACGCCTTTTTCCCGCAGGAATGGAGCGCCACTTACCACGATCCTTACATAACTCCCTTGCTTCCTTCACATCTACAATTCTCTTCATACAGGCTCTGTGGTTATGGGCACTAGGCAACCTGGAAATATATAGCATTAAATGATTAAAATATTTACAGGTACGAGGCTTCGTAGGTTGTCATAAGATGCTGGAAAAGGGCTTCTACTTGGTCGTATGTCTAGCTTTTAACCACTGGCATACTGGACTGGAGCTTGCAGACAGCAATTCCTGGCCTAGACATGTTTTAGCAGCGCATTCTTCGAAACCGTTATCAGTCGAACGGCCATCGCTACATCCGCATATTTTAGCAGATGCTATAATAGGTCTGACACTAGCTCGAGGTCAAAGACATGAAGGTAGACAGGGAATGACTGCTTATTATCTAACTAAGGTGAGAAAATTCATTTTATTTTCATTTAAAGAAATGGCACTAGGCAACCCTGCTTTTCTTAAGGATATTTTCGATTTGGTCAGACCTTCTGGGTCGATTAACGCAACCATAGAGCTTGTATAAAAAGAAATGTGGATGTGAGGGAAGCAAGGGAGTTTTCCGGCAAATTGGAGACATCCTTTTGACAGCCGGGTGTTCTAGTGCCCATAAAAGAGGATTGTAGATCTGATGGAAACGATTGAGTTGTTTAAGTTGCGCTTGTTATGTCACAGTGTTATGTCAGCTAGTTTACCTGTAAAATGTTATAAATATTATTTCTTTGGCAGGGATGGGCAGGTTTAGTAGTTATGGTTGAAAACAGACACACTGACAAGTGGATTCACGTGAAATGTGACTGTCAGGAGAGTTACAATGTTGTTTCTACGCGCGGGGAATTGAAGACCATCGACTCCGTACCACCTTTACATAGGTATAATATACTTTGTGCTAATCAGTTTTTCGAGTGAGGGCGACTGGTGCAGCGTAGACTGTAGACTCTCTTGGGTCTCCCTTTGCTTACCAACAAGCAAGTCGAGGTTAGATGTCGCGACTTAATAAAAAAACTAATACAACCATTTAATGCTCCGAGGAGCTCTTTAACCTTGTTCCTACCTCGTCTTTTTACAGCCGTGATACAGGTCGGGGAAAGCATCCACATTTTGTCGACGGAATCGGCAGTCGAACTAAAAGGTTCGGTGCGTCGTTTCTTTGTAGAACAATCGACAAGCGGAATGCTTTGCCAGCTAATATGTTCTCTCCATCCTGTGACCTTGGATCCTTCAAGCATTGCGTATAAAAGCACCTTTACCTAGCATAGTGACCGTAAACAGCAGCCAGCCCATGTGTTCTTCCGCGTATGCGTGCGTGAAGAATTTTTGGCCGGCCTCGTGACGGCGACTGAGATAGCCGTGAACTGTGACGGATATCAAGCAAGTCGAGTCTCAATTTAAAAAAAATGCCCCCTTACCATAAAGGCCTATGCCGTCACGTGCCGATCAGTGACATATCCATCAGTGTCAGTAAAAATATATAGTGTCATCACTGAACGTCACTGTCACTGACGTGTACGGATGACGTCGTAGTAACGTCAGTTATCGACACGTGACGGCACTGAGCGGGCATTAAATACTATTATATATTAACACTTAATTTCTTCAACAGGCAAGTAATAATAGTCTTAACACAGCTTGAAGGGAGTGGTGGGTTTTCAATAGCACACAGATTGACACATAGATTAGCTAGTGGAGCTAGATTGCAAGATTGGGCACCAGCTGCTGACGAGGAGCCTAGACACAGACCGCCGTTGCATAGAAGAGTATATGGATTGCACGCGCCGAGATTGATAACGTGAAACAATTCTAGATGTTTCTTTATAGTTAACAGAACTGTGACCCTATTAGCCAGATCAGAGTAGTTACGTAGAAGAGTATATGTGTTGCACTCGCCGTGATTGGTAACGTTATACAATTCTAGATGTTTCTATAAAGCTAACCTTATTGTGACCCTATCAGCTAGATCAGAATAATTGATCGCCAGTCTATTTTTACAAGAGTATATGTATTTACAAGAGTATATGTATTACACGCGCTGAGTTTGATAACGTGAAATAATTCTAGATGTTTCTATAAAGCTAACCTTATTGTGACCCTATCAGCTAGATCAGAATAATTGATCGCCAGTCTATTTTTACATAGAGGAGTATATGTATTACACGCGCTGAGTTTGATAACGTGAAATAATTCTAGATGTTTCTATAAAGCTAACCTTATTGTGACCCTATCAGCTAGATCAGAATGATTGATCGCCAGTATATTTTTACATAAAAGAGTATATGTATTACACGCGCTGAGATTGATAACGTGAAATAATTCTAGAAGTTTCTATAAAACTAACAGAACTGACGTCATCTGCTTTACTAGTCAGCAAAGTTACTGGCCAAGAGCTTCAATACAGACCATTACGTAGAAGAGTATTTTGAAACATTTTCAAAACTTTTCACAAACTTAACAGAGCGGTGACGTCATCAGTTAGATTTATTGGTCGCTATTTGTTGATAAGCCTCCATTATAGAAGATTCCACAATATTATTATAATAATGACGTCATTACACGCAGACAAAAATATTTGATAAAAGTCCTTGTAACAATAGTTTAAGGCTAACTGTACACATGTGACTGACCCATGACATTCGCATTAGTTTCATTTCTCGCAGTGACAGCGACTGAGGCAGCCATAAATAGATTCAATTTTTATATCGTGGGCGTTTTTGGATTTCCCTCTTTGATTCCATCAGGTGAGTCAAAGTCAGATGTCGGTCTTTATTTTGTGACTCGACATCTGACCTCGACCTGCCTGATGATAAGCATGATGAAGTTTTAGGAGTTCCGACGACTAAAAACCGAGTCGATTCACGGCTGCCACAGTCGCCGTCACTATGCCGACCATGGCTTTTTGAAAAAGAAAATATATATATTTATAGTTGCGTCAGTGACTGTCCGAGTGATTATAATCACGTTTGAATCTATTAAGTGATTATTGAAGACTATGTGGAAGACCGAGCGACTTTTTTGTCGCAAGTTCAGTTCGCGTTCATTTGCTGCGACGTTGGAATGCGACAACATGCTTAAGCGACAGTCGATTGTGTGCAGTAATATGTCTTGGTCATAATTAGAGGTAACCATTATGTAGGTAACTTACCTCACTGCCATATTTGCATGTTATATAATTATAAAAATAAATAATATAATATAAAAACTTAGTGGTTCTAATTTGGCGAAAACTCTCGAATATTATTGAATAATTGTAACTTGTAGTTCTCCCCTCTCTTTCTACAGTCGTTTCCTTTAGTGTTGAGGATCGTGACTTTCGTTTATATTCTTTATTTATTTATATTATTTATCCTCCACGTCACTTATTTGCAGGTGGTATTTAGTTTGTGACTAGGTGGCCGATAAGCGTATACGGCTCCACTTCACGGCCTTTGTACAACTTTCTAGACACAATCAGCCTTTTTATATTTTTCCCATTTCTTCTCGAAATGTAGTCGATGTATTGCAGAATAGGTTGCAAGTAGGTCTAGAAGACCCAATGTTGACGTATTTTCGACTTATTCGACTCTGTCGCATAGATTCTTGAACTTATTATTAACGTTGTTAATTGGATCCACTGTTTCTTAGATTGTTGATTTTTTAACGACAAAACTAATAAATAAACTTGTCACTTGGCTAGAATGATTCTTAGATTGTTGATTTTTTAACGACACAACTAATAAATAAACTTGTCACTTGGCTAGGATGATTCTTAGATTGTTGATTTATTAACGACAAAACTAATAAATAAACTTGTCACTTGGCTAGAATGATTCTTAGATTGTTGATTTTTTAACGATACAACTAATGAATAATCTTATCACTTGGCTAGAATGATTCTTAGATTGTTGATTTTTTAACGACACAACTAATAAATAAACTTGTCACTTGGCTAGAATGATTCTTAGATTGTTGATTTTTTTTACCGAAACAACTAATGAATAATCTTATCACTTGGCTAGAATGATTCTTAGATTGTTGATTTTTTTTTACCGAAACAACTAATGAATAATCTTATCACTTGGCTAGAATGATTCTTAGATTGCTGATTTTTATAGACACAGATGAATATTGTTGTCACTTGGCTAGAATGATCCTCAGATTGTTGATTTTTTAACGACCCGGATGAATCGCCACTTAACTCCACTGATCCTTAGATAGTTATTGTTGTTTGTTTTACGAATTTACACGAAATGTCTCTGATCCTTCACTTTTAATAATAATCTACGTTTTTAAATAAATAAAATGTTTTAATCAAAAGATTGAAGTTAAAATTTACAAAAATCACAATTATGAGTGTTAAATGTTATCTAAAAATAATCGAGATTTTTCGACATTCTATGTTATTATATAAAATTGTATGTATGTATATAGAGTCATACGTATAAATATAGAATTGATATAGATAAACTTATTATACTAATTTAAATTTGAGTTTTTTAGGAATTAAGCTATCTGAATATTTAGAATGATTTTTGTTTGCATAACTTATTTGAAATTCGAATTCTAAGTGGTATAATAAGTTTTTATATACTAGATACACTTAGGTGCAAAGAAATCGGCCCATTTCAAACCGGCCACGATTTCTTTGATTATAATTTGTACATTTTGTGTAACCATTTTTAGTGGCTATGTTTAAAGGTAATTAAATCCAGTATTTATCCCTTAGTCAAGTCTTAAACTGTTATCATGTTGACGTGGAAAATGTAACAAAGGATAAGACCCAAGAAAGATGACTTTTCTAGATTGAATCGTTAACACCTTTTACCTTTTCAACGTCTATTTGTGTTTTAAATTAAAATAGGCTGTTTTATAAATATAATAACAATGTAAAGTACCTAACTAAAATTCTATTCTATCTATCTATAATGACAAGCATGTAAGTGCGAATTTGTGATTTTTACATTGTTTTTAGTGTTTTTATATATTGATAATAAAAATCACAAATTTGTACTTGTACAAAAGAAGTAAATTATCTTGGGGTTGATATCTATATGAGATAGATCTTTGACATCTATGTATTTTTAATAAAAGATTGAACAAAACTTATAGTTTGATATGCCTTACAAGGGTTGGGTTGTAATGTGTTCTCTTCATCCTATACCCTTGGGTAGTTCAAGCGAAAAAACCTCTGGCCGGTATAATGAAGGTGACTGGGGCAACCGTCAATTGAATCAGTTTTTAGGTCATCTGCTCTCTTGAATCTCCCCTTGATTCGTCAGTCAAGTCGAGACTAGATATCGTATAAAAACTATTTGTCGATTCGGATTTTTTGGCATTAAACTGTCTTAAAAGATAAATAATCTTTCTCATTTATTTTGATACCCAATAATTATCACATTACAATTATCAAAGATCTAAATCAAATAATTATATTAATAATTATATCTATATTAAGCCCAATGTTCTAAAACAACCTAATTCTAAATATGTATATCTTGTATCCAAAGCTATAGGAAGGACCTCATGTTAATCGTTTTTATATCTAATATATATTTTCCTATATTGTTAAAAGAAATATCAAGGACAATTGCTATATTTTTTCTACATTATGCATTTAATATTTATCACTAATATTAAACATAACTTAGGTTAGTACTGAGCTATGGGCTCTTCTGATTCCTATATAGACGGGATTCGTAACCTTTTCAATGAGGTTTCAATGAGGTTTTCAATGAGGCGGGGTTAGGTCGGCAAGTTAAAACGATTATCGTCTCTCGTCGGCGATTGTCAAAATAATAAAAGCTAGGCTAAATACAATAAAACGAGACTATTAATCGTTGTGACGAATATCGTCTGTGCGACGACACGTTTCATCATTATCATCAATAGTCTCATTTTGGTGAATTTAGCCTAGCTTTTATTTTTTTGCCAATCGTCGACGAGAGACGATAATCGTTTTAACTTGCCCAACCTAAACCCGCTGATTTCGATAAGCTTTTTTTTTGGCCGAGGCAGCCGTAAGTTGAAATCCCTTTTGACCTTCCCTTGCTTACCATCAGGCAAGTCGAGGTCAAATGTCGAATCTGCCGTTAGTCAGTCTCGTGGGTCATAACTGTATAGATTTATTTATAAATGTTAATATATTGCTATGTATATATTGTGAGGGTAGATGTAAAATATAAGAGTAGGTTTTAGAAAAGCGATTTTAAAATTAGAGAACGGACTTATTTTTACAAAAAAATATTTATTATTATTTTTTCTCTTTATGTCTGTATATTTTTGTTTATTTATTTATTTCATCGGTTTTTTATATGAAATTACTGCACTTCATGGTGTAATTTGACAGTCGTTTGATGTTTGACATAAGCTTTAGTCCATTATTCAAATACATTAAAAACTGGGCACCCCTTACTTACTCAGGTCATGCTCAGACGTTATATTTGAATATATATATTGTACTAGTTGTGCCCGCGGTTTCACCCGCGTAAATTTAGGTTTATAACACAGTCAAAAAGGAGGAGGTTCTCAGTTCTTCTATTTTAAATACATATATAAAATAGAAAGTATCCTATGTTACTTTTAGCACCTCCAAAAATATGTGTACAAAGTTTCATGATGATCGGTTAAGTAGTTGTTGCGTGAAAACGTAACAAACAAACTCACATTCACATTTATAATAATAGTAGGATATTCAGATGTATTGTACATTTTATACAATAACTTGTAATAGTTTATAATCATTACTATATTTGAAACAACCTGAATACCCGGCGGTGAAGTGTATGGGCATGTGTAGCTTCCACACATACTGACGTAATGTCCATATACTTTTAACATTTTTGCCGGTTTCAACTAGGCAGGCATAGTGGATGTGACTGCTACTTACAGTTATTGAACTGTAAGTAGCAGTCAAATCCATTCTTCATGCACTGCCTGCTAATGGTTTAATGAGTAAGCTATTCTCGTATCGTTATTGGTTCATTTCCTGTCAAATTTTAACACCAATTAGCTAGAAAGCTGGAACGAGGTTGTTTATTGATATGTTGATATGTCAAATTACATTGTTATTTTAAAAAGTTTTTTTTTGGTTTCACAAGTTTAAATACTCGAATATTCTTGTGTTACTTTTTGTTAGTGAATTAAGAAATTAAAAGACAAAAATTTAACCCATGACATCATGGCAATCTCATTGTTAAAGCGATGCTTATTTTTATTATTATTTTAGCTATAATATATTTTATTATAAGAATTATTTATAAGTACAGTCGTCGGCACGTACTGTCACCGGCAGTTGGTAATGCGCTTGGATTATGACGTCACACGGAGGGTTAACTTAGTGACGTCATAGTAGCGCTGTACTGGCATTAGCCAATACCATCAGCAAAATATTCCCTGGATACTGCCATTGATCTTGTCTTGGTTTAAACACTTAATACCTAGGGCGGAAGGATATCACGTGATTTTAATATGGTTGGAGCGACTACACGCGACTAGATGGCGTTACAAGACCCCATTGCCCATTGCCGAGCCCTATATATACCAAATACGGAAAATCTGCCTTCTATTATCACGTATTTTCTTAGATTTTGCGCAAACATTGATTAATGAATTAAACGAATTTTATGCGGCTTACTATCGCGTTTATTTATCCGTGACCGCGATGGCGGCAAAGCTCTCGAAACGTCGGAATAATAAAAGATTGTAAAGTCATAACCAAAATAAACGCGATAGTAAGCCGCATAAAATATATTTAATTCACGACGTATCAGGTTTTAATTAATGGTGTTTCACAGTCACATTGCGGTTACGTGATTGGAAAGCAGCCATAGAGCTTGTATGATGGATCAGGATCGTGAAAAGTGGCTCTCCTTTATCTCTGTCAACCCCGGTATTGGCTCGTGAATAAATTGGCTTGGTGTGACGCTTATGGAATTAATAGTTATTCCGTAAATAAGGTTCGCTTTAGAATGCCAAACGACTGTACATTTTAATACTTATTAAAAAGCACGATTGTTTTATTGCGATGTTCCACTGCCTCCACACATAGGCTATGTATGGGATACGGACTCAGAAAAGAAGACTTTAGCGCGCCTGATGTTAAACAATATCGAAATAAGTTGTCAATGACGGGTTGCGTACAGTCAATAACCTGAATTAGCGCATGTTTATAAATGTACACTATTCTAGAGGCCCGATTCTCTTAATACATGACAGCAAAATGACGTGGCAACGAATTTACACTGCTTTTTTAATGTGACATTTGTTCTATCTAATATTCGTTACCTCTGCGAGAGAATTACATTTATTGTGCAATATCAGTGCTTTTTCGTCGCCGTGAATATTGTGCATAAGCTACCCCTTAAAAGCAGTGCAAGTTGGTGGCCAATTTATTTTGCTGTCATGTAATTATGTCGTGAATCGGGCCCAGCGGCACTATGATGACAGTTTTGACGATTTAACTGTTCATAAAGCATTACGTTTGAAGGGGCATTTTGTCTTTAGTAATTGTTACTGTAAGTTACAATTTGTTCAAACGTAATTGTTAATTTATACGAAAATTCATGAACGGTTAAAACGTCAAAACGGCCATGGTGGTATCATGGCCGTTTTGTATAATATAACTTTGATGTGACGACGACTTAGTTATTACTTTAATCGATGATGCTCTGAATCTCCATTTGTTGCTTCAGCATCAGAAAACTTGTATATTAAAAATAAAAACGCCTAATGATGGTTTAATAGTTTAGAATTGTTAGCGAATTATCGTCTCCATTTAGCGTCAGTGTCCCGTGCGTGGCCAGCAGTGGAATTGGGCCTTTAGAATAATATATTTTTAAAAAATCTTGCCATTTAATTTTGTTAGCAACGAATTTAATTTAATTATTTATGATTAAATATATTTTTATTGTGTAGTTAATATTATTATTAAGATAGTTACTAATTTAAGTTAATTTTGGCCTATGTTTTAAGGATTTTGTGCAATATATTTTATATATTTAATATCAATTATTACTGTCGGTATTTTTACTTTAAAAGTTACGAGTTAAGCTCCATTTATGTTAATTTAAACACCTAACTTCAGCAGGAAGGGTCTATTCTAACAGAGGTAATGAAACGGCGATAATTTCGCTGTGGTATTAAAATTTTATTAACTTTTTTATATATATTATATTCTTATTTACTATTGGTCCTATCGTATAACTATATGATATAATGCGAATATAAACTTTAGCTCTCTGTAGTTAAAACTAGTAATAGGGTCTTGACCCATGGGATCTCTTAAATAATATTATTTTATTGTTGTTTTCATACTTGCCATTTTGTGTTGCACAAATAGTATTTTCTTTAAAGCTTTAATTGTCTTAATTTAGGTTTGTTTTAAAAGCGTTTACTATATACTCCAAACCCCTGAAGTACACTATTTAGTAGATTTAAAATCCTGAACCTATTAAATGTGGTTGTACGTGAACGTGGTAGGCAGTTGTACCCAGTCAGCCGATCCGGGGTAGTACCACCACTTACAAGTATACAGACCATGAAGTGATTTGGTCACGTTTCGGGATCAGTTTGTAAGTTGCCGGTTCCATCTAGGCCGGCATAGTGGATGTGATTGCTACTCACAGTTATTGAATTGCTGTGACATTCATTCATGGACCACACTTTGGCTTAACATCAAGCGGGGTGCTGTCATATGTCGAGTCACAATAAAAAAAAACCCCGCTACTCAATATTATTTTTTAAATATAGTATAATACCACTAAAATTTTCGGCGTGTTTTTGGTTTGATTTTTTGTTTTATTTACAAAATTACACAAGTAAAAAATCTGTAAAATAAAAACATAATAACACTTCAAAAATCAAGGTTGATAAGTGTACTTAAAACCGCGGAGATTTTGTATGTCAGGGATTTTAAGTCTTACTTATACTTATATAATTGTCGCATGTTTAAGGTTACAATCCTAATACGAGAGTCGACGTGCATACGAGAGTCGACTTAAATTAACTCTTTAAGTTGATTTTTGAATATTTTGCGGACTGTCAACGACTTAATAGCCAAGCAAGTCCTTACCATCATTCATGAATAACAATTGACTGTTTGGATTCTGTACCACAGAAGTATCGTAAAAGTAATTTCCTGATATTTATATATTTTTTTGTATTTAGTACCATATAGACAGCTGTATTAAGTGGCTAATCATATTGCACTTAATATAATTTATACAATCAATCAATCAATCAAATCGTCACGCCTTTTTCCCATAGGGATAGGTAGAGACAATGTAGCGCTACATGCCTCGATCCTGACATAACTCCCTCGCTTCCCTCACATCCAAAATTCTCTTCATACAATCTATTTGTGATGGTTTAGGTTAAGACAAGAATTAGAATAAATATATTCATATTTGTATATTTTGTATGAAAGTAAATCGATTTCAGTTTAAAAAAATACGTGTATTACTTTCGTCAATCTACTTTTCGTAAAAGTAGATTGACGAAAGGAATTTATATATCTGATGTGGATGGATGCGTTAAACGAGACAGACCCCAGGTCGGTGGTTTCCGCCCAAATCAGACACATCGTTGAGTACTAGGTTGCCTAGTGTCCATAAACGTAGAGCTTGCATAAGGAGAATTGTGGATGTGAGGAAAGCTAGGAAATTCTTTTAGGATCGTGGCAAGTGGTTGTCCATTGTCTCTGCCTGTCCCTGTAAGAAAAAGATGTGACAGTTTTTATTTTATTTCACTTAACTTTTCTAATATGAAGACTTCACTTATTGATTTCACGCAGTGAGTTTTTATGGTACAGAATTATCAAATTAACCAACGAGCCGACCGCGCAACTTCCCTTGTTTCAAAAAGTTACGCGGTCGCTGTTACTGTCAAAAACAACTTTAAATTCATTCGGACAATGGGTTTTAATGAGCTCGAACTGTCAATGAAAATGAACATCGATTCTCGGTTGGTTGCGCGGTCGCTATTTGAATTTTGAAGCTCATTAATGGAGTTCAACTTTCAAAACGAAGCTCATTCTCAAGTTACGCGGTCGGTCCGCAGCAGATATTCATCAATCAATAAATTCATGCGAAATTCTGTCAGATACAAAGTAGGTGTGCCATAACCATTAAAATTACATTGTAATCATTTTGAAGTGATGATCATATTTTCATTTATAATATGTAACTTATCTTTTCGTAGCTAAAAAGACGCTTTTTACGTGTTAGGTATGTCGATGCATGTTGAAATTTAATATAAGGATAAAAATATAAATTTAATAATATAAATGTTTTTCTGTTTTATTTATATCCCTATAAATCGTAAAGTAATCATAGAAACAGGACAACCAAAGTACATATATTAAAAATATATTGGTATCGGCATGTGGTTTTGAACCCGTGATAGTGTCTTCTTTAAATAGTAAACAAACTTTTTTATAATTTTTCCGCTAACATTGTTTAATTCATATAGACATGTGTCAAATCTTGTCTAAAGGCTAATAAACTTTTATTTTTATTGTGAAGCGCAGATGACTGGAAAAAAGACTTGTCGTGGTCACTATGGGCGCCTTTTGTATGCTTCGCTTAAAGGAACCAAGGTATAGAGAGAAAACATAAAAAATATTTTCTATTTTTTTACATCCCTATAAATCGTTAAGTAATCATAGAAACAGGACAATTGAACCGGTCGCCTCGAACTAATATCTCGTCAAATGTCGTGTCACAATAATAATAAAAAACTAACCTCTAATCGCAATAGAACACGAATGACAATGTCTAACTTTATAATTTTGTATGCATTCACAGCTGTGATCTTAGTAAAGAACAAAGGGCCCTAATTAAGGCGTACACTACATGTTTAATTTCCTACCGCAGGATGTGAATCTCGTGGCATAATGAGAAATTTCTTAGAAGGTTAACGAGGTCGACATTTCGCAAAAGGGGAGAGAGAGCCTTACTACCGGAAATGACCTGTTGATGGTCGTCGTCACCGCCTAAGTGCACCACTTCCGACTTCATGAATGCATTTTTTTTACTGTTTTACTTTGGACAATTGTATCGTGTTTTAGGGTTTTTATGTCCGCTTTATAACCTTTTTAAAATGTGATCGACATATTACAGCACCCCGCCTGATGTTAAGCTGTAGTGCGGTTCATGATAGTTCCGTCTTTAACCTTTTGGAGGCCCTGGGCATATTAGGATAATGTGGCACCCTAAGAGCTTGACAGATCACTATTTTGATAGTATAGACAATTAAGGGGCTGGGATGACGCTGGTAATGCTGTCAGTCTTTTGATATTTTCCAAATAAATAAATGTTTTTCGGCAATAAATATTGTTTATAATTTGTTGATCTGGCAAGGGCTCCGTGATCGACAGGGGTCCCCGGCAAGTGCCCAGTGGGAAAGGGGGCTAGTTTATGAATGGAGGTGTCTGCTTTTAATAGTAAACTGTTATTTATAAATTTTCCTCGAACATTGTTAAATTCATATGAACATGTGTTAAATCTTGTCTATCAATCAATCAATGAAATTGTCACGACTTTTTTCCACAGGGACAGGCAGATACCATGGAGCGCCAATTACCACGATCCTTACACAACTCCCTTGCTTCCTTCACATCCACAATTCTCTTCATACAGGCTCTGTGGTTAATCTTGTCTAAAGGCTTATAAACTTTTTTAATTTTATTGTGTGCCGATCATTGGAAAAAAGACTTATAGTGGTCACTATGCCCGCCGAAGGTGCTTTTTGTATGCTTCGATTGAAGGAACCAAGGTTATGGAAAAGAGAGAAAACATAGGCGGGTGAAGTATCGCCGCGCTATATCTTGTTTGCATAGATTTTGCGGTCACCCATCACGATTTTCAATACTTGCTTGGTGTTTTCGGGAGTTACTGCCTCATTTGGCCGACCCGAACGTTCCGCATCATTTGTATCAGCACGACCGCGTTTGAAGTCAGTATACCACCGACAAATGGTGGTTTTCGACGGAGTAGAGTCCGGGTAACGTTTTTCAAGCTGATTGAACAGTGTTTTTTCCCATTAGAAAACAATGTTTTATCAACACACGAAACTCGTTTTGGTCCATTTTTTTCACGATTGCAAAGGTAGCACTTTAACCACTATAGCTTTCTTGGTTATGTTTTACATCATGGCATTACATCAAATACACACATGGCATTATTAGCACCATCTCTACGCTAATCCCGGGACTTATTGAACGATGTTCTAGGTCTATAGGTCTTGTGTAAGTCCCGGCAGGCAGTAACTACTTTTGTTACCTACTTATAGTTAATTGAATGTGTATAAATTTTAAATTATTATCAATTATATGCACGACTGTACGGATACATCGCATTTGTCCAGCGCTCTTCCAATACGCCGATCCTTATACTGCGCAGCTCAAATATTAGCGTTTTTTTATCTGCAGGGAATAGGACTAGACACTTCGTCATAAAATTAATATCAAACATACTTCAGCGTCAGCTAAATACGTATAACTTTTTAGACGCAAATCGATTGATGAGAAAACAGATGTTCAGGATAGTACCCGGATCCCACCACTTTCAAGTGTAAAGATATTTTTAGCTCATAAAAGTTGTTGGATACAAGCCATGCAGGCAGTGAATACAACTTCTGCTTACAGACATTTGTATGTGAAAACCACCACCTCCATTAATCGGACTCCAGCTCAACGAAAAGCTGTGTGCTATCATATTTCGAGCCACAATAAATAAAATAGCTTTTCTGTTGGCCTTGCTACAATACTACACCTAAGGTTACATTTATGGGGCCGGCATAGCGAATATGACAGTGTAATCATATAAAACAAAAAAGAAACTAAAAAAGGCACTCTTACAGGAATGGCCTTTAATAATCTTGTCATAATTCAATTCCAAATCTGTTTCCTGGTGACAGTTTGATCCTTAAGTAAAAGGCAACCCTATGTATTTCGTGCTGAGACCATCGCATAAACCCTGGAGAGTTTCGAGACATATTCTTGATAGAAAATCCATTTACAACTTGAGGCTATTTCAGTCGTGCATGACGTTTTTATTAATATGATTTCTGAAGTGACATTTTTTTAGCATCGTTGTGATTTAAAACTTGATGAAACGGAAACAGAAAAGAGAAAAACATTTTTTCATTCACATTTATATACTAAGCTACTAAAGTGTTTGTATTTTAAGAACAGGACAACCAAAGTACATATATTATGATACATTTGTCTATTTATGCATATGTAATTTATATATTATACAGTGGCGTAGCGTGGAAGTCAGCCGCCCGGGGCAGAAAAAAAATTTGCCGTCCCCTAATTTAGGAGTTTCAATCATAGGTACAACAAAAATATGAATTTCAGGTTCAAATTTTAACGATTTATTTCAGTTTTTATAAATTTTGCCGCCCGGGGCTGGCCGCCCCCTCCACCCCCGCCACGCTACTGATATTATATCTTTTTACTTTTTATATTTAAAACAAATTATCTTTCACTAACCTGCACTAAAGAAACCACCGGATACATCTACAAAGGTTAACTGGTAGAAAATACCTTAAGGCATTAAGTTCGCTTAAGTTGTAAACTTTTGTAGTCATTTGTGTGCAATAAAGAATTCTATTATTATTATACCACAACATCACGGTCGCCAATCTAAAGGACTTAGGTACTTTAGAATAAGAATAGGACGGGCTGATGACTAACTTCACTTGACTGATTCAAATGTGCCTTTTTCTTGACGGTCCGCAAAGAAAAAGACACCATACTAAAGTGAAGTTGGTTGCAGAGTTAAACGTCACAAAATGGCGCCGATTCCGTCCTATTCTTATTTGAATCGCATTATACAATATGTGACAACGCATAGCCAAGAGCGGCGTTGGTGCTATTTCTTATTACCGATACCTCTTTGTTTGTAAAACAATCGATGTACCACTAGACCACGGTAGCCTTATTAGAAATGTAAATCAATTTAGGTTAATTTGATAACGACATTTAGCAGTTAAAGTCCATAAAAAGTATTTGATTAAAATTTTCTAAAGTAATCTAATTATTAAAAGGTAACAAGTGCCTTGAATATTTTATTACAACCCTCAACTTTTATAACTTTCTTTAATTGAGTTGAAAAAGATGTAAGAAAAAAGTTTACAACATTTTACCTTAGCATTTTTAAATATTTTTTAAGGATTTTCCAATAAATTATTAAGAGTGCCGATCCGGGGTAGTATCACGACTTACAACTATACAGACAGCAATAAAATGATTTAGTCGCGTTTCGGGATCATCTTGTAAGTTGTCGATTCCAACTAGGCCGGCATAGTGGACATGAATGCTCTTTATAGTTATTGAATTGCAGTAGTACTGTCCTCCATTCATAGACCGCACTCCAGCATAACATCATAACGGCGTGCTGTCATATTATACAATCAATCAAATTGTCACGCCTTTTTCCCACGGGGATAGGCAGAGACAATGGAGCGCCACTTGCCACGATCCTGACACAACTCCCTCGCTTCGTTCACATCCACAATTCTCCTCATACAAGCTCTAAGGTTATAGGCACCAGGCAACCTAGCTTTCTTGAAGATGTCAACACCCTTCTGGGCCTGCCTTTGTTTAACGCGCCGATAAAAATATATAAATGTTGTCGCTGGCAATATTATAGCGGGCAACACTAAGAATAGAGGAAGAAATCACCCCTCCACTGAAAAAGGGGTCGATGAACGCAGCCGACGATGATTCATGAAATGTTGGACATAACGATTATTGCGTGATATCTTGAGACGTGTGCGCAACAGTTTGGTTATTTAGTAAAAGAATACTAGTTTAGTTATTGATTGAGTATATTATCTAATTGTATCTTGATTGTAGTATTGTAAATATATATATTATACTGCCTTAGTAAGTGTGTTTTTATGTTATCAGAAGTGGGATTTAACTATCAACATGGCTCCCAGGCGCAAAAGAAAATCACGCAGGAATTCGTCCACGTGTTCTTCTTCCTCGACCAGTTCAAGTTCCAGCAGTGACTATGACCGTCACCACAAAAGCAAGCGACATCATAAAAATGTACCAACCGTAAGTCAGAATGCTGTATTATCGTCAGTGATTCCTGAGTTTGACCCGCTAGTGGATAATGTGGATATGTGGTTAAATGTTATCGAAGCAAATGCTGCTGCATTTGGCTGGTCAGATAATATGACTAAATATCAAGCTTTGCAAAAACTACGTAATACCGCCAAAACGTGGCTTGATTCAATCCAAAAAAATGAAACAAGCTGGACCGTGTGGAGGTGGAAACAGTGGCGTAATAAATTATCAGACACATTTCAAATTAAAATAAACATGTTTAAACTTCTCAAACGTTTGATAGATACAATACCAACCTCAAACCAATCTTTGTATGAATTCTATTTTCAACAAAAAGGAAAGATAGATAATTTACAGTTAGATTTTAAAGAGCAAGATATATCAATTATAGTAGGATCTATTGGAGACCGGAATATTAGCACCGCAGCGGAGGCGGGTAGTTTTAAATATTGCGATGATTTAGCTTCGTTTTTACATGGAAAAACTTTCAATAGCGAAATACCTAAAGGGAATACTCCCCTGCAGAATATTCCGCATCGACAATTGCAGTCAAGGTATTCTAATATACTGGCTGATACATCATCCAGTAATAATAGTCCGCAAGTTAACGTGACGTGTTATCGGTGTGGGGAGGTAGGGCACAGAAGGAACATGTGCAGTGTAAAAGATAATGTTCGCTGTTCCTCTTGCAATAAACTGGGTCATTTGGAAGCAGCATGCAAATCAAAATTTAAACCGAAGGTTGAGAAGGAAATTGAGGTTAAAATTATAAGTATAGACCAGAAGGCAAAGCAAAAGTTTTTTAAAAATATTTTAATAAACAATATAAATTGTGCGGCATTTTTCGACATGGGCAGTGACTGTTCTCTAATAACATCTGAAATGGTCAATCAATTAAATTTACGACCATTCCAATTAAATAATGCAGTGAATTTAGTGGGATTCACAGGGTATACTGCTCAAGTGACTAAAGCCGTCGCATCCCAATTAGCGGTTGATAATGTTGAATTAGTAATAACACTATATGTTGTTGATGCATTATCGGTATGTGACATTTTGGTAGGCAGAAATTTTACTGAGGATAAAAGTATTATGTATACTCGTGTAGGCGATACTTTAACCTTTCAAGCTGTTGAGACCTATACGTTATGAAAATAAATATGTTTTTACAAAATAAGGTACCGAAGGAATTTGAAACGTTGTTATCAAATATTTTTTCAAAATACCCTCAATGCATTTCAAAAGACTTATCGAGTTTAGGAAAAACAACATGTGTAGAACTGGATATAGAACTTACAACTAATAAACCTGTTTGCCAAAGACCATATAGGATGTCCGAGTTAGAGAGAGGTATTACACGTGAATTGGTTGATGAATTATTAAAAACCGGTATTATTCGTAACAGTAATTCTGCTTATGCTAGCCCGGCACTTCTGGTAGATAAGGCATCAGGAGCGAAACGCTTGTGCATAGACTACCGACAATTAAACAGAATCACTGTTAAGGAAACATATCCGATGCCTATGATAGAAGATCTAATTAACCGATTACAGGGGTGTAAATTCTACACTTCAATTGATTTAAAAAGCGGATATCACCAAATTCCAATTAAATCTGATTCAATACACAAAACTGCATTTATTACTTTGGATGGTCATTATGAATTCCTTAGAATGCCCTTTGGGTTATGTAATGGACCTGCAGTTTTCCAAAGATTAATGAATACAGTTTTGGGTAATTTGCGATTTGGAAGAGTTATATGTTATATGGATGACTTATTAATTGCAACCGAAACTCTGGAAGAAAATATAGTCTGTTTTGAAAAAGTACTTGACATTTTTGAAAGTAACGGCCTAACTATTAATTTTGATAAATGTTACTTTTTCCAAAACAATGTGTCCTTTTTGGGTTACGAAATTTCTGAAGATGGTGTCCGCCCGAGTTCTCGTAAGTTAAAGGCAATTAAAGATTTCCCTACCCCGAAATCTATACATCAATTAAGACAATTTCTGGGTCTTATAAATTATTTCCGCAAATTTATTAAAGATTGCGCTAGTATATGCCACCCACTAACTGCATTACTCAAAAAAGACACGACATGGCAATGGGGTCAACAACATGAAAAAGCAATAACACTTTTAAAAAGTGCACTAGTTGACAATGCTGTATTACATGTTTTTGACCCTAAACTGGCCATAAACCTATATACGGATGCAAGTAGAGAAGGTTTAGGGTGTATATTGATGCAAAATACCGAAAAGGGAGAAAGGCCTATATACTTTTACAGTCGGCAAACTACAAATGAAGAAAAGAAATATCATTCATTCGAATTAGAACTTTTAGCTATTGTTATTAGTTTACAGAAATTTAGACATTACCTGTTAGGAGCGAAATTCAAAATTATTACAGATTGCAATGCGGTTAGGTATGCGTTAAACAAACAGGAAATAATACCACGTATTAGTAGGTGGGTTTTACAAACCCAAGAATTCACATTCGACATAGTTCACAGAGCGGGCTCACAAATGCAGCATGTAGACGCTTTAAGTAGGAACCCGGTAGCAAACGATAGCATGTCAGAAACAAACGACAATGTGATGTCTATTACCGAAGGTGATTGGTTGTTGGCGGTTCAGTTACAAGATCCGAATATATGTAGTATTCGGGAAATATTAATGTCAGGTGAGGCCGAAACAAATAAACAAATCTTTAATTCCTATGAATTATTAGGAAATAAGGTATACCGCAGGACGGAATTTGGAAGACGTTGGTTAGTGCCTAGACAATGTATTTGGCAATTAATTCGGGCTAACCATGATGCCGTAGGTCACTTTGCGGTTGACAAAACAGTCGAACGAATTAGGTCAAAGTATTGGTTTCATCATTTAAAGAAAATAGTTTCCAAATATATTAGAAATTGTTTGAACTGCATTTACTATAAAAATATACACGGCAAGAAACCAGGAAAGCTATATCCCATTCCAAAATATGCAAGACCATTTCACACACTTCATCTAGATCATTTAGGGCCTTTCGTAAAAACCACTCAGCAAAATAGTTACCTCTTGGTCATGGTAGATTCATTTACAAAGTTTGTTTTTATCTCAGCTGTTAAAAGTACTAAAAGCAAAGTTGTTATTAATGAACTACAAAAGATTTTTAAGGTTTTTGGAAATCCTAAACGGTTAATTTGCGATGCAGGAAGCGCGTTCACGTCTAAAGCATTTAATAACTTTTGCAATGAAGTTTGTATCCGGGCCCATATTATAGCTACTGCTGTACCGCGTTCAAAAGGACAAGTAGAACGCTATAATCAAACTATTTTGGAAGCTTTGAGAAGTATGGGCGCCGACACAGATAACAATAAATGGGATCAACATATAACTAATATTCAGCAAGGTATTAACAGTACAATCAATAAAACCACGTCAGCAGTACCAAGTGAGGTTTTCTTTGGATATAGAATTAAAATGAATAATGATAAAATCACTAACGATGAGAATATACAGCATTCGCTAGACGTCACATCTTTACGACAAAAGGTTGATGAAAACATCAAAAAAGATGCTGTCAAACAAAAGGCGAACTTTGACTCAAAGCGCAAAGAAGCGCCCAATTATAATATTAAGGATTTGGTAGTAATTAAAATACCGAGCCATACAAATGATGGTCAAAGTACTAAACTAATGCCAAGGTATAAAGGACCATTTCAGGTGATAGATGTATTGGGTCATGACAGATATAAAGTAGCAGATATGAGAGGGGCAGAGAGAAGTTCCAAAAGATATGAAGGTATTTCATGTGCAGAAAACATGAAACCCTGGATTCGAATAGAGGGTTCAGAATAATCTACCGGATGTTGTCCTAGAGAAGGTATTTATATAATAATTAGTCTTATTTGCTACGGGTGCTTTTATGATTGACCTATAATGTTTGATATATATTATGGTCTAATTCATTCGCTTCGAACATTATGTGAGGTGGGGTTTGATGAGTATACGTAACGGGAATCCGTAGTGAACGCCGTTACAGGACAGACACTCATGATGATATACGACTAGTGTAATCCTGAACATTGCCTAGTTTAAGTCATGATTAAGGGCAAGTTTACCGTCGATGGAATAACAAGCTCGGTCTGTCCAGTCAATACCTCCACTCACAATAGTGTTGAAGTATGACTATTTTGGTGTTGCTCAACAGAAAATAGAGAAACATTAAAATATAAAACACATGTCATATTTATCTGTTCTCAGCTGCTGCATCAGACCTAACGCTGTCGAGTCGCCAGCGTGTGCAGGACGGCCGGATGTTGTCGCTGGCAATATTATAGCGGGCAACACTAAGAATAGAGGAAGAAATCACCCCTCCACTGAAAAAGGGGTCGATGAACGCAGCCGACGATGATTCATGAAATGTTGGACATAACGATTATTGCGTGATATCTTGAGACGTGTGCGCAACAGTTTGGTTATTTAGTAAAAGAATACTAGTTTAGTTATTGATTGAGTATATTATCTAATTGTATCTTGATTGTAGTATTGTAAATATATATATTATACTGCCTTAGTAAGTGTGTTTTTATGTTATAAACAACAGGAACTTAGAAAACTGAAAAAGTCTAGCATTTTATTTCTTGTCAATCAATCAAATTATCACGCCTTTTACCCACAGGGATAGGCAGAGACAATATTTGTTTAAGATAATATTTGTTTGAATAGTTTGCCTAAGAGCGCCAACGACTGAAAAAAAACGTCTCAATTCACGGTTGCTTCAGTCGCGGTCACTATGCCGACCTATAACAATCCAACCATACCTTTAATAGAAACATAATAAGCCGCTATTATGTAACATAGTAAATCAGTTTTTTCCGTAGCAATCCCTTTAAAAACTATTTTAAACTATCCCTTTTAAAAATATTTAATTTATAGACATTGTTCAAAACATCAGAATATATTAAATGAATACCTATATAATGTTACATTTAACGTAAACCTCTTAGGATATATCTAGCAGTTATGTTTCTACTCCAAATATCAAGAACATAGAAACTAAACGTCTAACACTGGCGCACTCCCAAACGTATAGTTTCAATTTAACAAAACAAGTTACCTATTGGGATCTATTTGTAAATTAATATCTTGTAAAGTGAATATATTATAGTTTTCGATTCTGAAACTACAGACCACAAACCACTAGACAAAGAAAGTGTCTTTAATATTTTTTGCCCAATGGTAAACATAAGGAGGTCAAAGAGCACTGACGTCGAAAAAACCGTTTCAGTTTACGGTTGCCTAGCCTACTGTGCCAGCCAAAGGTGCGGTTTGTTTTGAGAATCCAAGATTATAGGACGGGAAGACCACATCGCCATACCAAAGCTTCCACTTTTAGTTTGACTGCCGAACCGGTCGACATAGTGCGGGTTTACGAGGCGGGTATCACAGTATTAAGAATTAAAATCGAAGGAGAGTATAAAACGAGCAAGGTCCTTACGAAGTGATACTCGTAAAAAGTCAACTAAGAGCACTATAATTGTTTCTAAGATACAAGCACTTTAGTAGCTTAGTATAGAAATGTAAAAAAAATTCGGCGTGTATTTTTTTATTTTTATTGTGACCCGACATATGACAGCACCCCGCTTGACGTAAGGCCAAAGTGTGGTCTATGAATGAATGTCACTGCTACTACAATTCAATAACTGTGAGTAGCAATCACATCCACTATGCCGGCCTAGATGGAACCGGCAACTTACAAGCTGATACCGAAACGTGACCAAATCACTTCACGGTATGTATACTTGTAAGTGGTGGTACTACCCCGGATCGGCAGACTGGGTACCACTGCCTACCACTCTTTGAAAACCAGACCCGAAGCAAATATCCATCTCTTTTTTTTATTAACAAATATTTGTAATATTTAATACTATTAAATATTACAAATAAAAGCTATGAAACAAATATTTGCTCCGACCGGGGATCGAACCCGGGACTTTACGCGCAACAAACCAGTCGCTAAACCGTTCGTCCACGCCTGTCGTCAATTTCTCGACAATTAGCGTGTTCTGAAATTACTTAGCACTTGCTTGCAACTGAACTTACTTGTACTTTATTATTCAGTCAATCCATTTATTTTAGCTATGAGTGAAAAATAGCCGGCTGACATCAACAGAGGCAACGGAGGCAACCATTAACTACGTCGATTTTAGCGCACTTCTTTTGCTTCTTAGACTTCTTTTTGCTTACTATTGGCCAAGTTGAGGTCAAATGTTAAATACATCTTCTCATCAAAAATGAAAGTAAGTTCAAAAACTGAAATTAGACCACTGAAAAATCACGCTCTAAAAAGTATGAAATAAGGAAATATTCTTATCTGAAATTATTATATAGGTACAAATTATTCAGTATTTATTGTCTATTAAATAATCAACTCACACATAAAATATTTTATCTGGCAGAATATGCTAAGGAAGATCCATTCTACAATCGTAATATAAGTTTAATGATTTATCGTAATTTTGTTTATATTATTTTTTATTGTGACTCGACATATGACAGCACCCCGCTTGATGTTAAGCCGAAGTGTAGTCCATGAATGAATGTCACTGCTACTACAATTCAATAACTGTGAGTAGCAATCACATCCACTATGCCGGCCTAAAAATAATTATCCATTATTTAACATTAATTGCTTATATGAGGTCTAGTGTGTTTGTTGTCTGTAGATGTAACAAGCGTTAGACAGCTCCCTCAGGAAATTAAACACCTTCCCTCAATGCGTAACGGTTTAGTGAAGTTATATTTTTATTGCAACGCGACATCTGTCCTTGACTTGAGTCAACTGAAGGGGAGGCACAAGAGTTGTGACTACATAAAACGACTTAGTTTACAGTCATTTCAGTCGTCGTCACTCTGACATCTATTTTGATAACAACCGAATCCACTATTCCAGCCTGGTTGGAACCGACAACTTACAAGCTGATTCCAAAACGCGACTAAGTCTGTATATCTGGTACGAGTATAATATCTGTAGACTTGTAAGTGGTATACTACCCCGGATCGGCAGACATATTACAAATATGGAATGCTTTGCCAGCCCATGTGTTCTCTCCCTCCTATAACCTTGGATCCTTCAAGCGATGCGTGAAGAAGCACCTTTGGCCGGCATAGTGACGGCGGGTGAGACAGCCGCGTACTAACTCGGTTGTTTCAGTCGTCGGCACTTTTGGATCTCCTCTTGCTTATCATCAGGCAAGTCGATGTCAAATGTCGTGTCACAATAAAAAAAAAAAAAAAAAAAAAAAAATTAAGAAGAAACAAATCTTTGCTCCGAGTGGGAATCTAACCTGGGACTTTACGCGTAACAAACTGGTGTGCTAATCAATGCTATACGCCTTTCTTTATGTAATACAATTTTCAGATTTCACGCTTTCACGGAATAAAGCTTTCTCGAACACACGCCTGTTAATGATTGACCTTTATCCGGATTTAAACGTAAACGAGCCTACTTATGTAATAATTATTTACTACCTAATTTGCTGAAGAAAAGACTTATCAGCGCTGACTAGATCATCAGTAGCACATTATCAGTGGCATGCTGATTTCATTTCTTTTTACAGTTCTATACTATACTACTAAATGTGCATGTACTCGTATCATAGAAATAGGACGACCAAAGAACATATATCAAAGATATATATATTTTTAATAGATTTTTATTGCTATTTTTTAATATTTTTTTATAGGAGACATCCCCAAGAAAGCTATGTTGCCTAGTACCCATAACCGTAAAGCTTGTATGAAAAGAATTGTGGATGTGAGGGAAGCCAGCGAGTTGTGTCAGGATCGTGTCAAGTAGCGCTCCATTGTCTTTGCCTATCCCTGTAGGAAAATGGCGTGACAATTTGATTGATTGATCGATTTTATTGTAACTCGACATCTGACCTCGACTTGTAAGCTAGGGTAGGTCCCTGAGTGCCAACAGCTGAAAAATAAATTTATTCGCCGTCATGCCGGCCAAAATAAGTAAACAGTAAGTAGTTTTGAAGCAGTGTCTCTTGGTTTGCGAGGCCATTTATCTACCACTAGACCACGACAATAAAAGCTATGAAACAAATATTTGCTCCGACTGGGAATCGAACCCGGAACATTGCACGTAACCAATGAGCCACGCATGTCGATAAAATTATATGTTCTTATATAGTAGGTAATATAATGTTCTATGAAATTGATATATAAAATTTTATTATAAGGTTTTGTTCGCCCTGCTCTCTCGACTGTCACAGATTATGTTCTTTAACTATATTATTTCTTATGTCTTGGACTACAGATATTTCAATATTATGCTATAGATAACCATTTAAAATAGAAAACAATTTTAAATAAGGCACGGCAAATCAAAAATTCCCGTTTCAAACCGCTTGCCGGTACCAATTTATCTTTGATATAATGTACTTTGGTCGTACTGTTTCTATGATACATAAATTAATATAGAAATGTAAAAAAAAAATATGTTTTCGCTCATGCATTTCGTTCATTTCCGGACGAAAAGTGAGGCGTGTAAAGCACCTCTGGTTGTTGGCGATTATCTAACACCTGGGACCCCATAATACAGAAACTCACGTCCCAAGTCCAGCAAACTGCCAAACCAGATGACGCGGTCAGTTATTTTTGCAATAATTTGAAATAAACCGGCAACAGAAAAAACAAAATCAAAACATCAAACGGGGTAGTTTTGGAAATAATAACAGCATCAATCAATAGGACTACCAACACCTCAGTCTCTCCGTAAGCACGATAGCTGCAAAGCTCTCGAAACGTCGGAATAACAAAAAATGTAAAATCGAAACCAAAATAAACGCAATAGTAATCCGCATGAAATTTGTTTAATTCATTAAATAAATAACTATGAATATATAAAAGTTTTATAAAAAAGTGTTGCATAACAGCATCCTATAAAATGTAGCCCCTGTTTATCGAGTTAGGTTCAGATTGCACTGTCTGCTAGATGGCAACATTTTATAACCATGAAACATTAAACTAAAAAGCAACTTTACATAACTCTGTTATTATTCACACCCGCTTTATAACAAAAATGGTTTTTCTACAAATAATACTAATACCTCCTTAACGACCGAGGAGTGTATGTGCACTGACGATAGTGGATAGAATAAGAAATAGCACAGTGCGCAATAGATATGTTTTGAAAGAGGATGTAGTGACAAGGATCGATGGTTTGGGCACATAAAAAGGATAAGTGTACTTTCATTGACGAAAAAAATTAATAAATTTCATGTAAATAGATACGTCAAACAAGGCAGGCCCAGGAGGGTGTTAGCGAACAAATCGGAGACATCCTCAAGAAAGCTAGGTTGCCTAGTGCGCATAACCATAGAGCTAGTATGAAGAGAAATGTGAATGTGAAGAAAGCGAGGAAGTTGTGCCAGGATCTGGCAAATGGCGCTCTATTGTCTTTGCCTAAACCTGGGGGAAAGGCGTGACAGTTTGATTGATTGATCGTTTAATTAGTATCAATTAAAAATATTTTGTGGATGTGTGTCTGCGACACAAATCTTGTGCTTTCTTCATTATTTGAAAAAAATATTCTTTTTCATTTGTATATAAATTATCTATGGAATAATTGTTGATGTTTGCTGATTATCCATGTATCCAAATTATCTACAATGGATATATATCTACGTATATGACTAAAATAAACATCTAATAATATCTAATAACTAATAACCTTTTCCGTTAATACTTCTGACTTATTTATGATAGTACTATATTTCAACATGATAAAGTACCATAAAAGCCTATCAATTTGAGTGCATACTTATCAAAAATATATTATGCATTATCGTTTAATAACTAAAAATAATAGGCGATATTGTCGCCCACGATTTTGGGTGATTGATGGTTACTCTTAATGTTTTGGTGTTTATTCGTTTTTGCCGTCTGAAAGTAGATTGCCGAAAAGGCTTTATAAATCTCATATGAATGGATATGTTAAATAAGGCAGGCCCAGGAGAAATCGGAGAAATCCTCAAGAAAGCTAGGTTGCCTAATGCACATAACCATAGAGATTGTATGAAGAGAATTGTGAATGTGAAGAAAGTGAGGGAGTTGTATCAGGATCGTGGCAAGTGGAGCTCCATTGTCTCTGCCTATCCTTCTGAAAAAAAAAAACATGAAAAACTTGTTAATTGTTTGTTTATAGTTATGAAAACTGTATATAAAGATTCACGAGTAGACATGGCGCAACTGACCGAAGCAATGTGCACTGACGAACACACAAACATCTTTTCAATCTAATTTTCTTAACTGATTTATATCAGTAATTGTTTAACTTCGTATTATATTTTTTTTCTTTTTTTTTACATTTCTATACTAAGCAACTAAAGTGCTTGTATCATAGAAATAGGACGACCAAAGTGCATATACCAATGATACATTGGTACCGGTGGGTGGTCTCGAAATCGTGCACTGCCACTACACCACGGCCGCCTTTAAGAGTAGTTTAAATTTAATTTAATTAAAAGAGTATTTCTCTATTTGAGGAATAATCCACGCGAATAAATACCTAATCTTAATTAAAATAAACTGTACAAAATAATGTACAAATTGTAAAATAAATTAACAAAAATTACATCTTTATCTTTAAAAAAAGAAACATTAAATGAAATTTTAAACGTCTTCAAAATATCCACACCCTCTTCAAAGTATCCATTGTCCAATTTTATCTGGACATTTTCATTTGAAATTCAAACAAAAAACTTAAACCATCAAAGTTGAAATAAAATTGAATATAATAAATCAATTTTGTCAACTTTAAAATGATATATTTGGTTGTCTTATTAATATTTGTATTTATAAACTTTTCTAAACTTTTTACTTTTAAATGACATTTTATTATGATATTTAAGCTAATGCATAAAAGTGACTTGAGTTACTTCATGGCCTACACTTGAAAGTAGTGGATCTGCAGACAGGGCAAATGACCTCGACTCAGAGAAAATATATGTGGTTAATTGTTTTTTTTTTTTATATTGTGACTCGACATCTGACAGCTCCCCGCTTGATGTTAGGCTGAAGTGTGGTCCATGAATGGATGTCATTCAATAACTGTAAGTAGCAATCACATCTACTATGCCGACCTAGTTGGAACCGGCAACTTACAAGCTGATCCCGAAACCCGACCAAATCACCTGACGGTCTGTATACTTGTAAGTGGTGGTACTACCTTTATATATTTAATCACATTTCTATACTAAGCTACTAAAGTGCTATCATAGAAACAGCACATATATCTTTACATAGGTACATGTGGGTGGTTTCGAACTCGTGCACTCGGTTCGCGTAACCATTGCACTGCCACTACACCACCATGGTCGGTTTTTAGATTGTCCACATAGTTAAAGTTGTGATAACCGGGACTTTAGTGTAAATATAAGTATAAAAAAGCATCCACACTTGAAGAAATGTTTCAAGCTGCAGACATCTATTCAATTATCTAATATCGAATTATTTACCGACAGAGTCGTTAAGTCTGTAGACACACTTCACAGGTCGTTGTACGTGAGTCAATATCGTTACGGTTCATAAAGCTAACTTGTTTAACCGTTGTCAATCGTATTGTTCACAGTGAATGGCCACTGTGGGCGGTCGCTCTTAGATAAAATAGTTATTGCAAACAACCTTACATTATCCAAGGACATTGTTGAGATTGTGGAACATCCTTATTAAAAATTAGACTATAATTTTATGCTCCATTAAGTAAATTAATTTGATTCTTTTTTTACCTAATATAGGTAAAGTTGAGAAAATTAATATTGGATTAATAAAATTTTACTTAAGGTAACTTTTAACTTGTTTTTTTTCCTTGTTTGCCTTTTTTTCTTTAAAAGGCGGCTACTATACACTTTACATTATGTGTAGACAAAGGGCTTTCTCTGCCAGTTAATCTTTGCACAACCAAATAGCAAAACTTTGTATCAATATTAATACTGTAACGACCTACAATAAAACTATTACAAAAAATTAATATTATTATTAGTTTTGGTCTCATTTAATCTTAATATTTCCAAAACTTTTTTATTGTGACTCGTCATCTGACCTCCACAGTTTTCCCTGCGTTGTATTAAAATATAGCACTAAAAAGTTTAGACAGGACTGATTCCAAGACAAGACTGAGTTAAAGAAAGACCGGGATGTGGTGGTACCATCCCGATCTGCACAGGCATTATCCATTAGACTTCCATCAGCTTGCCTTATACATTTAAAGGCGACCCTGGTGTAGTGGTAGTGCAACGTAACTATTGCACTACCACTACACAAGTTCCGCCGAGAGCACAGGTTCAAAATCACCTGCCGCATTATACCACATTTTATATAAAAACTATGAATAATATTGTCATCAATCAAAACCAAACTATCACTTTAAAATCACCTCCCTGGTAAATATTGTAACGAATTATAAAATAGGTTTGGGAAAGAAAAGCTTACAAACTTATAATAAAGTAAAGTTACTAATAATAAAATGAGATTTATTTAATCCTACGCAAATATCTCTTTCCAAGAATAAGGGTAAGGTATAACTTTAGAGCCTTAAGTTTTTAAAATATTTACTTGATGTGTACCCGCGACTTCGAACATGGAAAGACGGATTTTGGATGTTCATCTTCTTACTATCAAATGGTATGTCTATTAGTTATTGAAATTGTCCCTATTAAAGGAATAGGTAAAGTCAACGAAGTACCACCATCCACGATCCTGTTCAACTCTGCTTCCTTCGCACCCACAATTCCCTCCATACCAACATTGTGGATTCCTACTTTAAATAATGTCTCCGAATGATCAAGCAACAATCTTCTTCTATTCACCACTGATTTATAAATCCCTTACGTCAATTTCTTGAATAAACCGATTCAGTCGACAATTGCCTCCGTCACCTTCACTACGCTGACCAGAGATGTTTTTACACGCTTCGCTTGAAAGATTCAGAGTTATAAGATATGGGATGGTAAAGGATTCCACTTGTCAATTGATCAACCAAAAATAATGCGTGGGTCGGGCCATTCAGTTGGACTGTCGATTTTCGGACAGAATGCGGATACTTCCGCCGGTATAAACTTTTATTAGCGATATATTAATTTGCCAGGAAGTTCTTTCTAATCTGGCAGACCACTTTTCTGGCTACATACATTAAATCTCATTTAAATAACTCAGTTTATTTCAGTTTATTAACTCAGTCAACAAAAGGTTACCCTCAACAATGTACGAGGTTTAATTGTAATTTCAAGAGCTTAATTCCTTTCTAATTTCACACGTAAAATAAACTATTTGTATAGTAAAGGTTTTACGTCAGCCATTTTTTGTTACTATGCGTAATCCAAAATTCAAATAACAATGCTTCAGCGTATCTAAAATGTATCACACTTTTTAATTTATTTGATTTATTAGGTTTCGTTAGTAGTTATAGACTATATAAAAATAGATAGCGCATAAAGCTCAGAAATTAGAAGACAACAGCTGCCTATATTGTAATTTTTTTAAATTTATTTATTAAACGTTATTAAGGAAACATACAATTATTCAATGCATAAAATATAACATAAAAGTAAAACACCAAACATCAAAATCAGCAAAGTTTCCAAATAATTATAGTACATACAAAGAGATAGCAATCTAACACATAAAAAGGAATTACAAACTATATGGTAAAAACACTAACAAAAACAATTTTTAATTACTTAACCTATAAAAGGAAGGAAAAGAACAAATGTCAATAGTGTTGCAAAATCACTTCATTTATAAATTCAATCTGAATTGTTTCTTGTACCTGCTTTTTAAATCCGGCTAAACATTGATTAAAGGGATCAATATTACAGAATAACTTATCGTTATCGTATAAATGTCTAATTAAATTTCTCTATTATTATTATGACCTCTAAGTGATTCTATATTTTTTGACACTAGGCAACCAAAGAACTTGTACAAAGGAAATTTGCATTGGTATAGAGCAGCTCGCTTTAGTTGACTGTGATTTCGATACATTAAAACTCAATTGTTTTTTTATTGTGACACGACATTTGACCACAGCCCGTCTGATGATAAGGAAGAGGAGGTCCAAAAGTGACGACGACTGTAAAAACCGAGTTAGTTCACGGCTGCCCCAGTCGCCGTCACTATGCCGGCTAAAGGTGCTTCTTCACGCATCGCTTGAAGGATCCAGTGTTATAGAATGGAGAGAACACATGGGCTGGCAAAGCATTCCACTTGTCAATTGTTCTACAAAGAAAAGACGAACCGAATTTTTAATTATAGCCCTAAATAGAATTCTATTTATAGGCGTTCTTGAACTTTTGCTTACTTACCATCAGGCAAATCAGCTGTCAAACAACTGCAAAATAACTAGTAATGAAAAAGTAATAGGATTTTTCAATACAAAATTATAATTAGCGGAGTCTAGTATTATGTGATCTGTGATACTTATTATCAGTGTTGCTTGTATAGTAGAGCATTGAAAATCGATACACCAAAAAGTACAACGTATTTGTCATTAATAGTTTTCAAGTTTAATAAACTTCTAATGAGATATGTTGACAATTTATTGTTTAAATATTGTGGCTCTAACCAAAACTGTACTCTACCTAATTTATTTAAATCCTTTATTGCACCAAAATAAACTTAAAAATAGGTACACAGGCGAGTTTAATGCCTATTAGGCATTCTCTAACAACTAATTGGGATGATGAGGCAAATTATGGGCAGGGGCAAATATACTACAAACTACAATTACATAAACTTCATACAAGTAGCACAAGTATACAATAAAAATAAATATACATAAACATTCCCAAGTATATTTTTTGCCAAATTATTTAATATGAACTAGATGCACGAATATACTTAGCTGCTACACCTGCAAGGAAACGATTATTAAAGGTGTTGAGCCCAAACGCTGTAGATGGAGATTAAGGACCTACTGAATCGGCAAACACCCTACTGGGCCTGCCTCGTTTAATGCATCCATTCACATGAGATTTAAAAATTTTATTTCGTCAATATACTTTCACTCATCCTTTCCATGTGCCCAAACCATCGAAGCATTAATATTATATTAGGTTAAACTGTTTAGGGCCTTGATTCTCCTAATACATTTCGCGTCTGAAAAGCAGTAAAATTCCGTTGCACTCATATTTGACATCTTCGTAACCAATCAGCGAATAACAAATCAATAGGTAAACTAAGTTGGTTGGTCACTTGCGATCGCGGTGCAATTTCACTGATTCGCCGTCATAAAAACCGTCATAGACTGCTCGCAGACCTATTCCAGTAATCAACGAAGTAAGTAATATTATAGGATCTAAAATATCAACATATTTGATTGTAATTTCTTATTGTGACGTAACGTCGAATCTCTAATTGCCTGATGGTAAAGAAGACAAACGTAGTCTAGTGGTAGTAAAATGGTCATGCAAACTTAGATCTTCCAGATCAAAACTATTTGCTGCCAATGTATCTTAAATATATACGATATGTACTTTGGTCGTCCTGTTTCTATGGCACAAGCACGTAGAAATGTAAAAAAATACACGATGGCCGAAGTGTATAAAAACCGAGTTTACGTCTCAACAGACATATTTATTTTATTATTTATTTTACCTGATGTGGATGCGTTATACAAGACAGGCCCAGGAGAGTGTTTTCCAATCAAATCGGAGACATCCTCAAGAAAGCTGGGTTGCCTAGTGCCCATAACCGTAGAGCTTGTATGGGAAGAATTGTGGATGTGAAGGAAGCGAGGGAGTTGTGTCAGGGTCGTTGGAAGTGGCGCTCCATTGTCTCTGCCTATCCCCGTAAAAAAGGCGTGATAATTTGATTGATTGATTGAACAATTTGTCTCGGCTTGCGACGAGTCATATACTTCGACTTGCCTGATGGTAAGCAAGCAAGTGAGCAAGACTGAAACAACTGAGTCAGTTCACGGTTGCCTCAGTCGCCGTCGCAATGTCAAATAAAGTTAAACTGCAATAATCCATCAACTTAATAAACAAACCAATGGTTTTCAAACTACAAATCAAACGGATAATTTTGTAATTGCATTAAAGCATTAATACATTCGCAATACCAATTTTATAGTCATTCAATTGTTATGACACATTAATATACCAAAATGTAGGAATTTTGTTGCTCGTTCAGATTGATTATCATTGCTTACAATTACAACACTAAAGACATTACGAAAACATTTACAATTTATTACAAATAAAATGGATTCGTACTTGAGACAATTTTGCTGAGCATCCCTGAAATTAATAAAATAAATAAAGAATTATGTGAAAAACATAGAAGCTATCAATACGTAAAAAAAACCTTTTACAGAAGTATATGTACTAAAAATGATAAAAATATTAACATTAAGATATGTTACACAAATTAAATATAATTAAAGTAATATATCATAATAAGTTAGTCTAAAATGACCACAACCCGTCTGATGATAAGGAAGAGGAGGTCCAAAAGTGACGACGACTGTAAAAACCGAGTTAGTTCACGGCTACCCCAGTCGCCGTCACTATGCCGGCTAAAGGTGCTTCTTCACGCATCGCTTGAAGGATCCAGGGTTATATAATGGAGAGAACACATGGGCCGTGTTAATACACGGCGTTACAATTAATATATTCTCCGTGCGGAAGCCGGGTCCATCTCGTCATCATCATCAGCCGGAAGACGACCACTGCTGAACATAGGCCTCCCCCTTAGAACGCCATTCTTTTTTTTCTTCATAATTTGTTTGCCGTTTGGCGGGCGGCTTGGGGATCGCAGTATACGTTAAGAGGACGCTGCTGCCCATCCTTCAGCGAGACTGGTAGGACATTTTAGGACATTTTTAGGACATCTCCGGTCCATCGCGTGGCAGGCGGGAAAGAGGATGCAGCGTTCTGGAATTGTGACCGGAAAGTAGGTTTAAGGCCTTTACGACATGCCAACACTCACCTTCGCTGCCCTCACTTTCCCATCTACCCAACTAAATATTATTCTAAGACCACACCGAACTTAATTTTTAAAATCTTAATATCTGAATAAAATTGTCTTCTTTTTTTGTGACTCGACATCTGACCTCGACCCGACTCATGGTGAGCAAGGGAAAGTCCAAGATTGCCGACGACTGTAAAAACCGAGTTTTCATGGTTGCCCACTCTCATAAAGACTAATAAACCAAGAGACACTATTCGCAACCACTTGCCAATGTACCGAGCCCAGTTTGCCTAATCGGGGTAATGCCACCATTTTCCAGTGTACAGACCGTGATCATTTTTATCCACTGTTCCGGCCTCGGAATCAGCAGCTTTTAATCTGATCCCAAAACGACACTAAGTCACTTCACGGTCTGTACGTCTAAAAATTGAGGCACCACTCTCAAATACTAGACTGGTACTGCTTACCATCAGTCGGTGTAATGACTTGACTAGTTGATAATCGATTGAGAACGCGTCGAACTTAAGTCTATTCCTATACAAACAAACTCACGTGGATATTAGCCTGATCGACCTTCCAGCTTTTATACCATCTCTATTTACGGTTGCCTTCATTTTAATATATAAACCCATAATAAATAAAATTCTTTGGCCGGCACAGTGACGGCAACTGTGCCAACCGTGAAAGGATTCGGTTTTTGCAGTCGTCGTCACTCTTGGACTCCATCATGCTTATCAGGCTGGTCGAGGTCGAGTCAAAATGAAACGACCAACATTTAAATCTCTCTGCAACGGTTTTTTTAAAGGTCAATAAACGCGATAATAAGCCGTAACAATTATTTATCTTATAAAAAATCAGCGCAAAACCTTAGAAAATACTTTAGAATAGTCGAGCAACAGCGAGTCCTTAATCAGTAGGTACTGTGTTGTGCTCTAATTACACGTAAGCCCGGTGGCACGGGTTCGAAACCACTCACCACCACATCTTTGATATATGTACTTTGGTTGTCCTGTTTCTATGATACAAGCACTTTTGTAGCTTAGTATAGAAATGTGTAACATTTTTTTTTGGTGTGACGAGATCTGTCAGATTAACGTCAGGCTGAAGTGTAGTCCATGAATGGATGTCACTGCTACTACAATTCAATAACTGTGAGTAGCAATCACATCCACTATGTGACGGCCCTAGTTGGAGCCGGCAACTTAGAAGCTGATCCCGAAACGCGACTAAATCTGACGGTTTGTATACTTGTAAGTGGTGGATCGATCGATACCTACCCGATACTACCCCGGATCGATCCTAACACAACTACCTCGCTTCCTTCACATTCACAATTCTTTTCATACAAGCTCTATAGTTATGATCTAATAATATTATTTCACGAATATCTGAATTATGAATTGATAATATATGATTAATGTATAAGACAGTCCAAAAATAATGCAAATAAAAAGATGTGAGGTGGTTCCTTTTGACCGATTATTGCACTATCATCGATCAAGGTCAAATAAAATTAATTAATACAATTGTAAAAGCAATGTTTAGGGTTTTTAGTAGGAAGCGGGGCAAGTGGAAATAAGTTATATTGCAACAAACAAATTGAAAAACTAATTAAAATATGAAAAGAGAATAATGGCCTTCGCTAAATGGATTTTTGTTTTATACTCGTATTAGCGTGATATTGAATGGTCTTTTTTTATTGATTGGGATTTTAGTTTGTTTTTTAATGTAAAAAGTAGATTAGCCTAAACTTTGTAATGATTGTTAGGGTTATTTATTGACACCTTGGATCCTTTAAGCGATACGTGAAGAAGCACCTTTGGCCAGCATAGTGACGGCGACTGGGGCAGCCGTGAAATAACTCGGTGTTTTCAGTCGTCGTCACTCTTGGACCTCCTCTTGCTTATTATCAGGCGGGTCGTGGTCAAATGTCCAAGAGAAGCAAGAGGAAGTCTAAAATCACACTCCAGCCTAACATCAAGCGGGGTTCTGGCATATGTCGAGTCACAATAAAAAAAGCAGAAGTCACATTTACTATGCCGGCCTAATTGAAATCGGCAACTTACAACGTAATCTTGAAACGCGACTAAGCCACTTCACGGTCTGTTTACTTGTAAGTGATAAGTACTTCATTAAAGTACCACTAGTTTCACTACAGACTGTGTATTGACTAAGTCGCGTATCGAGATTAGCTTAAAAGTTACCGGATCTAATTACGCCGGCATAGTGGATGCGACTTAATTTACGGTAGTAGCAGCCGCCTCCATTTCATCTTAACATCAGGGGTACTGTTATATGTCGATAATAATTAAAAACATAATGAAAACCAATCAATCAATCAAATTGTCACGCCTTTTTCTACAGGGATAGAGCGCCACTTGCCACAATCCTGACACAACTCCCTCGCTTCCTTGAAAATATAATAGCAATTATACATATAGGCCTAAAAAGTATATTATTGTCAGTGAAAGTAAATAAACAAAAAATACTTATCAAAAAAAGTGTATTAACCTCTACGATTAAACTACAGCTGCAAAAGTCTACACAAACTCGCGATCACATCGCCGCGGTTTTTATCTTATAAAACAATATAATTTAATATATTTAACTAATTTACTTATTGTCATCTTCTACTTATTCAAATATACATTGGTACAGTAAATTTAGTTTGCATTTATTCTTAAATATAAGTCAAAGAAATAGAGCGCACTTTCCACGATCCTTCCTCAATTCTCTTGAATCCTCTCGGCTCTACCGTTATGAGCACTAAGCATCTCAGCTTTTTTGGGAATGCCTCTAATTACTATTATAAATGTACAATTAGTATTAGCACAATGAGAAAGAGATGAATCAAGATAAAAGAGATATGGATCTTACTACAAAAACATTAAAAACAGTGTTTAAATATTTGTACACAGCCGTCGGCACTCTTGGATCTCTTCTTGCTTACCATCAGGCGAGTCGAAGTAAGATTACGTGTCACAATAAAAAAATTGTGGGAATTGACTTAAAACACGTTTAATGCATGTCTAAAGCCTATTAATTTTGTTTGGGGTAACAGTGTAAGCGTTTTAATCGCTTGTTTAAAATTATTTTTACGGTTCATTGAAAGATTTTATTGAATCTTAAAGATTTGAGGTTTGTATAGTATGGATAATACATTTTCTTTTAACAAATGAAATTAAATAATGAAAATTTGATTATTCTCTACGGTAATCGTTCCAAATAGTAAGCTTGCTGGAAATACCTAAAGGCATTAAGTTCGCTTTTTGTACACTAGTTTGCAGTTTATTTAATTTGGCCGGCATAGTGACGGCCGTGAACAAACTCGGTTGTTTCAGTCGTCGTCACTCTTGGATCTGATCTTGCTTATCATCAGGTAAGTCGAGGTCAAATATCGTGTCACAATAAAAGTACAATGGAATCATTATCAAAAGAAAACACTAAAGTCCGATTGTAACGTAAAACAGCACAAAAACCCCTAAACTTAATACAAATCTGCGGGGTTAGGTTGGCAAGTTAAAACGATTATCGTCTCTCGTCGGCGATTGTCAAAATAATAAAAGCTAGGCTTAATCCAATAAAACGAAACAATTATTCGTTGTGACGAATATCGTCTGTGCGACGACGTTTTATCATTATCATCAATAGTCTCATTTTGGTGGATTTAGCCTTGCTTTTATTATTTTTCCAATTTTCGACGAGTGACGATAATCGTTTTAACTTGCCCAACCTAAACCCGCTGTACCCAATGCCCGTGCAAATTCACGTCACATGTATGTAAAATTGCTTGGTTATATAAAATAGGTTATATAAACTGAATAACATGAACAATATAAAATAAGTATTGTGTTGTATTTTTGTTGATAATTGAATATTAATATCAATGAGTCAATAGTCAATAAAATTACAATAATATTCAGTAAAATTTATGATAATAGTCAGTTACATAATACAATAAATAATGTTTTATAATAATTTATGTCATTTTATTATTTTAATAAGTAAATATTAAAAATGTTATTATAATAAATAAAAGGTTATGATGTGGTAAATAAGCTCAAGCTTTATTTTTATTTATTAATTATTCATAAATACTGTTTACAAATCCTTTGAAAACAATGCGTAACCGTTCATTATCTGAGAAAGCTATTCCATAATATTCTTTCATTTAACTTTATTGTTGATCAATGAGTGAATCGTTTTACGACTAATATAAATAATAGTGGCAAAAGAAATCCATCAGTCTGTCGCGTGCAACCGAATTGGTACATGGTTTTAAAAATGTGCTCAAGTATTATAATTTTAGTTTTTGTACTAATTTTTCATAGACAGTGTGAATCTGTAAATGTGAGTGAATCTGTGGTTAATAGGGATGTTACGAAAAGGGAAGCAAATGCGAAACCAGAAGTCGATTCTAACTTTTATCCAGAATGGGTACCTTTCAAGAAGAATTTAGAGGATATAGGTGAACTTGTTCCTGTTAAACAAAAACCAAAGAAAAGATTAGCTCTACCTGTTAAATTTGTACTTAAAAGGGCTGCAAATGCGGCAGATAATTTAGAGTATGTAGATAATTTTGACGGTGGATCCGAAGACGATAATGACGATCAGTATGAAAAGAAAGAATGGTCAGATCTTTATAGAACAGCTGACGAAGTTATAAAACCTCGTCCAGTAAAAGAAAAACCAAAACCAGCAAAGCATAAAGGTACAACTGTTAAAAATCGTAGATCGTCTGAAAACGAAGATCTTGAGCAAATGGAACCACCTATGAAAGTAGAGGAAGACAGAAAACTTAACGAAAAAGACGGCGATGAAATAAAATCTAATATCAAAGAGGTAGAAGATACAAAATTAGATGATGAAGAAGAAGATGATGTTAAAAAATCGGACGCAAAAGAAGAGGAAGAAAAAAAATCTTATACAAAACAAGAGGAAGATAAAAAATCTGATGCAAAAGTAGAAGATAATAATTCTGCCGAAGATGAAAATACAAAAACAACTGAGAAAGAGAGCGAAGAAGAAGAATTAAGTGAAGCAGAAAAGGAAGAAAAGAAAAGACAAGAAGAAGAAGAAAAAGCCAAAGCTCAAGCACAAAAAGAAAAAGTGTTGGGAGAAGTCGATGAATTGAAAGACAGACATGCTCAAGAACAACGATTAATTAATGAGAAAAGTAGATTAGAAGATGGAGAGTTCCAATTTTTGGCAAATTCCGAGAAAAAATTTAGTAAATATCGCAAACGAAATAGACATAATCGATACGAAGATTATGTCGAGCCTATAAACAAGATATACGATAAATATGCTGTACACACTTCACCAAAAGATACCTTTTCAATACAAAAAATTGATGTAACTACACAAAGAAGTCAGCGCAAGGGTCACCGCAGAAGAAAAAATAAGAAGGTAACAACACAAAGTACTAAAAAACCTATTTATAAACTGCCTAAATTCTTAGGTTATACCAATGACGACGCTGATTATAATGAAAAAAATATTAGTTCGACTAAAGCGTATAGCACTAAATCTGAACCAACTACACACAAACATTATACCCCTACACGGATTAATACAGATACCACAATAGCTATCCCATCTCAAACTGAAAGATATACTGCAACGACTGGTTTTGAAAAAGAAACTACGACGGCAACATCTGAACTCGAGTCCACGACACCAACTGAAACAACGACTGACTTCAAATCACAAACACATACAGAAAAATCAGAATCTGAGGAAATTAGTGATACACCTAAAAAACCTGTGTATGGCAAGAAACGTAAATTAAATCGAAAAATTAAATTGCGACTTACAACTACACCAGCTACTGACACTCATGTAGCGGAAACAATTGAGGATAAAGCTTCGACTGCTGCAGGAGATGTTACATCGATCAGTAATGTCCTTCCTACTGCCTTAGAGGCTGCGTCTGAAACTGATGCTGTCGCAGCTCCATCAGAAAATCAGAAGAAGGAGGGCGATGGCAATCATGAATATAAAAAAGGTAAGTTTTTCAATAAATTATTTTGTATCTAGATGTAAAATTTACTCATACATGTCTTAGGGAATAGTTTTCAATCAATCAATCAAATTGTCACGCCTTAGTTTCTACAGGAAGAGGCATATTCTTGTATATCCAAGATCATACAAATAAATAACTTTCTATAATTTTAGGTAAATAAAAACTTTAGATATACTAAATATATATATATACTTATAGTTTATATAAACAGTGAAAACTATTGGATGAGTGAAAGTAGATTGACGTAGATAGGATAAAGGACATCATTCATTTTGGGCTTCTTTGTACTACTTTTGTAATGTCCAATGATGAAAAATATATAAATGGTAGTTTAAATACTTGTATTGATAAAACTAATAACAGTTTTGCTTTTATTTGCTGTGCTATTGAGTTATTTGAAAAATAAGATATGGATTTTGTGTCCTCTGTCAATCAAGAAGACACGCCATAGCTTTAAACTGGCATAATTATAGTTTGATCATATTGCACACCTAAACTATGTAAAATAAAGGATATATTCCAATTACATTGTAATATTAGTACGTTAAACTAATTTAAAATGTATATGCAATTGTTAATACAATTAAGCCCAAGTCCCCATACAAAATGAATGATGTCCTTTATCCAGTTTAGCATTATCCTAAATGGAAAGGATGAGTGAAAGTAGATTGACGAAAGGAATTTATAAATCGGATGTGGATGGATGCGTTAAACAAGGCAGGCCCAGGAGAGTGTTTTCCGATCAAATCGGAGACATCCTTAGGAAAGCTAGGTTGCCTAGTGCCCATAACCACAGGGCCTGTATGAGGAGAATTGTGAATGTGAAGGAAGCAAGGGAGTTGTGTAAGGATCGTGGTAAGTGGCGCTCCATTGTCTCTGCCTATTCCCGTGGGAAAAATGTGTGACAATTTGATTGATTGATTGAAAATAGTGCCAAAACAATACAATTCATAATATTGTAATAAATTATGAATTGTATTGTTCATAATATTCAACTCATAGTACATTAACTAATATAAGCACTACATTATTTTTTATCGAAAACTGATGTTTGATGTAGACGTGAGCCTGTATCCTGTGTCACCACACAGGAAAGTCTGAATCCAATATTATAAAAACAAATATTCGCCCGCACTATTCCAGCTTATTTTCAAATACCAACTGAATATTCATTCTCCCAATTCCCTGGATGCCTATACGTCATAAAGCAATATACTTAGTTTAAGTGTTTTCTTTCCATCCGCGTCGAAATTCTATGTAGAGTATGACAAGTGAATGAAATTGATATTTTACTTGACATTTTGGTAAAAACACAAGTGTTTTTATAATACTTACACCTACATCCATACAAGAAATATCGACCCGCGAATTTATTCACGAACAATTATAGTTTAAACCCAGAAGCGTAGCGTGCCTTGGCGGGGCCCAATATAAAATTTTGTTTGGGGGCCCTTACAAAGGGTAATGATTTCCCACAAAAAAAAATGTGCATAACATTAAAAGAAATTTTTTCATCATAATTATCTATCTCACTGTTTCCAGTAACATTTTATTTTACTTTGTCATTTCTGAAATTAAAAAAAAGTGGGAAGTTTTTATTAATTTTTGCTTGTTGGGGGCCCCTCTTCAAACTATATTCCGAATAAGGCTTGGTCGCGTTGACCACAAGGCGACCAAGATTGGTTTAAAACAACTTGCCGCACGTTCGTATCCTTAGTCGCCTAGTTTCTATGATAAAGCACGTTTAGTAGGTTAGTATTAAAATATTACAGGTTAACGAGAGTCAATAAATTTAAAAGATGGCATTTGTTTTTATTTGGGTATAATTTTTTAAAAGTGTTGACACGGGGCTTAGATCTTAAAGATTACACTATAGTTACAGGAATATTACAGATGTTTAATATAATATTACAAATAAAATCAAATAACTTTAAATAATAAATAATAGGATTAAACTCATCTCCAATCTAACGAGTATTATTTGATTTAATATTAAGATATTTCTTATGGTTTACGACTTTATTTCTGGTTAAGCAACTCTTAGAATTAATTACCTATGGACACTTAAACTTTACTAGGATTCCAATACCACTTTTACTATATTGATTAGTATTTTGAGTCCGGATGTTTAAGAGTAATGAATTAAACAAATTTTATGCGGCTTACTACCGTGATTATTTTGGTTTTGATTTTACAATTTTATTTTATTATTCCGACGTTTCGAGAGCTTTGCAGCCATCACGGAGTGGTCACGGAGAAACTTCGGAATAATAAAATAAAATAAAATTGTAAAATCAAAACCAAAATAAACGCGATAGTAAGCCGCATAAAATTTGTTTAATTCATTAATCAATGTTCGCGCAAAATCTAAGAAAGTGTTAAAGAGTACCTAGCAGTCACAGCCTGCTGATCCGGAATATTACCACCACTTTCAAATCAAGTTAAGAAGTGACCTAGTCGCGTTTTGACAGTAAAGCTAGAAAATAAACTGTACGAGTAGTCTCATCCATTAATAAACCGCAATTCAGCTTAACCTAACGCGGGGTGCTATTATATGTCGAGTCACTTAAAACGTTATAATAAGATGTCATAAACTTTCTCGCTTTCTTACCAGTATTGACTTAACCGCACATTGGTAGAGCCGCGTGTCCTATATTCTGGGGAGTCTAAAGGACATCATTTATTTAGGGCTTCTATGTACTACTTTTGTAATGTCCAATGATGAAAAAATATATAAATGGTAGTTTCGATACTTGTATTGATAAAACTAATAACAATTTTGCTTTTGATTGCTGTGCAATTGAGTTATTTGGAAAATAAAATATGGATTTTGTATCATCTGTCAATCAACGCCACATTTGTTCTGCTTTGATCTGTCATAATCATAGTTTGATGAATTTGCTCACCTAAACTATGCAAAATAAAAGATATTTGGATAATTAAATTGTAATCTTCATACAATAAACTATTTTTAAATGTATATGCAACTGTTAATACAATTAAGCCCAGGTCCCTATACAAAATGAATGATGTCCTCTACATCGGTGCTTAGTGCTCTTCGCAAGTCGCATAGAGACATTAGATGTCTGAGAACAGAAATGTGTTTTTAAACACAGTCTGCTAACCAAACCTTCATTCATAACGAATATTTCATAATAATTATCATTGTTAACAATGTTGTTAATAATAATATTATGTGAAAATATTAAATCAAAGATATGTTTATTAAACTTTTGGCTTAAGAAGTTTATTCGAATACATTATAACGAATAGAGAATAGGTTGTGAGACTCTTTTGATTACTATGTTTATCAGATGTTTGTACTTTTCTAGAGATAATGTTAAAGGCAACTGTGGTGTAGTGGTAGAGCCATGGATACGCAAGCCGAGAGCACGGGTTTAAAACCAATTGCCGGTACCTATGTATCTTTGATATATGTACTTTGGTTGTTCTGTTACTATAATAGAAGTACTTTAATGCAAATATTGCATTAAGTCGACTGTGGTCAAGTGGTAATGATAGTTCAAATGGACGTGAAACAATCTGTATTGCGTACATGATAATTAAAGAGTCATATGATAGAAACCAAAAATTATGTACTTTATAATCTAAGTTTTGAAAAAATTAAATCTACTAGGATTTACTCGCATTTCTTTGTCTTTACTGAAAGTCGCCCTAATTACCAAGGCCAGTAGAGTTATATTAACTGTTAATGTATTACAGCGGGCTCAGAAGATTTACTATATTACATTTTGTGATCATCTTCTACTAATACTACTAATCGATATAACTTTATAACTGAATTAAACAAATTTTATGCGGCTTACTATCGCTTTTATTTAGGTTTTGATTTTACATTTTTTTATTATTCCGACGTTTCGAGAGCTTTGCAGCCATCGTGGTCACGGAGAGACTGACTTATTGGTCGTCCTGAAATTTTATAATTTTAAGTTAAGCCCGAACACCGCTTGTTAAATTCACCTGTTAAAATGAGAGCGCCCGTCTTTTACGAGTTAAAGAAATATATTGCAATCTTCTACTTGAGTTAGTTTACCTTTAACATCAAGGTTATTTTCACTATAATGGGCAAAAAAAATTGTGAACAAAAAGCCTCCTAATTAGATTTATCAATGCTAACTTTTTATCGTTTGTAATTATTTCTGTTGCAATTTTCTCTTGTTCTAAATTGTTTTTAATTTATATGTCATTCTTTATTGTATAAATTAATCTCTTATAATATAAATTATTTAATAAAATTGTTAAATATTGCAATTTCAATATAAACAAACAATTTATTGCAATAGATGATGGTAAGAGACCGGATGGTATGAGTTTGATTCCATGGAAGATGGGCCGGGTGCTGGTATGGGATGCAACCTGTTCAGACACGCTGGCACCTTCCCATCTACATGGAACCAACAGCAGAGCTGGTGCGGCTTGTGAAGCGGCTGAAAAAGCTAAAGCGTGCAAATACAGGGGTCTAGGCTCCGAGTATGATTTTGTCCCATTCGGTGTCGAGACCCTTGGTCCGTGGGGTCCTAGCGCTTTAAGGCTTTTTAAGGAAATATCAAAAAGGTTAGTCGACATCACAGGAGACCGAAGAGTTGGCAGCTACCTCGGACAAAGAATTAGTCTAGCTATTCAAAGGGGGAACGCTGCCAGTATCTTCGGAACCTTGCCTAAAGGGACTCCTTTTAATAATGTATTTTAGTTAATTTTCTTTTTTTTTTTTTTTTCTTATCAATGTGTTATATTTCTTTAGGTATATGGTATAAACAAACAATTTTACAGGTCAATCAATTTAGAATACAATTTTATAACTTTTTCTTTTCCTTATCACGCTTCAATGAACAAAATTTTGTTTAAAGACTGTAATAAGATCATTACAGTCTTTAAACAATGAAGATGCGTAGATTTTTTACGGTCTGTATACTTGTATTCGGTGGTACTACCCCGGATCTGCAGACTGGGCACCACTATCTACCACTCTTTGATAACCAGACTCGAAGCAAATATACACCTCTTTTTTTATTAATTAAAATTTTTAATATTTAATCAAAATAACCTTTTTAAATATTTATTTTAAGAGTCACATTTGGAAATAGTGCAATTTTATATTGAATGATATTGTAAACGATAACCATCAATACTAACTTATGAGAATAAATTGTTGTTATTATTATTATTAATATATATATTACAAGCGCACGACAGTTAATTGTGACTGAGAATTGAACCCGTCGAATTGGTGTATGTCGATTAACACCGTTTATCCCTTTGTTATGTTAATTTTAAATTAACTCAAACTCAAATAAACGACCATGGTGTAGTGGTAGTGTAATGGTCACACAAACCAAGAGCGCGAGTTTGAAACCACCCACCGGTACCAATGTATCTTTAATATATGTACTTTGGTTGTCCTGTTTCTATGATTCAAGCACTTCAGTAGCTTAGTATAGAAATGTAAATAAAAAACAATTTCGCTCTAGGGATCGCACTACTATAAAAACCATATATTACAAATCATTACAGTTTACTTTTTGCCAAAATATACGAAGCACGTCACGTTTCGATCGTAACGATGTATTATCAATATTTACGGCTGTTTTGGTCGGCTGGTGAAAATCTGATTTATGCGATGACCGACAAATGGAACGTTTATAAGTTACGTGATCATTGTCACAATTTTTTCTAAGTTGATGCTTTACAAATATAATTTCTTAGTAGCACCTTTATCTTTATAGTAACGTCAATCGTGTATAAGGTATCTATTTTTATTTAGTTGTTTCTAACGAATATAATATTTAGGCCACAAAACTATGTTTATTCTTTCCTGACAATGAATTACCTCAAAATTTAACAAGGTTGTCTAAAATATTAGCCAACCTTTCTTCTTTTCAGCATCTTTCATGACATGAGTAGTTTTATTTTATTTTATGTGTATTGTGTTATAAATATATGACACAATACACCGATGGTTTAATAGCCAAGAGCCTCGATGAACACCTAAAAAGGCTCTCGTTAGGTAGCTGGATCAAACGTTTGATTCAAAAAGCGCGGTACCCCTGGACATTGTTTGGAGGCGCGTATTGTTTGGAGGTTCCTTTCTCAGGAGCCCTGACCACCGCACCGGTGGCTTGGACCCTGTTCCCGATGCCGGTAGACAACTATTATTTATATTTTTAAATTATTTTTATTTTAAAAATATAAAAAATAAGAATATTATTTTATTATGTCTTGAACTCGACTTGCCTGTTGGTAAGTATGGTGGTCCAAGTTTAGTTGCATTAGTGGACTGCTACTTGAGCGCTCAGTTCACAGTGTCTCAGCCGCATATAAAAAGTTTAAAGTTTTCATTTTTAAATACTTGGAAGTTTCATACAAACATCCAGCCCCTATTTTACTCTCTTTGTAGAAGAAATAAATTATATCATTTGATAGTGGACCTACAGGGTCTACATGCATTCTTGTAGACCCTGTAGTTTTTAGGTTACGGTGATGAATAAATGTTTCCAGTTTCTACAGTATGTAGTGCAACAAAAACTATTGTATCGTGGCCACTTGCCACGATCCTTGGACAACTTCCTTGCTTCCTTTACATCCTTTCCCTTACTCTTCATACAGGCTCTGTGGTTATGGGCACTAGGCAACCCAGCTTTAACTAGATATATAAATCTGTCAATTCCAATCTATTTTTTATTTCTATATCGATGGTACGCCTATTTTTAGTGTAAAATACTACATTTATTTCAAGTGAATAATTTTATCTACATATTATGTATAAGGGTAATGTACAATGAATATCTATTGGAATAATTGCAATTTCAATGAATAATTTTGAATGGAGAACATTGAAAGTACATATTTGTAGGTTTAAATGGGCTATAGATTATCTAGGTCTTTCTCTATGGAATTGAAATTTAATGATTCATATTTCACATCTGAATTTTTCGTATTAATATTTGTTTGAATTTAATTAAATATATTTAGTATTTTTGTAAATAAGAGTTGAAATATACAGTCAAATTTCAAAGTATTTTTATAAATAAGGATATATGCTGTATTTGAGGAGAGCTTTTTAGGGTCAATTAAGATATTTATTGTAATTTTTTTGTTTTGACCAAATTGGAGATATCCTTAAGAAAGCTAGGTTGCCTAGTGCTCATAACCGTAGAGCATGTATGAAGAGAAACGTGGATGTGAGAGAAGTGAGAGAGTTTTGGCAAGTGTGGCTCTATTGTCTCTGCCTATCCTTGTGGGAAAAAGGCGTGGCAATTTAGTTTTCAATTCTTAACATATCTTTACTAAGTTCTGTGATACAATCTTAAAAGTTTAAAATCACAGAAACTGGACAGCCAAATTACTCATAGATAATCTATATTAAAGTATAGTGTTTATTTCTGTTGCATTACCTAATATATAGTTTATGAGTCAACATTAAATAATTGTTTTACTTAAAGAAACCACAGCTACTATGAAGCAACCCCAAAACAAACGGATTTTTTTATCTGGTTATATGATTGTATTTAAGTTTGGCAATTAGAATGGACTGATTTTAATATAATTTGATTAAATTATATCATTAGATTCTTTATATAAAATACTCTGCGGGAAGATCTCTAAGTCCCACGGAATAGTTTGTCACGTACAAAGAAGTAGGTTGTTTACCAGCTATTTATTATTGTATTTATTAGCTGTAAATAGCTTGTAATCGACTAACACCCACATAATAAAGTTTCTTGAATGCATTGCTCACTTATTATCGGAGTAAATTAATATTAAAAGTTACGTATTAAGTTATGTAATGTTTTGTGAATAAAATCTATTTGCTTTGGTAGTGAGTGTTAAGAATTGATTTAAGATTGAGTGAAAGTTAATGCTGTGATTTATTACCCGAACGAAATTCACTAGACGGTCAACTAGTCGGTCGCGGGTTTAAGATGTGATGATTTTCTTTTGAGTTTGATGATTTATTTTAAATAAATATTTGTATTTGCAGAGATCATTAATAAAATAAAGTTAAATTTTCTTTTATGATGTTGTTTAAATAAAAGTGGTTTAGCAGTTTATCAGTAATAGACAGATTAACAAAATTATTTATATTACAAAACAGAATTCACAGAATACATTAAACTGAAATGCAGTTAAATCTTAAAGGTTTGACCGATAGAAAATGCCTGGCGGCATTAAGTTCACACCTAAGCTTCTAAATTTTGCCAGGCAGGCAGATTTTTGTCTCTCGTAGCCGGTGTATCCTGTTTAAAATTATAATTTTATTAATTTAAATAATAACAGCACAACACAACAAAGGTTAGCTGGTAGATAATGCCTAGAGCATTAAGCTCGACTGGCGTATGTACCTTCTTTATTTATATATTATAAAAAGTTTATAAATATATAAATAAAGAGCTTCTTGGAACATTCTCCGTTGTTAACATCTATTAATGATAATTACAAGCGTATTAAAAAGTATAATCAAAACACAATTTCTTTTATAAACCTTAATTATAAGTGAACATTATGATTTTAATAAGAATTCTAACTTTCTCGTTGTACTTTCTACTTAATTGCATTTTAATGTTTAATAATCGTTATTTTTTATATTAGTTTAATATCGTCTTAACTTATGCTCTAACGCCCTTAATCCGAGGAATATATATAGATATATAGATGTATATGTAGATAGTATTTGCTAAGTGCTACGATCCTCATTATAATTCAATATATTATAAATAGTAGTGTTATCATTCTATATCTATATATAGAATATAGAATGATAGTATAGAATTCTATACTAGTATATAGTAGTATACATTATGCTAGTAGTAGTATACAGACCGTGGAGTGACTTAGTCGCGTTTCGGAATCAGCTTGTAAGTTGCCGGTTGTAACTAGGCCGACATTGTGGAAGTGACTACTACTTGCAGTGACTACTGTAGTAACAGTCACCTCCATTCACGGATTGCAATCCAGCTTAACTTTAGGTGGGGAGCTGTCATATGTCGTGTCATAATAAAAAAAAATAAAAACTGTGAAGTGACTTGTTTGCGTTTCAGGTTTAGCTGGAAAGTATTTCCTTTTTTATTGTGGTTCTACATATTACAGCATCTCACCTAATGATAAGTTAGGGCGCGGTCCATGCGTCCAGGCGATTTCTATTAGAGTTAATTAACTTTCAATAGCAGTAACATCTGTGCACTTGTAAATGGTGGTACTATCTTAGATCGGCAGACTGGGCAAATGACCATTAATGCTTACCGGCATAGTGACGGCGACTGAGGCAGCCGTGAACTAACTCGGTTGTTTCAGTCGTCATCAGTCTTGGATCTCCTCTTGCTTATCATCCTGCGGGTCGAGGTCAATGTCGTGTCACAATAAAAAAATTAAAAAAACAGTCGAATTTGTTTAAATTCTGCCAGGCAGACAGATTTCTGTCTCTAGGAGCCGGCGTATCCTAATTAAAATTATAATTTTATTAATTTGAATAATTAAATACAGGAGGTGGTAAGGAGCATCATTCAGAGGAACACGCCGATCATGAAGAACATGGAAAGAAAGCTTATGAGGTATGTTACAACTAGACCGGTATAGTGTATGAGAGACATAGTTTAGGAGGTAGCGGACAGAAGTTTAAGTAATTTTCTTCGTGACAAAAAGGACATCATTCATTTTGTATGGGGATTTGGCCTTAATTGTATTAACAGTTTAATATGCATTTTAAAATAGTTTGATGTACGAAGATTACAATGTAATTAGAATTTATCCTTTATTTTGCATAGTTTGGGTGTGCAAAAGGATCAAACTATAATTATGACAGTTCAAAGCAGAACAAATATGGCGTGCTTGACAGACGATACAAAATCCATATCTTATTTTCCAAATAACTTAATTGCACAGCAATTAAAAGCATTTTTTAAATTAGTTTTTATCAATGCAAGTATCGAAACTAGCATTTATATATTTTTTCATCATTGGACATTACAAAAGTAGTACATAGAAGCTCAAAATGAATGATGTCCTATAAAAAAATATTATTTAAAAAATCTGACCAAAAGATACATTTTTGTGGTGTGGTTAAATGTGCCATTAAGCCAAGTTTTTTATGGCTGTAGTTGTAGATTCATTTGGCTATGAAGGTCGTGTTAGCCAAATTACAATATTTTAAATTTATCTTTATTCATATACATTAATTAAATATCTTTTTTTTATTGTGACTCGACATATGACAGCACCCCGCTTGATGTTAAGCCAAAGTATGGTCCATGAATGAATGACACTGCACTCAATTTAATAACTGTGTGTAGCAATCACATCCACTATGCCGGCCTAGATGGAATCAGCAACTTACAAGCTGATCCCGAAACGTGACCAAATCACTTCACGGTCTGTATACTTGTAAGTGGTGGTACTACGCCCCATCGGCAGACTGGGTACCACTGCCTACCACTCCTAATCTAAGAAAGAATATAAGACAAATTAAACTTTTATCTTCTATCAAACATCCCGAACCTAGGAATGTCAAACATTTCCAACAAAATGGGGTATATCATACAATGAAGTTAAAACTCAATTAATTTTGAACTCAGGCTCATCACGAGACAAAGAAAACCGCTAAAGGGCATCATGATAAGGAGGACCACAAAGGCAGCTACGACGACGAAGGAGGACATGACAAATACCATCACAAAGAAGACAATCATTACGGATCACATCACCACGAGGAAGCAGGCAAAAAACATGCAAAGGTACTTTTTTATTTAATAGTTTTAAACTGAATACTGATTAATTAAGATCAAAGTTTGAACAAATTTTTCTTTAATATTTGAAATCGCTTTTTATTATTTATTTATAATTATTATTTAATTATAAGGCCATATGCCACTGCATTTAAATACATTATAGGTATTAAATTAAAGATAATTTTGAAAGAATGGATAAAAGGAGATTGGTAAGGGATGGTTATCAATCAGAGAGTTTATATATATATAGAGTTATTATATCTATAAACATAGAGTCATTAAAGAGTATAAAGAGTGCCTATACTGGTGCCCAGTCTGCCGATGCCGGGGTAGTATTAGTAGTAGCCACTTTTTTGGATGTCGGTACCAATAAGGCCGGCATAGTAGATGTGAAATCCTGCCTACAGTTATTAGCAGTAACCTCTATTCATGGATCAAGCGCGATGCGGTTATTATATCTAGTCACAATAAAAAAAAGATAATCGCGTGAAATTGATGATGATGATAAACCGATTTTATACAAACATAAAATACCATTTTTGTTATGTTATATTAAAATTTTAATTAAAACGATTTGAAAGTAAACAAAAATAAAATGCAGTTAAGTGTGATGAAGGTATAACTAATTAAATTTTAAAACTTTCCTTAATCTGTTTATTAGTTTAAAACTTGCTGTGACCGCCGTGACCATAAAATTGGTCGCCGATGAAGACGGTCTTTGAGGGTTCGCTGATGGTGTGGGGGTGTGCTCCTTGCTCTGTTTGCGACGCGTTTCCTGGGGTCAGGAAATCGTGCGTGGCGGTCGGTCTATGACTGACCCCCAAAATGGCGGAACCCGGGTGGCGCGACTAATTCAAACCAAAATAACGGACTTACCCTTTTTGCAGTCGTCGTACCACCACGGCCAAGCGGGTTCAAAGGATTTCTCTTGATGCGTATGGTTTTCTGCTCGATCTCCCAGTTGATGTGCAGATCACCGTGATGCGATAGGTTCGATGCGTTTTGATGCGAGTTCGCGCGCTGACAAGACCTTGCTTCTTGTCGCGAGACCGGTACGTAGAGGAAGCAATGCGTTGGGATGCGAATTCGCGAGCGGACAAAACCGCTGCCTCCTGTCGCGAGACCGGCACGAAGACGAATGCTATGCGTTGGGGATGCGAATTCGCGAGCGGACAAAACCGCTGCTTCTTGTCGCGAGACCGGCCCGGAGAGGACTGCCATGCGTTTGGGCGGCCGGTCAAAGCGGCAGCGACAGAAACTTTAGGCGCCCGCCATATTGGCTGAACAGCCGCGAACCCCGGCCACCGATCTGACGTCCGTCATAGACCGCGTCAATTTTGGCGCGAACATGCCCGCCCCCTTGAAAGCATCGGCTTTCAACAAGGAACACACCAGACACGAATATGGCGGACCAAATGGCCAAGCGTTTTCCTTAGCAAAGGAAAAGCTGGGTATATAACCCAGAATGCGGTTTCCTCAGCGAGGAAACATGGTTAACCCTAAACATGGGTTAACCCAGATGCGGAATCCATGGGCCTGACCCATGGATGCGTTTTATTGGGGCGCACCCCAATATGCGTTCATTCACAGGGTGAATGAAAAGTGGGAAGACCCCACGATGCGTTGAGTAGTGGGAAGGACCCACGATGCGGATGAAGAGTGGGAAGGACCCACGATGCGTATGCTTAATTAAAACAATGTGGTTACCGCATAAACACATTGTTGTGGGTTAATTAAGCGGGAAGAATGAGAATGCGTGTGGTCCCTAACCCGACCGGGTTAGGGGAAGAAAAAGAATTAAAGTGAGTTATTGCGAGGGAAGGGTACATAAACGCACTACCGGGCGTTTGTATGTACCTGAAGATGTTCTCACAGACGCAACACGGACTACTCCATCTGCGCCTGGATGAACTGCGGAAATAATGCCTAATGGCCAACATACTGGTGGTACATTGTCTGTGACAATCAGTACCACGGAACCAACAGTAATGGGATTAGCTGGGGTGTTCCATTTGCTCCTGCTCTGTAGTAGATGTAAATACTCTAATCTCCAACGTTTCCAAAAACCTTGGACCATGTTATTTATTAAGTCGAAACGGTTTGCAACGCTTATTGGTTCATTGGATACGTCATATGCTGGTAAATATGTAAGTGGCGCAGACATTAAAAAGTGAGCGGGAGTCAGAGCAGCGGGCTCTGATGGATCCTCGCTCAATAGCGTTAGCGGTCGCGAATTCAAAATAGCCTTGTATTTGAATTAAAAGCGTGTATAACTAGTCTTTTGATAACAACTGTTACACGATATAAATGCGTTATAATGAGATCAATTAATTGATCTTTGCGTGGTAGTATAATAAAATGATCTTCGGTATAAGCTAAGTCAGCATATCGGAGCCGACCTCCGACTCTGATAATGCCGTTATGCGGCAGAATTTTAAAAAACGATAAATATAAACAATTATGCGTAATAGTTTAGTCCAAGAAGACTTTTTTAAAGCTAGCGAATATAATATATGCAGCGTATTATTAAAATTAAGAATTATACTAAAATGAATTAATTAGAGCGAATTATGGACTGTATAGCGTGTAAATTAAAATTAAAAATTATATCGAAATGATTGCCCTTTAACTTCCGGAAGAGTAACTTCCGGTTGGCGAAATAATTTTAACCTGCGATTGTAATTTGGCGGAGATATTTCTAAAGTATTACTAACTGCATACAAACTAACTGGCGATTTGGGGGTAATCGACATTAATGAATGAGTCACTTTTCCTATAAGTATATAACCGAATATGGTTTCGAACGCGGTTGGTTGGTCGGCTTTACCCGACACTCGACCAGGCAATAAAATATCGCCAAAAACTAAGCCCCCTAACAATAAATTAATTTCCCCCGGAATGTGGAAATTATTATCAGCAAGTTTTATTTTCCCAATATATTTAAGTGATGAACGATTTATGCCAACAGAAGGTAAATCGTCGGTAATGCGATCGATGACGTAAGCGTCGACATCGATAAATATTTTTTTATCAAAGCGTGAGAATAATCTTAAGGAGACCATTCCTCTTATTGGGTTTGATGAACATCCTATACCTTTCACCACACCTACGTTTACAGGTTTTATGCTTAACCCTAACATGCGAATACATTCTAGTGTTATAAAACTACTCTGAGAGCCTGGGTCTATCAATGCACGAACTTGTTGTTCGTGTCCCTTTATATCTAATGTTTTCATTTGCGCTGTACCCAAAATACAAGTCTCACGTGTTGTGGAAGCCTGAATATTGCATAGCGTAGTGGGCGTGTCCACTATGTGTTCTTTAGAATTAGTTGAATGAACAATAGGGATTTGCGCGGGTAAATTATTTTCAGGTTTGTCATACACCTGCGCTTGCGCTCGACTATTCGAGTGCGAGCGAGACGGACTGCCTGATGGGCATAGTAATGAATGATGTGTGCGGTTGCAATATTTACAGTTATATATAGATTTACAATGTTTATTTATATGAAATAGACTTAAGCAATTGAAACAACCGTTATTTTGTTTAACTATATTAGAGCGGACTTTAGTATTTAAATCTAAGAATTTAGGACACTTATATAATTGTGTATGCGTGTTTTGTTTACAATAAATACATGATAAAGAATTTTTAGATATAAAGGAATGCGTACAAGTTTGTTGTTTTCTATGCGAAGTTGTCTGATTAGTCGTCACCGATTTGACATTAGCGGAGCGTTCTAATATCTTTGACTGCTCTTGCAGGAAAGATACTAGTTGTTCATAGGTCGGTATAGTGGAGTCACGGTTTGTCATTTCAAAGGCGCGTGACGTTTCCGGATCTATTTTCTTTAATGCGATGTGAAGTAAAATGAAATTCGACAAGTCGTCTAAATTTAATAGTTTTAAACTGGCAGCGGCTGCGGCATATTTGTCTAAGAAAATATCTATGTTTTTGCTCGACGCCGTCTGTAAAGGTTTAAAATCTAATATTCTATCCAAATAGGCACTTGCTTGACAACGTTTGTCGTCGAATTTATTTATTAATGTATTCCAAATCATTTCGTAATTGTCCGCGGTGGGTGCTATCCCAGCGCAAGCGGACAGAGCTCGACCAGACAACTTGCTTATTAAATACTGAATGCGATCATTATTAGATAAGCCCTGATTTAAGTGGATACTATTTTTGAAGTTTTCATAAAAAAGGGGCCACTGTAGCGGATCCCCTGCAAAACCCAATAACTCCAGTTTTGGCAATTTTGCGACATTATTATTTCTAATTGCGTTTGAATTTAATGACTCAGTACTTAGCGATGCGTTTTGTTTTTGAACACGTTTGATGAAACAATAGACGTCCTCAAACGATGCCCAACTTTGATAGTTAGGTGCATAACCCGAGTTTAACGTGATCTCCAACTCGTTTATCCTATCTATAATTTGCGTGAATTCTGATCTGATACTGTCAATAGAATCAATGCTGGAAAGGAACAATTCTTTGGCGACGCTGTCAACCGCAACATTTTTTGCTTTGTTGTATATCGATTGCATTCGACCAAAAATTGCATCTCTTTTTGCGTAAAATAGTTTAAGGTTTCTTTGGATTTTCATCTCTTCCAAATTCTCTTTAACCTCTTTGGTAGACTGAGCCATTTTTAAATAAATTAAAATTTAAAATATATTTAAATTAAATATGCGTACGATTGCGAAATTAAATTATAAACTATAAAGTTGCCACAGGGATAGGCAGAGACAATAGCGTTTAACTTCACGAAATATATATGAACAAAGTATATATTTATAAATAGTAGGTGGGTAGGTAATAGGTAAAATGCGCGAACAAAAGTAGGTAGGTAGCGATATTACTTAATAATAAAAAAGTAACAAAAATAACTTCTTTTACATGCGGGTAGATTTATAAGTCTAGCGAAAAAACAACTTTATTTTATTTCATAACCGGTTCTTCAATATTTTTTGTACAATATTGTTTCTTAAAGACACGAGCTATAAAATACTTTGCGTTTGTGAATAAACCATCAAGCCTCTGCGCCCGCGGGTTGGCAGAGGGCACAGTAAAATATCACAACAGTATGCGGATTTGCGAAATGTTTATTTTACCGTTATTTTTAACGGCAAAAAGATGTTATCAATAGCTAGGTATATTGATAACTGGCGTAAATTTAGTTTTAGGACGTAAATATGCGTTGAATGCGAGTTAGTTGCTTTATGCGCCTAGATAGTGAATGCGAAGAATTGCGAACTATTGTTACCGTAAAATAATGACACTGCAATTAGCTACAGGACATTCACGCTTTTACGGCAACGTTTCTGCTGTGTGCAGAACAAAATAATACGATGGTCAAAGTGACCACCGTACCTTTGTATTTTGAACTGCTGAACCTAACTTTTACTATGAATCCAATGAACCAAAATGCGTTAAATTTCGAATTAATACGAAGATTTAAAAATAACAGAACGAAGAAATGGAACGACCGGCGAAGATGCGGGTAATGCGGGAATTTAGAGATTCTAGGTTGGATAACACCAATCCAGGCCTAGAACCTGCTAAAACCTCGAGACACTGATGGTCAGTGGCTCGATTGAGACGTTAGATACGGCTCAATGTAAGAATAAAATGCGGCTCGAAATGGACCATAAAGTTCGGCTCGAAGTAACCTTAAAGGTGACCCCGACGTGATCATAAAATTGGTCGCCGATGAAGACGGTCTTTGAGGGTTCGCTGATGGTGTGGGGGTGTGCTCCTTGCTCTGTTTGCGACGCGTTTCCTGGGGTCAGGAAATCGTGCGTGGCGGTCGGTCTATGACTGACCCCCAAAATGGCGGAACCCGGGTGGCGCGACTAATTCAAACCAAAATAACGGACTTACCCTTTTTGCAGTCGTCGTACCACCACGGCCAAGCGGGTTCAAAGGATTTCTCTTGATGCGTATGGTTTTCTGCTCGATCTCCCAGTTGATGTGCAGATCACCGTGATGCGATAGGTTCGATGCGTTTTGATGCGAGTTCGCGCGCTGACAAGACCTTGCTTCTTGTCGCGAGACCGGTACGTAGAGGAAGCAATGCGTTGGGATGCGAATTCGCGAGCGGACAAAACCGCTGCCTCCTGTCGCGAGACCGGCACGAAGACGAATGCTATGCGTTGGGGATGCGAATTCGCGAGCGGACAAAACCGCTGCTTCTTGTCGCGAGACCGGCCCGGAGAGGACTGCCATGCGTTTGGGCGGCCGGTCAAAGCGGCAGCGACAGAAACTTTAGGCGCCCGCCATATTGGCTGAACAGCCGCGAACCCCGGCCACCGATCTGACGTCCGTCATAGACCGCGTCAATTTTGGCGCGAACACTTGCTTTTAATCGTAAATTAATTAATTTCCATAAAGACTATGACAGTTGCTTATTTAGATTTTCATTACGATGTATATTTCTGATCATTTTAATAAGAAGGTAACAATGAAATAAATAAATTTTATGCGGCTTACTATCGCGTTTATTTTGGATTAGATTTTACATTTTTTTTATTTCGACGTTTTGAGAAATTTCTTTAATTCATTAATCAATGATCGCGCAAAATCTAAGAAAATATTAAAAAGGTAACAAAATATTCTGTAAGAAGAATCTTGGATGACAAAATATCAGCTTCACTATTCTCTCGCTAATAATATGCACGAAATATTCAATACCATAAACTGGGTAAATTCTTAAAACCAAATAACCCCAATTAGCTTCAATATTAACCCCATATTGACCAAATCGGAGACATCCACACTATGCACCTTTGGCCGGCATAGTGACGGCGACTGAGGCAGCCGTAAACTAACTCGTTTTTTTAGTCGTCGTCACTCTTGGACCTCCTCTTGCTTATCATCAGGCGGGTCGAGGTTAGACTTCGTGTCAAAATATAAAAAAAGTTAAGAAAACTGAGTTGCCAAGTGCCAATAATCATAAAGCTTGTATGAAGAGAATTGTGGATGTGAAGGAAGTGAGGGAGTTGTGTTAAGACCGTGGCAAGTGGTGGTCCATTGTCTGCCTATCCCTGTGGGGAAAAGGCGTGACAATTTGGTTGATTGATTAACTCAATATTTTTGGATAAGGTTCAATAAGTGTGTGTAATCTACATTGAATTTAATGCTATGTAATCTTAGACAAAAACCCTTTTTTAAACCTTTAAAGTGTTTTAACATTTCATTTAGAAAAAAAATCCTTTTGCAAAAAAGGGACATGGAAAGCTTTCTGAATTCCGTGAAATTTGTCATTTCAGGCTTATCTTTTATAGCTTTTAACTTTTTAAATAGATTTTTGTTCTTGCAAAAATGGAAACGGTTAAGTCCAAAAAAAATAGATTTCCAGATTATAATTATTTAAAAATGTATATAAACATCGATAAACTTAAGAAAATTAATTTTACAAAGTCATTGACGTTTCATGTGGCTATCTTTTGAATATAAATATAAACATATATATATATATATATAAATATATACATCCTATAGCCTTGGATCCTTCAAGCGATGCGTGAAAAAGCACCTTTGGTCGGCATAGTGACGGCGACTGGGGCAGCCGTAAAAACTCAGTTTTTGCAGTCGTCGGCACTCTTGGGCCTCTTCTTGCTTACGATTAGGTCAGATGGTCAGCTGTCGAGACAGAAAATAAAATCCTACCTCTTAAGTTGTAAAAAGCCTGTCTTTCCTTTTTTATTATTCATTATGTTATTTTTATTATTTAATTATGTATTTATGTTTTTTTGTATTAGTATGAGGAATCAGGGAAGCATTCAAAAGGACATAGCACTAAAGGATCCCACAATGTTCACAAGAAAGACGAATATGAGAAGAAAGTAGAGTTCTTCGAGGAAGAAGGAGATTCAGGGGAAGAAGAAAAACATGGCGTCTACAAGCGTGAGAAGGAACACGGTTCCGTGAGTTAACTTTTTTGTTTTTATTGTGACACGATAGTCAGTTGGTCAATTGCCTAGCTGCCGATCCGATCCGATATTGGATGCGACTGCTACTTGCCATTATTTACCAGTGATAGCAGTGATAGTGATAGCAGTGATAGTGATAGCAGTGATAGTGATAGCAGTCGCCTTTATTCACATACCACATCCAACCCATCATCAGGCGCTGGATTATGTCGAGATCGAAAACACAGATAAGTTGATGTATCTACTATCACGGCACGCGACTAAGTCACTTCCCGGATCAGAGACTCGGATCCGGTTGTGTGTACCGTTAACAAGGAACACTACTCGTACACAAAAAAATAATAAAGATTTATTTTAACTCAAAATAAATAAGACGAACGTGGTTTAGCGGTAATAAGATGATCTTCCAAACCAAAAAGCCCAGTTCAAAATTATCACGTCTTTTTTCTACAGGGATAGGCAGAGACAATAGAGCGCCACTTGCCACGATCCTGACACTACTCTCTCACTTCCCTCATATACACAATTTTTTACGACTATTGGCACTAGGCGTAATTTTAATTAACAACTTTTGTACATTTAAGAGTGGTGCAGGGGTACCCAGTCTGCCGATCCAGAGTAGTACCACCACTTACAAGTATACAGACCGTGAAGTGATTTAGTCACGTTTCGGTGTTAGCTTGTAAGTTGCCGGTTCCAACTAGGCCGGCATAGTAGATGTGACTGCTACTTACAGATATTAAATTGTAGTAGCAGTGACATCCATTCATGAACCACACTCAAGCTTAATATCAAGCTGGGTGCTGTCGTATGTCGAGTCACAATAAAAAAAGTATTAAATGCTTTAATATAATGTACTAAAAAATTAAAACCAATAGATTAATTCTAATTAGCAAAAAGTAAAAAGCTATATTTACAACTCTAGGTCACGATTTCATAAAAAAACTTAGTCGTATCGGATCTAGATTACTTGTGACCGTCAATTTTAGGGTATCTAATTTACTTTTGTAATATTCAAATCAAATTGTAGTAAAAACATTGTGTAAAATTTAGTTAATTTTTTTAGAAGTGATATTTTTAGTATCTTTTGTAACTGTATATAATATGCTATTGCTAAAGTTTAATAGCTTTACATTGATTGCCTTATTTGGCGTTCAAATTAATCATCGGAACTAATCCAGCAATGTATTTATTTATTAAATGTATCGCTCATTAATGATACATTTGTAACGATTTGTCAATTTATTTTTTAATAATATTTTTTTTTTCATTTGTACTAAACGTAGTTGTATCATTAATACTGGACAATAAAAAAATATATATCAAAATAATATATATCTCTTGATATCGGCAAGTGGTTTTGAACTTGGATCTTTTGATATTTGCAGACATCTATTTATAGAATAAGTTGCCTCACTCATGGTTTACCTTCCAGCCAATCCGACAAGCAAGATAAAGACTTGCAAGGAATATTAACCTTATCCTTATGACTCATTTTAAATAACTTAATAGGCTGGTACATCAAAATGTTAAAAAACATGATTCACACAGAATAATGTTTTCTACGTTGTTTTGTGTGAAGGTTTATTGAACGTTTAAATAAATTTTTTTGGACACCCTGTGCTAGTAAGTAATTTAAAATTAGTTGCAATGATGTTCTTTATCTTGCTTCTTGGATTGCCATGCTAGGGGGCAGGTTAACATTACACAGCGTGCTGTCAAATTATGCCTTGTCACAAAAAAATATCATGATTATTTTTTTTGTCATTAAAACTATATTATTTTTCAGGGCGGTCATTACAAGCATGGCGAACTAAAAGGAGCCTACAAGGATCACTCAAAGGGCCAGGCAGGGCATTTTGCTAAGGGCGGACATGTTGACGGCCACAAGGTAGTTTTAGATTAGACTATTAGACATTTTCTAGTATCATCTTAATATGTTTACATGTAGTTATGAAAAACAAAACGTTAAAAATCTATGCACTTTGCTCGAAAAACCGATAACCGATGGTGACGAAAGTTTCTTCGAACCGGCAGACGCAGCGTAGGTAGGCCTCCCACTAGGTGGACTGACGATATATTCGAAATGGCGTTTTAAGGGGAAGACCTACGTTCAACAGTGGACGTCTTCTGTCGCCTAAAGAGTCATCACCTATACGAGTAGAGTCATTGCAAATAGACATGACCTATAACTATTCGGATAGTTCAGCGCTGCAATGAATTCAAGGCAATACATCTTAGCAACATTAAATTCAATTCAAATTCTCACTTCTTTTCTCACCGGGATAGGCAGAGACATTGGATTCTGACACAACTCCATCGCTTCTCTCACATCCTCGATTCTCTTTATACAAGCTCTACGATATAGCTGTTAACACTAGTTTCTTGAGGATGTCTTCGATTTGGTCTCGTTTAACGCACTCATCCACATCAGATTTATAAATTCCTTTCGTAAAAGACATCATTCGTTTTGTGTGAGGAGTTGAGCTGAATTGTATTAATAGTTGCATATACATTTTAAAATAACCTAATGTACGAAGATTACAATGTAATTGGAATATATCATTTATTATGCATAGTTTAGGTGTGCAAATGATCTAACTATGATAGTTCAAAGCAGAACAAATATGGCGTTGATTGACAGATGATACAAAATCCGTATCTTATTTTCCAAATAACTCCAATTACACAGCAAATAAAAGCAAAATTGTTAATAGTTTTATCAACACAAGTATCAAACTACCATTTATATATTTTTTCTTCATTAGACATTACAACAGTAGTACACAAAAGCCCAAATAGAATGATGTCATTTACTTTCACTAGTCATTTCCATGTGTCCAAACCATCTAGGCAATATTTTGAATTGTGTGTGAAATAAATTTAACGTAAAGTGGACCATAGATAGTCCTGAATAAGCTGTAACAATTACTGAAACTAATTATTCAGTGTAATATGCTTCGTGGAATAACAATGGCTCTTTGATGAGTGACAGTTTAATTTACATGCAACACACCAACAATAAATATTCATACTGTATATACTTTCGAGGGGAATTAAAAAATAACACGCTTTATTCGACAATTATTCGCTTTTTTTTTAATTGCTATAAGTTGTTATTCGAACATTGAATAATAAATATTTTAATTATATTTATATATAACATATTGATAAAAAAAAAAATTAACTAAAATACATTATTAAAAGGAGTCCCTTTAGGCAAGGTTCCGAAGATACTGGCAGCGTTCCCCCTTTGAATAGCTAGACTAATTCTTTGTCCGAGGTAGCTGCCAACTCTTCGGTCTCCTGTGATGTCGACTAACCTTTTTGATATTTCCTTAAAAAGCCTTAAAGCGCTAGGACCCCACGGACCAAGGGTTATTATTATTATTGTTATTTATATTTTTTATTGTGGTATATTTGTTATACACTCGTCCTAATGTTAAGCTGGAGTGCTGTCCAGAAATGGAGGCGACTGCTACTACAGTTATATACGTGAAAGTAGCAGTCGCATCCCCTATAATTTTTTTCACATTTCTATACTAAGATCACAGAATATAGAACTACCAATAGTACCGACATATGGTTTTGAACCAGGTCTCTCGGTTTATGTGACCACTACAACTACACATTTTTATTTATACTCGTATATTTTTTTATTTATACGGCGCATGTCACCATTTACAATAAGTAATAAATAAAGTAATACGAGTATAATATATATATATTATAAATAAAATAATATATTTTTGTTTGTATAATATATTATAATATATATTTTTTATTTATATACAAATAAATAAAAAATATATTTTAAAATCAAAATCACAAAAATACTTCGATCTACCAGTACTTATAATACAAGTACATTTAGTAGCTGCATGCCATAATAAATAAGCTGGTATTTATGTGATAGCATTTTTTTAGCGGCGGCGACTGAAGCAACCGTAAACGGACAACATTTTTCAGTCGTCGGCGATCTAAAATCTCCCCTTGCTTACTATCAGGCAACAGAACAGAGGTCAGATGCCACATCTTATTATTTAAAATAAATAAATAAAACTTTTCCCCAGGGTCACAAGGTAGCAGCCGGCCACGATTCCCATGGCAAACACGGCCATGGTCATCATCATAAGAAACATGGAGAAGGAGGGAAGCAGTGGGTCTACCACCACGGATATCCAGCTAAAACTGCCAACTTAGTTGTCATAGACAGAAGGTTAGATAGATTTAATAGAGGACCAGCTGTTTTTGGATAATATAATATTTCTTTTGAATGTTATTAAAGACGTAAGTCCACAAGCATTGAGTCAAAACAAAAGTAACTATTAAGTATCTGAATATTTAATAAATACCTGTGAACTTGGGCCTTTACTTTTACGAGTATGAGAAGCTAGCCTAAAAAGGAGTACTTTACAATCTCTTTTATTACGTTTGTATTTTGATATGGTTTAATCTAAAGCTTAGCTCAAAGAAATTTGTTATTAGACTAGCTCACCTATTGTATTGTGTTTTAACTGTGCAGTAAGGAATGGTTATATGATCAATAGGTAATAAAATTAGCACGACCTAATTTTCGCAGGGTTAGGCAGACACAATAGAGCGACATACAAGTAAATAAAAATAAATTATAGTAAAGATAAATCCGATAAAAGACTTTGGCCGTCATAGTGATGGTGACTGAGGCAGCCGTGTTAGTTCACTCGGTTTTTTCAATCGTCGTTACCCTTGGACCTCCTTATCATCAGGCAGGCCAAGATCAGATGTCGTGTCACAATATAAAAAAAAGTTATTTTTAGTTGTGAGTTTTGTGTGAATTTATTTAATCTTTTAAGTATCAATAGTTCCTCTGGGGTTTATATTTCAATGTCTCATTAGTTTATCAGGATCCGGGCCGATTCAACCAGGTGCTGAATCTACATCTGGCTGAATCGTTCTGGATCCGTTTATTAATTAATTAAATACTTTAAAGTGAGGATGTAAATACTACGTGTATAAAATTGTAAATAATTTAATGCCTAAATATTTTTGTATGGTTTTTATAATAAAAATTGTAACAAAAAATATCCGTTTTTCAATATTTTTACCCGATCCGTAACAAAGAAATCTATCGCTCTCGTTTTGTAGATTTTTCTAAAAATAAATACGGCAGTGGAAATTATTAAAATTTCCACTGCCGTATTTATTTTAAAAAATGTAGGTTGTGATATTTGTTTGTTGAAGGTACTTTAAAAACAAATAAACATAAAAAAAATTATATTAGGCTGTTAAATAAAAGAAAAAGATTTATTTAAATAAATGCAAAATCAAAGAAGAGAGCAACTTTCCTCGATTCCGTATTATTCCACGAATTCTCTTTAACAATGGCTCTATGCCGAATTAATTACTTCATTTTTTTTTATAAAAATAGACAAAATATAAGCGCTTCTATACTTATGATGATCATACTTATATATTTTGTGATTCATTTACATTTTTTATTTATTTTTAGGATCTCAGATTGTAGGATGGTGTGAATTCTACAAATCCTAAAGCATTCATTCCACTTGTCGATTATTCTACAAAGAAACGATGCACTAAACCTTTCAATTCCACTGCTAATTCATATAATTTATTTATTACTCATTTCGTACGAGCTTCATATTTCTCCAATATTAATAACAAAGTAGGCGACCGTGGTGTAGTGGTAATGTTATGGTCACGCAAACTAAGAGCACTGGTTCAAACCCACTTGTCGGTACCAATGTATCTTTGATATATGTACTTTAGGCGTCCTGTTTCTATATATAATGCATGAACTTTAGTAGCTTAGTAATAATAATATTCAAAAAAAAAACAAAACTAAAGTTACACTACTTTTGCAATGACAATTTCAACGCAAAAATTGTTTCCAAATCCAAATTTATTTCCAATATAGCTGTACACCCCAATCGGAAATAAAAGCGTAAAACTAGAGAAAATATTTTGTCCATCAAAACAGTAGTAATCCATCGTTATACGCGAACACTGTGCACTGTTGCGAACACCTGCTACAATGGTAAACTTTTTCAAATACAATATTACAACTTTTGCAAATACCTCTACCCACGTGTTGAGCCTTCGAGTGTATTCAATTGTATATGAAAATATTGAATAAATGAACTTTTGTTTTATTGGACCTCAACATATGGCAGCAACCATCGATTGTCGCTCGAAAAACCGACAACCGATGGGGAAAAAAGGTTCTAGAGTGGAGCCCACGAACCGGAAAACGCAGCGTAGGTAGGCCTCCCACTAGGTGGACTGACGACATAGTGAGTCACGGGTAACCGGTGAATGCAACTGGCATCTTCTAGTTCGGAATGGCGTTCTAAGGGGGAGGCCTATGTTCAGCAGTCGACGCCTTTCGGCTGATGATGATGATGATGGTGATATGGCAGCACTCTGCTTGATGTTAGGCTGTAGTGCGGTCCATAAATACAGACGACTGCTACTACAGTTACATATATACTTGTAGCAGTCACATTCTCCAAGCCTTTCTAGTTAGAACCGGCAACATACAAGCTGATTTCGAAAAGCGACCAAGTTACTAGACAGTCTGTACTCTTCTAAGTAATGGCACTACCAGGATCAGCAGACTGATCTTTACCGCCTACCACTATTTTGTGACAAGGATTCATTTTCCAGTTACTATGACCCAAGCAAGTTTAATTGCTTAGTAAAAAAACTTAAAGAAAACCTTATTGGAACAACAAAACTATAGCATTTATTTGAATTCAAAATTAAAAATTTCATAATAATCGCGATAAGCAACAAAGTGGGTAACAAAAATTAATTATTAACATTTAATTAAAGTGCTGCAAGAAATTTTTTTTTTAATAATTTATGTGGTTGTATTTTTATCAGTAAATTTTACAGTACCTATTTTATTCGAATTTCGTCATAGTCATGAAGTCATATAATAAACAAATCATTTTTATTATTTTAATATAAGCTAAATATAAATAATTTTGCAGTTGTAACCTTACACGTTTAAGGGGTGAACATTGACACAATTACAAACTAAGAAGTTTTCTTTGTTATAAACAGTGTTCATGTGTGTTTGTCTATAATATATATATATATATAAGTACATATATATGCAAGAGGAGGTCCAAGAGTGCCGATGACTAAAAATACCGAGTTAATTCATGGCTGCCCAAGCGCCCTCGAGTATCGCTTGAAGGATCCACGATTGTAGGATACAAAATAGAGACAACACATGGGTTGTTAAATCACTCCACTTGTCGATTGTTTTACAAAGAAAGGACAAACGACGTGAAAGACAACTAACCTTTTAGTTCAACTACCGATTTAGTCGACAGAATGCGAATGCTTCCCCCGACCTGCGGGTATTAAGGGTGTGAAAAGACGATGTACCAAATAATAATATTCTCAGTGCAACAGACGATAGTCTTCGCACAAATCTAGAGGGGATTGCTTCTATAGTTAAATAACTGCAAGTATCGGTTACAAACACTATGATGCCGGTCTGCGGGCCAACCGCGTAACTCAATGAGAGTGGGCTTTGTTTTGACAGTTGAACTCCATTAATGAGCTTTAAAATTAAAATTGCGACCGCGCACACTAGTAATCGGTGTTCATTTTCAAGCTCATCGAAACTCATTGTCCTAATATATAAAAGTTGTTTTTAAAACTAACAGCGACCGCGTAACTTTTCTCACAAATGGAAATGAATTTCATTTATATTCCCATTGAAGTTATGCGGTCGGCCCCATGGTTGGAACCGGCAACTTACATGCTCATACTAAAACGCGACTAAGCCACTTCACGGTGTGTACACCTGTACGGGTAAGTGGTGGTACTACCTTGATACGAGAAAAACTGGGCACTACAGCCTTCGACTCATAAAAAACAACTTAAAATGTTAAATAATATAACTACAGAAAAAAGCTTAAACCTAATTTTCCACTTCTATGAAAAAGTCATGTCGCGCTCTCGTCGGGCAATTCTTTGAAATAAATCTTTTAAGAGGTGCTCTTCACTTTAAAGAGTGTCACAACCACAGACTCCATACTATTAGACGGAGCACAAAGAATCAGTTTGCATGGATTCGAGGTAACAAACCCACACTAATACTCTTTCTCTCTCTCTCTCTCTCTCCCACAGACACATACACACACACACGTTTTTTCTTAAGATTTAATCTGAGTTTTTGTAACTGAAACATTTTGTATAAATAACTTTGTACATGTTAATAACTGCGACACAGTTTTACTAGTGCAGGTATCATCGCTCATATATTTTTATAAAATGTTTCTGAAAATATCAATCAATGAAATTGTCACGCCTTTTTCCCACCGGCATGGGCAGAGACAATGGAGCGCCACTTGCCATGATTCTGACACAACTCCCTCGCTGGGTAATATCTACAATTATTTTCATACAAGATCTACTATTATGGGCACTAGGCAACGCATAATACTGTTTTTATAAATTTATTTATTTAAATCCTTTATTGCATCAAAATAAACTTAAAAATAGGTACTTTGGGATGATGAGAAATTATAGGCAGGTGCAAATATACTACAAACTACAATTACATAAACTACATACAAGTATCACAAGTCTAGATATGTAAAAATAAACATACATAAACATAGACAATTATATTCTGTGCCAAATTATTTAATATGTACTAGATGCTCCTGTTTATCAAGAAACAAGTTGATGACTAATCGTTTAAAGACATTGACAGACGGTGCACGTATAATATCCATCGGTAGCTTGTTCCACTGGCGGGCTGCAGACACAGTAAAGAAATCTGAATATCTGCTTAAGGAGTGGGAAGGAACTTTTAGCTGGTTATTGAAAGAATACCTATTTGATAAGGATAATATTTTATTGTGTCTAAAATTCTGGATCTGGAGCCACCTTTATATTTTCGTCTACATATTTTGTGACTAAAATAATTAAATCTCAACAATGCTGAGTCTATTGTCATGAGGTCTGTGGCCACTACAGATACTTGTAAACGGCAAAGGTTTCCTATGAAATACTCTACGTACGTGTTTCTACGTACATTCTAATAAGAAACACTTATAAAATGCACGTCAGATTTCCAATAAGAGGATTAAGAATTTAAAAGGTCGCATGTAAAAATTTCAGTCCATTTTTACAAATTAGGTGAGTGATCGTATATGACATATAAGTGTATAATATGTCGTATAAGACATATAAGTTTCAGTTATTTTTTCAGATGGTCTGTTGCGCGTAAAGATCTGGGTTCGATTCCCGGTCGGGGCAAAAATGTATTCATAGCTTTTATTTGTAGTATTTGATAATTATATTTAACATTGCAAATATTTGTTAGTAAAATAGAGGCGGATATTTTCCTCGGGTCTGGTGATCAAAGAGTGGTAGGCAGTGGTACCTAGTCTGCCGATCCGAGGTAGTACCACCACTTACAAGTATACAGACCATGAAGTTATTTGATCGCGTTTCGGGATCAGCTTGTAAGTTGCCGGTTTCAACTAGGCCGGCATAGTAGATGTGATTGCTACTCACAGTAATTAAATTGTAGTAGCAGTGACATCCATTCATGGACCACACTCCAGCTTCAACATCATCATCAACATCAAGCGGGATGCTGTTATATGTCGTCGAGTCACAATAAGAAAAACCTCCACTTCAGAATTTATAGGCCGTAAAGTATCTCAGTCACATTTCGGAATCAGCTTATATGTTGCCAGTTCCATCCAGTTAATCGTAGTGCACTGCTACTTGCAGTTATTTAACAGTAGTAGCAGTCGGTTATCCTCAGGCGGAGTACTGCCACAACATAAACACAAAAATAGTTTTTTTCTGTTTGTTTTATCCATGGGCGAATTATTTGTGGCTTTTAATCTTAATTTTTAATAATCAATAACCTAATATCGAGGTTAGATAGTTGGGGATATTTATTTATTTTTCAATTATTTAAATATTTATAAAATACAATAAATAACTATAAATAAAAAATATCATCTAATGACGTCGCATCAGAGATAGTTCCAAGGAGACTGGCAATATTTCCCCTTTTGTATAGTAAGGCTAATACTCGTACGTTGGCAGAAATAATTGCCTACCGTCCTGTCTCCAGACTTCTCCGTCAGATGCTTGGACAACTCCTTGGCCAGGAGCTTAGCTGAAGGTCCCTAAGAGCCCATCGTCTCGACACCAAACGGCGCAAATTCGTAACCAGTGCCGAGGTTAGCGTATTTGCGCAACTTGAGGTTCTCAGCAGAAATCGCCGCACTTCTCGCACTTAACGAGATCGCTTGGATGTGAGATGGGGCTAATGTGTCTACACAAGTCGCATCCCACACCAAAGACCTGCCAAAGTTTCTCGGCCCAACAGTCATGCCATCAGGTCTCTTGCCATCGCTCCGCGCAATACCACAGATTACCTAAAAGTTAAATGTTCTGAATTTAATTTTGTTGTTTAACCTTTAATCGTTAATACAAATTGCGAAATAAACTACCTACGGCAATTTTATGCAAATAAAATCAACTCCCAAGTGTCATTTAATGCATCATAGAACCTAATAGCTTATTGTAAAGACTGGAGACTACGAGTATATAGGAAACGTATCTATGTAAGGAATTTACATTTTTATGCGTTCATCTACTTACTGGTCGTGAAATAGGTAGCCGTAGAGCTTGTATGAAGAGAATTGTATATGTGAGAAAAGCGAGATTTGGGTCAGGATCGTGGCAAGTGGCACTCCATTGTCTTTGCCTATCCCTGTGGGAAAAAGGCGTGACAATTACATGATTTGGTAAAATAATCTTTGGGTAAATTATTACTAAAATTAAGTACATTTAAAAATAAGTTCAAAAGGCTCACTATATCTTTCCATCCTCTTCATAAACACCGGCGACTTTTAGTTTAAACCAGAAACACGATTGAATCACTTTAATGTCTTAGTACCACTTAGAAACAAAGTCGTAAATGTTTAAAAGAAATATTTATATTTTATTACGCAGCTAGTAAACGTGCTTGTATCATAGAAACAGGACGACCAAATTACATACTTATATCAAAGATACATTGTTTTGAATCGGGAGTTCGACCACGATAGCCTTAAATTAATAGATGGATTGTGTTTTTTTGTATAAAAATATTTTAGTTATACACCCTATTCGGAAATAACTATTTATTTTTCACTCTGTTTCTTTTCTTGTCATATTTTTTCACTCGTATAAAATCCGTTCGCCACAGCTATAACATTTAATGATCATTTTAACTGCATCTTACGTTATATTGTTAACATAAAACTTGCAATTATTACTCTATTAATTACTTAACGCTATTTAATTTTTAAAGCTGGGTAAATATAAAAGTTTTTACTTTAATATAATACCCAAAAACGCGTTAGCTATACAAAAAAAAAACGCGCTTAAGACAGGCATTTAACATGTTTTAAGTTAATTTAGTACCACAAAATGACGTTTAATTGTAACCCGAATATATCTCTAGTAGAGATTCTCTACCATCACGTTGTAGAACATTCTGAATTGCTCACAAGCGGGGTGGGTCTAAAACAATTTTACAATTAAATTATCACTGTCTATCAGCTCGGTTGGCCGACATAGTGACAGCGACTGAGGCAGCCGGAAACTGACTCGGTTTTTTTTATTATTTTTATTTTGACTCGACACATGACAGCACCCCGCTTTATGTTAAGCCAAAGTGTGGTCCATGAATGAATGTCACTGCTAATACAATTCAATAACTGTGAGTAGCAATCACATCCACTATGCCGGCCTAGATGTAACCGGTAACTTACAAGCTGAAACGTGACCAAATCACTTCACGGTCTGTATACTAGTAAGTGGTGGTACTACCCCGGATCGGCAGACTGGGTACCACTGCCTACTCTTTGATAACCAGACCCGAAGCAAATATCCATCTCTTTTTTTTAATAACAAATATTTGCAATATTTAATGTTATTAAATATTACAAATAAAAGCTATAAAACAAATATTTGCTCCGACCGGGTGGGTATCGAACCCGGGACTTTAGGCGCAACAAACCAGTCACTAAACCGTTCGTCCACGCCTGTCGTCATAGGCACAGTTTTGTTCAGTTGTCGCCACTCTTGGACTTCCTCTTGCTTATCATAACAACAATAGCAAATAGTTTGAGGCAGATGTCGTGTCACATTAAAAAATGTGTTAATTAATATAAGAAAATACAGCACATAATAATAAATAAAATTCACTGTTAAAAATTGATATAAATGTTTTTTATTTATTTATAAGGTAGACAATTAATATTTTTGTTCCTGGTTTTCAGATCGGGTAGCGTAAGTAAAAAACAAAGCAATAACGGCGAGTTTACGCTCGGTTCATGTCAGACAAGCACTCCAACAACGTAGATAGCGGTTCACCTGTACTCAGAAGTACGGTCTACAAAACAAAGTATAAATAAAATAACTCGAAATGTTGACAGCTATACATTACACGTATACAACAGTTTTATGTTAAAGTACTGTTCATGTGCAAAATACTTTATTTTCTACTCAAAAATGGTTTAGGTTTGTAGATTTATCTTAAATACCAACCAGATTAGTGATAGGCAGATATTTTGAGATCATTTACCTACTTTGCATATCCCCTGATCTTCAAGCAAACGAGCCGTGCAGAGGATCTGAGGATCACTTTCAAAGTTACCAATACCAACTAGGCCAGCATAGTGGATGCAGTTATAGACCGCTTAAATATAAGCGGGTTGATGTTATAATTATGTCTAGTCACAATAAAATTCATCTCGATGTTACCATTTAGTAATGTCCAAGTAATAGCTGATGCTAAGTTTACGAGAACTCAAGAGAGGCATGGCAGCTCTATACTTATCGGAAGATGTTTCGAGGAGCTATTTAACCTTGTTTCTACCTTGTTCTAAACTCTGTCGACTGAATAGATAACGAACTAAATGGTTCGGCGCGTCGTTTTTTTGTCTCACAATCGAAAAATGCAATGGTTTACTAGGGTTATTTACAAACAATTTAAAAACCTCAGAGCTTTCGAACGTGAAAAAGCACCTCTGACCGGAACAGTAAAGACGACTGAGCCCAGATTTAGCGTCGCAGTAAAAAAGTTTAATGATTATTCGTTGTTTTACCTGAATAAGAAATATATCGTCTTAGTAAAAGAACATACTTACATACTAATATAACGAGAAATTTCTTGTTTCATTTGCTGTCATATTTGCCGTAAATGATACTTATTTATGTTAAGGAACGTTTGATATTTTATGTCATTTTCCGCAAAAGAGGACAGCTGATATTATTCATAAATATTTTCTTTTTATTTCTGAATGAAAAGGTATCTATTAATGTAATAGCTTTTCCTATTTATGGTGCTTTGGAAATTATATTTGTAATGACCGCGTTCAGGTAATTTTAGTTTAGTTCGAAAACATGTGTATTTTAGCCCATTTATTTATTACTATATGTTTATATTTAACCTATTAGATACGTATCATTATAATTATAATATTATGATATTTTGTTTATTTAAGTAAGTAAACATTAAACTAATTAGTATGTGCGGTTTTATTAATTCATATTTATTTATTTTTTAATAAAAATATCGATACTAAGGTACTAAAGTGCTTGTATCATAGAAACAGGACAACCAAAGTACATATTATATCAAAGATACTTTAGTACCGGTGGGTGGTTTCGAACCCGTGTACTCTCCATTTATTATTGTCTACATTGAATTGTTTTTAACGAAACATATTACTTTCTTTTCTAATATTCTAGAGATTTAAAAACTGTATATTTATCAAAATTACATTAAAATAATATATTTTTAATAAGTACTTTACAATTTTAAAATAAACTTTTTTTGACAGCCGTACCATAAATATTTGCGGCAAAAAAACAAAAACTTGGTATTGTTCTGAACTCGTTACTTTCACAAGTGTTCCTACATATTATTAACCTATGGAGCAATAGCTAGATGTGTGCTTATTAAATGTACATTAATACTGTCGAGAGTTTTTTGGATACCAATTCCATTTGATTTGGATACATGTCCGAAGCTATAAAGATTAAATTACATTACCTACTTTGTTTGTCAACCTACTGTGTTTGTCAACCTACTGCCGGCCATGTACCGTTTAAGAAATGGTATATACCGATGTCATGCGAAATTCACCCTTAAGTTATCAATTTTCCGATCGTCAAAGGTGTGTCCGAAATTAAACCATCGAGTGTACCTACAAAGCCTAATAGAGCGCACTGGCTGATGACTGCTAAAAAAAGCAGTCGAATGCCGGCATAGCTAAACTCTGCCTTCTTTCAAGGTGCTCTCGAAGCGAGACTAAATCACTTCACGGTCTACACTTGTAAATCGTAGTACTATCCTACGTCGGCACGTAGGATATTTTCAAAGGGCAGAATAAATATTAAATAATTGGTATGATAATAAATCATAGTTAACAATGTTATGATGTTTTTTTTTGTATAGAATTGCCAATTATTGGATAAAATATTTGGGTTCCGCACAATTTAGGGTATTTTCTCCCTTCACTATCTTGTATAGGATTCACAGATAACAAACCATCAAAAGGTTCGTTCATTAAAAGCACGTTTAAACTTAAAGTTTATGCTTTCTACCGCGTTATTAGTTTGTGATTCTATTTTTTTTATTGTGACTCGACATATGCGGGTAGACCAAGGTGGGTATTTTCTGACCAACTCGAAGACATCCTCAATAAAGCTGAGTTGCCTATTGGTCATAACCGTAGAGCTTGTATGAAAATAATTGTGGATGTAAGGGAAGCGAGGAATTTATAAAAGAAAAAAGACGTGGGAAAGAGGTGTGACAGTTTAATTGATTGATTGATAACTTATAGTACAGTACAGTCTTTGTGGGAGTTAAGGCGTGTGGATAGTTATGTCAGTAATTACATAATAAATTTGTTTTATATGAAGAAAAACAATAAAAGATGAACATTACAATAAAATAATAGTTATCAAGTTAGTGTAAGGTCAGCAAAAATCTGTTTTAAACGAGAATACTTAGCGGGTGTTAGAATATAGCGAACTGCAAGCTTTTGTATCATTCTTTACAACGATACGAACTACATTTTAAATTATTTTAGATGTGAAGGAAGTAATCAGCATAAGTGTCAGGATCGTGACAAGTGGCGCTCCATTGTCTGCCGATCCCTGTGGGAAAAGGCGTGAGAATTTGATTGATTGACAATAATTAGTATTTTTGGCATATTATAATGAATATATTACTATACTAATAGTCCGGTCAATTTAGACATTCTAAGCTACATAAATTCCCACCAAGCTGAAAATCGGTAAGATTGTTTAAAATACAATGAAAAATAAAATTTGAAAGTTCCCCATCATTCCCTTGTAAGGATTTTTTATTATTTAAGGTCAAAGGTCAAAATTATGAGTTTTTTCGCGATTTTCAGCAAAACGGTAAGTTTTATCATAAAAATAACTGAGACAAAATTGTAGATCATAAAATTATCTACAAAAAATATACAAAACCTTTTTCCTACGAGCCACCGTTTTTAAGATATATCGATTCAAAAAGTTGTATAAGTTGTAATCGTCATAATATGCACACGTTTCCACGCCACCTATGAGGTATTGTACTTAGCGCGATTTTTTAACGTGGTTTCCCCAGTAGGCCTATTCCACAGGTCAGTTTTGATCCTTAATTTAATTTAAAACTAATGAAAATAATTTGATCCTTAATTTATTTTAAACTAGTTTGAAACTAATGCATAATAATGGATATTAAAAGTAAAGGAGGATTGAAAAGTAAAGTAAAAGTAGTGAAATTTAATCGTCCGAGTCGTAACTTTCGAATTATTCTTCTTGATTTTTATTTATTTATTTATTTATATAAGGGTTGCCGACAAAATATACACTAATTATTTACAAAGTAATACATACAAATATCTTAAAACTAAGTGTTATTTAATTAAGACAACCACAGCATGCACCATTGAAGTAAGTAAAAAAAAAATAAACATAAACTACATAAGACTAGACTAAATTTAAAAGAAAATTATTCTTGATTATTTATATGTTATAATTTTCTTGTTCTTGTTCATCTTGTTTATCTTCTTCTTGTTCTTGTTCTTCATCTTCATCCTGAGTACATTTAAGCTGCGTTAATAGCTATGTGTCCTCGTTGGAATCAAATGGATCCTCTACTGTTGGTGATTCGATATTAGAGCACGACTGGCCTTGACAATGTGTACATGCCAGAGAACAAAACAGTCCGACTTTTTTGCAACCACATTTAGCACTGCATCCCTTTTTGCAGTTGCAAAAAAATGTCTTTAGCAGTTTCTCCGGCGCAGGTGGAAGAAATGTTTGCACTGGTTCTAATGAATTGTTGACCAACTTCAAACCCCAGTCTGTAGGGTCCAGCTTATACTTGAACCACTTGAACTTGGTAATATACCCGAAAAAGATGTTGATGAGCAGCAACTGAGGTTGGAGGAAGACAAACTTATTGTACTTGTTTTTAACGAAACATGCGTATCTATACCTATCTAAGCAGGTAGTTTTTTTAGGAGCTCCGTACATAGATAGAAGAAAGCGAATGCCATTATAACTTATGTATATTTTATATTATTAGTATACTATTATAAGTTACAATGACCAATAGAAAAATATTTTAATGTACATTACAACATTAACATACATTACAACTATAGAGATATGGCGTACCCATGCATATTATGACGATTACAACTTTTACAACTTTTTGAATCGATATATCTCAAAAACGGTGGCTCGTAGAAAAACAGTATTGATACATTTTTTGTAGATAATTTTATGATCTACAAATTTGTCTGAGTTATTTTTATGATAAAACTTACCGTTTTTTATTTATTTATTTATTTATTCATAGGTGCACAAACAGCTTACAATCAAAACATAATAAAGGGAATACAACAATAAATGAAGCCCAGATTGTAACCCAAAACAGTGCACACAGCATGACAAAAACACAAAAAATAATAGCTAACCTAATTATAACTACAAATTATCAATCATATACATATTATATATATTATTAATTATTAATTCATTGCACATGTCAGTGAGTCAATATAAAGTGTACGTAATTGATCCCTATATCAATCATTAAAATATAATTACCTATAAAAATAAAATACAAACAATTAAAAAAAAAAACCTAAATCTATGCGCTAATTATGGCTGAGGACATCCGGAGTGATCGATCTCTTGTAAACTAAGAAATTGCTGTTGAAGACATCAATCCCTGTGCTCTTTGTTAAGCTATTGTAAGTCCGACACATTCTGGTTATAGGATTGTAAAAAGAAGTGTTATTCGTATATGTGCGTAGAGTAAAAGTGTTGGGGTTTCTTGATTTATAACGTGTGTTAATATTGATGGAGGTCAGGAGACTGTGTGATTCTATAGTCGAATGAATAATTTTATGTAGGCATAAAAGATCGTATCTTTTGCGACGATTCGCGAGAGAAATGACACCGAATTTAGTCAGTAGATCCGAGTAGGTGGGGAGGGCTCGACCATAACCGTACCGGCGGCACACAGCTTTAAGACAGCGCCTCTGCAAACCCTCGATCCTGTCCGAATGTACAGCATAAAACGGGGACCAAATGGGACAACAGTATTCCAGGACACTGCGGACGAGACTGTTAAAAAGATGGATGACAGAGCCAGGCCTCTTAAACTTCCTTGTCGACCGTAGAATAAAACCCAGTAATTGATTAGATTTATTCACAATACTGTCATAGTGCTGTCGAAAGGTCAATCCATCGTCGAACACTACTCCAAGGTCCCTTACCGTGGTGTTACGCTTTAATACGTTGCCTCTAATTTTATATTCGTGCAATATTTTTACTTTTTTGCTGGAAAACGACACAACAAAACACTTATTTATGTTGATAGCCATTTTGTTCAAATTGCACCAATCATTGATGACCTCAAGGTCTCGCTGCAATTTTAGGCAATCATCAGAAGTCTTGACCGTGGTGAATACCTTTAAGTCGTCTGCGTATAAAAGGCACGGTGAAGAAATCTGACCAATCAAGTCGTTAATGTACACCAGAAACAGTAAGGGACCGAGGTGCGACCCCTGTGGGACCCCAGAGAGGACAACAGTAGGCTTAGAACAAAATCCTCCAAGCGCCACTAATTGACTCCTGTCACTTAGGTACGATTCGATCCAGCGGAGCAAATTACCGTGTATTCCCATCGCCTCAATCTTGTGGCACAGCAGCCTGCGGTCGACACGGTCAAACGCCTTGCTAAGGTCTGTATATACCGAATCGACTTGAAGACGACCAGCAAAGGCGCGACACAAATAGTCTTTGTACTCTAGCAAGTTGCTGAGTGTAGACTTTCCCTTTACAAATCCATGCTGCCTGACTGATAAGGCTTGCTTAAGATGGCTGTAAAGGGGTACATACACTAATGATTCAAATAGCTTGGGAATACACGATAATATGCTAATGGGTCTGTAATTCTCGCACTTTGATCTATCCCCAGTTTTGAAGATCGGTGTCACATTGGCCACTTTCCACTCCGAGGGGAAGGTGCCCCGGGACAAGGACTTATGAAACAGGATAGACAATGGTGCGGAAAGTTCGTCTGCACAAGATTTAAGAAATAATGCCGGAATCTCATCCGGACCGGCACACTTACGAACGTCCAGTTTCTTTAGCTTTTTAAGAATACACCTCCTATCGAGTATTACTGTGGACAATGAGTCACCAGTTACGCTCTGAGCCGCGATAAATGATGCAGAGGCATATGACGTGGTAGGCGTGTTAGATATGGTAGGCGTGTTAGATATGGTAGGCGCGTTAGATGTGGCAGACGGTGTTTCCGAAAAAACCGAACTAAAATATTCGGAAAACAATTCACATATGGAAGCACCGTCAGATTCAATTCGCTTTCCAAAAAATACGGTATTGGGAATACCCGCATACCCCCTTCTCTGTTTGATGAATCTCCAAAAAGCCTTTGGATTGTCCTTCAGAGATTCCTCGACTGAAGAAATGAAAGAGCTATGACAATCAGCTTGTAATTTTTTACACCTACTGCGTAGGAGTGCGAATGTGTCATAGTCCCTTGGGTTTCCAAATCTCTTAAAACGTTTGTGACATCTGTTCTTCTCGTTCAAGCATTGAACTAGTGCTTTACTGTACCAGACAGGAAATTTGTGTATTTTATTATTAGTCGATTTCGTCAATGGTGTATGTTTCCGAATAATCTTCATAAGAATATCATAAAAACTCCTTACAGATAAATCAACGTCGTCCCCAGACAATGCGTCAACCCAGTCCACCTCGTTTAACTCGCGCCTAATCTCGCTGTAGTTACTTTTAAAAAAATTATATCTCTTTTTATTACTTTTTGTCAGAGGTCGGGGAGGCAACGATATATTAGCCGACACTAAGTAGGCATAGTGGTGCTTGTCAGTGTTACAAATAGGTTCCTCTCTAGAGACCACAAGAGACTCAAGATCAGACAACACAAGGTCCAAAAATCTTTCATTTGTGTTAGGGATTGAGTTAAACTGTCGCAGGCCGCACGCCGTCACAGTGTCCGACAACAATATCGCTTTACCGTCACTCGGATCAACAGGAGCAAAGCCACTCCCTAGAGTGTGCCATTTAATTTTCACTGTGTTAAAATCTCCCAGTAATAGAAAGTTGACACCACTGTCTGCACCCAGGATGTTATTTTGGCAATTGTTATAAAAATGAGAAAGATCACCAATCGCAATGTCCGGCGGAAGATAGCAAAGAACAACAATCAGTGTCTGACCACCGATCGCTACACTCAACCAAATGTCCTCAACCCTGCTCTCCAATGAAAACTGGCGGATTGCGCTGAGATCCTTTCTTGTTGCGATCAGAACACCACCGCCATCGCCCTTTAGAGAACAACTATCCTGACGATCACGCCTGAATACATCATAACGACCGTCTATTACCTCACTGTCGTATAGTCCAGCTTTAAAGTTAGTTTCTGTCAGACATATAACATCGTAATTACAGTTTAATAAGTTTAAATATATAACATCAGTTTTTGACCTTGCACGTCCTACATTTTGATAATAAATGTTTAACATAATTATTCTTAATAACAAATATCTAAGATCTGAATAAAATTAAAATTAGTTATTGTATGTTATTAGCAATTAAATAATAATAAAACTGTGATAATATTTTGTAGTATTTAAGTTAAAGTAGACAACTGCATATGATTTTAATAATATGATTTTTCGTTAATAGTTTTAATTTGTTGGATAATGTGGCAATTAAGTAACAATAATAGTAATAAAAAAAATAATTGAAACTATTTATAAAATTACAAATTAATTAGCGTAGTTTTTTTAAGGATTCACAATTTTTTATATGTATAGCACTCGTGGAGTCGCCCCTACGAACATATATTTCTCCATTTTTTATCCATACGTATTTGTATTTGAGTTCTCTTGCTAGCCTGCGAGCAGATGCATGAAGCGCCTTATGCTCCGGTGATAGATGCTCTGCAACAAAAATTGGTTGGCAGTCTCCTGTCATTCCCACGTGTTGTGTATTCAACTTGCAATCTTTGTGTGATTTGTTGTATCGATGCACAGCTGATAGCACCTTGTCTCTAGTTCTAGGATTTGACAAGGATACTAATATGTTTCTTGGCCGGTCAGAATCCGGGTTGAGCTTTGCCACTCTGCGGCAGGCATGTACACTGTTTTCATCGACAGGTAATTCTATTGCTTCGCACATTCTATTAAACAAATCGTAAACATTTTCTCCTCGGGATTCCGGCACTGCCTGAATCTCAACATTGCATCCACGACTAATTTTTTCGACTGTCGATAGCCGTTGTGTCAACTTGGTCACTTCAGATTGAAGACGAATATTCTCACATTCTAGATGCTCCATAGACTTAATTTTGTCTGCGATTTCCGTCTTCATTGCAATCTGTTCAGCAAGAATGGAGTCTGTCGTGATGGAAAATTCAGATTTTATTTGTTTTTTCGCTAATTCCACCTCGCATTTGATCATATTCTGAATGTCCTCAACAAAGGAAATCCTAAAGTCGTTTAGTTTTTGGTCTAGGAGTAATCCGATTTGACCAATTAATATCGTTTGCTGCTTTGAAGACTCAAGTTCATACGATATGTTAATTGAGTCCTCTACTGTAAATACTTGGTTGGAACGAACAGGAGTATTTACATTGGATCCTTTTCGTTTTGTGACAGTGACACATGCTGGACAAATCCATGAAGAGATAAACTCTTTCGTCATGGCTTTAAACTGTCCAGCACTTAGATTAAGACATTGGTAGTGATAAAAAGCATGGCAAAGGCTGCATTGGAGGGTATTGTTACCATTACATTGACTTCTACATCCACTGCATTCCATTTTTAAAGTATATTTATTACTTCAAATAAATATAATTGATCTAAGTTAGTAGATAAGTGGCTGCAGTTGTAGACTGTTGTAAACAGGGAACTATTTTAGTAGTCAACTTGACTTTGTAGGAGCGCTCGAGTGCAGTAACACTCTTCAGTTACACGCCATCTAGTGTGCAATTGCGAGTTATAATAATTTTCTGCAGCTGTCGGTGATTACAAACTTAACAGATTGATGGCGCCACACAACATTGATACTTTAAATCATATAATTACTGTCTTCAAAGGCAGTGTTCACAAAGATATTTTTTATTTATCGCAAGAAACCTAATTTTATCTGTTTATTAAATAGATGTTCACAAATAAATGTTCTTTGTAAATTTTTATTATAAAAAAACGAAGTTTACTTCAGGGGTTCGAACACGAAACTTAGCGTCCGCGATCCAGGACCACAAACAACTTCGCCACATTCGCCTGTCAGATCAAGATGAAATTTGAGCTCACTATCGTAACAATATTATTTAGCATTATGCACCGTAGGTCAATGCTGACGTACCTTCTTTTAATGCGATTAATTTTTGGAATTTCAGCATTAAAATATTGGAATTATAATTAATATTTAGTATTACGAAAGGCATAAAAATAACACTTTACAAAACACTGTTAAGCCGCTTAGACTGCAATCCTAACTTTTGTGTACATTTATAGTTTGTATATGATTCGACACTTTTTGTTTGTTTATTACACAAATGTTGTATCACTTGCAATTTTAGGACTGTATAAGTTATCAGATCGCCTTGAAAACATTTAAACGTGTGCTTCGTTCACTTAACTCACTAATTGAATATTTCTGCTTCACTTATTTAACTATTATCAATTTAATTTTATTAATTCTATAAGGAGCTGATGTTCACACTTTGACATTTTTTACTTTGACGTTTTGCTGAAAATCGCGTAAAACTCATTATTTTGACCTTTGACCTTGAATAAAAATTTTTCCTTACAGGGGAATGATGGGGAACTTTCAAATTTTATTTTTCATTGTATTTTAAACAATCTTACCGATTTTCAGCTTGGTGGGAATTTATGTAGCTTCACTCTTATTTTTTGGTCTAATTTGACCGGACTATAAGCTAGTAAAAGGTGCTTATATCACAGAAACAGAACGGCCAAGGTACATATTATATCAAAGATGCATTGGTAGGTACTGGTAAATAGATTTTGTTTTGCGATATTATTTATATTTCAGTAGACCACAATTGCTTTAGAATTATATGGAAAAAAGTAATAACAATTATTAAAAATACGAGGTAAATATGAAGAAAGAAACGCAAACGATTTAAAAAATGTCCTAAATCATATCGGAACCCGAAAAACCGGCAAACTGAACGTGTCAAAAGGCACTTAAAACAGGAGAGCCCATCACCAAAAACATTGTATGGGTAAAATCATAGATGTGAAGGTAATCCGACCGTAAGCTGACTTAGTCGCGTTTCAGGATATGCTCTAAAGTTACAGGTTTTAACTAGGACAGCATTATAAATACGATGTAAAGACACAATAAAAAAGGAATATAATCATGGAAAGTGGTGCTTAATGAATAAATCAAATAGGGTAAATCAAGACTTACTGAAAAACTATTTATTAAAATGATGATTAAGCTAAATAATTCAGAATTTGGCAACTTTCGGCGTCCAAACAAAACGTTTAAACTTATCATTGTTGATCTACCTAATTGGAGTTTCATGACTTTTGTTTATTTTCTTGGATAATATTAAAGACTTATCACGATTAAGGTACAATGTTTTCTTTATCTCTTATTCTGAAGAAGAAAATCCATTAATAATGTAATTCTTTATTGTTAGGTAAGTTAGGTATAAGTTATTATTGGCGAATCCCAGTGTCAATAGCTTATAACTATTTAAATAAAAGCTATCAAGACTACATATCCATGTCATTATATAAAAACATCGGACCCGGAATGAACTCGATTCCCCCTCATTTTACAAAATACCGGTGAATGCAACTGGTACGGCTGACAAAAATACAAAGTTTATATTAAAATTATAAAGTTTCAATATAAAATTAAAATATAAAATATATATTTTAATATATTATTTTAAAATATAATTTAAAATATATTATATATTATTGTTGTCGTATTTAAACAATATGGAGGGCCCAGGAGGGTGTTCGCCGACCAAATCGGAGACATCCACAAGAAAGCTAGGTTGCCTAATGCCCATAACTTGTATGAAGAGAATTGTGGCAAGTGGCGCTTCATTGTCTAATCCCATCCCTGTGGCAAAAGGCGTGACAATTTGATTGATTGATTGATATATGTATATTTAATTATACTAACACGTTGTCGTAAGTAGCTGTAATATTATAATAGTACCAAATAAAATAATAGTATTTATTATCTGAAACCGCGCACAGAGATTTCCCTCAGACTTGTTTTCTTAAGTAAATATCACATAAAACGTTTCCCGTTCTCACGTCACATTTACTAAGTTAGGAATATAAAAACATGTATAGGAAATAGTGACAATCTCATCAACCACTGTCATAACAAAATCCAAGTTATTTCCCTTTACCTTGTAAACGATTACTTTCTTACGAGAAAATACACACATATTTATTGTGGTGGTGCCCAGTCTGCTGATCCGGGGTAGTACCACCACTTACAAGTATACAGACCGTGAAGTAACTTAGTCGCGTTTAGGGATCAGCCTGTAAGTTGACGGTTCCAACTAGACCAGCAACTTACTTAGACGTAACTTATAGTTATTTAGACTGACGGTGGATATGACTGTTACTCACAGTTATTGAACTGTAGTAGCAGTCACCTCAATTAATGGACCGCACTCCAGCTTAATGCTACTGTTACACATGCTCTAAAATAGCATGCTAAAAAGCGTGCTATTGAGTATACTCAATTTGAGCCTATTTGCTCAATAAAAGCATGCTTTCGTGTTAGTAATGAGCATGTGTAACTGTAGCCTATTTGCTCAATAAAAGCATGCTTTCGTGTTAGTAATGAGCATGTGTAACTGTAGCCTATTTGCTCAATGAAAGCATGCTTTTGTGTTAGTAATGAGCATGTGTAACTGTAGCCTATTTGCTCAATGAAAGCATGCTTTCGTGTTAGTAATGAGCATGTGTAACTGTAGCCTATTTGTTCAATGAAAGCATGCTTTTGTGTTAGTAATGAGCATGTGTAACTGTAGCCTATTTGCTCAATGAAAGCATGCTTTCGTGTTAGTAATGAGCATGTGTAATTGTAGCCTATTAGCTCAATGAAAGCATGCTTTTGTGCTAGTAATGAGCATGTGTAACTGTAGCCTATTTGCTCAATGAAAGCATGCTTTCGTGTTAGTAATGAGCATGTGTAACTGTAGCCTATTTGCTCAATGAAAGCATGCTTTTGTGTTAGTAATGAGCATGTGTAACTGTAGCCTATTTGCTCAATGAAAGCATGCTTTCGTGTTAGTAATGAGCATGTGTAATTGTAGCCTATTTGCTCAATGAAAGCATGCTTTTGTGCTAGTAATGAGCATGTGTAACTGTAGCCTATTTGCTCAATGAAAGCATGCTTTCGTGTTAGTAATGAGCATGTGTAACTGTAGCCTATTTGCTCAATGAAAGCATGCTTTCGTGTTAGTAATGAGCATGTGTAACTGTAGCCTATTTGCTCAATGAAAGCATGCTTTCGTGTTAGTAATGAGCATGTGTAACTGTAGCCTATTTGCTCAATAAAAGCATGCTTTCGTGTTAGTAATGAGCATGTGTAACTATAGCCTATTTGCTTAATAAAAGCATGCTTTCGTGTTAGTAATGAGCATGTGTAACTGTAGCTGTAGCTTAACTAATATGCCGTGTCACAATTGTATTATACTAGCGAGTGTCTACTGAATACAAAGCGGGTGTTATAACGCAAATTCTGAGGACTGTCTCTAATGGTGTAATAACCATAAAACTTGATTCTCGAGTGATATTTCTCACTTGTTGTTTTACCTCATACTGAGATTATTGTTATTTTTTTATTTTAAGGTGTGACAAGAAAATATTGTTATGAATTATGAAATATTATGTAAAAAATTGTGGGTGCTCTTTCGCTATACCACGAACCACTTTATATACCGCTATACCGAGGAACTCTTTAACCTAGAATTTTCTTAGATTTTGCGCAAACATTGAATAATGATTTAAACAAATTTTTATGCGGCTTACTATTTGCCTTCTCACACCCGTAATACCCGTACAGGTCGGGGAAAGCATCCGCATTCTGTTGACTAATCGACACTCCAACTAAAAGATTCGGTGTGTCTTTTCTCTGTAGAGCAATCGACATAGAGCAAGCCCATGCATGTGTTCTCTCCATGCTACGAGTATAACCTTGGATCCTTTCAGCGATGAGTGAACAAGATGTTACCAACCCATAATAAACAAAAAAAATCAAATTTTAATCTGAATGTTTCAAAATGCCTGGGGTAATCTTACAAGAATTAAAAATTTTAAAGAGTGGTAGACAGAGGTTGGTGATCTTCCACCCAGTCTGCCGATCCGAAGAAGTACCACCACTTACTACTTGTAAGCTTTCCACTCCACACTCCAGCTTAACATAAGGCGGGGTGCTGTCATATGTTGAGACCCAACAAATAATAATAAAAAATATTTATTTTAAGAAAGCAAGGGAAGGTCCAAGAGTGCCTATGACTGTAAAATACTTTCAATTTACAGTTAGTCATAATTAGCCTGTATACGTCCCAGTACTGGGCACAATTCTCTGTCCGAGTTTATCTAGACAGAGTTTGGCTACTCGGGATTTTAAGACATGCTAGCGCGTCGCGACATCTTGACGACCGCCGTCTACTGACAATAACCGGGCCCTACACTTAACGTGCCATTCGTAACATGAGTAGGGTTTGATTTTTAATACCAGCTATAAATCCTTACCTATATTATAAAAGCGAAAGTTTGTGTGTGTGGATGGATGTTTCTTACTCTTTCTCGAAAAAACTACTGAATGGATTTTATTGAACCGTTACAATAATATAACTTATACACCAGAATAACATATAAGTTATAACAGATAACAGTTATAAAAGTTATAAGTGTTACAAAAGTTATAACAGAATAATATATAGGTCCAAAATATAACTAAAAGTGTCAAGTAAGAAGAAAAAAATCTGTCATCAAGCTATTCGGCATGCGCTGCAAAAACCGTTAGAGTTACACGTATATAATGTATGATGGAAATGTTTATCCTAAATAGTCCTACAAAAAAGCCTGCGACAGCATACAGCTATATTATATGTGTAAGCCAATATGTTGTGCTGAATATCTGGCATCTCAACGAGCTAACGTGACACCAGACCCTAATTTCCCGCGAGTGAAACCGCGGGCACAGCTACTAATACAAAAAAATATAATACATATAATAATGTTTTATTAAATCATATTAAAAGCGAGAGTGATAGTAAAATGGTTTTGTGAATCTTCGATAAAGATGTTTATGATGCTCCTAAGCACATACAAAACATTACTTCTGCACATCTATCATAATTTCTAAAATTTTTGCCTTCTTAGAATTGAATTGTTTTTGTGAGTTACACTAGGTGGACTGACGACATAGTGAAATTCACAAATAACCGGTGGTGGCAACTGGCATCTTGTCGTTCGGAATGTCATTCTAAGGCCTATGTGCAGTGGACATCTTCCGGCTAATGATGAGATTGTCTACCTCGTCTTTTCACACCCGTAATACCCGCACTGGTCGGGGGAAGCATTCGCATTTTGTCGACCGAATCGGCAGTCGAACTAAAAAGTTCGGTGTGACTTTTCTTAGTAGAATGCTTTGAACGCTTTGCCAGCCCATGTGTTCTCTCCATCCTATAACCTTGGATCCTTTAAGCGATGCGTGAAGAAGCACCTTTGGCCGCCATAGTGACGGCGAGTAAGGCAGCCATGAACTAACTCGGTTGTTTCACTCATGGATCTTGCTTATCATCAGGCGGGTCGAGGTCAAATGTCGTGTCACAATAAAAAATAAATAAAAAAGAATAAAAAAACTGAATTATTAATATTTTTGAGATAAATAACTTATAACATAAAATACAGTATCACATTCCAAGGTGTCAAGTAGCTTAGAGAGACTCCGCAACTTTACTTACTGAAAAAATTTCAGGCATCTTATTTTTATACGTTGTAATTCAACACTGGACTTTAAGTTAGTACTAATTGCTTTTCTAAGTTTAGTAAGTTTAGACTTAGTCAACGGACCGACTTACCTAATAATAGACGACCTTAGTGTAATGGTAGTCCTATGGTCACGCAAACCAAGAGCACGGGTTCAAATCACGTTACCAATGTATCTCTGATATAATATGTACTTCGGTTGTCCTGTTTCTATGACACAAGCACATTAGTAGCTTGTGTCATAGAAGTTACTTAATATTGTTTTGAGCAAATTTTATGCGGCTTACTATCGCGTTTATTTTGGTTTTGATTTTACAAATTTTTTTCGTGACCACGATGGCGGTTAAGCTCTTTAAACGTCGGAATAATAAAATAAAATTGTAAAATCGAAACCAAAATAAACGCGATAGTAAGCCGCATAAAATTACGAGTAGTTTAATTCATTATTTAAAGTTCGCGCAAAATCTAAGAAAATGATACTTAATATTTCATGACTTTGAATATATTGTTCAAATTACATTTAACAAGACAACAGTTCCGAGTTCCTATGTATGTATGGTACAGTAGGCGATGCGTGGGTGCTGTATCTCGGCTATGAATCCGTGGGCGGGCGGGCGTGTGACGTCACTCTGTTACGACTTTTCGAAATATGCATTAGATTGTGAATCATTTTACAAATAGTGTATCTTTTTTGCTAATTAAATTGCTACTTAAAACACAAATCGTTTTTTTTTTGTTTGTAACTCGGCATTAACAGTTTCCTGATGTTAAGCTGGAGGCAACTTCTACTACATTATAAATAACTACAAGTAGTAGTCACATCCACCATGACGGCCTAGTTGAAACCGGCAACTTACAAACTGATCCCAAAACGCAACTAAGTCACTACGGTCTGTATACTTACAGTGGTGGTAGTAACCCGGATCGGCAGACTGGGCACCATTCTTAGAGGAATAATTTAAAATGTAATAAATTGATGTAATTTTCCGACATACTTGAGGCATGCTTTGCCAGCCCATGTGTTCTATCCATCCTATGACCTTGGATCCTTCAAGCGATGCGTGAAGAAGCACCTTAGGCTGGCATAGTGGTGGCGGCTGGGGAAGCCGGGAACTGACTCGGTTATTCCAGTCGTCGTCACTCTCGGACCTCCTCTTGCTTATCACCAGGCGAGTCGAGGTCAGATGTCGTGTCACAATAGAAAAAAAAGGCAAATGTGTTAAAATCTTAGTAACTGCACTCTCTTGTCTCTGCCTATCCTAGGCATTGAGACTTGATAATTAGAGACATATAAAGTTTTTATATAAACAAAATAATAATCTAGTTCATTTTATATTATTATTATGACTCGACATATGACAGCATCCAGTTTAATGTTAGGCTGGAGTGTGATCCATAAATGGACATGTTATATAACTGCATATAGCAGTCACATCCACTATGTCGGACTTGTTGAAACCGGCAACTTACAAGCTGATCCCGAAACGCGATAACACGACTAAATCACTTTACGGTCTGTATACTTGTAAGTAGTGGTACTACCCCGGATCGGCAGACTGGGTACCACTGCCTACCACTCTTTAATAACCTGACCCAAAGCAAATATTTTTTTACAAATATTTGTTTCGACCAGTAATCGGACCCGGGACTTTACGCGCAACAAACCAATCGCTAATCAATCGGCCACGCCTGTCGTCGAATGACAGCAATCCGCTTGATGTTAATCTGGAATGCGGTCTATAAATGGACATATTATATAACTGCATATAGCAGTCACATCCACTAAGTCAGCATAGTTAGAACCGGCAACTTCCCGGTTTATATACTTCTAAGTGGTGGTACTACCCCTGATCAGCACTGCGTACCATTGCCTACAGACAACCAGACCTGGAGCAAATATCCGGTATACTACGAATACTTTTTTTTTGTTCGTAATATGTTTGGTCCGACCGGGAATTGAATCCGAGACTTTACACGTAACGAATTGGTATGCTAACCCATTCGCCAAGCCAGTCATAAATATGTCATTTATTTTTAAATGCATCATAGAAAGTGATGCCTATAACAAAACCAGTCCGAGCGCACAGACCGTGAAGTGATTAGTTGCATTTCGGGATCAGCTTGTAAGATATATGACAGCACCCCGCTTGATGTTAGGCCGAAGTGTGGTCCATGAATGAATGTCACTGCTACTACAATTCAATAACTGTGAGTAGCAATCACATCCACTTTGCCGGCGTAGTTGGAACCGGCAACTTACAAGCTGATCCCGAAACGTAACCAAATCACTTCACGGTCTGTATACTTGTAAGTGGTGGTACTACCCCGGATAGGCAGACTGGGTACAACTGCCTACCATTCTTTGAGATGTGATTGCCATTGGATCGTATTAGCAGCGACATCCATTCATGAACCACACTCTAGCTTAACATGAGACATTGGGTTGCTGCCATATGTTAAGCCACAATATAAAAGGTAGATTCGTAACGCGACTGAGTTAGGTCGTAAAACCTAGGTGTTCTTATTCGGAAAGCAAATATTTAAAAAAATACAGTAACGAGACATCTGACTCCTACTTGCCTGAAGGTAACAAATGGGAGGTTCTATGGCGAAGACTCATTTTATAGTTGCCTCAGTAGCTATCACTATACCGGCCAGAGAAGGAAAGAGAACATATGGGCTGGAAAAGCGTTCCACTTGACGATTGTTTGATGAAGAAACGACACGCTGGATCCACTATAATTTATGTATTTGGGTTTATACTAATTTACACTAGGCTTAAGGTTTTTTCTTACATTTCTATACTAAGCTACTAAAGTGCTCTTAGAAACAGCACAACCAAAGTATATTATATCAAAGATAGATTAGTACCGGCAAGTGGTTCTGAATCCGTGCTCTCGGTTTGCCTAACTGTCGTACTTAATTTTTACTAATGAAAATAAAACTAAAGTTTATACAATTAAAGAGGTTTTAATATAGACATTTTCCTATAATTCCTTTTGAAAGGCACTACGCCCCGCCCGCTTTTGGGCGGCGCATCCACTATTTTCCCATATATAAGCGAGCGATGGGATGTATCGCGGAACAGTTTGTAGCAGCATCAGAAGGACGAAGCGGTATGCGTTGGTAGATACAACTTTGTCAGTCGCGGTCGTAAAGTTAGTTAAGTCGGTACTTGGCGAGTAATTCACGGTAGCTGCGATTCCTGCGTTCAGGTGAGTTTTTTTTTGTATTTTTTTAATAATAAAAATTATTAAATATAAAATGATTAGTAATAATTTATTAAATACTTGACCTATAGTACAGACTTTTAACTTTATTAAAAAATTGTGAAAATTTTAGTATTCAGAAAAAAAATAGCAAATTATTTTTTATTTAATATTTATAGTGTATTTATAAATAACAAAAGGTTTCGTTGTAAGTTTTTTTTTTAAAGGAAATTATTCAAAATTTAATAACATTGCTTCATACTTTGCGTATACTGGTTATTGAAAGAATATTTAGTAACTAGAGTATCTACGATTTCGCTACGAAATCAACAAATATTTTTTTTAATTTCCTATACTAATATCCCAATTATAACAATTATTCTTCTACATATATATTAGATGCTAATTTTGTTTTTTTGGTTATTTAAAATATTTTAAAGACTTATTTTAAAACTATTGCGATACCTAGGTCTACGAATATTTGTACTTGGGTCTACGCATTTACTACGATTGTCAAAAATATTTATTTTTTAATTTTATTCATTTACTAAGCTACTAAAGTGCATTGTATCATAGAAACAGGACAACCAAAGTACACATATCAATGATACATTGGTACCGGCAAGTGGTTTTGAACCCGTGCTCTCGGCTTGCGTAACCATTGCACTGCCACTGCACCACGGTCGCCTATAATTGCAGGTTTAAATTTTGTTTTATTTATTTAACTTATTAAATGAATTTAGGCTACTTAAATTTTATATCTACTATGCACTTCATTAAAAAAAAATAAAAAAGAAGTCACAAACATAAAAAATAATGAACACAAAATATAAAAGAACTAATAATTCTAGGAAACGCGTACGACTGGAATGGCGAAATAGTTTCTAAAAGCATTTATCATAGGAGTTGTGGCAAGTGGCACTCTATTAGAACTGTGAGAAAAAGGCCTGACAATTTGTTATGATTTGATTTGAAAGTAAAAATATTATCAAATATATTATTACCTATATAAAATTGATAACAACTTAATTACAAGTGGTTCCTCAGGTTATATAGTAAAATAATATGCGTACATACATATAATACAAAAATACAGAATACATTCCTGCATGAAATACAAAATTCATTATAACACATATCAGAATCATCATCTTCATCAGCCAGAACGCATAGGCCTTAGAACGCCATTTCGAACGACAAGATGCCTGTTGCATCCACCGGTTATTATGACTTTCACTATGTCGTCAGTCCATCTAGTGGGAGGACTACCTACGCTGCGTCTTCTGGTTCGTGTTCTCCACTCTAGAACCTTTCTTCCCCATCGGTTGTCGGTTCTTCGAGCGAGCGATAACAGAATACATACATGAAATAAAAATAACTCATCTTTTCAATCAATCAATTAAATTGTCACGCCTTTTTCCCAGGCAGAGACAATGGAGCGCCACTTGCCACGATCCTGACAAAACTCCCTCACAATTCTCTTCATCGTTTTAATCAAAATCAAATAATTTATATCTCATTGTTAGACTCCACTATGATTTCTGAAAGACATATGTCGAGAGGAGGGCCACAAGAACCTTGTCAATATAAAAAATGATGTACTAAGATTGTGAAATTATAAATATGTAAAAAAAACATTTTAGTTTTAGTTTTTAAAAAAAGCCTCCACGGTGTAGGATTGATGCAATTTGTAGTTTTACATTTAACAAAATTGCACGCACAAAAAAGTTTTTATTTTGAATTTTAAATCAATGGCCATGATGAAGTGGCAGTGAATTGGTCATACAAACCGAGAGTCCGGGTTAAAACCACTTGCTGGTGTACCAATGTATCTTTTATATATGGTCGTCCTATTTTTATTATACAAGCACTTTGGTAGCTTAAAATATGAATGTAGAAAAAATCAAATTGTCACGTCTTAATTACCTCAAGGATCCTGACACTATCTCGGTTCCCTCAAATTAACAATTCCTTTCATGCGAGCTTTTCTTAACGAGTTCTACGGATCTGTGTTATTTTTAAGAATATCCCGCATGTGTTTAGGAAACAATCTTCTGGGCAGTCTCTTTCATTCTTTCACTTACCTTGGTTATCTTCTCTTTTATCAATCTTTTATCATTCTTCTCTTTTTCATTCTATTTACCAGCGGATTGGCAGACAGTTGGTGGTCATTCCCATAGTCTGCCGATCATGTATCCAGGGCTTGTAGCCAGATCATGAAGTGACTTAGTCGCGTTAAAAGTCGCTGGTTTGATGCGATTGCTACTTATACAGTTTATAAAGAAAGAACAGTTAACCTTAAAATATATTTAACCACTACATAATAATACATTAATCATCCTTCGTCAAAATATAATTTAATAATATTTAAATTAAATGTTATAAAAACATTGTAAACAGAACCATTGTTTTCGCAAAAACTATGACTAATATATTTTGGTATTAAAATAAATGAGTTTGGGCATATTGAAATGATAGACGAAAGAAAATTTAATGGCGATTAAAGGAATAAAACGAACCTGAAGATTGTTTCTTGATCAAATCACAACATTCTTAAAAAAGGTGTCCATAACCATAAACATTGTGTATGTGAAGAAAAACGATTATTTACTATTAGTCATATGCGCTGGACCTTGGATCCTGCATTCATTACTATATAGATGACAACATGGTTATCACATTTTCTATCTTGCAGCCAGTAAGTAATCAGTAGTTAAACGGGGTAAGAGTCTATTGCAGGAGAGTTTTTATTTTATTGTGGCATGGTATGATTTCACACAATTTTATCACTAGATACAGAATAATACAAGCAATAAAATATGCCAAATAAATAGAAAGAGAGTCAGGATAGTCAAATCAAATTGTCACACCTTTTTCCCGGATAGGCAGACCAAATGAGTGCCACTTGCCACGATCCTGACTCTCTTGCTATCTATTTGGTATATTTCAATGCTAGTATTATTCTGTATCTAGTAATAAAATATGAATAGAAAAATTCACGTGTGCAAGTATTGGTAAATTGCGACCTAAGATGTCGCTAAACGTGCGATTGCTCTGATCATTAAACTACTCGTATTATGTATATATACGCGACTCTATATATATATAGTTTTCTGTATATAGTATTTATTTACACTAAATAATTTAGTAAGTAAAGAAATCTTTAGTTTTAATAATTTATATTTCTATACTAAGCTATGTATCATAGAAACAGGACAACCAAAGTACATATATCAAAGATAAATGGGTACCGGTGAGTGGTTTTTGAATCCGTGCTCTCGGTTTGCGTGACCATTGCCTTAGTTGACCGATATGTGCGCGTGAATTTTTCGATCAAATTTTGATTACAAAATACACAGCCATTTCACAGGATTGTCTTGCCAACACAAAAAGTAGTGTTTGTTTATAACGAATGAGAAATCATGAAATAAGAAATTATTACGTAGAGATTATTATAGGTGTAAAACTTTCGAAACATCGGATTAAATTAATCAAAATAAATGCGGTTGTAAGCCGCAAAAAATCTTTTCATGGGATAAAGGTTAGTAAAAAATTTTAGTAAAAAGGTTAGTAAAAAATTACGACATTCTTTAATAAATTACAATAAGTGTTAAAAATAATAAGTTAGCGTAGTGGCGTAGCGTGGGAGTCACGGAACGAAAAAAAATTCAGGTTCAAAATTTAACGATTTATTTTAGTTTTTTTAAATTTTGCCGCCCCCTTAATTCCCCCCTCCGCCCCCGCCACGCTACGCCACTGAGCTAGCGACTGAGGCAGCTGTAAACAAACTCGGTTTTCTAAGTCGTCGTCACTCTTGTACTCCTCTTGCTTATCATCAGGCGGTCGAGGTCAGATATAGTGTCACAAAAAAAATAATTAAAAAATACGCTATTTGAAATAAAATAAATATATTACGATAACACTTTCTTTACAGGTAGAAAATCTTTACCTTTTTTTAAAGCAATTTAATGCTTTATTAGTTAAAAAGATTTTCCCTTAAAAGCTTTCCGATAACATTTCAATACCTTTTAATAGAAATTTGAATATGTATACATAACTGTATTCATATTTTTTTTTTGTGAAGTGTATTTACAAAATATTTCTCTTTCTGTAATGATTTTAGCTAATGTTTTAACACCTACATATATGTACAAGTATAATATATATACTCTATAATACTATCACAAGTAGTTTGTAGTATATTTGCACCCTGCCCATAATTTCTCATCATTCCAAAGGTTAGTTGTTAGAGAATACCTAATAGGCACTAAACTTGCCTTTGTACTTATTTTTAGGATTGTTTTGGTGCAATAAAGGATTTAAATAAACAAATTGTATGTATGTTGTAAGAAGGGTCTTTTTTAGATTTCTGTGTAAAAACTTTAGCAGCTCGTGCTCGTATCAGAACTGAACATATATGAAATATATATCGGTACCAGGAAGTGGTTTTGAGCCGGGGACTTACTGTTTGTGTGACCATTCCACTGCCACTATGACCACCATGATCGCCTTATATATTTGTTTATGCAGCTTAAACTTTTGCAAGGGGACCGTAGTGTAGTGGCAGTGCAATGGTTACGCAAACCGAGATGACGGGTTTAAAAACCACTTTCGATGTATCTTTGATATATAATAAGTACGTTGGTTACCCTGTTTCTATGATACAAGCACTTTAGTAAATTAGTATAAAAATGTAAAAAAATATTTATTTATATATTTTTAAACTTTCTTACTCTAAATATTAATACAAAGCTTTATTAAGTACATTATAAAAAGGAGCGAACCACAGTTTATAATACGCTACCACTCGACCACAGTCACCTATTATCACTGCGTCATAATTACAGTTGACTTTATGAGTGTCTATTTTCATAAGAGGTCAAAAACTCGAAACGTGTGGGTTCTCTTTACTTCAACATTGGCAAGTTTAATATTAAGCAAACAAAAAAACGTGCGTCTTATCTTGATAAAGGTATTGTGTTTATTCAATGACATGCGTGGCGCGTTGGTAAGCACATCCGTACACGTAAAGTCATGGGTTCAATACCCGGTCGGAGCAAATATTTGTTTCATAGATTTTATTTGTAATATATAATAATTATATATTTAATATTGCAAATATTTGTTAATAAAAAAAGAGGCGGATATTTGCTTCAGGTCTGGTTTGATAACCAGACATAGGCAGTGGTCTGCCGATCTGCATTAGTACCACCACTTACAAGTATACAGACCGTAAAGTGATTTAGTCGCGTTTCGGGGTTAGCTTGTAAGTTGCGGGTTCCAACTAGGCTGGCCTAGTGGATGTGACTGCTACTTACATTTATTGAATTGTAATAAAAGTGACATCCATTAATGGACGACACTCCAGTTTAACATCAAGCGAGGTGGTCATATTATGTTGTCGAGTCACAATAAAAAAAGAGAGGCTATTGCTCAGTCTATTCAATATTGTATGTCTTAATCTATGTTATGATCAAATACCAGACATGCTAAGATTCCTTTCATCCAATCTCTTCACTGTTCTGAAGATCAGAGTAAATGGAAATCTTTGGAAAGCCGAGATGACGATCCTTACAAGGCCGATTTATGGTTTAATTTTAGATAGTTACCTATCACTCCTTGCTTATGATATTTGATATCCTTACTACGCGTATTTACCCCCAAGATAAAGTAAATGTAGGTGTTAATACTATCCCATAATTATATTAAGTGACTAAGCAAATCCATAAGTAATATAAAGTCGTGTTAGTAGGCACTGGTATCTTGTCGATCCACGGTAGTACCACCACTTATAAGTATACAGACCGTCAAGTGACTTAGCTTGTGAGTTGACGGTTTCAACTCGGCCGGCATAGTGGATGCGGCTGCGACTTGACTTATTTAACTGTAGCAGAAGTCGCTCTATTCACGGATCGCACTTCAGCTTAACATCAAGTAAGGTGCGGTCATATGCCGAGCCACAAGAAAAGAAGGCATTAAATGTTTACGGACGGAAGGACGGACACTAACGCTGTAAGATTTTCTGTATAGAATTATATTATTTGACTAGTATTAAAATTTATTTAAAGGCGACCGTGGTGTAGTGGCAGTGCAATGGTTACGCAAACTGAGAACACATGTTCAAAACCACTTGCCGGTACCAATGTATCTTTGATATAAATATGTACTTTGGTTGTCCTGTTTCTAAGATACAAGCACATTAGTAGCTTTGTATATAAATGTATAATAAATGAATAAATAAAATGGAAGCTTTAACGAATTAGCTTGTTAACCTTAAATTGTACTTATTAAATTCGTACTTATTAAGTTTATCACTTCTACTAACTTTCCTCTCAATTAACTTCTGTTATAATAATTAAATTCATTTTACGTTTTAAGACACCTTTAAAGGGGTTTCCTAATTAATGCTTATTTTAAGAGGAAATTAAATTATCCTTAATAAACTTCTTCTTGCATCTACATTTTCGGTTTGCAGCGACGCTTCCAAAACGATCCTGTCCAGGTAAAGGGCATCATTCATTTTGGGTTATACTTGTATTGATAAAACTAATAACAGTTTTGCTTTTAATTGCTGTGCAATTTAGTTATTTGGGAAATAAGATAAGTATCTTCTGTCAATCACGAAGACATGCCATATTAACAGTTCTGCTTTGAACTGTCATAATTTTAGTTTGATAATTTTGCACACGTAAACTATACAAAATAAAGGATATATTCCAATTACATTGTAATATTGGTACATCAAATTATATTAAAATGTATATGCAACTGTTAATACAGTTAAGCCCAAGTCACCATACAAAAAGAATGGTGTCCTTTTCAAATGTCTCTTAATCGTTGAGGAAATCTCGGAATGACAGGAGCATTTATGTGTATGTAATTATGAAATTTGTGAGATTGTGTGTTTAATATCTTATAATCCTATTTTTAAATATAAAATTAATATTAAATTAAATAATATTATATTTAAAAAGGCAACTGTGGTGTAGTGGCAGTGCAATGGTCACGCAAACCGAGAGTACGGGCTCGAAACTACTCGCTGGTACTAATGTATCTTTGATGTATGTACTTTGATCGTCCTGTTTCTATGTACAAGCACTTTAGTAGCTTAGTATAAAAATGGGACAAATCTAAAGCTGTCATTTCGGAGAATGTTCTGAGGAGCTTTTTAACCTTGTTTCTAACTGCGTCTTAATACTCCCTTGATACTGTTCGGCGTGCGGGGGACCCATCCTCATCTGACGCGTCACAAAGTGGATTTTTTACCAGCCCATGTGGAATGCTTTATCTTCCATTCTTCTACCTTTGGTTGGCATAGTATCGGCGACTGAGGCAATCGTAAACCTCTACCACACAGGCGCATTAATATCGGTCGGTAATACCCGATGTGTTATTGCAATATCTGTTTTTAGTACAATATGTATTAGGATGGCTATAGATAGACACTGCTGCAGATAGACACGCAATAGAAGTAGAACGCAGTTGTGTGCAAAGAATAACGCATCCGATAACGCATTATCGCAATAGCGCGCCTGTGTGGTAGAGGCTTTAACCGAGTTTATTTTTATTTGTTGTCGGCGCTCTAAGACTTCCCCTTGCCTAATCCCCCCCCCCCTCCGATAATAAAATCAATCAATCAAATTTATATGCCTTTTTCCCACAGGGATAGGCAGAGACAATGGAGCGCCACTTGCCACGATCCTGACACAACTTCCTCGCTTTCTTTACATTTACGATTCTCTATGGGGCTGGAGGCGCTCTCCAGCCCCATCTCTAGATTCGGGGGCTGAGGCGCGGTGGGGCGTCGAAAAACCCGTATCATAGTAGCCGCTTTTAGTGACGCTCATAGCTCGGCAATGTCATTTAATATCGATAAAAATGTGTCCATATTTTCTTTGTTTGATTGTTGAAAAATTAGTGAGTTAATTGAATAAAAGAGAGTCGTCATCCGTAGTCAGGCTAGAATCATTATTAGAAACGTAATTAAAATGTGTGAAAAAAAAAACATGCAGTCACTATTCTCAAAATTAAACTAATATATAATTCATTAAAAATTGTTGGTGTCTAATGTTTACTTCAATGTATTTGCTTTTTGAGGAAAGTGTGTTTTTATCGTTGCCAACATTTTGCATGTTACTTCACTGTTCCTAATAGACACGTGACCATGAAGTCACAACTGCATTCCTAGCGCGTTTTTAGCTCGTTCCCTGACAGTAGCTTTCTTGGGGATGTCTCCGATTTGGTCGGCGAACACCCTCCTGGGCCTGCCTTGTTTAACGTATCGATTCACATAAGATTTATAAATTCTTTTGGTCAATCTATGTACGATTGCCCATCATCTTTTCCATGTGCCCAAACCATCGATGCATTCCTTTGTCAATCCTTGTCACTATACATCCTCTTTCATTCTATTCCTTATTCTATCCGCTATCGTTACTCCACATACACTCCTTAACGACCGTATTTCTACAGCGTTAATTCTGCTCTCATGCTTCTTTTGCCAAACCCAACATTCACTTCCATACATTAATGTAGAAACAAGCACCGCATTATAAAATGACACAACAATAATATCCTAATAATAAAAATACTTGAAAAATGTTTACATTTCTTCATGGTACAGAAACTTCTTTTATATTGTCACAATACTCGTATATCAAGTGGGCTTATTTCTGACAGCTAATGTAAATAAAAGATTATTTATATCTATTGTATTGTCAATATTTTTAGATCACAAAAGGTAAATAAAAGATATTACAATGAGGTGCTTTTTGGATATATTTTTCTACATTAAAAGTATAAATTACTATAGTACAAATAAAAGTTAAAGCATTCGAATAGTTAGATCAGGAATAGGTGTATGCGTAGTTAAGTTGAAAGAGTAAATTAAGATTATTTTTTTAAAAATTGTTTGCTTAAAAAATCAAATCGGTAAAAGTCTCGAAGCCTTGTAGGCTGGTACATTTCGCACACTAGTATTTTACGCGAAAATCCCTGATTTGATTTCCGATCGGAGCTATTATTTGTTTCATAGCTTTTATATATGAAAACACGTATGAACATACTATTATACATATGAACATAATCCTTACTCTCTTAATTAATTACCGGGTGGATAAATCAAACCGTTAATTTATTTAGAGACTGAATTAAAAATTCACAAAGCAAAAGTATCAAAATAAAGCTTTGGGTACATAAGTTAGATTGTTTCAAACGATTTGACATTAAGCTCTACAAATACGTGTATGCGAAATGTTTTAAGGTTGTTTGTATACGTACGAGAACCAAGCTGGGCGCCGATTCACCTAACATATGTTGGCGACGAAAAATCAGTGAAAGGACATCATTCATTTTGGGCTTCTATGTACTACTTTTGTAATGTCCAATGATAAAAAAATATATAAATGGTAGTTTTGATAAAACTAATATCAATTTTGCTTTTAAAATATGTGCAAATTGAGTTGTTTGGTAAATAAAAAATGAATTTTGTATCATCTGTCAATCAACGCAACATTTGTTTTGAACTGTATAATTTATAGTTTGATCATTTTGCACACTTTTTTTTATATATTGTGATTCGACATACGACTGCACCCCGCTTGATGTTAAGCAGAAGTGTGGTCCATGAATAAATGTCACTCCTACTACAATTCAATAACTGTGAGTAGCAATCACCTCCACTATGCCGGCAACTTACAACCTGATCCCGAAACGAGACCAAATCACTTCACGGTCTGTATACTTATATGTGGTGGTACTACCCCGGATCGGCAGACTGGGTACCACTGCCTACCACTCTTTGATAACCAGACCCGAAGCAAATATCCATCTCTTTTTTTACCAAATATTTGCAATATTTAATGTTATAAAATATTACAAATAAAAGCTATGACACAAATATTTGCTCCGACCGGGAATCGAACCCGGACTTTACGCGCAACATACCATTCGCTAAACCGTTCGTCCACGCCTGTCGTCAAATTGATTGATTGATATAAGAATCAACCTCTTGACACCTAATTCTATACATATATATTCTTGGGAATGACGATTGTAAAGTTATATCATTTAATGTAGGTATATAACGCACCTAATGTTTCATTAATTCAAACAACACCTACAAAGTTAATTTATAAATTAATTAGCACGTAATCAATTTATTACGTTCAACAGGTGTAAAACCGTAAGATCTTTCATATGGGGCTTGGTAATCATAAGCACATTTTCATTATGAATAAACCGAATTAACTTTTGTTACAGAAATATTAAAATAGATATTAAAGTCGCATTTTCCTAATAAAGCTTTCAGACAATTGTTTGAATATATACCTACATATTTACATTTCTATACTAAGCTTCTAAAGTGATTGTATCATGTAGAAACAGGACAACCAAAGTATTAAAGATACATTGGTATCGGCAAGAGGTTTTGAACCCGTGCTCTCGGTTTGCGTAACATTGTACTACCACTTCACCACGGTCGCCTTTATATCATTAACCATTAGTAAATAATGTAGTATTTTGGTATACCTAATTAATTGTCTATTTTTTATTTAAAATATAAAATATTTTATGTGGGTCTGGAGTGCGAGCCATGAAGATGTGGCTGCTACGACAGTTAAAGACTGCAAGTGGCAGTCGTATCTGCTAAGCAGGGCTAGTTGGAACCAGCAACTTCTAAACTAATACCGAAACGCAATGGAGTCGCTACACGGTCTGTACACTTGAAATTGGTGGTACTAGCCTGAGTATTACAGCAGACTGGGAAAATGACCACCAACTGTCCTAAAACGTAGTTGTTATTTCATCAAGATGACCATTTTATCGTGCTTGTGGTGAAATATGGACTGTACTTTTTGACTGTCTTGAAAAACGATTAATTATAAAATGACAAGCATTACTTAGATAATCCGGCTTTAAATTGCAACAAAAGAATTACCTCGAAAATTAAACTGAAACTTTTTACATTAATGTTCTTGACAACTTGTAATCCCTACCTTAGCATTTTAGCAAACAATACGAGAATTGTAAGAGCCTTATTGAGATGGAATGTAATAGATTTATGTACATTTAATATTAGTCTATTATAATAGGATAGTATAAGAAAGAGATACCGTGACCGGGTGGTAGGATGGACTCGCGTTTTTAAGTCATCATCATCTACCAGAAAGACAAGTTTGCATCCACTTGTTATTCATGACTTTTACTTTGTCAGTCGACCTAGTCGGAGGCCTACCCACGCTACGTTTGTCGGTTCGTGGCTTCCACTTTAGATCCTTTCTTCCCCATCAGTTGTCGATTTTGCGAGCGATGTGGCCAGCCCATTGCCATTTCAGCTTGCAAATCCTACGAACTATGTCGGTAACTCTGGTTCTTCGAACCTGGAACTCTGGTTCTGGAATATACTCGTTCCGGATTCTGTCGCGCAGATACTCCAAGCATAGCTCTTTTCATTGCCCGTTAAACGACTCTGAGCTTTTCCAACAGGCTAACAAGCGTTTGTTTAAAGCCCATTAATAGTTGTGTCAGGATCGTGGCAAGTGGCGCTCCATTGTATCTGCCTATCCATGTTGGAGAAGATCGTGACAATTTGGTTGATTGATTGATTCTAGACATTATCATGAAAGCAGGAACGCACATCACCCATCACCGTGAAAAAGGCGATAGAGTTATGTCAGGCCCGTAGAAAGTAGAGCTCCTTAATCTCTTTCTCTACTCATCCCTGTGGGAGCAAAGACGTAAAATTATATAGCACTATTACAAAATTATTATTGTTGATTTATTTGGCTTGACGTTAATTATGTTTAATTGTAGTGTTAAAACAGGAATAGATTTTCTTATTGGTTAACAAGGCATTAACTACGGCGAGGTAACCTTTTCGCAAAATGTCATCTACATACACTATTGTAGGAATTAATTAATATGAAAATTAACATCATAATCAGGGAGCGGTATTAGTGCAACCGATACGAACACGTTTCTATCATAATACAATTCAAATCAGTTTTAGTTACACGAAGCTGCGATAAATTAGCACTACCTTATCTACGGTTTACGGAAGTTAGTGAATATTTTGTGGGTGTAGGCGTAAGTATAATACGTATGTAAAAAAGTGATTTAATAGTTCTATAGAAGTTCTATAAAGTGTTCATTAAACAGACTCTTATAAAAAATGCTTACTACAATAATGATAAGCAGTAACTTTAATAACAAATATTTATATTGGAAATAAAATATACTTTTTGTGTTACAATTTTATTATTATCGCCTGCCATTGGTCTTCTTCTCATCATACTCGCCTTTCCGAAGCCATAGTAGAATCAGACGGTGAGTATGCAGCCAATGCCCGTGCTAATAAATTATTTACATTTTATTTCATATGACAGATTATATTTGTTCTCTGATGTTAAGTAGAAGTTCGGTCTATTAATTGAAGCTACAACAAATATTATGCATGTAGTAGTTGTAACATCATCAGAGGCACCGCAACATCAGGCATTGTAAATGCATGTCAAGCCACAAATAATAAAAATAAATAACAACCTTGTTTCCTACAATTAAAAACCAAAAAATAAATTAATCGAATTATAAATTCAAGAATACGACCCCATCTAGTTTCATTGAAGTTTAAATCTCTTTTGTGGGAGTCGTGATAAAATTTCAGGGTGGCTGTTACGTGATACAAGCACCCGGGATATTATTAACATGACTAATTAAGCTTGTTTCAACACTCATATAGGAACACTACATGAATTTTAATCATTCGCTAGTCTAAAAAGTTTTTATGACCGAGTCCTTCAAAATTCAACACAATTTTGTGAAAATATACTTTAGTCCCTTCGCTTGTTATATTTGCCTAATTTTTATTTAGATTTTAGTTTTTTATTTATTTAATGCGGCACTTGGGCCTACCTCAATGTACATAAAAGTGAATGTTGGGTTTGACAGGACAAGCATAATAGTAGAATTAACGCTGTAGAAATGGGGTCTTTAGGGAGTGTATGTGGAGTGACGATAGCGGATAGAATAAAGAATAGCACAGTGCGCGATTGATGTGGTTTGAAAAAATATCTAGTGATTGACAAAGGATTGCTCCGATGGTTTGAGCACATGGAAAGGATGAGTGAAAGTAGATTGACAAAAGGAATTTATAAATCTTATGTGGATGGATGAGTTAAACGAGCCAGATCAGGAGTTTTTGTTCCGACCAAATACGAAGACATCCTCAAGAAAGCTGGGTTGCCTAGTGCCCTATTAAAATTCACTTTCTGCATATATAACTAAACTAATATAATGTAAATATTATTCAAATTTCTTGCAATTTCAATTCAAATACAGTATTCTATTACTATTCAAGTGTATGAATAAATGATCAGTTAGTATGAAAATTGTTTCATTTCGTTGATTGATTCAATACAATTCAAATACAATGATAATGTTATTTCTAGTATGCTATTCGCGAAATTGGAAATATAAATCGAAATATCTGTTCTGTATAATATTGTCATTATACAATGCGCAATAAGTACCCTGAACTTGGGGCCGACCGCGCCACTTCAATGGGATTTGAAATTCATTCCCATTTGTCAATGTGTCAAAAAATTACGCTGTTATTCGCTGTTAGTGTCAAAAATAAATTTTATTTATTCGGATAATGAGTTTCAATGAGCTTAAACTGTTAATGAAAATGAACATCAATTCTCAGTGTGTCGGTCGCAGTGTGAAGCTCATTAATGGAGTTCAACTGTCAAAACGAAGCTCATTCTCGGCCCGGCGCTGGAAGAATACGGTGCTGTTCTCCGCACTGTATTCTAAGATTAATAAAAAAATGTAAAATCTAAGAAAATACTATAGCCACATATTGTTTTTTTTTTGTGACAGCACCCCGCTTTATGTTAAGCTGGAGTGCGGTCCATCAATAGAGGTGATAGCTACTATAGTAAATTAACTGTAAGTATCAGTCACACCCTCTATGCCGGCCTAGTTGAAATACTAATATAGTTGCCCTACTGATGTAATCCTATTTTTCGTTCACATCCAAAATTCTTCTGATAGTAACTTTAGAGCTAGATTTTTATTAATTAAATGCTAATAAAAAAAGAGGCGGATGTTTGCTTCAGTTCTGGTTATCTTAAAGTGGTAAACAGTGGTGCCCAGTCTGACGATCCGGGGTAGTACAAAAAGGTATCCTAAAACTATTTTTCGCGAAAACTGGTTTTTAAGGATAAAATTATATTGCAGACTTTTTCAATTTTGTATATTTAATAAATTACGGTTACGGTTGCCTCTGTCGCCGTCGCTATGCCTGTCACTTGACTTAAACTTCGCTACCTTTTCAGTTGTCGTTACTCTTGGACCTCTTCTTGCCTATCATCAGGCGGGTTGAAGTCACATGTCGTGTCACAATAAAAAAAACATCAAACAATAATTTAATAAATTAAACAATGTTTAACCAAAAATAAACGGCTTACTGGCGTTTATTTAGGTTATTTATTTTACAATTTTTTTGTTATTTCGACGTTTCGACGTCAAATAAATACGCGAGATCAATTAATTACAATTCGATGAATAGAACAGACCTGAATAAATTGTCACTTTCCAATACCCTTATCTTATTGCTGACTCGACTGTAATACCCATTCTAAGTAGAAATTGTCACAAATGAATTGGTTGGTTAACGAATTACTTTTAGGTATTCTAAATTTTGGTTTGGCGTTAATTTTGGTTTTGATTTTGCAATTTTTCATTATTCCGACGTTCTCCGTGGTCACAATGGCTGCAAAGCTCCCGAGTCGTCGGAAAAATAAATTTACCTTTTCTTGCTTTCTTGCAAGTCAAGATTAGATGTTGAGTCACAATAAAAAAAAAGAAGAAACAACTATACATATTTTTATGTTCAAGTTATATATTTTTTACATTATTGAATATTAATTATTTTGGTAACAATATTAAGTAACTATTGTCCATTTATATTTCCATTAACGATGTTTATTTTGGTGCGGTTTAAGTCTGGAGTTACAAAGGATTGGCAAATAATGTACTTTTTTTATTTATAATTAAAATTATGTCTGCTATTGTACGAGTAAAAATTGTAATGCAACAGTAGTATATATTTTATTAGGCAAGAGTATTTTTTTGTGGCTCGACATTTGACATATAACAGCACTCCATCTGATGTGCTGACCCGCAGGATTGTGATCCATAAATGGAGCAACTGTAATCGTAATTAAAAACTGCAAGTATCAGTCGCATCCACTATGCCGGTCAAGTTTAAACCGTAAACATTTAAGCTGATCCTAAAACTGTTATCACTACTGTCTGTACTTTTGAATGATAAGCAAGAGGAGGTCCAAGAGTGACGACAACTGAAAAAAAAGGTTAGTTCCCGGTTGCCCCAGCCGCCGTCACTATGCCGGCCTAAGGTGCTTCTTCACGCATCGCTTGAAGGATCCAAAGTCATAGGATGGAGAAAACACATGGGCTGCCAACTTGTCAATTGTTCTTACCAGCTCGATAATTTATTTATAATAAAAAGATAGATATAATTAAAAAGAAGCTTAGTATATTTAACACAATAAAAAAGTGGCTGTGACATACGGACGGACAGACAGACATGACGTATCTATAAGGGTTCCGTTTTTTACTACGGAACCCTAAAAAGACTTTAATATATAAATAGTGATTGTCTATTTGCCAGTGCTAATGTAACTTAATAATAGCTTCTTCTGAGATTTAATTAAGATTTAGGTGCGTAAGAAGAGCGTCTCAAACATCCGCTCTTTTCACTTTTGTAATTAATTCTCATCAGCCTTTTTGCTAAGATAGAGGTGCGAACATCCGTCCTGTAGGTTAAATTTTTATATTTATTCATTCATCATTGCCTCTTATTTATTATGTTATTGTAAAGTCGACTGAAAAAAAGACTTAGTTTACGACTGTCGCCTTACAGGCCAAGAAATACTCGATGAATTTACTCGCTAAGCGTAGGGCACACCAATATCAAGTGATTCCATTTAAAATCAAAGGCGACCGTGGTGTAGTGGCGGCAGTGCAATGTTTACACAAACTGAGGGCACGAGTTCGAAACCACCCTCCGGTACCAATGTTTCTTTGATATATGTACTTTGGTAGTCCTGTTTCCATGATACAAGCACTTTAGTAGCATACTATAGAATGGTAAAACAAAACAATAAAAAATAAATAAATCAAATCTTGCACAATATATGTATGAGATTCACCTTATTTGCTTTCAAAGATAGCTTACCGTTGTCTGAAGATTTTATGTACTGATGACAAGAATAAATTCAAATTGTCACGCCTTTTTTCCACAGGAATAGGCAGCAAGGGAGTTGTGTCAGGACAAGAACAAAATACGCACAAATGTACTATTTAGTAAGCTATGTAAAAAATATGAGTATAATAGCGAGTGAAATCAGATAGATTTCGAGATTTTAGACGAGTATGTTTCCAAACACTTTAAAGCCTCGGTGTAAATTTTACAATTGAATAAAACTTAAAATCTTACCTGTTTTCTATAGTTGTTTGAATTGACAGTATAACTTAACGATTCGGCGCATCATTATTGGTCAAAAAATTACCGGTTGGAGTAATAACCTTGGATCCTTTAATAGAATCACAAAATGGCCGGCATAAGTAAGAATAGGTCAAATGTCAAAATGGTAAAGTGATACTAATTATTTTATCTTGCCCTTAATAATTACACGGTTCAACACAAAATTTGTCTTTAACTTTAAAGCATTAAATTTCTATTCTTTAGGTCGTAATTAGACGAAAAAATAATATATGGCATGAATAAGTTTGCTTTTGTATTTAGGAGACCGATTGAACGATATTTTTCAAAATCTGTGGTTTTAATTTTTAATTGAAGATGAAACCATTTAAATAAACATGTTTATTATTTTTATTAGGTTTTATTATTAAAACAACTTCCAAAAAAATAGAAAATAATTTAAAAGTGCACGCTTTTACTTTTTCTTTTATGTTCATAAGTACTTTCTCTTAATAAACCCCAAATATAGTGTCCCATCATGTTTTCATCGTATTGGCCTTGATAACGTTGTTCGAAGCTCATAATGTCCTGATGAAAACGTTCTCCTTGCTCTTCTGAATACGCTCCCATGTTGTTTTTAAATTTATCTAAATGAGCATGCAGCATATGTACTTTTAATGACATCCTGCAGCCCATGGCCTTAAAATTTTTAAGCATATTCTCAACTAGCTTTTCGTAGTTTTTAGCTTTGTTATTTTCAAAACTCCAGAAATGACTGCTTTGAAACTATTCCCACTCAATTTTTGAGTACGATTCAGCAACGTTGGCAATGTTTCATCGGTGAAAATCTGTCTGATTTGTGGACCAACAAAAACTCCAGCTTTGCTTCTGATAACTGCGGATAAAATACTTTTCTGTACTTTTCTGCGATAATTTTTTCGGTGGCTTAGGTACTGGTTGTGTCTGATCATGTGCAATTGGAGCAGAAGAACATTCAAGGTATATTCGATAGGTTTTGCATTTTTATCTCTACGTCTTTTACTCGGATTCACAATGCAAAAGTAGCTGTCGTTAACGTGGTCTTTTGGCTCTCGCCAGATCCTTGGTATTGCAAATTTCATAGACCTTTTCTCACCTCGATACCAACCTAAAATATAGAAATTAATATGTCTATTATATTTAATGCATCGTTTATTCAAAAATTGCTTACCTTCCAAACATCTTTTACAATTACTACAAGCAAAATGTGGAGCCCATGTCTTGTCTTGATTCCAAACATAAATATATGCGAAAAATATAAATAAACGAAAAAATATGCTTCGTAGGCTTCACAGAGAACGTAAGATGTCTTTAGTTTGTATTTTACGTCTCGAACTTTAATAAGTTGGCCACATATATAACAAAATGCATCAACATCATATTTACACTTTCGGGACGATATTTTAAGTTATTCTAGATTTGTACAAAACACCTGATCATTGTTTATCACTCGAGTGCCATCTAGTGGCACTATGTGAATGGTAAAACCCCAATCTGATCGCGCGGTATTTGTGAATATATTAAAATTAATTAAAATTTCAAAAAAATTCAAAAATGAGTATTATTACTATAACTATCACAAAAGCAAACTTTATACCACAAAAAGGTATTTTCTTTTTATTTTTGTGCATATTTAACCGGAAAATCATAAAATAAACTTTAGGACAAAGAACGAAATTTTTTTTGTAGAGTCGTGTTATCAATAAAAAAGACATACAATTAAAAATCTTTTATTTCAAACAAGGTGAAGGTTGATGAAAGAAAATTAAATAAATTAAAACATCTACGGACCGTGTAATTATCCCTTTTCTAAATTTGTTTTTCAGGTGCTAAAAACGGTCCGTCCGTCAAAATTTAATCTACATTTCTATAATTGTAACTCATACAATTTGATGATCTGATTTTTTTTTTAATTTGTAAATACAATGAACGCCTAGCCCAAATAAAAAAATGTGCTTCAATTCCGACAACTACTTGTTAACGACCGAATATAACTTTTTATAGATTAAGGAACAGCACAGTGCGCGATAAATGTGGTTTGAAAGAAGTGACAAGGATTGACAAAGAGTCTCTTCTGTATTTATGCCTAAACTCCTTATATCTCCTAATAAACTCCTAATATCTATGTTTCGGAAACCACGAACCGGAAGACGCAGGCATTCCACTAAGTGTACTGACGACGTAGTGAAAGTCATGAATAACCGGTGAATAATACAACTGGCATCTTGTCGTTCAGAATTGCGTTCGCCTTCTGGCTATGATGAAGTATAGGGGGTTCGACCCTATCATAGACTGCAAAACAACCGAAGACTGCAAAACGACCGAAGACTGCAAAACGACCGAAGACTGCGAAACCAACTCTTTTACGGTTACCTATGTCGCCATTACTATATATCCCTTGACGTTTCGCTTGAAAAAGGCTAAGGTTTCTACTTTTTATTTCCGTGATATCTACCCTGCAAAGGTCAAGATAACCAACCGCATTTTGTCGTACAAATCGCATTCTAACTAACAATTGACAAGTGGAATGCCTTACCTGCCCCTGTGTTCTCCTAATTCCATAATCTTGGTATCTTCAAGTGTGAATAACACCTTTTGTCAGCAAAGTGGATGCGTCATCTACTATCAGTTATTTAACTGTAGTAGCAGTCACCTCCATTCATTCATGAAATAAATTAACAAAAATGGCGACTATGGTGGCAGTGCAATAATTATGTTCAAAACTCTTGCCGGTATAAATGTATCTTTGATATACGAGTATGTACTTTGGTTGTCCTGTTTCTAAATAAAATAATAAATGTAAAAAAAAAGAAAGTATATAGACATAAATTATAGTTTTATAATCATAAGTACTATATGGAGATAGTTAATGGATCGCGTTATCGCATCAATTATTAGTAAAAGTATTATCATTATTATTAATATTTATTACATATCATAAATAACACTTAATATTAATATTTCCATACGATGGTCTCTCTTTTGATGATAGTAATAAAACTATAGTATTATGACGTACATTAGTAATGATAATAGTTATTTAAAATGCTGGCCTAGTTGGAACCCGCAACTTACAAGCTGATCCCAAAACGCGACCAAATCACTTCACGGTCTGTATACTTGTAAGTGTTGGTACTACCCCGGATCGGCAGACTGGGTATCACTGCCTACCACTCTTTGATAACGAGACCCGAAGCAAATATTTTAATAACATTTATTTGTAATATTTAATATAATTATTAAATAATACAAAAAAAGCTGTGAAACAAATATTTGCTCCGACCGGGAATCGAACAAATCAATCGCTAACCGTTCGCTAACTATTCTGATAAAATCTCTCGTTTCCGCCACAATACTCTCAATGGAATGCACTGCATGGTCTGGATACTTGTAAGTGGTGGTACGTACTACTTTAGATCGGCAGAATGGGCACCACTGCCTACCACGATTATGCTAATTTTCATGTTTTTTTGTGTATGATGTTGTGAATTCGAAAATGTATTTAATTCACAATTGAACCCGGTAGGTGGCGCTGCAACAAGTCAGGACAACGTCTGTCAGGACCACTAGTTCTTCTATTCTATTTCATCATCATCATCAGCCAGAAGGCGTCCACTGCTGAAGATAGGCCTCCCTCTTAGAACGCCATTTCGAACGACAAGATGCCAGTTGCATTCACTGCTGATTCGTGACTTTCACTATGTCGTCAGTCCATAGTGGGAGGCCTGCTTATGCTGCGTTTGTCGGTTCGTCGCCTTCACTCTAGAACCTTTCTTTCCCATCAGTTTTCGGTTTTTCGAGCGATGTTTTTGTATCATTAGCCTATATATATATAAATAGATACTAGTTATGTATCCAATATCATTCGAGTCTTTGTTTATTTTCTTCAGGAAATGTTATGAAAAACTAAGATGTAATAACTCATATACAATATTGCTTTTTATGTTTGCATTTGAACTGAGCAATAAAAACATTCAACTTATAGGAATATGTTTATTTAACAAGTACATATATTAAAAACTAGCTGTGCCTTGAAGTTTCAACCCTATTTAATAACTATATCTCATACCGCGATTTCTTGCTTCACCGTCATTAGGTTCTCCAGGTCTTTAATTTCATAACAGATTATAGTATATTTTTCATATTAAGCTATTAAGCTAGATGACTGAAGTACATAATACTGTAGCGACCGATACATGCTACCGCAAGATGGCGTTGCATGTGTCTAATATCTCGCAAACGATTTACCCGGCTAGTGAGCCCTGTTCGCAACACGCGTACAGCTTCCCAGCTGCCGTACTCCTTACCTTTTTTGATAAGCGGAATAATGCCCCGCTAAAATACTAAAGATACATTGGTACAGGCAAGTACCGGAGGCTCTTGATTTGCGAGACATTTTATCTACTAACTGTCCACGGACGATTTTACATATTGTGTATTTTAGCCACTTTTACTTTACTCCTTAATATTTGCTAGATTCCGTTAAACTCGAACAGTGTCTCGAGGCGTATTATACTTATATATCTATACATAACATTACAGGCATTTTGTTCTAAGGATTAGGTTTAGCCATCTCATTTCTATACTAAGCTACTAAAGGATAACCAAAGTACATATATCAAAGATACATTGGTACTGGTGGGTGGTCTCGATCTCGTGCTCTCCGTTTTGTGTAATCATTGCACTGCCACTACACCACGGTCGCCTTGTTCGCAATGTTCTTACTGTTGCATTCTTTATTTTACAATACTCGTAGAATAAATAATAACTGTTAATATAGCTTCGCAAGTTTAACATTTTGTGTTGAAAAGAAGCCTCTAAATCTTAATCGATTTGTCGTTAAAGTTTATTAAAATGCATCGAGTGGCGTCAACATGGCGACATGTCATAAAGTTGAGCAATAAAGCAATCCAATAAACTTTTAAGAAGCTATCCGAGTAAATAGATTCGTCGTTATTTTTTTTTCATATTTAGATATTTGTAATTTATTTTTGTTTATGAGTTGATAATGGATAATAAAAGACGTCCTTCAGAAAGATGAGATATCTAGTCTATAATATTGTTTTTAATATCATGGTAGATTAACAACACACTGCATAATTTTATGCTAATTCAGAAACGAGACTGAATCACTTCACTATCACTTATCACTCCTAAAAACCCAGACCCAGAAAAAAAACTGCCTGTTTTTATAACAATTATTTATAATATCTAATGTAATTATTAATAGAATTAAATCTTTACTCCGATCGAGAATCGAGTTAAGACTTACGCGTAGCAGATGCTATGTATAACAATGCGCCACGCAGTTCATTTAAATGACCCTACAAAAAAGTGGATAGTAGGATAATAATTATTAAGTTAAATAAAATATATAAAAATTAGGCAAAATTATTCGTATTAATATTCCCGTTTACCCTTTGCGGCTATTTCCTTAGCTTTACTCCTATTAACTTTATGAGTAACAGTCAAAGGTAATTCATCAACGAAAACAATACCTCCCTCTAATCTTTTATAATCTGATAGACTTGATGCAACTAGATCGATAAGTTCTTTAGCTTTTACATCGGACGCCTTCACTACAAGTGCGGTAGGAATGTCTCCGGCTTCTCCTGGTATACTGGTCACAACTGCCTGAGCTACTCCATTATGGCGCCTCAAAACGTCCTCAATTTCTTGTGGATAGACTTGAAACCCTTTATGTTTTAAAACCATCTTCAATCTATCAACAACATAGTGATAGTTGTCTTCGTCTCGATAAACCAAATCACCTGTTTTTAAATATCCATCTTCAGTAAAGAGTTTCTTAGTTTCTATCTCATTATTATAATAACCGACAAATTTACATTCGTCCTTGACATGCAATTCACCAATTTCGTGTGGTTTTGTTAAAATCATCCCAGTTTCAGTATTAACTATTCGGTATTTGAATCGGTCTGTGTAGGGTTTGCCTATAGCTACCAATGGACCAACACTCGTTGGTGCAAATATTAATTGAAATAACTCCGTCATTCCGTAACCTTTTGTGTATTTTACATTGGGATAACGATTTCTAAATTTTATCTCCAATTCCTTATTTAGAGCCGAGCCCCCTATTAGTAAAAGGTGCAGACAACTCATATCGCAATGATCAAATACATCAAATAATTTTGCTGTATTTATAAGTAAATTAGATGGTTTAAAGGTTTCAAAAATTTGACTAAAGACAGACGTAGTTAATTTAAGTGACGTTTGTAATCTAGTGAAACCACATATAGCAGATCCAATGTATAAGTATACAGCAGATATCCATTGGATAGATGAAATCAAGAAAAACGTTTCATTCGAAAGTGGAAAGTTATTAAAGAAAAGGAAGTTATATGGGAAACTACATAAAATATTCTGATTAGTTAAAATCGCAACCTTTGGTTTGCCAGTAGTTCCGCTAGTGCAGATTAACAATGCGGGTGTAGAAAGATCAAATTCTCTATAATAAATATCTCCTTTACGAATAAATTTATCTGTAAAAATTTTCACGTTGTTCTCGGGATCATCCAAAACTATAAGATGACATTTTGTTTCATTATATTCAATGCAAGACTTGACTCTATCTACATTAGCCTTACAACAAAATATAGCCTTTGGATTTACTATATTGACGAAGTGATTAATTTCTTCACATGTTGACATAGAGTCTAAAGGGACAAAGGGGAGTCCACATAATAATGCAGCATAAACGGGTACGCACGTTTCTAAACCATTTGGAGCATTAATTATTATCACGTCTCCAGGATTCAAACCAGCTTCATGAAAACTTTTTGCTAGTTCTTTCACACGTTGAGATACATATCCATTGGTTTGTTTTTTTCCAGTATCACCATCAATCTAAAAAATGACAAAATATTCTATTAGTGGTGGTCAGTGTTTATCTTCTTCAGATTACTGTACTAAGCTACCAAAGGTGGCTGTATCTTAAATAAAGGCTACCAAAGTACATACATCAAAACACCGGGTTGAACCGGGGACTCTCGGTTTGGGTAACTATTTGACTACCGCAACCGATTTAGCTTACGGTTGTATAATGCTATTAGAATAAAATGGGCTTTTGGCTAACTTCACTTGACTGATTTAAAGGTGTATATTTCTTGAGGGTCCGCAAAGAAAAAGACACCATACTAAAGTGAAGTTGGTTGGAGAGTTAGACGTCATAAAGTGGCGCCGACTTCGTCCTATTGTTATTTTAGTTTTTTAATCGCATTATATCGGATGCCGTGGCTATTATGCCTATTAAACAATTTAATTACCTGACAAATGCTCTCTGGGTTTTCGTCTAGCGCTTGTATAATTGTTTGTCCTACATTAATTTTCTCCAATGGTAAATTAAATTTATTCGCAGCTCTCGATCTTAATTTTAGTAAATATTCATAAACGTGATAAACTTCTTTCGCGACCATTATGCCTTATCTTCTTGTGACATTAAATATCTTTTTTAAAATGTGTCTCTATTTATAGTAGTAATTAAGCATAAAGTGTTTTCTAAATAAAAGTTATCTTAATTATGAAGCAAACAAATTAGGTTCAATGCAATTTTTATTTTTATAGGTTTATTAGTGTTTAATATTAATATTAGTGTAGTATATTCCATTATCTTCTCTCCATCCTACAACCTTGGATCTTTCAAGCGATGCGTGAAGAAAGAAGCACATTTGGCCGGCATAGTGACGGCGACTGGGACAGCCGTGAACTGACACGGTTTTTTCAGTCGTCGGCACTCTTGGACCTCCTCTTGCCTACCATTAGGCTGGTCGAGGTCAAATGTCGTGTCACAATAAAAAAAAGATAATGCAATGACACGTGTAATATTAAGTTGATTATTATTGAACACTACAGTCAATATTAACATTCAATTTTTTGTTGAACAATAAATATTAAACTACTAAATTAAGTCGATTATTATTGAACACTAATGTCAATATTAACATTCAATTTTTTGTTGAACTATAAATATTGAACTACTAAATTCGCCTCGTGAGAACGCCGTATTAGTCGTCGGCACTCTTTTAGACCTAATAATGTCAACTATAGTAACTATACACTTTTGGCTTAAAATATATTTTACTGTAAACTGTAAAATTTAATACAATAAAGGTTTTGCTATTATCCATATAGACGAATTTGAATAAGATACATAAAATACAGTATCGGGTCTAAGATAAAACCTTGCGGAACACCACATACAATCTTATAATGAAGACATATTGTTAAGTCTCTTTACACCATGTATATGTCCAAATAAAATTCATTATAATTGCCATTGAAATAATGTAATAACTTCAAATTCACCTTATGAACAGGTCACAGTGTGGGTGAATTAGGATGTATGTATTGGCTTTACAATATTAACAACTCGTATAACGTCTCGACATCTTAAATCTGTTTGAATGTTATCATATAAGTACTTATTATGCAATTCGCGTTATCTATATTGTTCAAACATTAAACTATGTTTTTTATACTTAAATTATAAAATAGACAATTATAAAGGAACTCCTAAGCAAAATTGTCAGGCGACGATGGTGTAGTGGTTAATGGTAACGCAAACCGAGATCCCTGGTTTAAAACTAATTGCCGGTATCAATATATCTTTGTTATTTGTAAATTGGTTGTCCTGTTTCTATGATACAAGTACTATTAGTACGTAGCTTAGTTTATAGTCCGGTCAATTTAGACATTCGAGGGTACGAAAATTCGCACCCAGCTCAAAGTTGGTGGAATTGTTTGAAACACCATCATAAATGAATTTTAAAACCGGCAATTTACAAGCTAATCTCGAAACGCGACTATATCACTTTACGGTCTGTATACTTGTAGGTGGCGATGGTACCCTTGATCGGCAGGCTGGGTACCACTGTCTACCTAATTTTCGCCTCTTTTTATATTAACAAATATTTGCAATATTTAATAAAATTATTATTAAATATTACAAAGAAAAACTATGAAACAAATATTTGCTCCGACCAGGAATCAAACCCGAGACTATTCGCGCAACAAACCAATCGCTAACTGTTCGTCCACGCCTGTCGCCTGTACTTCTCAGCTTTTAATATTAGCATATTAATGGGAGAAGAACATTCTGTCATTTTATTTATTAAGTGTCATCTTCAAGATATGACATAAACGACTTAATCGGAAATGAGTAGTAGGCAAGCATCAACTATACCTAAACCCTAGCAGACAAGTGGCATCGTCCCATTCTAAATAAATTTTTAGTACCATTTCCAATAGTTATTTTTATACACAATTATTTATACAGATGTGGTTTGAAAGAAGATGTAGTGACAATAATTAACAAAGGGATGCTTTGATGGTTTGGGGAATTGAAAAGGATGAGTGAAAGTAGATTGACGAAAGCAATTTATAAATCTGATGTGGATGGATGCGTTAAGCAAGGAAGGCCCAGGAGGGTGTTTTCCGATAAATCGGAGACATCCTCGAGTAAGCTAGGTTGCCTAGTGCCTATTACCGCACACCAGCTTTACCTCAGGCGGGATCATTATTGTCTAGCCTTAATAAAATAAAAATGAACTAAGACCAGCTAAGTGCATAATTTTTTCTATAAACAGCATTAAATTAAATCTTATTTTATAGGATAGGCAGAGACAATGGAACGCCACTTGCCACGATCCTGACACAACTCCCTCGCTTCCTTCACATGCACAATTCTCTTCATACAAGCTCTATGGTTATGGGTACTAGGCAACTCAGCTTTCTTGGGGATGTCTCCGATTTGGTTGGCAAATACCTTCCTGGGCCTGCCCATTCACATGAGATTTATAAATTTTTAGTGAGGAGTGTAATGAAGCGCTTGATCCCAGACTAGATGCTTTTTTTTGTATTTTAAATGTGACAGCTGGTATGGTCCGCGTGGGTAAAGGCAGGATACGCCGTCGTATCCCCACCATGGTCGCTGCACAGCCATCGGGTCGCTCCGGTGAGACCGTCCCGCAGGTGGCGTAAGCCGCATTTTGTGACGTATGTGATACGCCACTTTATTTTATAATTAAACAAATAAATGTATACAACAATTTCGTTTACTCCAAAATGTCCTTACATATTAAAACTTTCAATAGCAATTTGTCTTATCATTTGTCGATCAGCCTCCGTGATAGAAAACCGATTAACGAAATAAATCTACGCACCAGACGATTACAGTTACTGTCAACTCTTGTCAATAAGGTACACTTCCGAATTAGGCAACAAATAACAGAAGCGATCGTATAATAAAAAATAAACAACCCATATTTTAAAATCTATATATTTAAAAAATTGATTCATATTATTATCATAATTATTTATATCATTATATAGCTTAGTATAGATATATTTCTATACTAAGATATTCAACGTATCAAAGAAACTGCTTGTACAACGGTAGTCATATTTATTAAAAAAAAAACGCTTCATATATGTAACTATGGCACTAATATGGTATTACCTATAGGTATAGAATAGTATTTATGCCTAAAACCAATTTCTATCAATCTATCAATCAAATTGTCAAGCTATTTTCCCACAGGAATAGGCAGAGACGTTGGAGCGGCACTTGGTACGATCCTGACACAACTCCCTCGCTTCTCTCACATGCACAATTTTATTCATACAAGCTTTTGGGTTTTGTTCACTAGGCAACCCAGCCTTCTTGAGGATATCTCCGATTTGGTGGGAGAACACCCTCCTGGTGTGTTCAATATAATATGTTTTTTTATTGTGACTCGCCATGTGACCTCGACTTGATGGTAAGCCAGGGGAGGTCCAAGGGCGACACTGACTGAAAAAGCCGACTCAGTCACCGTCACTTTTCCGGCCAAAACTTAGTAGCTATGGCTGATTACAATTTATGCGTAAACCCACTTATATTTTTAAAATACAAGCAATCAAATTATAGGCAGAGACAATGGAGCGCTACTTTCCACGATCCTGACACAACTCCTTCGCTTCCATCACATTCACAATTCTCTTCATACAAGATCTAGTTATGGGCACTAGGCAAATTAAATACATTTTTTAAAATACAAAGCAATGTAAATACAATACACTTTTTAATTTACCTCACTATCTAGTATAACAAATCAGTAAAGAGTCAGTCTCCGTTCGCACGAGCGCTTTTTACCGCGCCTCTGGTTTTCGTCGCATTGAACATTATACGGATACGGTTTCTCTTGTTTGTGTTCACTCCTGCAGGCGGACGAGTTTGAAATTTCTTTTTGTTTTAAATCGCAAATACAGAGAGTCACTTGTACAAAGGAGGCATTAAACTACATTTAAATGTGTTTTCTCCATCCTATAACCTTGGATCCTTCAAGAGATGCGTGAAGAAGCACCTTTGGCCGGCATAGCGACGGCGACGGGGCACCCATGAAAATAAGTAAATAAATCAAGTTCAAGTAGGATATATTTCATTCTAAAGTTGTAAGCATCTAAGAATGGCATTACCACCAGCACTTTCAGACCTTAAAGTGACTCAGTCGCATTTCGGGACGAGCTTAAACAAACCAATCGCTAACTGTTCGGCTGCGCCTGTCATCTCTTTCCTCTTTCCACGATTCAGCTACAGTTCTACATGATGTACAGCTTTCTGCGTATCAACAATTCTCTTCATACAAGCGCTTAAAAAAGTTTGTTGAATTGTTATAAAAAATTGTAAAATCTAAACCAAAATAAACGCGATAGTTAGCCGCATAAAATTAGTTTAATTCATTATAAATTTAATTTTGCAAAATAATTATATCCAATACGTAACAAAAGGATTGAAATAGGAGACCGGTTCTGTGGAAAATTAAATTCTATATTTTTCTTTTTGGGTAAAACTTTTGTTATTGTTTACAGTATGTATAATGTGTCATACGCTATTGTGTGGAAGAGGAATTATTACTTTTTTCATGTGCCGAGGAAATTTGTACTCGGATATAGTCCCAAAAATATTTTAAATATATATATAATATATTTTTTTTTATTGTGACTCGACATATGACAGCACCCCGCTTGATGTTAAACCAAAGTGTGGTTCATGAATGAATGTCACTGCTACTACAATTCAATAACTGTGAGTAGCAATCACATCCACTATGCAGGCCTAGATGGAACCGGCAACTTACAAGCTGATCCCGAAACGTGACCAAATCACTTCACGGTCTGTATACTTGTAAGTGGTGGTACTATATCGGATCGGCAGACTGGGTATCACTGCCTACCACTCTTTGATAACCAGACCCGAAGCAAATATCCATCTCTTTTTTTTTATTAACAAATATTTAATATTATTTAATTTTACAAATAAAAGCTATGAAACAAATATTTGCTCCGACCGGGGATCGAACCCGGGACTTTACGCGCAACAAACCAGTCGCTTAACCGTTCGTCCACACCTGTCGTCAATTTATAAAGTAAACAGACTTACATCATCACCTTTTCCCCGGCCGAGTTACAACATGTACCGGAGACTGTGGTGTAGTGGTAGTGTAACAAATAGTCAAGCAAACCTCGATTCATATCTACTTGCCGGATATATGTATATTAGTCCACCAGATTCTATGATACTATCAAAAATTAATATTAAAAAAAAATTATATCTTTTTATGTCCATATCCGTTCTTACCACCACTTACAAGTATACAGACAGTGAAGTGACTTAGTCGCGTTTCGGGATCAGCTTGTAAGTTTCTGGTTCCAATTAGGCTGTCATAGTGAATGTGACTGCTACTTGCAGTTATGTAACTGTAGTAGCAGTCGTTTCTTCTGTATATGTCGAGTCTTAATAAAAAAATACACACAAAACGCAAAATCCTTATGCCTTAAAATATCGCTAATCTACAGATCAGGTGTACTCGTGTATACTTAAATTAGCTTGGAGACGTTTTAGCACTTGTTTTGTTGCGATTTGCAAACCGAAGATAACTGAAACTATTTCATAAAAATTGCAGAATATCGTGCCCAAAACCGACTAATTATTTTCACCGGACGAAACATATAGTCATACGTCACATACCCTCTCGAAACCTTGGTAAAATGGAAGCACTTCAGGTTTAAAGCGACATATATCGAAGGGCAATCGGGCAAAATATTTAAATAAAAAAAAAAAAATTTTTTATTTATTTGCTGACTACGCAAAAACGTCTCGAAGCTAAAACTAAACATAATGATAGGAGATCGTAACATCTTTATCTACTGCCGTGCTCTTAGGCGTGTGTACTAGACACACTACTACAAATACAAAAACGCCTCCAAGCTAATTTGACGGTACTGAACATCCTACTCGTATTAATATTGAATTATAATCCTCCTAAATACTAATTCCATACGTTTTACTTCATACATTATTTTTGTTAATGCAGAGTCTAGTAATATGTGGTCTGTTGTTTAGTCTCCACCGAAACTATGTAAAAGTAGCCGCGGGTGTTATCTTTAGAATTATTTGTTCAGGATAATAATTTTTGTATTGTTTATGTTACTTAATTACGGTTTATGTTTATGAAAATACAAAAGCCTTTATGAGCTTCTGGACAAAATTTTGTTATAATTTATCCCTGCTTTAATTTTGCTCCTAAAAATGGATATAAGCTATACATAAACATACATAACAGTGAATAAAAAAAAAACAGGAAAAAATGTCTATGTAATACTGTTATTAAAGTTATTATTAATAATAAATTTAGTTTGATTGAATTGTAAAACTAAGGAAAGAGTTGTGTCAGGATTGTGGCAAGTGGCTCTCTATTGCCTCTGCCTATACTACTTGTAGAAAAAGGCGTGACAATTTGATTGATTGTTATTACAAATAGTTGTAATAATGTAATACAAAAAGAGACGAATATTTGCTTCGGGTCGGGTTGTCAATGAGGTTCCGATCACCCTCCCATATAAATTATATAGATTTTAGATGTAAGTAATCATAAAATATGAATATTTGAATTTTATATATTTGAAATATTATAAGCCAATTATTTTTAGGAGTGGTAGGCAGTCTTGGTGACAGGAAGGCAGTCTTGGTGGTGGTCATTTTCTCAGTCTACCGATCCAAGATAGTACCACCACTTACAAGTATACAGACCGTGAAGTGACTAAGTCGCGTTTCGAAATCAGTAAGTTGCCGGTTCCATCTAGGCCGACAGAGTAGATGTGACTGCTTCTTGCAGTTATTTATCTTTAAAATAACTGAGTGCTGACATTCGAGTATGAAGAGCCAAAATGATTTAATTTTTATTGTGACTCGACATATGACAGCACTCCGCTTGATATTAAGCTGGAGTGTTCATAAATGGATGTCACTGCTGCTACAATTTAATAACTGTAAATAGCAGTCACATCCACTATGCCGGCCTAATTGGAACCGGCAACTAACAAGCTGATCGCGTTTCGGACCAAATCACTTCACGGTCTGTATACTTGTAAGTGGTGGTACTACCCCGGATCGGCAGACTGGGTACCACTGCCTACCACACTTTGATAACCAGACCCGAAGCAAATATCCATCTCTTTTTTTTATTAACAAATATTTGCAATATTTAACACTATTAAATATTACAAATAAAAGCTATGAAACAAATATTTGCTCGGACCGGGGATCGAACCCGGGACTTTACGCGCAACAAACCAGTCGCTAAACCGTTCGTCCACGCCTGTCGTCAACCACCACTGCCTACCACTCTTTGAAAACTCTTATACCTAAACACGTATGCATACTTATAAACATAATTTCCAACCCCTATTTTATGTAATCGAAGTTTAGCCTACAAGAGGTGGTAGGTTGTGGTCTATCTATGATCTAGGACGATCTATATGTAAAGGTAATCTCATCACGGGCTCAAATCCGGGACAGCGCACTTCATACGTGCTGACGTGGCAATTTATAAAGTTGCTGTGTTTTACTGAAAGCTATTTTATGTAGATTTTGTTAGGTGATTTTTTGACGATGGGGAATCATTCCATTTTTAAATTCAATATTATCGTACATATTAATAATACATACAATATGATTATTAAGACGCAACTGACGATAGGCGTCAGATACGGATCAGCTTGTAATTAGCCGGTTCCAACAAGGCCAGCATAGTGGTTGTAACTGCTACTTTTTTATTATTATTGTGACTCGACATCTGACCTTGACCCGCCCGATGCAAAGCAAGAATCGTTCCAAGAATGCCTACGACTGCGAGTCTTCACGGCTGCCTCAGTCGCAGTCACTATGCCGGCCAAAGGTGCTTCTTCACGCATCTCTTGAAGGATTAAAGGTTATAGGATGGAGAGAACACATGGGCACACATTTGTCGATTGTACAGTTATCTCCAGTAGTAGCAAGTAACTATCCACGGACTGCACTCCAGCTTAATGTTAGGCTGGGTGCTGTCATATGTCGAGTGAAAATAAAAAAACATACTTAAAGGTTACTTCATATAAGCATTTGTAGATGTGAAAGAAGCAAGTGTGTTGCGTCATTATGAAGGAAATAGAACTCTATTATTTCTGGTTGTCCTTGTAGAAGAAGAGGCATGACAAATTATTTAAACAATCAAACTTTATTCCTTTCCTACTCACACATCCATGTATGTCATTTAAATAAAAATGTGTTCATGCTCAAAAATTTATTAAACAAAAAATAAATCGCTTAGTAATTAATTATTATTTTTTATAAAAAAAACAATTCACTCAATACAAGCACAAAGGAATAAAAACATAAATTCAAAATTAAAATTTTAAAGGAACCCCCGAAACGCCTGGAACCACTTTGGTCATATCATCAGCTTTATAGTAATAAACAACATTAGTCATGGCTCAATAGTTATATCCCTTTAATATCCCTTGGATCCTTATGGTGCATCATCAGATAACTACTCTAGGTCTTCAATTTGATAATGGCCCAGCTAATGGCTCATAGAGAGTAACAATTTTAGTTAAAGCACTATGATATTATCTGTTATTGATTTGCTGATCTGAGAGGATTCATAATTAGATACTCCCGATCTTCAATTTGATAACGCCCCAGCTAAAGGCCTAGTTAAAGCCCTACAGTTCTATCTCTTTTTTTGCTGATCAATTGATATCAATTTGCTGATCTGAGAGGATTCATAATGGTGCATCATCAGATTGCCCGGTCTTCAATTTGATGACGGTCCAGCTAAATGCTCTTAGTAAGTAACAAATTTAGTAAAAGCACTATAGTTCTATCTCTTGTTGATTTGCTGATCTGAGAGGATTCATGATGGTGCCTCATCAGATACTCTCGGTCTTTAATTTGATAACGGTCCAGCTAATGGCTCATAGTGAGTAACAATTTTAGTTAAAGCACTACAGGTCCATTTCTTGTTGATTTGCTGATCTGAGAGGATCCATGATCAGATTTTTTAGATCCGGAATGTTTTATTTTATCGCACTAACTTTTCTACACTTAGTTTCCTACCTTCAAGACAAATCTAATAAGTCCAAACTTAGTATACCAAAAAAAAGTTTGAACACATCCAGGATTTCGTCTCCTACCTTCGAGTTCCATCATCAGAGTAGCTCAGTGGTACCAGTTAAAACACACATGTATTATTTGTATACGTTTTTATTTCAAATGTTAAGTCACAGATATGTTTAAAAGTAAATACCTATAAGGCTGGGAATACAAGTCCGATTTTCCTCTCCGATAGTCCGATCCGATAGTCACTCGTGCCATACATTTGTTTGAATACTTAATACACGTCAGATCCAATAGTCGGATCGGATGTCAGAATCGGAAACAACGCCAAGGCGCTTACGATTTTATGGCCGATCCGATTGTCTGAAGGTGCAGTTTTCATACAAAATACAGAAACAAAATAGACGTCCGATTCCTACTTCCGATTTGTAAATAATTTGCTCAGCAATATCGGACGTGTATTCCCAGCCTTATGCGTGTTTAGAACGGGCAACCCTTGTACGTCGCTATGCGACGAAGATTGTTATTTTATGTCAAATAAATATGCCATTGTTAAAACACGTAAAAAATGTTATAATTTTTCCCCTAAAATATTCAATCAAGATAATCGATCTAAACTGCAAACCAACCTCGCCATATGAATATTTTAAGGGAAAAATTATAACATTTTTTACGTGTATTTACATTGGCATATTTATTTGACATAAAATAACAATCTTCGTCGCATAGCGACGTACAAGGGTTGCCATCCTAAACAGCGCGTCTAAGATCGCTACCGCAGCTAACAAATCGAGCTGATGACCTTGAAACCCCTGATCAGATCTTCATCAATTGTAGCTAAGAACCATCTCGATTACGTCAGCTTTCAAATGAAACAAACCGCATCGTAATCGGTCCATTCGTTTAGGAGCTACGATGCCACAGACAGACACACAGATACACAGAGCCACAGATACACAGATACACAGATACACAGAGCCACAGATACACAGATACACAGACAAGTCAAACTTATAACACCCCTCTTTTTTGGTCGGGGGTTAAAAAAATAATAATAATCTTTTTCGTATTGTTCATCTATACTAAAACATGAATAAAGTTCATAACAAAAACTCATTTTTCAGGAAATTAAAAGTTGTCCATGTAACAACACAAATAAGTTTTCATACAAATGACTTCACAACCAATTTCACTTTACCGTACGAGCATTTAGTAAAAAAATAGTTTTTGTAATCTAATGTTTCAATTTATAAAATTGTATTAATTGCCAATGTTCAAACTACCTTTACAAGTTCGCACAAATATTGTTTTATATTTTAAAGGACATCATTCATTTTGGGCTTTTTGTACTACTTTTGTAATGTCCAATGATGAAAAAATATATAAATGATACTTGTGTTAATAATACTAATAACCATTTTGCTTTTAATTGCTGTGCAATTTAGTTATTTAGAAAATAAGATATAAATTTTGTATCGTCTGGCAATTACAAAGACACGCCATATTAACAGTTCTGCTTTGAACTGTCATAATTATAGTTTGATCATTTTGCACACCTAAACTATGCAAAATAAAGGACATATTTCAATTACATTATAATCTTCGTACATTAAACTATTTTAAAATGTATATGCAACTGTTAATACAATAAAGCCCAAGTTTCCATACAAATGAATGATGTTCTTTCATTTATTAATTTCTTTTTGACTTTATTTTATATATCATACTTGCAATAATTGTACTGTCACAAAATGGTTTGAAGAAGAATAGTTGATGCGACTGCTGGCTTTTTTATTCATTTTATTAAAATATTTATTCATATTTTAGTCATATTATGTCTATTGTAACTCGACATAATATGACAGCACCCCGCCTGATGTTAAGCTGGAGTGCGGTCTATGAATACAGGTCACTGCTACTACATTTCAATTACTGTAGTTGGTCACATTTACTATGCCGGCCTAGTTGGAACCGGCAACTTACAAGCTGATTCACAAACGCGAATAAGTAACGTCACAGTCAGTTTACTTGTAAGTGGTGGTACTACCCTAGATCGGCAGACTGGGTACCACTGCCTACCACTCTTTGATAACCAGACCCGGAGTTAATATCCGCTTCTTTTTTATTAGGAAATACATTTAAGATTAGAATAGAGTAAACTTGTACACACCGAGAAGTGAATGAGTCGTGTTTCGGGGCTAGCTTGAAGGACCGTGTTTCGGACCGGCATGGTGGATTGACTCTACTTGCTATTATCTAATTATAGTGCCCTTCGCCTCCATTTATGGACCACACTCCAGTTCGCATGAGGCGGAATGGCGTTATTTGTTAAACGACAATATATTATATAAAATGGACGGACAGTTTTCTCGACAAACATCAAGCGGGGTTCTGTTTCTATAATAGCTTGAAAGCGGCGGAGCTTATAGGGGCTGGTGTGATGCCAATGAAAGAAGAACAATAAACTTACAGGTTTGGTTTGAATAGTAAAAAAAATTGTACAAAGAAACCAGTGAATTTATTTACAATTGAATAGGAATCAACTCTCTAGGTATTTATTGCAAGGAAATGTTTTGTTACACTCTTGCTATTGTCGCTGTATTTCTTACAAAGAGCACATTTTTAATTTAGTATATTTTAAAATAATATAGCTTTCTCTACTAAAAGTAATACATAAAATTCATTTTATTACAATGATTTCTTATACAACTTATAATATTCAACATTCAAAGAGTGGTAGGCAGTGGTACCCAGTCTGCCGATTCTAAAGTAATACATAAAATTCATTTTATTACAATGATTTCTTATACAACTTATAATATTCAACATTCAAAGAGTGGTAGGCAGTGGTACCCAGTCTGCCGATCCGGGGTAGTACCACCACTTACAAGTATACAGACCGTGAAGTGATTTGGTCACGTTTCGGGATCAGCTTGTAAGTTGCCGGTTCCAACTAGGCCGGCATAGTGGATGTGATTGCTACTCACAGTTATTGAATTGTAGTAGCAGTGACATTCATTCATGGACCACACTTCAGCCTAACATCAAGCGGGATGCTGACATATTTCAAGACTATTATTTTAAAAGTATAATAACTTTTATTATCGCTCTACATTTGTCAGCACCCCCCGCCTGATCTTAAGCTGGAGTGCGGTCCATGAATGGAGGCGATTGATACTACTGTTAAATAGCTGCGAGTAGCAGTCGCATCTACTATGCTGGTCTAGTTAGAACCGGCAACTTACGAGCTGATCCCGAAACACGAATTAGTCACTTTGCGGTCTGCACACTAATCGGCAAACTAAAAAGTTCGGTGCGTCTTTTCTTTGTAGAACAATTGACAAGTGGAATGCTTTGCCAGCCCATGTGTTCTCTCTATCCTTTGACCTTGGATCCTTTAAGCGATGCGCAAAGAAGCACCTTTAGCCGGCATAGTGACGGAGACTGAGGCAGCCGTGAACAATTGTTTTTTTTTTCAGTCATCCTCACTCTTAGACCTCCTCTTGCTTATCATCAGGCGGGTTGTAGCGCCGTGTACTGAACACGTTGCTACAAAGAAAAAAAAGTTTAAAAAAAGTATCGAAAAGGATCCGTATGTAAACCTACGAATTCAATTATCTAGAAACGTTAAACATTCAATTTAGATCGTATGAAAAGTCAGCTTTTTTATAAAAATCGATTTTTTTTCGTTCCTGTCTCTTAGTTATTCATATACACGAGCTTCATGTACTGCAAATATTAGGAATGTATTTTGAATTCAAAATTTACTAAAATTGTTTCGGAACAAATCGGAGACATCCTTAAGAAAGCTTAATCGCCTAGTGCCCATAATCATAGACCTTGTATCAAGAGAATTGTGGATGTGAAGGAAGCGAGGGAGTTGTGTCAGGACCGTGGCAAGTGGCGCTCCATTGTCCAATCCATTGACTGTACTAAAAATAAGTTTTAACAAATTATTAATAGGTTTTAGTCAAATTCACTCCAAACTAAAAATAGTATAATAAATTTTATGTAATTTACACCTACGTTTACTTACCACATTTAGCTCAATTAGGAAGTAGGTTAACTTCATTAATTGTTTTCGGGAAATGTAAAACTATATTTAAGCTAAACGAAATCTATCAACGGGGACCGCTATTTCAAAAACATTATTTTTTGGTTGGTAACAATTAATCATTATTATTTGTTTTCCATATACTTACTTTTATATTTTTTTATTTATTCTTATATTTTGTTATTATTTTGCATTCATTATGGTTATTATCTTTAAGGCGACCGTGGTCTAGTGGCAGTGCAATGGTTACGCAAACCGAGAGCACGAGTTCGAGATTGTATCTTTGATGGTAGCTGTTCCTATGACACAAGCACTTTAGTAGCTCAGTATAGAAATGTAAAAAAATAATATTTTGTCCCCCTGGTGAAGAATATATAGCGGAATTAGGTTAGCCTTTGTAGGCACATAGTGCATAATTTAGAAAATAAAATATTTGTTATGGCAAAGATTCTAAAAATAAAAATGCCATGTTAACATTTATAATTTTTCAATTCAATTCAAATTGTCACGCCTTGCCGCGATCCTGACACAACTCCCTCGCTTCCCTCACAACCGCAATTTATTTCAAATCATTTTGAATTATGTTTTCGATTATAATCTGCCTATCCCTGTTGGAAGAAAGCGTTATAATTTGAATTATTGATTGATTATAATCTGCGAATTAGCGATAATGATGAACTGTAATTGTCAGTCCTAAAAAGATTTATATCAACCATAACTTAATTAATCAACTATATTAAGTTATAGTTAAAATAGCAGCCCGTTAAATGTAAATTTAAAGTTACAAACTCCCCAATTACTGATTGTGGTCCCGTAGGAATCTCTGCTTTGGTTTTAATGTCTAACTCTTCAAATGAACCCACCAGTAAATAATACTTGCGGAACCCTAATTAATCAAAGTTACTCAAGAATTTGTGGTAATAATAAGGTTGTCCAACTTATTAATAATTTGTGTGATTAATAATAAAACCTAGCAGAGCGGAGACACAACGAAAAGTGCGGAATTGGATAAATAATATACTAAACCATAAACAAACAAAGTACCTTGAAAATCGTATCAGATTTATTATTCAAACAACTATGCGTATACACAGTATCCGACATACAGAGAAGCACTAGGTTACAGAGAAGTTCTCACACTTACGCATATGCACGACTGTACGGATGGGCAGACGTGCTTCCACCGCAGTCTTCCAGCGCTCTTGTAATCTGTCGATCCTTGTATTGCCGGGCACTATACACATCTCGTAAAGAGATAAAGCGCACAAGGCGATTTACAGCGCTTACCCCCTTCGTCCACACCTTGTCCTCAGCTCAACAAGCGGAGAAACCCAGTAACTACGTCTTCGACGATTTTTTTAAAATTAGTAACGCAAAATGCATTGTTTTAGCGTCATAATTTATGTTGCTATGTCCAACCTGATACGCGCACATAAGCGTTTCTACTATGCACATACAGAACTGAATGAAAACGAGCAAATATATTTTTTAAATGTAAATAAAATGATATTTATTTAATATTATTCAATAAAAAATGTATGCCAATAAAGTTTAAAATAACTTGAGTGACCACAAAACGGTGAAAATTATGTGACTATGAGTGTAAAATTTTATGTATTTTAAGGCTTTTTTACTGCAAATTGACAACCATTTATGGACCTATTCAATTTTTGCGTTATAAACGTGAAGCAATCACACATTAATGCTATGGAGTTACCGGCATAATAACGGTGACAACAAATTCAAATATAAAAAATTTGATTATTGAATTGAACAAATTTTATGCGGCTTACTAGCGCGTTTATTTTGGTTTTGATGTTACATTTTTTTATTACTCCGACAGTTGCTTCACGGTCTGTACATTTGATAGTGGTGGTACTACCTCAATGCGATAATCAACGGTATGCGCACTACTCTTAAACAACTAGAAAAATATTTCCCTCATTTTTTAACAATAAATAGTTTAAATATACTAAAATACAAATAAACTAGTTAAAACTTAGTAAAAACAACAAATGTAGTGTAGTCACAGTTAACCGTTAGTTTAACCGCTCGCCGCCGTATGTTAAACCGGAAACAAAACTTATCTGAAACAAATGTTAGTTTAAGATACAATAATATTTAAATTTCTTTCTATAAAGTTACTTGCCACGATCCTGACACAAATGGCTCCAAATTTTAATTTATTAAGACGCGACATTAAACTTTTGACTTGTGTGATTGTAATCAAGGAGAAATCCATGAGCGCCGACGAAAGAAACGACTTAGTTTACGGTTGCCTCAGTAGCCCATGACTATGTTTTTACAAGCTTCGCCTAAAAAGTCTAAGGTCCCAACGATTTGAGCATAGACTTGAAATACATTCCTCTTGTCGATTATTTTACATAGCTCAATCGACTTTTACTTAGTTCGATTGTCGATTATTATACAAAGATCAATCGACTTTTACTTAGTTCGATTGACAATTATTTTACAAAGATCAATCGATTTTTACTTAGTTTGATTGTCGATTATGTTTTAAAGTACAATCGACTTTTACTTAGTTTGATTGTAGATTATTTCACAAAGATTGATCTACTCTTACTTAGTTTAATTGTCGATTATTTTACAAAAAACAATCGACTTTTACTTAGTTCGATTGTCAATTTGGTCGACAGAAAGCGGGTGCTTCCTTTTGTAGTACGAAGTATAAAATTTTAATAATAATATACTTCGATATAAAATCTTACTGAAAGGTTATTAAATCTGCTAAGTGGTAATAAATTTATTTAAAGTGATTTTATGACATTATTGTGTAATAAAGTGTTGGTAAGTTCTAATCACCTAAGTAAATCGTAAAACATTGTTATTTTAGTATAGGTCATTTTCCCACTCGGCTCCCTATTACAATTTACCTAAGTTATTATTGTACTTGTTAATGTAGCACGAGTAACTACATACATACTGGCTAAAGCAAACAAGTTGCAAGTTCTGCAGACTGGCTGAAAAACGTGACCAAGTTACTTTACAAATACAAGTCTTTATATTTGATAGTCGATCGTGGACCCTGGATCGGCAAATTGTTTATCAATTCCAAAATATCCAAAGACAAAATAGTGCTTATATTTTGATGGATCAATTATTTTATTGTTTATTTATAAACTCTTTATTGCTCAAAAGAAGGTACATAGACGAGCTTAATAGGCAATTTGAATCTGGCTGTGAAAATGTTATTCTTTTACAGGTATAACATTATATTCGAAAGAAGATGACAATATGATAAAAGTCTGTTACGATGGTTTGAGAACACTGAAAGAATGGATGAAATGAGATTGATGAGTGATTTATAAATCGGAGGCTAGTGGTAAAATAAAACAGACGCCCCAAAAGATTGATCGAATAAGGCAAAGGTCTGCTTTTTGTGAATATTAGGATGCAAAAGAGTGTCTATGTGGGAATTAAGGTATGATGATTTCGATGTAATGATTTTCCTTTTGCAATGCTCATACTAGAAGCAGTGATAATAAAAACAAAACTGGAACACATTCAGTTACATGCAAACGAAGTTGCAACGAGTTCCCATAATACTGTTTGCGAACGCAAATGACCAAAGTTTTATTAGATATTTAGATGAAAATATAACGAGTTCATTACTAGATAGTTTTTTTTATTGTGACGCGACTCCCATTTCTATTTGCGATCCCCGCAGACAACTTAAAATAAAAATAAAAAGGGATAGTCAAAATTGAATCCGGTCAAGACGACAGGCGTGGACGAACGGTTAGCGATTTCCGGTCCGAACAAATATTTGTTTCATTTGTTAATAAAAAAAGAGGTGGATATTTGTTTCGGGTCTGGTAATCAAAGGTGATAAGCAGTGGTACCCAGTCTGTCGATCCGCGGTAGTACCACTTACAAGTATACCGACCGTGAAGTGATTTAGTCTCGTTTCGGGATCAGCTTGTAAGTTGCCGGCTCCAACTAGGCTGGCGTAGTGGATGTTATTGCTACTCACAGTTATTAAATTGTAGTAGCAGTGACATCCATTCATGGACCACACTTCAGCTTAACATCAAGCGGGGTGCTGTCATATGTCGAGTCACAATAACAAAAAATATAACTACGCGTCGGACTTCGCACGTTTAGGGTTCCGTACCAAGTGTAAAATTAAGGCCGTCTCTGCAAAACTATTCACAAGCAGTAGGTAAGTATAATATATCGATTTATTTGTCTTCATATTTGGAGTAAAGTTAAAACCGAAGAGCTTTGTCGAGTTTTTGGCTTACGTTAAGCTTTAAATAAAGATAATCTACTTCACTGAGCTCTTATAGATAAAATAAGATGTTTATGTAATTTTGTACGTATATGCCATTATGTACGATTTTCCTCTATGTTCCTTAATAAAGTGTAATAATTGTACTTGACTATTGTGTAATATTAAGGACTCATATTCGTAGTAAATGAATTCATCACAAGGAATGAATGAGGAAAATCAATCAAATCATAAATTTAAATACAAATAGAACAATTCATATATTCCTAATTAAATTCCTCGTATGTTTTCTTTTAATAATTAATTCTCTCCTTCAAGATGTAATATTCAAAATGTGTTCATATATAATGTTCGTAGAAATTAAACAATGGTTGAACATTGAATCATTTCACACAAAAGGCGAATTCTTGTTACTAATATTGAAATAACTTGAATATTGGAATATAATATTTGTATAATTATATAAATAGCTCGAAGTCACGAATAAGCGGTGGATGCAACTGGCATCTTGCCGTTCAAAATGGCGTTCTTGGGGGAGGCCTATGTTCAGCAGTGGGCACCTTCTGGCCAGAATAGGCATCCACCGGTTATTCGTAACATTCACTATGTCGCCAGTCCACCTAGTGGGAAGCCTACCTACACTGCGTCTTCCGGTTCGTGGTCTCCACTCTAGAACCTTTCTTTCCCATCGGTTGTCGGTTCTTCGAGCGATGTAAATAGCGTTTGTCAAATAGCCATGGAGCGAGGTCGTCTGCGAGTACAACTTACAGATAAAATTCTAAATGCCATACTGTGCTCCAAAACACTTTTCGACTAAAAATGCCGCCAAACTGCAAACGTAGATGCGACATGTGATACACTCCTACCATAGTTAGCGTCGTAAGTCATTATTGTAAAATATTATTATTCGTTAGATAACTTACCACATGGTTAGGCAGAGACAATGGAGCGTCACTTGCCACAAATCCTGACACAAATCCCTCGCTTTTCTCATACCCATAATTTTTTTATACACGCTCTACGGTTATGGGCACTAGACCAGCTTTCTTACGGATGACTCCGTCTTAGTCGAAAATTATTATTTATTTGCATATAAAAATAATTAAGTCTAAATCTTGTGTTGACTATGTTTATGTCAGAATGTACATCTAGGCTGTGCGCTGCCTTAGTTACGCATCAGCGCTCTCCTTCATATGGTGTCACGATGAGATTTAAACACGCCTATTCCATGTCTTCACTTGGTCATTGTAAATATTATGTGATCAAGATTATACTTACCTTCCTAAACTGACACAGGCATGGGTGATTTACTAGAACTTTCTCAATAAATCTAGGATTGTGGTCGACCAAAAGCTATGGGTTTATTTAAAAGTAATATTTAAAGTATACATTTGTTTAAATTTCAATTTTCTTTTGAGGAGGATCTGGATATAGGATACTCATCCTCCATTCTCCATTGCCTATACTTGTGGGAATAAGGCGTGACAATTTGATTGATTGCTTTGTTTAATAATTAAGTCTGAAACTATGTTTATGGATATAGATGTGTATGAGGATATGGATATAACATACTTATCCATATCCCATAGGCCGGCATAGTGAAAAAGACTGCTATGTACTTGAATTTTTTTACTCTTCCAACAATCGCCTCCATTCATATAATATATACACATTGACCACTCTATAAGAATAAAAAAATAGTATTATTTTATAAGTCCATACTAAGCTACTAAGAGTACTTGTATCATAGAAACGGCGCAACTAAATTACATAGAATGGTATGAGGAAGTGGTTTTGAACTCTTGGTTTGTGCGACCGACACCATCACCACACCATGGCCTTACGATGAAATTTAAATAAATATAATAAACGAGAAAAGTATTATCAAAAAGTCAGAATTATAAATTTTGGTGACGTCGATCTTTGTCCATTAAATGTAAATTTATTGTGCTGTGATTGATTTAAAAGATCGGAGTGTCTAAGAATTGATAGAAAGTGAACGAAAATTATTAAAAGAAAATAAATGAAGCGCGCATTATTTAGATAATTTATTGTCATTTTATTTTGATGTCATTAACACAATGATATTACATTGTACTTTACTTCCGCCGTGCTCCGCCGATTTTCATATTTAAACAAAGTAGTATTCGCATTCGATGGCTACTCTCACACGTTTAATAGTAATCAGTTTTTTTTTTTTTTTTTTTGGATGAATATACGGTTGTCCAAGCCTCGATTTCTTTAAGACATCATTCCGTATTTCGTGTGCTACGAGATGCACGTGTATATCGGTTGTCCGCATTTTATTGTAAATTTTAGTGTAAATAATTATACAATCTTACTCTAAATGGGTAAAAGGCAACGAGAAGAAGCTGAAAACGAACAAGCAAATTGGCAAATACCGTAGAAAATAAGATGGTTGGAGAAACGGAGCTCCACGAATACGACGCCATCACGGTCGCCCTCATCCACGTTTGTTCGTTTTACCTGCATGAACAAAACGATTCAGGTAAATACCGATACTGGATTTTTTACATAAGTGGATTTGTTGCAACCAAAATGTTTTAATACTTCGTGAGACTATAACGTCCACTATTTATGAATTATTATTGTGATTGAGTGTAGTTTGAAAAACTGCAATGTTACAATTTATTTTATTATTGTGCTTGAGTGTAGTTTGAAGAACTGCAACGTCACAATTTATTTTATTATTGTGCTTGAGTGTAGTTTGAAGAACTGCAACGTCGCAATTTATTTTATTATTGTGCTTGAGTGTAGTTTGAAGAACTGCAACGTCACAATTTATTTTATTATTGTGCTTGAGTGTAGTTTGAAGAACTGCAACGTCGCAATTTATTTTATTATTGTGCTTGAATGTATTTCGAGGAATTACATCGTCACAATCCAATATTATTACCTCTTGAGCATGGGTGAACCTACGTCGTCCATATATTGATGTGTATGATTTTTATTAGAAAAATGTACTATATATAATGAGAATCCTAATTCAGGTTATAACATTTTTACCCAGGGTTTATGCTTTTAAGCACCAACTCAATAAAGAGTCGAGGTCAATAAACTCTTGACCTTGTTTTATTAGTCACTCTAGACCAGTGTTTCCCAACCTTTAAAAAATGTATTTTACCCTTAATAAATATAAATGATTACAATATTTTTTTTTTTAAAATTGCCTTTTTTGTTAAATTGGTCACCGATATCTAGCATTGCATATAAATAACCCAAAGCAGAAGGGTTGAAGTCGTGTCTAATCCATTTTGAAATTACCCTCCTTAACTATCGAATTGCCCTGTAAGGCGTGGGCCCCACTTTGGGAAACACTGCTCTAGACCATACCAAAGAACGTGAGTGCCAGAACCAGCCATACACAACTAGAACCCACAGACCGTTGGTCAAAAAGTTAGTCTGGTGTAAAAAAAAAAAAAAAAAAGAGAGAGGGAAAATGTATTTAACACAATGGTTAACCCTTGCAAAATAAACCCTGAGGTCACATATGCAATCAATAAACCCTCTCTGAAGAGGGATAAAACAAAAAGTATTCACTATTTTGCCATGCCATGCAAATACAGTAGATCACAGTATTAAGAATAAAACTATACGGTGTTATATAGATATATCAATACCGCCATTTATTAATATAAAAATGTTCAGAATGTCAGAAAGATACTGAAAAACTTATTTCAATGAACTTCTCTTTAAGAAGGTTTTTAGCCTCAGGCTAGTTCAGGTGAAGTTGCCAGAGATGCAGCACAGGACTCCACTCCTGAAATATCCCTTTTTGAAGTCAACTTTGGACTTTTGGTGATAAAATGGGAAATAGTAAAGCCGCAGCAAGTTCGACCACTGATTTTTTAAATAAATAAAATCCTTTAAACTACTGGGGACTCCCTCGGAAGACTATGTGAGAAGGTGGTTGCTACCAATATGCTGTTACGAAAGGCAACAACAAACAGCGTCAACAGACGATTACAATATTTTTACAAGGTACCCTCTGACATATTTATTTATTTTTCATGGATCTGGGACACAATATTCCATTTAATATAATACCTTTATAAATCTAATACCTGTACAATAAGTCAGGTTCCAATTGGTCAGGTTGCCTAATTTCTAAGGAAGAAATTGCTGACTTTAATAGTTCAATAAATGAACTGTTATGTAAAGGTGCTATTTATCTTGAGCTCACCAGAGTCCAATTAATTTATATCCTCACTTTATTGTCTCCAAAATAATACATATAAAAAATAAAAAAAAATAAAAAAAAAAAAGTTTTATTTTTACTCCTAAAAAATTAACATCTTTTAAAATTGAGGAAATACGTACTGCTCTTAAATTATTAATAACTGCTCTGGATTTTTATACATGACCAATATTGATATTAAAGATGATTTTGACACCCATACATAAATATAATAAAAACAGGAATTATACTTCATTAGTATATTTAAATGTTTAGATAAAGACATAATAATCATGTCTAATGGCCACAAAGGAGACTTATATATTGGTAAGTTTATGTTTTATTATAAACACAACTAAAAGTAAATTAATTCCACAAGCATAATGAATGAGAATAGGTTCTGAAAACATGACAGTTGGAACAAAACACGTCCTATTCAAAGTTGGCCACTATAACAGGCATGCTATATGCAGCATGTCCAGGACTTCAGGTGTAACATAATATAGCTGATGCGCATACAAAACAACTTGAACTATGGAAATGCATTAAATAATAATAGATATAATAGCCAAGTACCAATATCACAAGGTGCCAATAATTAACTATCCTGGTGACAAAATAATTTGTTTCACTTTCATAAGAATCAATTAATCAGCCAAAATAAGTAATTTATGCAGATGCATTATTGTTAAATTGCGGTTATGTTGTACCACTAATAGGGTTCGGTAAGATTCATAAATAAATAAATGAACACAATAATTACCTAAATTTACTGGCTGTCTTTTTGCTTTAAAATCATTTACATGTAATAAAAGTAAGTAACTGCTTTATCATGTTAAGAATTAACAACACCACATATTGATAGTCTAGCTAAACTAATTTAGCAGTGGTGTAAGCATGCAAGTATGTGCGTATAGACAGATTATATACCATCAAAAACAATACTGCTTCAAATAAAATCAGTTGACACTGCTTCAAGACAGTTTAACAATAGAACCTAGTGAAAAACGGCAAAATATGCCTTTTATACGATTATTTCAGGTTTTGGTATTTCTAAAAAAGATTTGTTTGCCTCTACACATAATCATAAGTGTAAGTTATATATTTGTTGGCGACCAGACCACTATGCTATCGCAAGAGATTCTTTCACAATCTCATGGACGTTTTCCATACAGGACTTTTTACAAATATCATTCGTTTTCCACCCTTTTCAATTATAATAAAGCTTTTCTAAATTTTGTAACAAGGCACCTAGGGTAATTATAGTTGGCTCATATTGACCATTGCAACCATAGTATCCTTTCTCCAGGTTACACGGTATATTGCCTGTAAGTGCAGGTGCTTCATTGTCGATAACATTTTGAAGCAATGTAATACATACCTAATTGTAGATAATTGTAATAGTAAAAAAAATAGTATCACAAATATACAGATACATTACACTTCACAGATAGATAAGATTTCTCTTATTTATTCTTATTTATTAACCTTTTTCTAATACTTCTAATAAAGGCTATAGTTATAATTCAGTAAATTGGTATATTCAGCAATAGCCCTCATTTACCAAATGAACTTACCACTGACATTTGTGTTAAGATACTATCTAAGAGATTTTTAGGTTTCGCCCACAAACTCGAAAATATGATTTAAGAACCCAATGTTGGTTAAGAATTATTATATAAATTATATCCAAATGAAAATATTTCACTTAATTTGTTATCCAATGTGATAACATTGTTAGCTCTTGTAACCGCTCATAAAGGATAATCCTCATCTTTAATTAAATATAATAATATGATTATTTAAAATATTGCGAGTTAAAATATAAATAATAAATTTCAATAAACCTAGGGCCAGGTCGTACACAACCAACTTTATTATTGCCTCTATTGTATAAATCCTAAAATATCTTTTATAAAAGAGAGTTTATCTACCCTGCACAAAACTCTTTCAGTTATATAAATGAAAAATAAAAAAATGACATACACTTGAAAATCATAGTAATGGTCATTTGTCAACATCTACTATTTAAACATTAGGAGAGAATATTGACACTATTCGTAGAACTGTTGGATGGTCCGAAAAATCCAACACTTTTGCAAAAATTGATTTAAAAAAAATATATATATATTATATATATATTTATTACTTGTACTAGATCACTGTAATTTCTTAGAGGACGCATAATTATATAAATTTAAGAAATAATTGTTATAGAACTAAGTTAATGTGATTGAGGAGTTCTGATCATCCAAATGTCTGGTAATACTTCCATTTCAGTTCACAAACCTTCAACCTTTAAATATCTACTTTGTTTAAATATGAAAATCGGCGGAGCACGGCGGAAGTAAAGTACAATTGAGAATCAAACGAACTTACCTGTAAGTGAAGTTCGATGATAATTGTACGAACTTCCTTAGTGCTCCGCCGATTGTGAAAGCCACACCCTCCCACCTCTACATGTAAATAGGTAGGTGAGTTTCAGGTTTGTAAGCACAGGAACACTATAAACAGAATGATGTCTTAAAGAAATCGAGGCTTGGACAACCGTATATTCATCCAAAAAAAAAAAAAAAAAACTGATTACTATTAAACGTGTGAGAGTAGCCATCGAATGCGAATACTACTTTGTTTAAATATGAAAATCGGCGGAGCACTAAGGAAGTTCGTACAATTATCATCGAACTTCACTTACAGGTAAGTTCGTTTGATTCTCAATTATATATAGTATATGTAGTATACAAAAGGAAGTTTCAATAAAGTATTGCGACGTCATTAGATGATATTTTTTATTTATAGTTTAATTATAGTTAATTATTACTTTTAATGAAGTTTAATTGTAAATATTTATTATTAATAAATAAAATAGACTATTCAAGAGTACCCGACAAGTGGAAAAACTGCAAATATAAAGTATTATATACAATACTTTAATATTTTTGAGGCAATCATAAACCGAGTCGGATTTTTCAGTCGTCGTTCCTCTTGCTTACCATCAGGCATGTCGAGGTCAGATGCTCTATACTACGAGTATAGCATTTTTCTTTACATTTTTTTTCTTGAATTTTTATTGAATTGAGAATAATGTTAAAATAATATTATTTGAAAGTATCCTATTAAGTATTCTAAACATGAGTATACTGCCAGATTACTCTGAAATCATTTGTAAATTTAAAATGATATGTCATAATTTGTGGAAATCTAATTTTGATGAAAAATCGAAGGAAAAAGGTATATGGTACAAAACATTGCAGAACGAACCCATCAGTGTAACTTGGTTCTCTTCGACTAAATTACAAAGATCCGTAATAGTAACTGCCTTAAGACTTCGCTCTGGACACATTCCATTGAATAGATTTGCTTTCCTTATGGGTAAAGTACATTCACCCTTTTGTGAGACATGTGGCAAAATAGAGGACGTGGAACATTTGTTGATGGATTGTGTCAGGAACCGACGTGATAGGCAGTGGTTATTTAAAAGATTGGGGATTAATATTTGGAATGTTGGTTGCTGTAACAGTATATTAGCAGAGCCTGCTTCTGAGCAAGCCAAAATGTTATACAAATTCGTGGCGGTGTACTTAAAGGAGAGAGCAAATGCATCATAGGTTTAATAATTTATTTTTGTTCGTTGTATTCTATTTTCGTGTGAATTGTTTCTTATGTTTTGTATTACTAGCCTTATCCACATTATATCTGTATGAGCTTGTATTTGTAAATAGTCTAGGTTTAGTTTATAATGGGAATGGCATCGCCATTTTATGTGCGTAATTCCCCGAATAAATTTGATTAAAAAAAAAAAAAAAAGTATTCTAAACATAAGCTGTAAAAACATGGACACTTACATCCCATCTGGTCTATATACTAAAGATATAAGTCATATGCCATGGTAAGACGAGTTATTTCGGTTTAAGAGTTTTAGCTTTATCAAGCGGTGCTTGTTCCTACATTAATGTATGGAGGTGAAGGTTGGGTATGGCAGAAGCATAAGAGTAGAATTAACGCTGTAGAAATGCCTTCGTTAAGGAGTGTATGTGGAGTGACGAAAGCGGATAGAATAAGGAATAGCACATTGCGTGATAGATGTGGTTTGAAAGAAGATGTAGTGACAAGGATTGACAAAGGAATGTTTCGATGGTTTGGGCACATGGAAAGGATGAGTGAATGTAGATTGACGAAAGGAATTTATAAATCTGATGTGGATGGATGCGTCAAACAAGGCAGGCCCAGGAGAGTGTTTTCCGACCAAATCGGAGACATTCTCAAGAAAGCTATCTTGCCTAGTGCCCATAACTACAGAGCCTGTATGAAGAAAATTGTAGATGTGAAGGAAGCAAGGGAGCTGTGTAAGGATCGTGGTAAGTGGCGCTCCATTGTCTCTGCCTATCCTGTGGGAAAAGGGTGTGACAATTTAATTGATTGAGCTTTATCAATTAATTAAACTCCCACGGTTCCCTCACATCCACAGGTGTCTTCATACAAGCTCTACAGTTGCATAATTATCTTTAATCTATAATTCCTTTGGGACAATTATTCTTTTTTTAATTTCTATACTAAGCTACTTAAGTGCTTGTATCATATAAACAGGAAGACCAAAGTACATTTTATATCAAAGATTGGTACCGGTGAGTGGTTATGAACCCGTGCTCATGGTTTGCGTGACCATTGCACTGCCACTACACCACGGTCCCTTTTTGTTAGTTGGATTTGTTTTGCATTTGTTAGTTGATTTAATTTTAAGATAATAATTATAAATTTAATGTAACTTTATTTAGAATGTAACGACATAAAAAACAATATTAAAAAGTAATGATTTTATAAGTGAATTTTTTTCCATAAATTTTCATGATTTGCTGTAAAATATTTTTTACTGCATTTTTAATAAAGAAAAGTTTTTAAAAAGTGTATTTTTATTCTAAAGCTTTGATAAACACGTTCAATACGTATAAAATGGTTGTGTTCACGAAGTCTCTATCGCCTAAAATCAATCAACTTAATAATCGCTGAATCAGAAATGATTTCATTGACATTTCACGACAAAAGACCGTTTGTCGTTCCCCTTAGAATGTAACGTAGTGTTTGCTTTTGTTAAATACACAAAAGACATTTCAATATTATTAAAATACATTTTAGTTAAAATGCTCATTGTTAATATTTATAAATTGATTCATTGTGAAGTGGGAAAATTACTAGGAAACCTTAAATGTCGGTTTATCGTCCATAATAATATATTAAATAACCACCTACTGAATCCTAATTGTGAATCTAAACCATTTAGACTCGAAGCAAATATCTGTTTTATTTTTTATTTTATTTTTAATAAAAAATAAAACAGTAATTATCTAGTCTATTATTATTATAGACTACATTTATTTTATTGTGACTCGACATATGACAGCACTCCGCTTGATATTAAGCTAAAGTGTGGTCTATGGTTTGATATCAATGCTACTGCAATTTAATAACTGCAATCACATCCACTATGCCGGTCTAGTTGGAATCGGCAACTTACAAGCTGATCCCGAAACGCGACCAAGTCACTACACCGTCTGTATACTTGAAGTGGTGCTACTACCGCGGATCGGCAGACTGGGCACCACTGCCACCACCACTCTTTAATTATTGGATATTACAAAAAAGTCTTTAAAAGCACGCTGTTCCAGGATCATGTCCTGGCAAAACTCTCTTTATTTCCTTACACTTTTTTTCAAAACACTTAATTTAAAAAAAAACTTGATATCTGACCTCGACTTAAAATAATAAATAGATTTATTTACTAATTGAAGTTTAGTTTAAAAGTTCAATGTTTATGCTGGACCATCCCAGGTAGGTCAACAATTACCCATAGAAGTTGTGCCCATCGATAATAAATATTTTATACACCGTACATATATTTTATCATCATCATAAGCCAGAAGGCGTCCACTTCTGAACATAGTCCTCCCCCTTAGAACGCCATTTCGAACGACAAGATGCCAGTTGCATCCACTGGCTATTCGTGACTTTCACTTTGTCGTCAGTCCACCTAGTGGGAGGCCTACCTACACTGCGTCTTCCAGTTTCTGAATTCCCTCTCAAGCACCTTTCTTTCGCTGTTACTATGAATAGCCAAAAGAAAAGAACGGTAAAACAAAACAGAATAGCGTTATTCGATCATCAAGCACATAAAAAATAGCTGTAGTCTTTATGGCCCATAACAATAGTTTTACATAGTTAACAAAATAATTATCTCAACAAACAGTAGGGTCAGCAAATTCTTTGGTAAATCATAAACTTGGATAACCAAACACCCTTATGTAAATTAGTTGTAAGTTTTAATTGAAACGCGTACGTTTACCCAAATAAACTTAGGAATTCAAGATGTTCTCGGATCAATTCTAATTTTGTCTTGTAATAGACTTCTGTTTAATAATAATAATAAAGTTATAAACAAGAAGTGTAGAAGAGTGGTAGGCAGTGGTGCCCAGTCTCTAGGGTAGTCCCAACCACCACTTACAAGTGTCAGAACGTAAAGTATCTTTGTCGCGTTTTGGAATCGGCTTGAAAGTTGCCGGTTCCAATTAGGCCGGAATAGAAGAGTCGCCTACATTCATGACTCTACCTTATCATCAGGCAGGGTGCAGTTATACGAGGATTGGCAGAGACAATTGAGTGCCACTTCACACGATCTTTTAAACTCTTTGTTTTCTTTTGTTTTTTTTTATAGTAATAATGCCGCCAATTATTTTTATCCTTTTTTCTATTCTTGCTATGTCTATTTTAAATAATTATTTTCTCTGTCTATCTGTATCTAATTAGGAGTTTAGCGAGTAGATAAATTTACCAAATTATTTGGTCAAAAATAAAGAAAACCGTTTTTCCGTACTTAACCTAACAAAAATCAAGATTTATGAACAAGAAAACTCTTAGCAAATTTTAGTAAATTGTATTCTAAGTTGACCGTAATAAAGCTCGAATTAACTTGAAATGGTAGGGTACAATTCCGTACACAGAAACATTTATTGCGTTCATTTTTCTTTATCATTTTTCGAGTAATGTTTTATATAAATATTATGTTCATTTAGTATGTTGTTTTTAGAATTGAAATAAAAAAATGTCTATTGTGTCTATCGCATTTTTTTGTATAAATAAAGAACTGGAAAACAATGAGGACTAAAAATATTGAAGATTTTTAAAAACAGTTTTAAAAACTTTAACAAAATTACTAATGAGACGCCCAATAAAACTATCAATATAAATGCGATTGAAATCTTATTTTATTCTACAATGTTCCAGCTATTAAGTCAACCGTGGTGTAGCGGGTGTGAAATGGTTACGCAAATCAAGAGTGCCTGGTTTAAGACCAGTTACCGGTAGCAGTGTATCTTTAATATACTATATGTACTTTTGTCGTTCCAAGCTTCCAAGCCTCGGTTCTCGTAAGCAGTGACAACGCCATAATCTATTAAAAGAATCGATCAAGCTCTTGTTTTAATGATCCAGTAAGCACATCCAGTAATTTAGTAAAGAAGTGTAAAAAATGCTAATAAAAAACCATGTCCATGTAACTTTTTTTAGGTATTCGAAGCATTGTGTTTATTCTAAATTCACACTTTGATATTATTTGACAATTTAAGGCGACCGTGGTGTAGTGGTAGTGCAATGGTTACGCAAACCGAGAGCACGGGTTCAAAACCACTTGCCGGTACCAATGTATCTTTGATATATTATGTACTTTGGTTGTCCTGTTTCTATGATACAAGCACTTTAGTAGCTTAGTATAGAAATGTAAATAAATAAAGCGACGGTAAATAGACAGAATAGACAAATTGTCGCGTCGCGTAGTTCAAAGGTAGCCTTACGTGTAAGTTAATTCCTATAGAAACTTTATACTAAATAAATATACCTACGACAATTGTTTTTTTTTATTACTCTTTAATATAGGTTAAGTAGCAAATAAAAGGCATTTTGTTCCTTTTAATAGAGGTGACATGTTGCTAATGTGCTTGGCTTTGGGCTTGGTCTTAAAATAATTCCTGTAGAGCCTTATGGGAAATTTCATTAGCTTAAGTTGTTTATTTCTTATATGTATATCTTATATCATGATTTAATCTAGAATCGTAGGGAGTTGTTCACAGCCTGTTAATCCGGGGTTGCAAGGAAAGATGGGACGATCTCGAATTTTTTCGAACCGAGTTAAGTTGATGTCAAATATGGATAACCCGATTCGCATGAATTGATGGATTACATTCAAACCGGTTTACAAACCGAGTTGACAATTCGGTCGGACAATCTAAATTGCCTAATACACTTATTTTAGGATGTGTATGTATGACTAAATAAATTTGTTGTCTGATCCAAATATATATATATATATATATGTCGCGGATTCAAAAGGATTTTGTTCGTTGGCAGCCATAACGCTTTCTTTTTAAATGAATCAGTGCGCACACCCGGCGCAGTCAACCCTCAAACTTCAAGTGATCTTGACAGTTCTCTTGAATTGAACTACTGACCCAAGGAAACTAACAATTCATTCACATTCGTTCAGCAATTTATCATTTGTTCATTCATTTTAAATTTTCAAATTCTTTATTGTGGTTTAATAAACAGTAAATAAATGAAGACAATGAAGATCGTACAATAAAATTAAATGTGGAATATTTTTAGACGTCCACCAATCACTCAAAAATGTTGTGATGCAATCGTTAGTAATAATAATAATAGTTAAGAACATCATTGCACTCAATGATCACTGCCTTCTGGAAAAGATAATCTGAGTTCCAGAAGGGAGATTCCGATTTTTGACACAAAATAAATATCTTAAAACTACTTACAAAAATAGCTAAGAAAGAAAAAAATAATAATAAAAATGCAAATAGTAACACTCCTAAATTAAATTATAAAACTACCTTTAATCTAGTTTGCGCGCACTGTTAACCCTAGAAAACCCGTCGTCAAAAATTAATTAAGTAAATTATTTTAGAAAAGAAAAAAGTTAATATTATTTAAATATACCAATTTAGACCTATGTATAATTTACATTTATATTAACTTAATCGCATGCTCAATACAAATAAATGATGAAATAGAATAAAATCTAGCTTAAAACTACATACCAAAAACTATAAAATACATTTTGATATGACGCATATAAAAGAATTAACAATAAATTGCAAAAAAAAAGCATGCAACTTAAAAATATTAAAAAATAATAATAATAAAAAGAAATATAGTAAAATTATAGGGTGCGTGTGTGTGTTAGTGTGCGTGTGTGTTGGTGTGTTTAGTGTGTGTGTGAGTGTGTGTGTGTGTGTGTGTGTGTGTGTTTGTGTGTTTAGGTTACGTGCGTATGTCTCAATGATGCGATTGTCAGTTAGTGTGTGTATAGGCCTTAGAAGATAAGCCTTAGAATATAAAGAAGTTTTGGCACTATTAATTTACTATTATCTAGATTACAGCAGTTGTATTTAAAATTCAATTACGATATAACTTTAAGCAACTCTTCAGTTGCATTATAATCAAGCTTCTTTAACCATATGTCCAATTTTTTCTTTAATTGGTAGCTGCTGGAACCCATGATATTCAATTGCTTGTTACACTTATCATAAAGAAAAGGTGCTAGAAAATCGTAGTGGCGGTGAGCGAAAACCGTTTGAGTAAAAGGAGTTCTGCAGCTTTTGACTCTTTTAGATTTTGTGTTTGGTATTACATGTCTATGGAACCTTTGAATTGTCAGCTTAATGAATAACTGGCGCACTGTTAGAACAGTAGCATTGTCATATAGATCAGATGTAGGATATCTGAACGGCTTACGGAGTATTACTTTTAGAAGTGCGCGTTGTGCTCTTTCAAGTTCCAATAAATTAGTTTTAGCTGCACCACCCCATACCGTTATACAATAGGTCAGTAGACATTGTGAGAGGGCCTTATATACCTGGATAAGAAGTCCAGAATCAGCTACTTCACGTAATTTTTTGAAGGTGAATATGAGCGTTCTAGTTCTAGACGTTGCTGATCTAATGTGCTCTGCCCAATTTAAGTTCTCGTCCACTAATACACCTAGGTATTTAATGTATTTCACTCTGCTTAACCGACCACAAGCACAGTCTTCTTGATTCTGATCTGTCCTGTTACAAGGATATGTGTGAGAGATAATACCGTCGTCATTGTTGGGTTCTGTAGCTTTATTTATGTGAAATTTAATTATTTTAGTTTTGGTTGTATTAAGTGTTAGTAAGTTATTTTCGAGCCACATAGTAACCTTGGCCAAACCATCTTCAGCAACCTTACATGCTTCCTCCCAAGTTTTACCTTGGAATATAAGAGCCGTGTCATCTGCGAACATAATGGTTTGACCATTTGCCATGTCAATTCTGCATAGGTCATTAATATATACCAAAAATAGTGTTGGGGCGAGTGTGCTTCCCTGAGGAACACCATAAATACATTCGCTCTCTGAACTGTAAGAGTCACCAATCCTGACAACCTGTTTCCTGTTCTGTAAGTAATCCTTGAACCATAGTAACGGTGTTCCTCTTATACCAGAATTTTCGAGTCTCTTTAACAGTATCGGTATGGATACAGTATCGAAAGCTTTTTGCAAGTCCAGAAAAATACCGATGCATCTCTTGCCATTATCTAGATTGTCTTTGATGGTAGAGGTAAGGTGAAGAACAGCATCCTCTGTGGACTTGCCAGCCCTGAACCCGTACTGGCTAGGAGACAAGAGGTTAAACTTTTCCAGGAATGAAATTATTCTACGATTCACTACTTTTTCCAGGATTTTAGAAAGTACGCTTAACAGTGAAATGGGCCGGTAGTTGTCAATCGTGGTTTTTGAACCACTTTTGTGTATCGGTGTAACTACTGCTTTTTTAAATATGCTAGGAAATATGCCACTTGATAGACTTAAGTTACAGATGTGAACCAAAGGGTTTGCGAGTATGTGTATTGATGTTTTAATTATTTTTGTACTAATATTATCTAGTCCTGGAGCACTAGCCGATTTCATTTGTTTAATCAAACTGTCTACTTCATACACATCAGTTGGCATAAATACAAGTGAATTAATTGACTGATGTCAAACACTAGTACGTGGATCTCTCAATAGTTGGCGTTGCACTTAATCGAACTGTCAAATATAGTTCTCAGTAAATTCAAGAGATGGCGTGGAAATCAATACGAGAATAGCCTTTATATTTTATTCTCCGACATATATATGAACTATTATATATTATATTATTCAAACCGGTTTATTGTAGATGTTAACCAACCCAACTCGGTTTAGGCCTTCACTCGGTTTAACGGTCTGTATACTCTTCTTACGAGTATACAGACAGTTTCGGGATCAGCTTGTAAATTGCCGGTTCCAACTAGACCGGCATAGTAGATGTGACTGCTACTTACAGTTATTTAATTCTAGTAGCAGTCACCTCCATTTTTCTACCACTCGCTTCGGACCTCTCTCTAGCCTAACATCATGCCCAATATATAAAAAAACAACTAAGTGTTTCTTTCTTTTGTTTCAGAATGCTTTACTTTCCGTTAGCATTAATAGTAGCCGTGGTAGGCTCAGCGCTATGTGCACCAGAGCGCATGCAGAATGACCACGACACGATTGAACCCGCAAGTGAAATTGATCCGGACGAATATGCTTCTTCAGTGGTTAAACGTTCACCGCACTACGATTTCGGTTTGGGGAAACGGGCTTACAGCTACGTGTCGGAATACAAGAGGTTGCCTGTCTATAATTTCGGGCTAGGAAAAAGGTAACATAATAGTTTTAAATACGTATCATAAAACAAATATAAGCTAAGAAACGCGACCGTGTTCTAGTCACGCAAAGATCCTGGTCGGAGCAAAGATTTGTTTCTCAGATTTTTAATGTTATATTTAGGTAAGTAATTAAAAGATTATATATTAAAAATATTTGATAATAATAAAAGATACCGATCTGTGGTAGTCCCATCGCTTTTAAGTGCACAAATCGTGAAGTGACTTAGTTACGTTTCGAGATCAGCTTGAAAGTTGCCGGTTGCAACTAGGTTAGCATAGTGAATGCAAGCTAAAGGCGAGCATAATCCTATATTTATCTGTACCAACGGTCATCTTTATTCTTGGACCGCACTTTAGCTTTACATCAGCCAGGATACTGTCATATGTCGAGTTATAATCAATCAAATTATCACGACTTTTACCACAGGGATAGGCAGATACAAAGGAGCGCCACTTGCCACGATCCTGACACAACTCCCCCGCTTCCCTCGCATCAACAATTCTCTTCATACAATCTACGATTATGGGCACTAGGCAACCTAGCTTTCTTGAGGATGTCTCCGATGTGGTCGGAAAACACCCTCCTTGTTTAACGCATCCACATCAGATTTATAAAATCCTTAAAATAATTTTTTTTAGATCCAGCCCTTATTCCTTCGGCCTGGGCAAGCGCTCCATCGACGACAACTCCAGATACGATATGACTAATGACCTTGACAATACACTCCTGTCTCAACTTTTTGCCGGTAATGGTCAATCAACTGGTAAGTATTTTTTACTAAACGTACTTGTACCATAGAAACTGTACGACCAAAGTACATGCACTTATAAATATACAGACTATTTACCACCACTTACCACACGTCGCCTTTCGGGATCAGCTTGTAAGTTGCCGGTTCCAACTAGGCCGGCATAATGATGTGACTGCTACTACAGTTGTGTAACTGTAATAGCAGTTGCCTCAATTCATAGACTGCATTCCATCTTAACATCAGGCAGGGTGCTGTAATATGTTGAGCCACAACAAAAAAAAAGTATTATCATCATCTTTCATAGGTTCTAGAGTAAAGACCACGAACAAGCGGCAAACGCAGCGTAGGTAGGCTACTAGGTGGACTGACGAAAAATGAAAGTTACGAATAACCAATGGATGCATCTGACATCTTGTCGTTTGAAATGGCGTTCTAAAGGGGAGGCCTATGTTCAGCAGTAGATGCCTTCTGGCTGATGATGATGCATAAAAATAAGCAAAGATTTTAATATTTTAAAATAATATAAGAACTTTTAATATTATTGATCAAAATAATTTCCTTTTTTTTTTGTTAAACAGATCCAGCAGTCAATGTACTTGGATTTACAGAGCCGGATGATGTGCACCCTGATTCAGCTCCTTTAAACTCACGCACCTACCAATCTAAATACTTATTGGGTAAAAAAAGTTTTAATATATTATAAATAACTTGTATTATTTTCCACTCTTACTCTACATTTATCATTTACCTATTTACCGCTTAAACTAACGACTACAAAAAGGCGCCTGGTTCAATTCCTGGTCGTAGCCGACTATTTATATTTTAATTAAAGTTCGCCACATATTCGATAAAACGTTATTTTTATTTATGTGTTTTAAAAAATATATATTTAAACTAGCGGACCCGACAGACATTGTCTTGTCGGAATTTATATAAGAAAACGGTCTATTTGTAAAACTAAACCACGCAGTGGCTCACCTACAAAGTGTACATTAAAATCAGTCCCAGCCGTTTAGGAGTATTATATTAATATAATAATTATACATGAAATTTTGTCGGGTTAAATTGGGGCTGTAAATTTGCGGCTAATTTCACACCGCTTGTCAATCTCCACGTACACAATGACAATTACAAAATGATTGTGAGATTCTAAAACTAGAAATTAAATTAAACTAAAATTTCAATCACGTATATCACCTACATTTTGTAGTTTGCCAAACCACACAACTTAATTAACGAATAGACTAATATTTTACGAACTCCTCACGCACCAATGATTGGCCTAATTAATTACATCTAAATTCTGTATTAAATTGTAATATTGTTTTCTGAATAATGACGTATAAAGTTCGGAGTTTAAATTGAGTTTTTAAAGCGCCGCTGGCCAGGCGAGACCATTCGTAAGTTCTTGAGGTTAATATTCGCAGTAATTACATATGAACGCTTATAAAATTAATAAATTAAGCTAATTGGACAATTATTGTCATATTTTAGCAAGATTTAATATTAATATATTCCTAAAAGGTATTTGAAAATAAATTGAAGCGCGACATTTGTCCTCGATTGAAGAAAGGGGAGGTTCAAGAGCGTCGACGACGTTATTTTACGGTTGCCTTGTCGCCGTCATTATGCCGACAAAATATGATAGAAAACGACTGGTGTTAACCTACATTATTATAACAAGACTTAGTTGTCTGCTATAAGCATACCAGTATAATTATGCACGAGTTCAAATCCACCAAATGCTGGTACCAATTTATTTGTGATATATATACTTTGATCGTTGTGTTTATTTGATATAACACCTTATTAACTTAATATAAAATAATAAATTTTCAATAGAATATTGTCAATAAATATGTTATAGAAAATACTAATAAAAAGCGGTCAAGTGCGAGTCGGACTCGCCCATGAAGGGTTCCGTAGCAGCAAGTAACATAATATAAAACTTCTTGTAGTTAGTTGGAACTTTGATGTGGTTCTTCTAAAATCTTAATGCGGTTAACAGAATACATCTATTTACCAAGTTTCAACCTTATAGTTCTTATAGTTTCGGAAAAAAGTTGTTTTGACATACCGACACGGACAGACAGAAAGACATGACGAATCTATAACGGTTCCGTTTTTTTCTACGGAACCCTAAAAGGAAATCGTTTATTGTAATTGACAGATTTTTGGCTCAGATAGTTCTCGAACTGTTGATAATAAACAACCTACTATAACGTCATTGAGAATGAGTAGAAATCTAATACGATAGATTGGCATAAGAACGTTAATCAATTATTGGTAATTAATATAACAATAAAGGTAATTTCGCGCTATTAATTTACTCATGACTTCTCTATTTGATCTAAAAATAAAGTCAATGTAATTATTACCTACCTATTTATTGAATTAATAATAAAATGAACTGATATTTAAATAATTAATAAGGGAGTTGTGTCAGGATCGTGGGCAGTGGCTCCCGGTGGGAAAAAGGCGTGACAATATGATTAGTTGTTAGTTGTCACTTTACATCAGTCACTATGCCGGCCAAAGAATTACAAAAGTTGCATCTTATAGGATGGTGATTTTTAGCATTTAAACATTTTATTTCATTAATTTTAAAATAATATATTTTATGTTGTTTAAATATACAGGTTGTCTCAAAAATTCTTCTGAAAATAAAGTAGTGTTCCCGATTCTAAAGACGATTGCATAAAGAATTGCGTAGCAGGCAGCTTTATTTATGGACTGTATTTTAATTTAATATCAGACAGGGTGTTTTACTAAACGGTTACGGTGTTGACAAAAAATTGTCAACAAAAAGGTAAAAATGTCATGCAGCCGTTTTTAGGATCGGGAACACTAACTACTATTCCACTTTATTTTCGGAAGCGTTCTTATAGCATCCGTATAATATTCAATAATGGTCTATTTTCTGTTTATAGCAATGGATAAGCGAGCCAGACCCTACAGTTTCGGATTAGGAAAGCGATTCGATGATGACCCAGTAGAGGATGTAAAGAGGACAAGAATGTACGACTTTGGACTTGGAAAACGCATACCTGTCTTCAGTTATGGTATCGGTACAACTAAACGTGGCCGAACCTACTCGTTTGGTTTGGGAAAACGCCTCAGCAAATTCAACTTCGGTCTTGGGAAACGGGAACGGGATTTAAATAGATTCAGCTTCGGTTTAGGTAAACGTTCCGTTGAGGATGCGGCTACCCTTGACAATGAAAACGATATCGATGCCTAGATTAAATGATTGAATTGTAATTAGGAAAACTGTCGTTTTGTTTTCTTGTGGAATCACCAGCCAAATTTCACGAGAATACAATTTAACCTTATTTATTTTAGTATTTATTTTTAATTTATTTTATTATATATATGCTTGATTGTTTTTTAATGATTTTATTTGTAGTTCTACAAACTATGTTAATTTTATTATCTAGTCATTAATATTAGTCAGTCATTAAAGCTAGTCTTAATATTTTAATGAATTTGATAATAATAATCGACAGTTTTCTTAATAATGTCGTTATTATATTTTAATATAAACTTGGACTGCATTCCTTCAATTATCTAACTGTGTTAAAGAGTAGATATTTCAATTCACTAGACATTAAAATATAATAATAATTAATTATCAGCTATCTTTTGGTACTATCAGAGACACTCACGCTTGACTACTTGATCGTTTTTCACTATTTTGAGCAATAAGAGAAGAATAATAAAATGTTATGTTTAACTGAAGTATTCGTTTTCGATCATATATTTACGGTAAATACACAATTGCCGCACAAAAAGCGGCGAAATAAATGCAAGTCCGAATTCACGTTGGACTTGCATTTGTTCTCAGTCCAAAATATTATATGTGTTGTAACATTAAATTTGTGACAAATTTTACTTTAAAATAATGTGGTAAGGTTCAGTTTACAATTCATATTCATTTTACTTATATAGTTAATATCAGTGTATGTGAATTCTGACGCGCGGACACTTTTATGACAATATTTTGTATGTTTTTAAAATATATGATCAATGGGTTTCGTGTATATTTTTTTGAGTAAATACTTTGTTAATATCCAGTATGAATAAATATTATATTTATTAATATTTTCTTTAATGCTATTTCTTTGGTAACTAATCAAGTGGTAAAGCGACAATGTCTCTGATGGTACAATATTACCTATTCATTATAAAGTATGTAAATGTTAAAAATAGAAATAACGCAATTAGTTTCGCTTATTTACGAAAAATCTTTCTAAAAATAAAATAAAAATATGTATGTATGTTTTATTTTAATAAAGTATTTATTTTTCGATTATTGTATAGTATTATTGTTATCATAAAATGTTCCTTAATAAATCGAAAAATAATAATAAAAACGAAATAATAATACTAAATATAGAGATTTTGTTTAATTTAAATTTAAGATGCGTTACAATAAATTACTAAAAAATGTGGATTTTTTTCTTTTTCAATATACATATTAGGTATTTATTTAATTACATTTATATAGTTTCCCAAGACTGTATATTCCTATGAAGTATGTATATTTCTATGTTAATTTCCTTTTGGTTAGTATACTCGTACTTAGGAAAAATAAAATTCCTTATTGAGCAACAGATATAATTAAAAGTATATTAACTATAAATAAATTCCCTTTGATTATATTACATTATTATATGATCTAATTTACTTTTAGAACCGTTTTTCATACTTTTTCATACATAAAATTTAGACATACAGAATAGATCCATAATGGACTATCTATAGTTTTAGAAAATTTCAAGAAATCAATAAATAAAGTTGTCGCGCCTTACTTTTCACTGGGATAGGCAGAAACAATGAGGTGTCAACTCCCTCCCCTTATTGACATCCATAATTCTCTTCATACTCTATGGGCACTGCTGCCCTAGTGTAAATATAATTCTAGTACTTTTATTCTATTTATAAACAATCTAGGCGACCGTGGTACAGTGCCAGTTCAATGGTTACGCAAACCGAGATCACGGGTTCAAAACCACTTACCGGTACTAATGTATCTTTGATATATGAACTTTGGTTGCTATGATTCTATGATACAAGCACATTAGCACCTTACTATAGAAATGTAAAAAAATGCAACTGTTTATAAATTACATATTATATTTACATATTAATAGATGTTTGTTTTTAATTCAATTTTACAATCTGATTATTTAGTAACTTATTGTAACAATCAAATAAAAGCTAATATCTAAAGAAGAATATGATAAAAATGTATGTAAATGTTATGTACCTAAAGTTATAAATAATTAAGTAGATACTAATTTCTTTAAGACTTACTTAAATGAGATGTTGTTTCCCTATATATTCATTAAATAAATTATAGTCGAAATTGCATCATTGTAATGTTATTATTTGTTCTTATTTTATCCCATTTTTATACCTTTTTGACGACAGATGGTCAAAACAGTGAAGGTGCAGAGAAAAGCTCACATATTTTGCTTAGGAATAATATATATTTAATATAATCTTTTTTTCAAATGATATATTGATAATTTATTAAATTGTCTCACTTTATTACGTACAAGACATGCACAGACAATGAAGCGCTTCTTTCCACGATTCTGACGCAACTATCTTGCTACCTAAATAGTTTATAGACATTATTTTTTTTATAATTTAAACCGAAATAAAACAGCCTCTCATCTAATGTTAGGCTGGAGTGCAGTACATCACGGTCTGTATACTTGTAAGTGGCGGTACACCCCGGATCGGCAGACTGAGAACCACTACCACACTTTAAAACACTCCTTCATCAGTACCATTACTAAGTGAAGCATTTATTAACTAGGGCGGCATAGCGGATTGATTTGTAGTCTTTGAGTAACACGAACGACCTAAACAATAAAATAGTTTTACAATCTTTAATGATACAACTTTAAACGATAAGTTAAAATAAGTATGAGAGTAAAAAGACCCAACAAAAACTTTCATATAATTTAATGAATAACTTTCATAATAGAATAGTATTTTGTTTCCTTATCATTTTACTTGTTGCTGAGAAAAGCATTGCAACACAAAACTACCTGCATTCACAAAGTTTTGTTCGTAAACTTGTTTATACTAGTATTTTAAACAAGTTTGATATAAATGGACTTGGTATTTTTTTCTTTTACTGTGGATCGAAATGACACCTCCTGTCTGCTGTTGATCGGGAGTTATTGAATGGAAGGTACAGGTAAATGACTCCAAGTAGTACGACCGTGGTATAGTGGCAGTGCAATGGTTACGTAAACCGGGAGCACGGGTTCGAAACCTTTCATCAGTACCAATATATCTTTGATATATGTACTTTGGTCGTTCTGTTTCTGTAACTTTGGTGGCTTATTACAGGAAAAATAAAAAAACTGTTTTACTGTGGCTCGACATATGACAGCCCCTTTCTACTGTTGATTGGAGGGGGGCAGTTTATTAGAACTCGCATCTGTTTTGCCGGCTATCAACAGTGCAGTTTATCACTGTAAGTTGCCAGTTGATCCCGAAACGCGACTGAGTCACTTCATGGTCTGTACATTTGTAAGTGGTGTCATTTTTTTTATTATACATTTCTATACTAAGCTACTAAAGTGCTTGTATCATAGAAACAGGACAACCAAAGTACATATATCAAAGATACATTGGTACCGATGAGTGGTTTCTGTACTAATGTATCTTTTACTGGTGCCACTCGGCTTACGTAGCCATGCACTGCCACTACACCACGGTCGCCTTAATAGATTATTTTTATTTTTTATGAAGGAACAGTTTATAGAACGTTATGTAAAAATATTCAATAACATTTCTTAATTTAAAAATTCATTTAATTTATAGCGTCCGATTTCGAACATTATTTTTAATTTTTGTCTGTCACGTTGTAATAAATCACTAAATTAACAAACAGATAAATTGCTCCGAATAAGGAAAACTACAAAAGCTTTTAATCCCGAATTTTCTAGATTCATTAATCCCCTTTTTCATTTATAGAAAAGGACTATTTTGACTTGCGTGGTGGTAAGCAAAATCCAAGTGGCAACGACTGAAAAAAAAAACGACTCAGTTCACGGTTGTCTTAGTCGCCCGTCACTATGCCGACCAAAGGTAAGCTACGGTATAGTGTTTAATTTAACGCCTATTACATACTCGTACGAGTATATTTTTTTATTCGTTTTTTTTGTCACGTTTTATTATTATTTTTCCATTTATTATTCGTTGTTCTTATTTTTAATATTTTTAAAATAAAAATATTTAAAAAATATAAAATATTGTTATCCACCGGCATTATTATTATTAATATAAAGTCGACTAATACCCAAGATGAAATACTAGGCAGTTAAAATTATCAACTTCGTAATTACAATAACAAATAAGGTTGGTGGTTATTAGAAACCAGAGACCATGCAATAAACAGACTCAAGTGCCAAGTCCGACAAATTACAAGACCGACGGACATGTAAAAAATAAATTATTAAACAATCAGTTTTTTTTTATTGTGACTCGACATATGACAGCACCCCGCTTGATGTTAAGCCGAAGTGTGGTCCATGAATGAATGTCACTGCTAATACAATTCAATAACTGTGAGTAGCAATCACATCCACTATGCCGGCCTAGATGGAATCGGCAACTTACAAGCTGATCCCGAAACGTGACCAAATCACTTGACGGTCTGTATACTTGTAAGTGGTGGTACTACTCCGGATCGGCAGACTGGGTACCACTGCCTACCACTCTTAAATGAGGTAGTTATTTCAGTGTGAGGTAGTTTGAGAGTCATCAACATCATCAGCTGCCAGAAGACGACCACTGCTGAACATACCTGTAGGCTCCCCTTTAGGACGCCATTCCGAATAACAAGTTGACAGTTATTCGTCAGTTATTCGTCCACCGGTTATTCGTGATTATTAATATGTCGTCAGTCCACCTAGTTGTGTCCTTCCTATGCTGTGTCTTCCGGTTAGTGATCTCAACTCTAGAACCGTTGTCGGTTCTTCGAGTGATGTGTAGAGTAGATATGTTTCGATCCCGAGTAGATATGGATATCGTGTTAAATGACACGATCTCAGTATCCCCGCGATTACGATAGCTGCAAAACTTTCAAAACGTCCGATTAAATAGGAGCGATTGTAACTGCTAGAAATCGTTTATCGCTAAAAAAACAGATAAAATAAAAACAAAAAAATTAAGAAATAATTACAAAACAAGAGGCGTCCATACAAATACGTTTACAAGAAAAGATTTCCTTACACGTCAAAAGCAAAAGAATAATTAACATCCTAATTTCGTTGACGATACTTGACCTAAAGCAAGCATTGTTTTTATAATTAAACAGATAATTAGCACCCATTATGCAGGTATATGAATTCAAAAATTAATTGCTTTTACTTAAAACGTGTCAGGATCCTAAAAAGTGGCGCTCTATTGTCTCTTCCCATCCTTGCGGGAAGACAAAAGTAATTCATTTCAAGGACATCATTCATTTTGTATAGGAAAATTAATTGTATTAACTTGGCTTAATTGTATCAACAGTTGCATATAAATTTTAAAATTGTTTGATTAGAATGTAATTGGAATATATCTTTTATTTTGCATAGTTTAGATGTGCAAAATGATTAAACTACGAGTATAATTCAAAACAGAACTGTTAACATGGCGTATCTTCCTCATTGAGAGAAGATACAAAATACCTATCTTATTTTCTAAATAACTCAATCGCACAGCAATTAAAAGCAAAATTGTTATTAGTTTTATCTATTCAAGTATCAAAATACTATTTATATATTATTTATCATTGGACATTACAAAAGTAGTACAATAAAAGCCTAAAATAAAGATGTCCTTTAAATAAATAAAAAAATACACATTTCATGTTGTTCTCAATTCAAATTCAAAAATTAATTGCATGTTTTATTAAAACAAAGAAAGCACTAGACACAACGAGGAAGTTGAAGTGTAAATAAATTAATTTTCATTTGTGGAAATAAACTTAGCAAAGTTAATTGCACAGGAAGGCTGTGAAGGGAAATGAAAGCGTCTACACTTTTCATAATGAGCTTTACAAATTTGAGAAACTGTTAAACAGTGTTAAATATTCTATTAAATATTTTATTAGGTTATTCGACACATCGTTTTTTTGAAGAATAATCTACAAGTGGAATGCTTTTTTAATTTTTTTATTGTGACTCGACATATGACAGCACCCGCCTGATGTTAGGCTGCAGTGCGGTCCATAAATGGATGTCACTGCTACTTCAATAAGTGTAAGTGTAACAATGATTTCATTTTGACAATTTTAAATAACCTTTTTTCTATTATTTACCTAATTAATTTTGACATTAAATTTTAAAATTTGTATACCCGGTAGGTGTATACCGGCTGTGCAAAATATTGTACCTACTCGTATATAGACATCTTTTTATTAACCCGTTGTTCAAAAAATAAATGATTTTGATTTTATATACGTAACCATTTTGTTAAGAATTTGCATATAAAATGTACAGAACTCTCAAATATCCAAAACAGGCTTAACCAGGGACAAAATCTAACGGATTATCTGTTTAAACATTTATAAAGGTTATTCTGCACATCTGAGCCTATAGATTGTTATTTAAATATTAATGTTTTGAGTATTGACGGAAGGACATAAACCATTTTTATGGGTAGGTAACACTCGTATTTTAGTTATGAGTAATTATTGAAAAACTGTTTGAGGGCGACATGTGCAGTCCAGGAGCGGAGACAACTACTACAAAATCAACCGCATCCGATATCCCATGCTAAAAGTTTGCGCCATGTGTTGTTGCCGATCGGCAACAACTCATTTAGTCGCTTGCCCGCTCTTTTCGGAACAGAACGGCAAAATCCTAATTAAAAAACAACGTTAAAAATGCCATCGTGTGTATTGAAATTGAGTAAAACGCATAAAGTATAAAGAAAATAAATAGTGGCGTGACTTATCATCGGTAAGTAAACAAAATATTAAGTAAAACCAACCAAAATTATTATTTTTGTACATCTACTATTCCCTACCATTTTTATATAAAAGTCATAGACTATGAAAAGCACAGATGTTTACGTAGGTACTAAACTTCGGCGAACTATGACTTAGGCGTAACTAAATCACACGCGTGGAGCTTTGGATAAACTAATCCGTTACGGGTAAAGTCCCAGGTTCCCAGGTTGTTGTTGATGATGATATTATTGATTATCGTCATAAAACGTGATAATGAAGTACTGCTACATAAAAGTAACACCTATTTTTTTTAGGTTTCCTCGTTGTGATAAGATTTAGATTTAGATAGATAAGAGAAGCGTGGATCAAATTTGTAGCACATGGCAAAAAATACATGGCAACTGAGTAATTATACACCGATTAATCAGATCATTTTAAATATGAAGATAAATACAGAACAAAGGCGGGTCGTCTTATTTCACTTTATTCATTTCTATGATAAAGCAGAGTAACATTTTTCGTGTGAGTGCCGTGTCTATGTAGTGCGAGTGCATATTCTATGACAAGTAGCCGTGCACCCCTCTTCCCCCCCGAACCGTCAGTTGGGTCCCGGCCGGCGCACAAAAAATGATCGCGGTGTCGCTTCTTATACGTTAGTAATATTAATTCAATGACCGCACCCGCCATTCCGGCATTATCCGCCGTGAACTCGATTTTTTCATTCGTCGACCGTTTTGGACCTTTATTACCAGCCTGTGTCGACTGTTATGAACAACTTCATAAATGTCGCGCGGGGAATCCCCCTGACTCCTACTACGTGCACTCTATCGTCAATATTTTTTCACTTGTTAATTTGTTACGCACACGACACGTTCATAGGTTATAGAATTCTGATCCTGCCTTCGACTCCGATTCCGACTCCGCCTTCGGTTCCGATAAAACTACCTCCGTTACATCCCTGCTTATTATACATGATCCTGACACAACTCTCTCGCTTCCTTCGCACCCACAATTTACTTAATACGGGCTCTATAGTAACAAGTACAACGGTCCTCCTGTTTTTGAAACGTCCCCGATTTTCTCAAAGAAAAGTCTTCTGAACCCTTCCATTTTTATCTTTCCGCTCTTCTCCGATTATTAAAACTCTTTTGTCGATCTCCTTTTATCCATCCCTTAAATATGGCCAAGCCAACGTACCTATTTCGTAACGTATCTATGTCAAACTATGTTAATTTAACTTTTTTCAATTCATCATCATCATCATCATCATCATCAGCCAGAATGCGTCCACTGCTGAACATAGGCCTCCCCCTTAGAACGCCATTTCAATTCACATTCGTTCAAAATTACATTAATTATAAATTAAAAAGGACATAAAATCGATTCATCACAAATTAATTTTTTATCGACCGAATCGGAGACATCCTTAAGAAAGCTAGGTTGCCTAGTGCCCATTATCGTAGAGCTTTTATGAAGAGAATTACTGATAAGAATTCTGGATGGTTTTTTAATTTTATTATTGTGGCTCGACATATGACAGCACCCCGCTTGATGTTAAGCCGAAGTGTGGTCCATGAATGAATGTCACTGCTACTACAATTCAATAACTGTGAGTAGCAATCACAACGTGACCAAATCACTTCACGGTCTGTATACTTGTAAGTGGTGGTACTACCCCGGATCGGCAGACTGGGTACCACTGCCTACCACTCTTTGATAACCAGACCCGAAGCAAATATCCATCTCTTTTTTTTTATTAACAAATATTTGTAATATTTAATGTTATTAAATATTACAAATAAAAGCTATAAAACAAATATTTGCTTCGACCGGGAATCGAACCCGGGACTTTACGCGCAACAAACCAATCGCTAAACCGTTCGTCCACACCTGTCGTCTAAGTGAGGGAAGCGAGGGAGTTGTGTCAGGAATTATTTTTCACAAATTACCCCTGTACAAAAACAATAAAACAGCGAAGATATCGGCAGACAGGACATCTTTTCTACTTCTTTACGGAGCAACGCCAGTTCCCATTTCAATGTCATCTATTATTAAAAGAAATAGTAGCGTCTAAGGTTGCTTGACACATCCAAGTTTAGTAATGAATACGAAATTGAGCTACATTTTTTTTTTATTGTGACTCGACATATGACAGCACCTTGCTTGATATTAAGCTGAAGTGTGGTCCAAGAATGAATGTAACTGCTACTACAATTCAATAACTGTGAGTAGCAATCACATCCACTATGCCGGCCTAGATGGAACCGGCAACTTACAAGCTGATCGAGTCGAGCTGAAATAAAAAAGTGGAGATCTTTTATCTCTATCTCTGTGATAATAATGACATGATTACGACGATCGTGGTGTAGTGGCAGTACGATGGTTACACAAACTGAGAGCACGAGTTCAAAACCATTTGCTGGTACCAATGTATCTTTGATATAAATGTACTCTGGTTGTCCTGTTTCTCTAATACAAGCACTTCAGTGGCTTAGTATAGAAAGTAGAAAAAATTGAAAAAAATAGAAAAAATACGAACTAAAATTAGTTTTATTCTCTAAGGAAATAATAAGCAATATTTCAATACATTTACTACCACTTATTAGAAAAAAGTGGGAAACTTGAAAGTAGGTTTTAATTAAAAAGGGGTTCTTATAGTTACTGTATAATTGAAACGCTTTTAAAGGAAAATTTGTCATGTAAATCTTTAATGAAAACTTTTTAGATAAGTGCACTTTTAGGTTAGCTCAATGAAAATCTTTAACTCGACATGATGTTGAGCTGGCATGCGGTCCTTAAACGGAGATGACTGCTACTACAGTAAAATAAATGCAAGTAGTAGTTGCATTCACAGGCCTGCCTAGTTGGGACTGGCGCAGCACTCTAGCATAACATTAGACGGGGTGATTTTATCTGTCGAGCCACAATAATAATAAAAAACTTTGAAGCAATCAATCAATCAAATTGTCACGCCTTTTTCCCATGGGGATAGGTAGAGACAATGGAGCACTAATAAATAAATTCCATATTTCCGTTTTGTTTTTGCGTGTTCATTCGAGTCCAAATAAAATCATGAAGTTTGTACTAGAAGATTCTGGAACATTACATTAAACTAGAAGAGCAAGGCGCGATTCTTATGGCGACTGCAGACCGCACTACTGGTCTGCATGAATCTGTATGATATTAATTCCGTACAAGGCGCACTGCAGTTCATATAATGCGATTAAAATGAGAATAGGACGGAATCGGCACCATTTTGTGACGTATAACTCTCCAACAAACTTCACTTTAGTACGGTGTCTTTTTCTTTGCCGACCGTCAATAAAAATACACCTTTGAATCAGTCAAGTGAAGTTAGTCAACAGCCCGTCCTATTCTTATTCTAATAGCGTAGTACTAACAAGTAGTGCAGTCTGCGGCCGCCAACGAAATTACACCTTTATACTGATTCATGCAATCACGGTTTTGATAACAAAGGCGTTGTGAGGTGTGACAAACTAATTCAAGTTTTGGAATCGCATCCTCTTCAGAGTTTTATCATGCGTCTCACGGATATGTTTATATAAGTAAGGGAGCTAGCTATTCTTGTTTTCTTTGGTTATCTTTATCCATTTTAATATTCAGGTGTGTTACTTTATTATCCTACATTAGACAAGTTTAACGAAATCATTCCATGTAGACATCCATTTGATGATCCATGTGGTGGCGTATTGGTTAGTACACCAGTCCGTAGTGTAGTGGCAGCGCAATGGCGACGTAAGCCGAGTGTCACAGGTTCGAAACCACTCACCGGTACCAATGTATCTTTGATATATGTACTTTGGTTGTACTGTTTCTATGTTTTTTATGATCTGTTACAAGCACTTTAGTAGCTTAGTATAGAAATATATAATAAAAAATAATAAAACTATCACGCCACGCCAGTCCGTTACACATAAAGTTCTAGGTTCGTTCCTGGTCGGAGCAAATATATTTTTATGCTCGATGTACCTGATGGTAAGCATGAGTCGGGTCCAAGAATGCCGACGGCTGTAAATACCGAGACATTTCACGGCTGCTTCACTCGCCGTCATTATGCCGGCCAAAGGCGTTTCTTCACTCATCGCTTGAAATATCCAAGGTTATAGGTTGGAGAGAACACATGGGCCGGTAAAGCATTTGTATTAATGCCTTTACATGGATTGTAAAGGCATTAAACCACCGCGTCATAACAAACCATCATCGCACCGCTCCCCTAAAACAACTGCCACCACTCTACCTTTTCTTTGTAGAACCTTTGCCTGCCCATGTGTTCTCTCTATCCTATTACGTTTGATCCTACAAGCGATGTGTGAAGAAGCACCTTTGGCCGGCATAGTAACGGCGGCTGAGGCAGCTGTGAACAAACTCGGTTTTCTCATTCGTCGTCACTTTTGGACCTCCTCTTGCTCGTCATCAGGTGGGGTCGGTGGGTCGACATCAGATGTCGTGTCTCTATAAAAATAAAAAATAAAACTTCGGGAAAAAATTGTTTTAATATTAAGAATAAGGTTTAAACATGTTTTGTTTTAGCCCGCATGTCATATGAAATTAGAAAACTCTTTGAGGTAAACAATATGGGTTCATATTTGGTTATAACTTTCCAAATTTTCTATTCACATGTCATAGAAGTTGGATTATTAAGTAGGTAATTTGTTTAAATTACATATTAGGGTATTTCACCTTTATGAAGTAATTTGGTTTATATTTTCATGTGTAAAAAACAATTTGAGTAAAATTAAAGTTTTATTGGTTCAATCAATCAATGAATCAATCATCTTGTCACGCCTTTTTCTCACAGAAATAGGCAGAGACAACGGAGCGCCATTTGAAACAATTCTGACACAACTTCCTCGCTTCCCTCACATCCACAATTCTCTTCACACAAGCTCCACGGTTATTAATACTAGACAACTTAGCTTTCTTATAATTTAAAAAATATAAAAGTAAGTGTATGGTATATGATTGTTTTAACTTTTTTTAAATCTTGGCCACCTCAATTTGCCTGATGAAAGATCGAAAAGTGTCAACGACTGAAAAATCTACCCAGATTACAGCTGCCTCAGTCACCAACACTATGCTTGCCAACGGTGTTTTAATATCAATTAAAAACATCGTAGTGCATTGACAATGGCAATAACCCTCAAGTAGGAAACATAATTCTAAACAAACTACTGTAGCGTAAGGGCTTAAGGTAATCTACGAGTAATTTACGAGTATATGGCTTCATTCAAACATGTTAACCAGTAAGTGTTTAAATATAGTCTTGTGCATTTTGCATTAAGCAACGAAGCATGTTGATATGTATTCTATATTATATCGTACGTACTGATTATGTAATTATTTAGATAGATATAGGCACTCAATAACTAGATAGATAGATATAGTATATATCGTGTACTCATCATTCTTTCTTCTTCCTAAACGTGCATCTGGCCATGGTCAGAACATCTGTCTGTAAAAGAATGGTAATAAAATCGCCAATGTACTGTACCTACTAAGTATACGGTCTGTATACTCGTACTTGTAAGTGGAGATGCTACCCCAGATCGGCAGACTAGGGACCACTGCCTACCACTCTATGACAACCAGACGAGAAGCAAATATTTGCCTCCTTTTCTTAAACAAATTATTATACAATTATAATTTATTATTTTCTGCAAAACGTATTTACGAGTAGGTGCATAACTTTTTTCTGCAATGGAATTGAAGGTGTTGTCGATAGTAACAATTTAACTACGAACAAAATCCTTTAAAATGGCAATTTCATAACTCTTGTTGGACAATGAGCCCAAATTGACGCATGGTCCTTTATTTAAATTATTAAATAATACCAGGAATCAGATCAGGGACTTTCCGCATAACGGACTAGTGTGCTAACCACGCCCTTCGTCAAATAAATAAGTTATAAATGATGTAATGAATTTAATTATATTTTAAAATAAATCCCTAATGTTATATTTAAAACTCGTTTAAATATCGTGAACAGGTAAAGGTGGGTGGGTGGTTTGACATGAATATTTGCAAAAAAAGTTGGAGCAAAAGTTTAGCAGAATTAATCTCACTTTATTTGTTCTTCAAATCCCATTTCAATCTTGTCGAAAACATTCGCACAACTTAATTTTTAATTTACGTATTTTTTAGACTAAGCCTTCCTTTGGGTTTTACGATGGCTGTGAAAAATTATTTAAAATTACATCAAAATTATTTTGATCACCTTTAAAGTACAAAGTACTTACTTACTAACATTGGTTACGTAGTGCAATGGTTACGCAAACCGAGAGCACGGGTTCAAAACCACTTGCCGGTACCAATGTACTCGTATCTTTGATCTAATATGAACTTTGGTTGTCCTATTTCTATGATACACTTTGGTAGCTTAGTATAGATATGTTAACAAAAATATTATTTAAAAATAGTTCAATCTGTTTTTAGCTGGAAAAGTGACAGCGTCTGTGATAGCTTTTTGCAATCATCGGCGGTCTTAGATCCTTGCTCACCTCTGATCAACTCTATTAGGATCAGTTTGTAAGTTGCCGGTTCTGACTTGGCTGTCAAAGCGTCAACAGTCGCTTCGTTAATGGAACGCACTCCAGCATATTATCAGGCGGGTGCTGTTATATGCTCGAGCCTTAATTAAAAGGGAGATCCTAAGGATATGTAGTAAATCATGTTTCGTATGTCTCCGTAATGGAGGACTAACAACGCAGCCCAGAAGAAGCAAGGAAGTCAGCCTTCTTTCTTGCCGAGGACTTCGAAAGTCCCGGATAAACATTATAGTATTGGCAAAGACCAGTGATAAATGTTAAATTTTATGGTAACAATGCGATATTTTTTTATTGTGGCTCGACATCTGACTTTGTCCTGCCCGATAGTAAGTATGACGGAGGTTTAAGAACACCGATGACTGATAAAAAAATCTTACTTCACGGCTACCTCAGTCACCGTCACTATGCCGGCTAAAGAAACTGCTAACCATCAGGCAAAACAAGGACGCCGTCACGCCGACACTGAAGCGCCACTTGCCACGATCCTGAAACAACTCCCTTGTTCCCCTCGTATCCACAATTATTTTCATATAAGATCTACTAGGTCACTAGGCAGCTTTCTTGAGGATGTCCCCGATTTGGTCGGAAAAACTCTCCTGGGTCTGCCTCGTTAAACGCATCACATTTTTAAATACTTTTGTCAATCTATTTTCATTTATCCTTTTTATGTGCCCAAACCATCAAAACATTTCTTTGTCAATCCTTGTCACATCTTCTATCCCCTATCGTCACTCCACGTACACTCCTTAACGACCGCATTTCTACAGCGTTAATTCTACTCTCATGCTTCTTCTGCCACATCCAACATTCGCCTCCATACATGGTAGGCTAAAGAGTGTTGGGCAGTGGTACATAAAAGTATACAGACCGTGACCAGATTTAGTCGCGTTTCGGGATCAGCTTGTAAGTTTCCGGTTCCATCTAAGCCGGCATAGTGGATGTAATTGCTACTCATTCAGTTATTGAATTGTAGTAGCAGTGACACTCATTCATTAACCACACTTCGGCTTAACATCAAGCGGGGTGCTGTCATATGTTGAGTCACATAAAAAAAGGTAGGAACAAGTACCGCATTATAAACAGCTATCCATTAAAACAAAGATATGTATTACAATAGAATGTTTATTTAATAATCAAGCGCACAAAACAAGGCAACACCACGTTTAATCCAATGGTTCTGAGGTTTGTGTGTCGGTAACTCAATGGTCATGACGTAGTTGGTTGAATGACCAGTTGTGGAGAGGGTGCCGGCCCGCAACAGTGTTTTGTACGCCGGACACTCGTACAGGCCCGACATGAGCCTGTGCCCCTGTTCAGGCTTCATGTAGATTGTTGCCATGTCTGAAAAGAAAATACTTCTAAAATACTAGGCCGACATAGTATATATTTTTATTTTCTTAGATTTTACGCGAACATTGATTAATGAATTAAACAAATTTTATGCGACCAACACCACAGTCTCTCTGTGACCTCCGTGACCCGAGCTCTCGAAACGTCGAAATATAAAAATAAAATTGTAAAATCAAAACCAAAATAAACGCGATAGTAAGCCGAATAAAATTTGTTTAATTCATATTTTTATTATATATATATATTTTTATTTGGTCGGAAAACCCCCTCCTGTTTAACGCATCTATCCACATCAGATTTATAAATTCCTTTCGTTCTTCTGTCTTCGTTCCTTTTGAAGATATCCTTAAGAAATCTAGGTTGCATAGTGCCCATAACCATAGAGCTTGTATGAAGAGAGTTGTGGATGTGAAGGAAGCAAGAGAGTTGTGTCAGGATCGTGGCAAGTGGCGCTTCAATGTCTCTGCCTATCCATGTGGGAAAAGGCGTAAGAATTTAATTGATTGATTGATTGACCAATGTATTTTTGAAGTACATTCAAAAAAACATTGGTTCCGGCAAGTGGTTTCGAACCCGTGCTCTCGGGTTGCGTAACCATTTCACTGCTACTACACCACGATTGTAACCACGTTTTGCAACACCCAGTCTGATGTTAGGCTGAAGTTCTGTCTAATAATAGAGGCGACTGCTACTGCGGTCAAACAACTGCAAGTAGCAGTCGGATTCACTATGCCGGCCTAGTTAAACAAAAAATACCTGTATACAATTCCTTAGGTCTACATTCTTCCAAACACATCTCGCCTAAATTCCAACGAGCGCCTTCAAGGAACAAGCCGCTAACACAGCATCCGTCTTCTGGTTTCTTGGTCGGAGGTTGAGTCAGCGCCTGGATTAAAAAAGAGCATTTTGATCGGCGTGTTCTCGGCGACTGAGGTCCCCGTATACTGAATAGGTTTTTTCATTCATCGACGCTCTTGGTCTTCCTCTTGCTTACCACGGGCAAGTCATGGTCAGATGTCAAATCTCGATATTAAAATAAATAATCCTAAATAATGGCATAAGCAACTACAAGTGTTCATACCGTGAAGTGACTTAGTTGCGTTTCGGGGTCAAATTGAAAGTTGCCGGCATAGTGAGAACGACTAAGGTATTCTGAATCGGTTTCTTTAATTGTCGGTACTTATATACTCGTCCTTGCTTACCAACTGGCACTGGCAATTGAGTCTATTTCTATTCTATCCTTCTTGGAATTGAAGCGTGAATATTTAATTGGTTATAGATATTTTTAATCATTCAGACTTGAAATTTAAAATACTGTATAACTTAAAAATATAATTTAAATAAAAATATAACTTAAGAAGTGTGGAAAAATACATCTCCACGCTAACTAAGAGATCCTGGTTCAAAATTACATGACAGTACTGTATCACTGTAAAATGTACTTTAGTCATCCTTTTTCTTTGATATAAACGCCATAAGTAGTTAAGTGTAGAAATGTAATAAAAAATAAGGAAATAGAGAGATTCAATCGTAGAGGGAAAATGATATTATCTATTATTAGACAGTGACACATATGGTTAAGAGAAACGTGACTATAGAAAATTGCTGCAGCTTGCGTTGTTTAATAAATACACCACTTCCATTGTATTCATGATAAGCAGGAGTAGAAAATGTTAACCACTAGTTGTACCTCGATAGATCAATCAATCAAATATAATCACAGTAACTTTGATCATATATCATATAGATACACAATTGCCGCTCAAAAAGCGACAAAATAAATGCAAGTCCGATTGATGTTGCACTAGAATTTGTTACCAGTCCGAAATGATGTATGTGACATTACATTCGTGACAAGTTTATACTTTATAACAATGTGGTAAGGTTCAGTTTAAAATTCACATTCAATTAACTTACACAGTTTATATTGGTGAATACTGACGCGCGGACACCTTTTTAACATTATTTTGTATGGAATTGTGTATCTATTAAAAATATAAGATCGATGCATTTAACCATAGTAAAACTAATGGTTTAGGCACATGGAAGGTATGAGTAAAAGTAGAATGGCGGAAGAAATTTATTAATCTTATGTGGATGAATGCGTTAAACTAGGCAGGCCCAGAAGGGTGTTTTCCGACTCGAAATCGGAGACATCCTCAAGAAAGCTGGGTTGCCTAGTGCCCATAACCGTAGAGCTTGCATAAGGAGTATTGTGGATGCGAGGGAAGCGAGGTAGTTGTGTTAGGATCGTGGCAAGTGGCGCACCATTGTCTCTGCCTATTTCTGTGGGAAAAATGCGTGACAATTTGATTGATTGATTGCGCTTTTACTTTAATATTATTTTCCTAACTAAAAAAGAAAATACAATACAATCAAAAATAGATCGAAACAAACTAAAGTTACTTCTAGATATTTCCATAACAAAAGTTTCATAAAGTTATTTAAAACAATAATAAAACTTGGAATAATTTTACAATACAAGTCCAACAAGTTCGCATTCGTAACAATTCAATTTCCCGTCTGTCTATTTGTTAATGACTAGGCGCTAACTAGGAAATTTATTTTACATAACTATTATAAAAGTTTATGTCTTAAAATAAAGAGCATAAAGGCCACAGTCCCTTACTAATATAGATACTAGCTGTTCCCGCGGTCTCACCCGCGTAAAATTTGGTTTATAACATAGTCATAAAAAAGGAGGAGGTTCTCAATTCGACTGTATATTCCTTTTTTGTATTTATAGCTCGTTAAGTCATATAAAAATGACAGACGGAAATAAAAGATAAATATAGAAAAAATCTAAACAGCTGAAATTATAGTCAATTGGAAACTATAGTAAAAAAAATATTTTTTAATTAAAAGTATTATGTTATTTGTGTACAAAGTTTTATGGTAATCGGTTTAGTAGATGTTACGTGAAAACGTAACAAACTCACATTCACATTTATAATAATAGTAGGCGTGGACGAACGGTTTAGCGATTCGTTTGTTGCGCGTAAAGTCCCGGGTTCAATTCCCGGTCGGAGCAAATATTTGTTTCATAGCTTTTATTTGTTAATAAAAAAAAGAGATTGATATTTGCTTCGAGTCTGGTTATCAAAAAGTGGTAGGCAGTGGTACCCAGTCTGCCGATCCGGGGTAGTAACACCACTTACAAGTATACAGACCGTGAAGTGATTTGGTCACGTTTCGGGATCAGCTTGTAAGTTGCCGGTTCCATCTAGGCCCGCATAGTGGATGTGATTGCTACTCACAGTTATTTAATTGTAGTAGCAGTGACATTCATTCATGGACCACACTTCGGCTTAACATCAAGCGGGGTGCTGTCATATGTCGAGTCACAATAAAAAAATAAAAAAAAAGTATTTTTTATAAAATACATTTAACGTAACCTCATAACATCCTTATTACCTTATACATGTGTTTAATTTTATGTATATTTGTGTATATGTTGCCTAATGTATGTGTATGCATTGCTTATATTTTTCATAACAAATATCATTTATCTATAATATTGAGTCTTTTAATAAATAGTTTGCAGTCAGCCAATCACAGCACAACACAACAAAGGTTAGCTGGTAGATAATGCCTAAGGCATTAAGCTCGCCTATGTACCTTATTTTTCAATCAATCAATCAAATTTTTCCCACAGCGATAGGCAGAGACAATGGAGCGCCACTTACCACGATCATTACACAGCTCCCTTGCTTCCTTCACATTCATTCAGAGTTTATAAATAAATAAAAATATAAAATTAAATTCAAATTCAAATTCCCATACAAACCTCAAAAGCGTAAGCAATAGTGTCGATGGCTATTACATGTTTCCTCGCATAGTTCTGAAGAGAAGCTGTAAGGAATGCTTGTGGGAAATAGAAACCACTGATCCAGAATACTCTCGGTATGCCATTATTGACCCAATCCTGCATGAACTGTACTCGGAGACATAGGTCTTTGACCCACGCAGCTGAAAAATTACACTTAATTTAAGTGTCGGAAAAAAGCTTGACAAATGTTTATAAAAGTGTAAATCATTTTGTACGTATTTTGTAAGCAACAAAATGCGTTCAAACAAAACAATCGTTCGGCAATAATACTAGTAATAAGTCAAACATGTTAAAAAATACTATTTCAATTAAAAAACACCTTGACATAGGCAACTGACTGAGGCAACCGTAAACTGAGCTAATATTTATAGTCATCGGCGCTCTTGGAACTTAATCAAGGTATGATGTCGTGTTGCTAAACCTTTTGGCAAATTATTAGCAAAGGAATTCAGTCTATACTATATAATTATAATTTAATATAGAAGCACCATTGGCCGATAAAGTGACGGCGACTGAGGCAGCCGTGAATTGAAATGGCTTTTCAACGTCGGTACTCTTGGACCTCCGTCATGATTACCATAAGGCTTTAGAGATTAAATTTCGATTCACATTTAAATAGTTACACCTTTTGCCGGTTAATACTATATTACGTAGAAACAATAAAATATCATCTTATTATATGTATATCTATGTATGTATATATATATATATATATATATATATATATATATATATATATATATATATATATATATATATATATATATATGTATATCATATATTATATGTATATCTATATGTAAATATGTATCGTACAAAAACTAACCAAGTGGTTTCAATGAAGGATAAGCCTTCGAGCTCCACATTACTGGTACAACATTCTTCGCCAAACTCGCTGACATAGTTTCCAATGCTTGAGACATTACGACTAATCCTTTTAGAGCCTTCAATAATTCCCTAAAACATTGAAACAATTTCTTAGAATTAATGGATTCTCCTTTCCAGGTCTATCGCGGGCAGGTGGGAGAGTGATGGCAGCTTTCCGGAGTTGTGACTGTTCCGGATATAGGTTTAAAAGCTTTTGCGACATTTTAAAACTTCACTGCCGTCACTACCCAACCAAATATTGTAAGACCTCACCAATGCCGCCCTCGACATAGTACGATCTAAAAATGAACTTACTGCTGACTACCTTTGGAGGCATTATATAATATATTTTCAGTTATTATGATAAGCTGGAGTGCGGTCCATGGATGGAGGCGACTGCTACTATAGTTAAATAACTGCAAGTACTAATAATAATAATAACTGCGACTGCATACACCATGTCGGCCTAGTTGAAACCAACAATTTTGAAGCTGATCTCGAACCGCGACTAAGTTACTTTAGGGTCTGTAAACTTGAAAGTGAGGGTGTGCTACCCTGAATCGACAAACAAGGTAATTGTCCATCTACATCAAATAGGAACAAACGTCAAGATGAAGAAAGATGGTGGTAACGGTGGAAGTACAAGTCAATTTATGTTAAGAAATAAGATTTACTAACTTTAAAGAATTGTTTATAACCATTAAAAGTCGGTTATATCTCATAGACTCTTGTATCAACACTGTGTTTAAAGATTCCTTATACGACACTGGGTACCTGTGAATAATTTATATCCATATTATTATTTCCTTTTTATGGCATCTTGACAGCAAATCTTAAACCCGTAATCAAAGGAAGTTATTGCTCTTTTCTTACATGTTCTTTTTACTAAATGTTATTTCTACTTGCCTGAGTTAAGGTCAGATGTATGCAAGGGGAAGTCTAAGAGCACCGACAAATGATAAAAACTGATTCAGTTTACGATTGCCTAAGTCGCCGTCACTATGCCGGCCCAAAGCTTACTAATTTTTGTTTATTTATTAATTAGTAGTTGTATTTTTAAATACTTCTATAATTTTTAGAAAATTTAAGCTTAAATTATTTAGTATTGTTATGAATCATTTTTTAGCATCCACAGATTCTTTGCCTAGGTGCCGGGTCCATCGCGTGCAGGCGTCAAATTAGAAACATTAGAAAATGTCACGCCGGAAAAAAGGCGTGACCATTTGATGGATTGTTCCGGACTTGCGACCGGAAAGAAGGTTGAAGACCTTTACAAGTCTACGCTCACCTTTACTGCGCTTTATTTCCCCTCTACCCAACTAAATATTGTAAGATACCCCACCAATGCCGCCTTTAACATTTGGACCAATAATATCTATTTCAAACCAACGAACTGTCACTAATTAATTTTTCAATCAAATCGGCTGATCATAATCATCATCAGCCAGAAGACCTCCACTGCTGAACCTAGGCCTCCCCCTTAGAACGCCATTCTGAACGACAGGATATCAGTTGCATCCACCGGTTATTTGTGACTTTCACTAGGTCAGTCCACCTAGTGGAAGCCCTACCTAAGCTGGGTCTTCCGGTTCGTGGTCTCTACTAAAAAACCTTTCTTTTCCATCGGTTGTCGGTTCTTCGAGCGAGTGTGTACTTACGCGGTAACAATATGTTTTTGATCGAGCATAGGCGGCATTACTTCCAAGATCTCTTTGGCAGCACGCTCTGTTAGTTCATCAGCAGTCAGGCCACCTTCTCCGCTTACTTCTTTCGGTTGTAAATCACGGAGGGTCTCTTTAGAAAACACAAAAGATATTAAACGAAACTCAGTGAAGACTCTTGTTACGCGTTTGGCAACACACCAGTTCGTTTCGCATAAAGTCCTAGGTTCGATTCCTGGTCAGAACATAGATTTGTTTCATAGTATTTATTAATAATAATTAATTACCAGACTGTATTCACAAGAAAGCTGGATTGCCTAGTGCTCATAACCGTAAAGCTTATATGAGAGATTTGTGGATGTGGAAAATTGCCGGTTCCGACTAGGCCGGCGCATTGGATATCTTGGACCACCACAGTGCTGGTATCATAGAAAAAGGACGATCCAAGTTAATATATCAAATATACATTGGTACCGACAAGTTGTTTAGAACCGAGGTTTACGGTTTGCGCCTTAATGTCGAAATCATTAAAAAAATCATAGTGAAAAATACTTACTAATGTTGGTATTAGTTTCTGACATTGCATAACTGATATTTGCATTGCTATGTAGACCAAATAGTACTGGATCATCGTTCAGAGGTAATGTGCGTATGTATTTCGTATAATCTTCAATGTTTGTTGCACTTGGTAACTGTCAATAAGCCATTATTAGTTACAAACTATGCCGTGGTAATTTCAATCAATCAAATTGGCACGCCATTTTCGCACAGATATAAGCAGAGACGATGGAGCGCCATTTGCTACGATTCTCACAATTCTCTTTATACAAGCACTTCGAAGTAACATTTCTAAGGCCGACATAGTGACAGCGACTGAGGCAGCCGTGGACAATCCGTTTTTTCAGTCGTCGTCACTCTTGGACCTCCTCTTGCTTATCATCAGTCATTTTCAATCAATCAGTAATATTTTTTTTATTGGATATTTTTTTTATAGGCCAACCTCATAGTAATTTGGACTCAGTCTATCTAAAATTGGCCTAATCTACACTTAAAGTAAATATTTACAAAATAAAACTCATATAAGATTCTAGCTGAAGTAGGTATTAATTCATTCATTCTTTTTATACTAAGCTACAACGTGCTTGTATCATAGAAACAGGACGATCAGAGTGCATGCATCAAAGATGCATTAATACCGGTAAATGGTTTTGAACCCGTGCTTTTGGTTTGCATGACCATTGCATTACCACGTATTGGCTAAGCAAATGCTCCCACCACTTGTTATTAGACCCCGGCAGATAAAAAGAACGCTGCCTTGTTTTGTTACCTACTTACTTTTCGTTTTTCGAATGTGTATAAGTTTAAAAATAGATATATGTACGACTGTACAGATTTGCGGGCTTGGTCCCACCGCAGCGCTCTTCTTATGTGCCGATCCTTATACAGCTTACAAGACAGCGCTTTCTGCCGACAGTTATACCTAGTAATAACTTATTTTCCAATTACCTGCTTATAAGAACCAGTTTCATCGAACATATACCTGTCACTTAGTACAGTATTAGAATAATAATCGCCCAGTATTGTAAGCAGGCAACGGCGATCCCAATCGTCAGTTACACGACCACCGTAGTTTATGTGGCCTGCTGTGTACATTAGCATCTAAAATAATATTATCAATCAATCAAATTGTCACGCCTTTTTGTACAGGAATAGGCAGAGACTTGCCTAATGGAGCGCCACTTGCCATGATCCTGACACAACTCCCTCGCTTCCCTCACATCCACACTTCCTTTATACAAGCTCTACGGTTATGGGCACTAGGCAACCCAGCTTTCTTGAGGATGTCTCAGATTTGGTCGGAAAATCTGAGACATCCTCCTGGGTCTGCCTCATTGTACGCATCCATTCACATCGGATTTATAAATTCTTTTTGTCAATATACTTTTACTCATCCTAAAACCCTCAAAGCATTTCTTTATCAATCCTTGCACTGTGCTATTCCTTTTTCTATCCGTCACCTCACATATACTTCTCAATTACTGCATTTCTAAAGAGTTAATAATTCCACTCTCATCCTTTTTCCAACACAATATTACGAGTATTTTTTAAATATTATAATATTTAATTATTGTAATGTTTCTTAAAAGTCGAATCAGGAACATTAATTATTTTTCTTAATGTGTCTCGACTACACTTGATGTTAGGCTACACTTAAGTAAATATTACAGATGTGCGGTTTTAAATGGAAGCGACTTCTAGTTGAAACCGGATCGGCAGACTTGGCAAATAGCTACAGCTATAGCTAACTGCCTGGGGATTGAGCTAGTCCGGAATAGTATACTGCGATGCGATTGCCGTTTGCAGATAATTATCTATGCGGCAGATCAGCTTAACATCAGGCAGTGTGTAGTTACATAATGTGCCAATATGCTATATACAATATACTTGTATATATAAAAGTCTATATCACTCCTTACAAATTATTAAAATAACACCTACCCGTAGAGGAACTTCTTGATATTCAGTAAGGAACATGTGTAGTTGTGATATACATATACGAAGATCACCATCAGTAAATTCATATGGTATATTAAAGCCAAGTGGTCCAAACTTACGACGCTCCAACACCACACCATGGAATAGACACAGGGAGAAGAGGAGCCACTGAAATATATGACAGCAAAATCATTGGTTTAAAAGTATTCATGTAGTATCTCATGTGAATAGATGCGTTAAACGAGGCAGGCCCAGGAGGGTGTTTGTTGACCAAATCAGAGACATCCTCAAAAAAGCTAGGTTGCCTAGTGCTCATAACCATAGAGCTTGTATGAAGAGAATTGTGAATGTGAAGGAAGCGAGGGAGTTGTGTCAGGATCGTGGCAAGTGGCGCTCCATTGTCTCTGCCTATTCCTGTGGGGAAAAGGCGTGACAATTTGATTGATTGAATAAAAAGTCTACGCATAAAAAAGAGGCGGATATTTGCTTCGGGTCTGGTTATCAAAGAGTTGTAGGCAGTGGTACCCATCCTGCCGATCCGGGGTAGTACCACCACTTACAAGTATACAGACCGTGAAGTGATTTAGTCGCGTTTCGGGATCAGCTTGTAAGTTACCGGTTTCAACTAGGCCGGCATAGTGGATGCAACTGCTACTTACTACTTGAATCGTAGTAGCAGTAACAACCATTCATGGACCACACTACAGCTTAACATTAAACGGGGTGCTGTGATTTCACAATAAAAAAAAATTGTTTTAAAGAAACTATATCAAATTATCAAAACAATAAAATTCTGGCGTTCGTTTAGGATTAAATCTGATGTGGATGGATGTGTTAATTGAGGCAGACAATTAACAAAATAGGAAAACCCGCACCTAAAACTAGCTTTAGAAAGCTGGGTTTTCTAGTGCCGCTTGCTTACCTCGAGCTCAGATGTCAAGTTAGACGTAAATTCAATAAAAATACCTTAAAATTAGGAACTTTGACATCTTGAGAATTAAAGAAATCGACGAAGTCAGGCACTTGGTTCATGTATGCTTTTAGGAGATTCGCCTTTATACCACGGGGTGGTTCCACCGTCATTTTGTATCCTGAAAACATTAGGTAAAGAAATTTAGAAGATAAGACAGTAAATTCCTGAACTTTTGTTTACAAAATATTATAAATAAAGAGACAAATAAATTAAACTAAAATATTTGGCACGCTGTTTTCTTGTCGAATAATTGACTAGTGGAATTCCGCCCACCTGGAAATTCGCCCATGTTTTTACCAGACGACTTATAATATGCTTGCTGATAGGCGAAGTTAGTTCCAAGAGCGCCGACGCTTAAAAAACCGACTCAGTTTACGCCTGCCTTAGTTGTCACTGTGCCAACCAAGGCTTTGCTTAAAGGGTCCAAGATTGTATTTGCTTTCATTAGGACTCGACATATGATAGCATCCTGTCTGAAGTTAAGCTGGGGTGGGGTCTATGAATAGAGGTAACTGCTACTGGAGTAGTAGTCACATCCACTATGCCGTCCTAGTTAGTACTGGAAACTTACAAGCTGGTCCTGAAACGCGACCAAGACCTTTACGGCCTGTACACTTGTATTGGTGATAGTACGTGATTCGGCAGACTGGGCACCACTGCCTTCCACTATTAGACAATCAGACCCAAAACCCGTTTAATTAACAAAAAAATGTAATAAAGATTTAAATTATCAAATATTACAAATTAAAGCTATGAAACAAATCCTTGCTCTGACTAGGTATCGAACTAGGAATTTTCAGCGTAAAGGAACCGGTGTGCTGACCGATGCGCCACGCGCATCGTCGTCACAGGAAGAACACATACGTCCCATGTTCATACCATTTTGTAACAAAGCCACAGGGAAGTGCGGCGACGGCGTAGAAGTCAACCAGAGACGAAAGTCTTTATGAACGAGCTCAGGAGAAATATGCTCCACGGCCAAATCCAAGACTGGCATCCAAGATGGAGATAAGTGACAGTTCTGAAATAAGAAAAAGTTTATTAGGAATAATCATGACTTTTTGCAGGACTTAAGATTTTTATGCAGGGCTTTGCGCCTGTTTGGGGCTCGTAAAAAACGACGCGGCGTTAAAAAACGGCATATGATCCACGACTTCCAAATTTTGTAGTTATTTTATTTTAAACTTTGAGTTAATAAAAGCTTTTATAACAAATATGTTAAAAAGTACGATAACACAAACAAAAAAAATATTCTGTATATTTATTTAATTATCCTAATTTTAAACATGTAAATTATTTTTATATATAATATCTACCTGAAAGAAAACCCAATTTCCAAAATCACATCCAATTTTCATCATATTTTCTGCTAGTGGTCCCTGGCCTTGTCCAAGAGATATACTCTCAAACCTCTTCCCCATCTTCATTTTATCAGCGAATTTCATTAAATCTGAAAACATAGATAAAAATTACACACCCTTGTAGTATGTACACAGTTTTTCGTATAATATTTAGTAATACGAAATATTTTCTATTTAGATCAAACATGTGAAAGAAGTGAGTAACTAGTCTCAGGGTCATTATGCCTTTAGGATTAAAGACAAAGCGTAGTAAGTTGTTATTTTATTTTAGCCAAAAAAAAGAATTAAATATGGTTGAAAAAAGATTGCCAAAAGAGATATAAATCAAAAGCGAACAAAAGATAAACTTTGATCTTTTGTTTTAACCGACTTCATTTGTGTCTCAAGATATGAGAGCACTCCGCCTGATGTTAGGCTGGAATACGGTACACGATGCCAACTTAGTTGGAACCGGCAACTTTAAGCAAATTCCGAAACGCGACTAAGTCATCGGCATTTTTGGTTACCACTGTCTAACACTCTGTAACGTGGTCTGCAAATTAAGCGAATGAACAAACCTGCAGCAGGATCAGTCCCGGTTGATAGAACAAATATAATAGGTGCCAGGGGATCGGATTCAGCATAGAGTGCAGCCAAATCCGCTGGTTGAGGTTCCACAAATCTTGCGCCCATATTATGTACAACATAGTCCTATTAAAAAGAATAATAAAAATTTGCAATCATGATGAGATGATACAACTAGGCCGACATAGTGGATGTGACTGTTGCATACAGTTGTTCAACTGTAGAGTCAAATTAGCTTGGAAACGTTTTTGCATGTGTAGTAGTGTGTGTAGTACACACGCCTAAGATCGCGTTTCCATTATGCCGTGGCGGTAGATAAAAATGTTACGATCTACTAGTTTTAGCTTCGAGACGTTTTCGCGTTTGTAGTCAGCAATAATACAGTTAGCAAATAAATAAATAATAACAATCAAATTGTCACGCCCACAGGGATAGGTAGAGATAATGAAGCGCCACTTGCCACGATCCTGACAACTCCCCTCCGACAATTAAATTATTATTTTTGTTTTTTATATGAATTTTGTTTTTATTTTCTATTATGTATATTATTAATTTTAAAAAGCTTTTTGTGTGTATACATTTTTGGGTTGCAAACCAGCCTATATGATGGAATGTTCTTTATTTTTTGATAAGTTTAGTTCGTAACCTGTTGTATAAACCGAATTAAATAAAAAAATACCTGGAATCCAGGAACCAGTTTATCAGGTCTCAAACATTTAAGGACTAATAGTTTTTGGAACTGATCCAACTGTGAATCCCAAGGTTTAGGTAAAATCATTCTGAAAAACACATTTAATTAATTTAATATTAATCTAGTTTAGAAGTAGTCGATAAATGGCCTTTAAAACCACTTGCCAGTCCCAATGCATTTATGATATATGTTCTTTGATTGTCCTGTTTCAATGATACAAGTCAGTTTAATGATGTCTTTACTAGCTTAATTTAAATAATAATATTATTTAAATAATTAAAAACTTGTGTTTGTTGTGGAATACTAATTATGTAGGAAAATATAAGTAGATAATTAAAAAAGATTAAAATAACCTATGAAATAAATATTTGTTCAGACTGGGAATCGAACCCGGGACGCGTAATGAACGGGTATGCTAACCAATGTCTGTAGTCAAAACCTGTAGTCTACACTTAATTTAAAAAACATACATAAATATATTTCTGCCAACGTATTAGCCTTGCTATACAAAAGGGAAATGTTGCCAGTCTTCTTGGGTTGCCTAGTGCCCATAACCATAGAGCTGGTATGAAGAGAATTGTAATCTCTGCCTATCCCTGTGGGAGGAAGGCGTGACAATTTGATCTCATTGGGATGATCTCGACGCCATTAGATGATATTTTTAATTTGTAGTTTAATTATTGTTAATGTACTTTTAATTTTATTTGTTTCTCAATAAATAATAAAAACATACTTATGTGGAAGCGTATGGTCGAAATACTGTTTGAAGAATTTCGTGTATTCTGGGAAGTGCTCAACAAAAGTGAACATTGTGGGCACTGAGGCCAACTCTTGCATATCTAACCACATGCGTTGAGATACCCATTTAGGCTCCGGATTTGGATATTCCTGTAACAAAATATATAAAGTCATTTAGATCTTGAAATAGAAGTAATATTTTCTTAGATTTTGCGCGAACTTGATTAATGAATTAAACAAATTTTCAAGCCGCATAAAAAGCTACACCAATACCTGAGACCTGTGAAAACTAACATTTCTTTGCAAGATGCAGTGGTGTACCAGTTAGAATATATGACAAACAGACAAAGAGAAATATATGCACACGCGTACGGGAACATGTCGCGGATATAAAACACTAACGTAGGTGAAAGTCTGCAGTTTGTGAACATCATCAGGACGGCGCCAACCACTACATCCGTTTTGACAAACCGAAGATCCTCGCAAAAGAAAGTCGACTGATACCCATAATGGTACGCGAGGCTATTGAGATTAAAAAATATTCTAATTTCAATTGAGAAAGTGGTTGGCGATTATCTAACACCTGGGACCCCATAATACACAAACTCAAATCCCAAGTCCAGATGAAACTGACAAACCAGATGACACCGTCAGTTATTTTTGTAAACAATTGAATTAAACCAAAATCCGGAACAGAAAAACAAAATCAAAACATAAAACGGGGTAGTTTTGGAACCAATAACATCATCAACCAATAGGACCAACACTTCAGTCTCTCCGTGACCACGATGGCTGCAAATTTTGTTGTTAACGTATGACGAGTAACAACAAAATGTTGTAAAATCAAAACTAAAATAAAGCGATAGTAAGCTACACATCAGAAGTAAGTTGATATGGGTAATGTTTTTTTTTTAGCTCAATTCATGACAGCATCCCTTGTTAAACTAGAGTGCTTTCCAAAATGAAGGCATGCTTTATAAAAGCCACAGGTCCTAATTATATTGTTTTTTATTTTAGTTTTATGTTTTGACTCGCCTCGACATATGAGTTAGGCATAGTGGATGTGTCTTCTACTGACAGTTAATTATTTGACAGTAGTAGCAGTGACATCCATTTATACACCGCACTTCACCTTATAATCAAGCGGGGTGCTGTCATAATGTCGAATCACAATAAAATAAAAAACTTGCCAATGTATGGACCAATGTATGTTTGATCTGTTTCTATGATACGAGCACATTAGTTATAGCTTAATACAGAAATATAAAGGATATTATATTTCTAAAATATTTTGAATGAGTTATGAGCTTCGGTTGCTCAGTTTCTATAATACATGTACGTTTAGTAGCTTACTATAGAAATATTAGACAAACTAAAATTATCAACTAACATGTTCTATTTTAGCGCCGTTTAATAGGAAATTAAATTCAGTACTTCTTATAACCCCTCTGTCGAGTAAAATACGAACACAAAGCAGAAAGGCAAATAGCAGCTTGTGTCGTTCAAAGAGACTCCGACACACATTCTGATAGAGAAGGAATGTGAAGTACTCGATTATTGTATCGACACGTTCGACTATATCCTCTGAAATAATAACAAAATAAACATTGAATTAAGGACATAATAGCTTGTATGAGGAGAATTGTGGATGTGAAGGAAGCGAGGGTGTTGTGTCAGGATCGTGGCAAGTGGCGTTCCATTGTCTCTGCCTATCCCCGTGGGAAAAAAGCATGACAATTTGTTTTTTTTTTTGTTGACATTATTTCGTACGAGCAGCACGCTATGATGAGTGATGACCGTTTTGTCGTTTGACCCGCTCATAAAGTTTCGTATTAATTGGTAATTACGTTTATAGAAACAATTATTGTTCTTTATGAAGACAACAAGGAAAAGCAATTTTTTTCTTCAAACGTAATTATTAAATAATACGAAACTTCAAACGTCAAAACGGCCATCATGCGTGCCGCTGTCATAAGCAATATTTTTTTTTCTTGTTTTTTTTTATTGTGACACGACAATTGACCTCGACCCGCCTGATGATAAGCAAGAGTGCGAACGACTGGAATAACCGAGTCAGTTCCCAGCTGCCCCAGCCGCCGCCACTATGCCGGCCTAAAATGCTTCTTCACGCATCGCTTAAAGGATCCAAGGTCATAGGATGGAGAGAACACATGGGCTGGCAAAGCATTCCACTTGTCAATTGTTGTACAAAGAAAAGACGCACCGAACTTTTTAGTTCGCCTGCCGATTCGGTCGACAAAATGCGGATGCTTTCCCCGACCTGTGCGGTTATTACAAAATATATAATTATATATTATATATTAGGATAACAATATATCTTTAATCGTGGTAGGTAGACAGTATATGCTAATTAGCCTAGTCTACCGATTCAGAGTTGTACCATCACTTTTAAGTGTACAGATCGTGATTAGTCGCCATTCGGGATCAGCTTGAAAGTTGCCGATCAACCTAGGTGGATGTGACTGCTACTTGTTATTATCAATTGCAGTAGCAATCGCCTCTATTTATGGCTCTTCACGCTCAAATACATTTTGACGACAGGCGTGAACGAACGGTTTAGCGACTGGTTTGTTACGCGTAAAGTCCCGGGTTCGATCCCCGGTCGGAGCAAATATTTGTTTCATAGCTTTTATTTGTAATATTTAATAGTATTACAAGTATACCGTGAAGTGATTTGGTCACGTTTCGGGATCAGCTTGTAAGTTGCCGGTTCCAACTAGGCCGGCATAGTGGATGTGATTGCTGCTCACAGTTATTGAATTGTAGTAGCAGTGACATTCATTCATGGACCACACTTTGGCTTAACATCAAGCGAGGTACTGTCACATGTGGAGTCACAAAAAAAAAATTATACATTATACTAATACATTATATGTATTAGGCAATATTGTTATCCTCAGTTTTGTTATGTTCCAAGAACATTAAAACAATAGGGTCAACAATCAATCAATCAATCAAATTGTCACGTCTTTTCACACAGGGATAGGCAGAGACAATGGAGCGTCACTTGCCACGATCTTGACACAAGTCCCTCGTTTCCTTCACATTCATAATTCATTCAAATCAGCAAACCGTACGTGGTGTAGTGGAAGTGCAATTAATGGTCACGCAAACTATGATACAAGGACGTGGTAAGGTAAAGGGACACAAGAAATTACGTAGTCTTAAGATCGAAACGATTACCAGAGAAAACGGATATGAGTTCATCCTGCAGATATATTACCATAGACATGACCCTCTGCCTAACACTCTTTGACGGGCATAGTGACGACGACTGAGGCAACAGTATACTTAATCGATTGTTTTAGTCCTCGGCGTTCTTGGTTTTGTTCTTACTAACTATCAGGCAAGGGTCAGAAGGTTAATCTCAATAAAAATAAAATTGGTTGTCTGTAAAGTCGGTTTACGGACGATAGTTTTACATGATAACGTCATAAGAAAACATTGATGAAACTTAAATTATACAGATTAATTAAAAGTAACAATGTGCTATTAACAATTTATCTACAACTTGTATACAATTTCTAACTCGACTCTACTTTTCTGAAAGTTTCTTTTGATTCCTTTGTGAATTTAACTTTTTAATTTTAAATACTCAATTCTCTCAACTAAGGTATGTAACCTTTCGTCCTTGGCCGAGTATAATGGCAGCTTAGCCTAATACACTGGCGCGTGAATAAACACGTAAAAAAAACTAAATTCAAACTCACCATTAGGTTCCGTCTCAGCCATGCTTCTAACAAACAGCTTCACAAACCATTCCAATGAATATTGGTACATAGGATCAACATTAGCCATGCCAGATAAACAGAAGAATAGAATCTGTCCACGATTAGCAACTGGCACGTAACCACTACGAGTTTCGTCTATTTCCGCCGTAGTTTTCTCCATGTCTTCTACTTTGGCCTGCAAACATTTTGGATAAGAATGTAGCTCTATAAATTTGGATTCCTAATTTAGGCCTATTTTATTTAAGTTATTACACTTTTGTGTCAACACTTTTATTAAATTCCCGCTGGGACAGGTAGAGATAATGGAGCGCCACTTGCCGCAACCCTGGCACAGCTCCCTCGCTTTCCTTACATCAACAATTCTATTTACTATGGGAAATACTTTATGGGTAGTAGGCAAAAACCCTCCTGGATCTACCTCGTTTAACGCATCCATTCATTTCACATTTATAAATTCCTTTCGTCAATCTTTTATCACTCATTCTTTTCATTGCCGAAACCATCGAAGCATACCTTTGTCAATCCTAGTCACTACATCTTCTTTTAAGCCATATCTATCGCGCACTGTATTCCTTATTCTATCCGCTATCGTCACTCTGCATACACTCCTTGATGACGCTTTAATAAAATAGCATACCTCAAAATAACGTATCACTCACCAGAATCTCAACGCTTTTAACTTTGATAGCTTCCAAAGTTAGAATCAGAGGTACATCGTCAACTGGTGATCCTTCACTGTTGGACAGGCCATACAAAATGGCCGCCTGCATTTCAGCTAACTGGGCACCCATTTGGGCTCTCGACACAATGAGTTGTCCTCGCAACTCTTCCAAATCTGGACGTTCTTGAGCAACTACTATTGATAGAAGTTGTTCTGATAGACCGCTGGAAAAAGTTATAACCGTTTCAATAGTTGGATAGCGATATCTCTCGGTTATAATATATTCCCTTAATAGATTAAATCCATTAAGCACTTTTGTATAAAAGCACTTTCAATGGGCATGGTGAGGGCGACTGCAAAAGGAAACATTCATTTTAGTTGTCGGTCTTTGTTTACCTCCATGTAACGCCTTATTTTTAAACGAGGCGGACCAAATCCGACCGAATTCGAGACATCCTCAAGAAAGCTTAGCGCCCATAACTATTTAGCTTAAGAATAATAATTATTGTGGATGATAGGAAGAAGTCGTGTCGGGATCGTGGCAAGTGGCGTTCCAATTTGATTGATTGTTCTTGTGTTGGTTAGGTACGGGTTCGTTTCCACACTTGAATTCCTCGCGGCTTCTTTCTTTTTACGTCGTACAATTTTAGTTGGTTTTTGACTGTAAAACATCTATGGCGAACTGACAGTCCTAGGACCTTTTGGCCGATCGCTAAAACACATTTCGCTCACCTGGGCACCAAAGCAAAATTGACAATTTGTACTTTGACTGACGTCTCTGGCGCATATCTAGGATTAGGCAGTTTGGTTGTCATGTAAAGTTTGAATCCAGCTGAAAATGGGATCAAAGATTCGCCTAATTTCAAAACCAGTTGTCCTGCTTGCCGGAAATATTGCCTCTAAAATAAGATAGAGTATAAAAAAGGCGTGACAATTTGATTGATTGATTAATAAAATTATTGAGTCAGTTTCTGTAAAATATATGGTTACCTTTAAAAACATATCATTTATAGTTTTTTAAAATAAATGGGTGTCTAACTAATGTATATAGAGTTTATACCTCTAAATATAATAGAATTGTGCATGTGAAGGAAACAAAAAAGTTTAGTCAGTATCATAGAAAGTGGCCCTTTTTTGTCTCTGTATTTTACTAAGCGAAATGAGGCGTGACAATTAAAAGTATAATAATTTAAAAAAAAACATTATTTAATAAAGCAGAATCATCACCCAAAGATACAAAGTCCAAAATCTCTATATTGGTCATAAAGAAGCAAAAACAAACCAATTAGAAAATTAATAAAAATAATTTATAATCAAATTTGATTAATTGATAATTATATGAAAACAATAAGTTACAACCGCTGATAACGACTAATCAAATTATGTTTTATGTTTTAATACCTAAAAATATTATTAATAATATATTAGGTATTTGTTAAAGGTTTTTTTTTTTTTTATTGTGACTCGACATATGACAGCACCCTGCTTGATGTTAAGCCAAAGTGTGGTCCATGAATGAATGTCACTGCTACTACAATTCAATAACTGTGAGTAGCAATCACATCCACTATGCCGGCCTAGATGGAACCGGCAACTTACAAGCTGATCCCGAAACGTGATCAAATCACTTCACGGTCTGTATACTTGTAAGTGGTGGTACTACCCCGGATCGGCAGACTGGGTACCACTGCCTACCACTCTTTAATATAATATTAACTATTATTATTAACCCTAAACATAAATATTCAGAACATGGTACCTTCAAAACAGGATCAAGAGCTGGATCTAATTCTTGTCCAACGTTTTCCAGGAGCACGGGTTTACCAAATCGTAATGCAGTTTCGAAATTCCTTAACAAATCTCTATCGTTAGGTTTGCATACTAATAATCCGTCTATTTTACCCTAAAAGGTAAATCAAATATTTTTTAGTGTTTCGCGGGTAAAAATCTGACAGACACCCGCCGCCCATGGATGGGGGCTAATCGGGCTTGTACCGACTTAATAAACTCGCGGCCGTATAGTTGACGGAGCACAATTACTTTTTTTGCAAGGCAACGCTCGTAATTTCGCTGATGCAAGCCCGTTTTCTTTACGAACGAACCCCTCCAGAAAATAAACTCCTGCCTAATTGTTGCAAGGATATCCTCCTACAACCATCAGGCAAAAGCACCGATGACTGTACAAACTAATTTAGTTAAAGATTGTCCCGATTGTCGTCAATAGCTTTACCTTTGGCTGACATAGTGACAGCGACTGAGGCAACCGTAATATGAGATAATTGTTTTAGTCGACAACGCTCTTGGAACTCCCGTTGCTTACCATTAGCAAGTCGGAGTCAGATGTCGCGACTTAATAAAAAAAAGCAATGCCAGTCTATGTAACACTGATAATGATTTATGAGTATAAAATCCTTACCATCGCTCTAATCCATTTGTTGGCTTGTGTCTGAGGATCTATGATGAGAGGCCATCGTCTTGAATTGGACATCAGAACGGCTGATTCCACCGATAATGGATCACGTGGCAGACCATACATCTGCCATGTTCTAGAAAAAAACAGAATTCAATCAATCAAATTCTCACCCCTTCTTCCCACAGGGATAGGAAGAGACAATGTCAATTCTTTTCATACCGTAGAGCGTGTATGAAAAGAATTGTGAATGTGAAGGAAACCAGGGAGTTGTGTCAGGATCGTGGCAAGTGGCGCTCCATTGTCTATGGCTATCCCTGTGGAAAAAGGGCGTGACAATTTGATTAATTAATTGATAAAAGTCCAAAACTTGACGACCCGCTTTGCGCGTTGTCTATACCAGTCCACTACGCAAAGTCTCGATTCCTAGTCGAAGCCAAAATTTGTAATATTTTAGAATTACATTGCATGATTGTTAATAAAAAAGGGAATAAGAGTCTGGGTGTCTAATAGTGGTAGGTAGACCCCAGCCAGGTTCAATCTTCCGATCCGGATTAGTATCATCACTTTCAAGTGTACAGGCCATGAAACGACTCAGTCGCATTTCAAAACTTCTTCAAGCTAGGCCTATTAAAAGCACCTCTTGCCGGTCTTCGACAATCTTTTAAGTTATCAAGGCTTTTGGAGCTCCCCTCGAGGTCGCTGATCGAGGTAAAGTTTTGAGTCACAATAAAATCTATTAGCCTTTCCATGAGCATGTGGGCACTAACCTGATTTGTACAGGATCTCCTAGGACTGACAGAGGCGTACAATGAGGAGTATGGGGTACTTCCACTTTCTGTGAATTCAAACATAATTTTGACGATAGGAAAGTTTATTTCAAGCAGATTTCACGAGTCAGATTTTCACTCCGTTTGCCTTAAAGTTTACGTAACGTAAACGCAAGTTCTAGGTGGGCTGACGACATAATGAGTCACAAATAAACGGTGGTTGCAACTGGCATCTTGTCGTTTGGAATGACGTTTAAAGGGGGATATTCAGCAGTGGCCGTCTTCTGGCTGATGATGATGATACGCAAGTTCTCTTTGCGTGCTTACAAAATGCATATGAGATGGTCTGAAACTGTTCATGGTAAAAGATGCCAGAAGATTCAGACAAAGCATTATTTTTAATTCTTTAGCTAAGACGAAATAAGCGGGAACAGGAAACTTACACTTTTGAGAGAACATTTTTTTTATTGTGGCTCGATATACGACAGCACCCTGCCTGATGTTAAGCTAGAGTACGGTCAATGAATGTAGGTGACTGCTACTTACAGTTGTTCAGCAGTCACATTCGCTATGCCGGCCCAGTTGAAACCGGTAATTTGATCCGTGACAATTTGATTGATTGATTGACAGTCGTAAACTGCTGGACATAGACCTCCCCAACGATCTCCATAGTGACCTGCATCCAGCGGTAGCAGGGGGCCGACCGAACAACTTCAATGGGAATGAAAATGAAATTTATTCCCATTTGTCAAAAAGTTACGCGATCGCTGTTAGTGTCATAAACAACTTTTATTAAGTATTTTCTTAGATTTTGCGCGAACATTCATTAATGAATTAAACCAGATGACACCGTCAGTTATTTTTGCAAAAATTTGAAATAAACCGGGAACAGAAAAACAAAAAATCAAACGGGGTAGTTTTGGAAACAATAACAGCATCAACCAATAGGACGACCAACACCTCAGTCTCTCCGTGACCACGATGGCTGCAAAGCTCTCGAAACGTCGGAATAATAAAAAATTGTAAAATCAAAACCAAAATAAACGCGATAGTAAGCCGCATAAAATTTGTTTAATTCATTAACTTTTATTAATTCGGACAGTGAGTTTCAATGAGCGTTAACTGTTAATGAAAATGAACATCGATTCTCAGTCTGTTGCGCGGTCGCAATTTTAATTTTGAAGTTTATTAATGGAGTTCAACTGTCAAAACTAGGCTCATTCTCATTGTCATTGAGTTACGCGGGGTCGGCCCGCAGATAGTCAGTTGACGTTGAGTGCTAGGTTAGCTAAAAATAAAACCTGGACAAAACATGGAAAATAACCTCCAAATGTCCAATCCATTGTCCAATTAGATCTCTTCGAAATTCATCTGTAAATGGTGTCACATACCCTACTGCACCTGGAAATATAGTTTAATACGTTTAAAAAATTATTCAATCTGATATTGTATGGAACTTCAGTCGCTTCAATTTACTAGCAAACTATAACTTAACTCCCGCTGAAGTCTGAGGGAAATCCGTGACTAAGCAATTTTTTTATATGACAGCACCCGCCTGATGTTAAGCTGGAGTGCGGTCCATGAATGGAGTAACTGCTACTACAGTTCATTAACTGTAAATAGTAGTCACCATTATGCCGGCCTAGTTGTAACCGGCAACTTACACGATGATCCCGAAATTCCTTCAAACGTAATTATTAATTTATACGAAACTCCATGAGCGGGTCAAACGTCAAAACGGCCCTCATAATGTGCCGCTAGTAATTATTTCTAAATTTAAGAATGTCCATACTCACAAGCACTTAAAAGAATATCTCCAATAATATTGACTATAGCAATATCTAATTCTTTAATCGTCTGAATCCAGCGAACTCTTTCACTTGATAGACCATTCAGTAACCTTTAAAGGAATAAAAAAATAAATTATTTTTTTATAAGAGACGCGGCTTTTGACCTAGACTTGTCTGATAATAAGCAAGGGGAGGTCTAGGGATGTCACGGTAGCAAGGAAGAGGCAGAAACAAGTTGCAATGCTTTCCCAGCCCATTTGTTCTCCCTTTTAGGCGAAAGCATAGTGATGGCAACTAAGCCATTTGTATAATAAAACTTTTTTCTGTCGTTCGCACTCTTGGACATCGTCTTGCTTAACACCTGGTAAGTTAATGTCAGATGTACTATCGCGATAAATAAAACACTTTCTTTTTTAATAAAAGAATTTTTCAGAGTTTTTTTTATTCTGACTCGACATGTGATCCTAACTTGACCGATGATAAGCAAATGGAGGTTCAAGAATGCAAACGACTATAGATATAGACGGCTATAAATGCTTCAATAGACAATTTAGGATATTTAAAAATATTAACCTATTAGCTCGGTCCATTCTAGCAAGACATTGATTGATATCATCTTCCATTTTTCGTTTCTCCTCTTCTTTTTCATGCAAATAAGCATTCAGCTTCGCCAAACCATCAAGCAACTCTTGCATCTTAGCTTTCGCATTCGCTAGCATTGCTAAAATAATAATATTTTTATATTAACCGGTTCGATATTTGCAGAAAGAAATATCGATGAAATTTGGTCGCTTCAGTAGCGGCGGCGACAGAGGCAATCGTGAACTGGTACGATTTTTTCAGTCGTTGACACCCTCGGATCTCCCCTTTGCCTACCAACAAGCAAGTCGAAATTAGATGTCGAGACGCTATAAAAAACTGTCTAGTTTAAGTGTAAGTAACTGACAAGGCGGGACGAACGATTAGCGATTGGTTTGTTGCGCGTAAAGTCCCGCGTTTGATTCCCGGTCGAAAGAAATAATTGTTTCATAGCTTTTATTTGTAATATTAATTAATTATAAAAAATAATGCAAATATTTGTTAATAAAAAAGAAGTCAATATTTGCTTCAGGTCTGGTTATCAAAGAGTGGTAGGCAGTGGTACCCAAACTGCCGATCCGGGGTAGTACCACCACTTACAAGTATACAGACCGTAAAGTGATTCGGTCGCGTTTCGGGATCAGCTTGTAAGTTGCCGGTTCCATCTAGGCCCTGCATAGTGGAGCGACTGCTACTCACAGTTGTTGAATTGCAGTAGCAGTGACATCCATTCATGGACCACAATCCAGGTAAACATCAAGCGGGGTGCTGTCAAATGTCGAGTCACAATAAAAAAAAAGTGTGATGACAATAGGGATGCATTTCACATGTTCTGGCATCTTCCGCCACTCTTCAAATATATCAAATATAAATGAGGTTGATCTGACTAAGTTTAGTTGTAACTAAAGGATGTGACTGATCCTTAGTTATTAAATTCTAGTAGCAGTCACCTCCATTCATGGACCGCACTCCAGCCTAACATCAAGCGGGGTACTGTCAAATGTCGAATCACAATAAAAGAAAGTAATCTATACCCGCCTAAATTAAAGCTATACAATAACAATTGTGTGAGAATAGTGATAGATACAATATCTAATGTAGTCATACCTTGAACAGCAGCTAATTCCGCATTAGCCCTTGCCAAAGCCTCCTTTTTGGGTGCGACACCCTTGTTCACATGGTAGAATTTATACATTGCATGCACCCACATACAAAGAGACATGCATGCTTTTGACACCTATTACAATATTATTATATATACTTTTTTATTCAGTTCAATATCTGACCTTGATTTGCCTATGGGAATAAGCTATGGAAGATCCAAGACGGAAAATCTGTTTTATATCAGTCGCCTTCACTCAGCACTGCATACCTAATTCTGGATCCTTCTAGCGCAGTGTGAAGAAGCATCTCGCAAGGCCGGCATAGTAAACGGGATTGCTACCATCGCGATGCATCGAATTTATTTCTTGCTATTGACCCGACATTAGATGCGATCTTTAGCCGATATTATGTATATTAGTAATTATATAAAAAAAATATTTTTCTATTATCTACATGTTTATACTACTAAGCTACTAAAGTGCTTGTATCATAGAAAAGTACATATATCAAAGATACATTGGTTTTGAACCCGTTCTCTCGGTTTGCGTAACCGTTCCACTACCACTACACCATGGTCGTCTTTATAATATTATGTCCGATATGCCAAAGAGTTCTTGAAATCAGTTTTACCTTTATAATCTTCATCGGTTCATAACTTGGATCATTAACGAAGCGCTTTAATTTCTTAATCATATCTTCGGTAATCGATTCCTTATCAAATTTCATTAGAGATTCAAGGAAGGCTGTTGGATCGGCTAACATTTGAGATCCAGGCTTCCAAAAGTTCAAAACCTTTTCACCAAAATTCGCTCCTGCTTCCTGTACACGTGGGTATTACTAAATTTAATATATATATATATATTATTATTATCAAATATATATATTTGTATTGGTTGTCGTCATGACAGCACCCTGCCAGATTTTAGGCACATTCACAAGTGGCAGTAACATTCCCAAAACGCGACTAACTGATTTCAGGGTACGATTTCGTATGTACACTTGTACTGGTGGTGCTACCCTGAATCGGCAGACTGGGCATCTGCCTCTATTTTGTATTTTTTTATCCATATAAAAGCTAAGATTGCTCCGACCGTGAATAGAACCCGGGACTTACGCGTAACGGACCGGTGTGTTAACGAATGCGCCACGTGTGTCGTCAAATAAAATATCAAAAAAACTTACCTTAACAGGTTTTATGTCAAAGACAACACACAGCGACTCTATAACGAGAACAACACCGGCTGGTGGTTTTTTCATTGCCTTCACTTCAACGACGTCGTTACGATTCAGCTCCTGAAGCGCTTTCTCTGCCGCTCGGAGTGCAGGCATTGCTTCGTCTAAATCATTATTAGGATTTATTAAATGAGCCTTTTCGATATATCTTTACATTATATTTTCTCTGTCCGTGTGTATGTCACTAAAATTTTCCTAAACAGCTGAACAGATTTTAATAAATATTTTTTGTGTATGTTAAGTGGGTCTCTGGTTGGTTTAGATTTACAATTAGACCCAGTAGGTGACCTTTTTTTACTTTCGTGCAGGGATACTATGATCAGCATAATTGCTAATTCTGACAATCATAGAAAAATTAACCTACCTACATAAACTGCGTATTTATTATTTTTTATACCAATTTAAGCTTCTCTTAACGTGCTTGTATCAGGCAAACAGGAAAAGTACATCAAATATAATATCGGGTTCTCTTATATAGAGGCTCTACACCGCAGTCATCTTATTAATCATTTTTCCAGGAATTGTTATATTCTAGAAAATTGCTTCAAACTCGTTATTTTTCACTCAATACTTTGAATTCTAACCTAAATCTTTTTGTGCGTCTTCTGCCATAGCAATTGTCTCTTTAGCCATTTTCTCAGCTACCAATTGTTCACGCTCGACTTTGATCCTAGCTTCTTCTGCGATTGCCTAAAATATTGCAGCTAACATTATTAATTGACATCGTTTATTATTAGTTTTACGACCACTAATTTTATAACTTCATAACATAACATGAACTTCTAACAAAACGATATTTTTGCTTTTGTAACATATTGATGCGATATAAGAGTATTATGGCCGCATATCGCCTGATATTGGGCTGAAGTGTGACAAAAATCGGATGATTTAACCACAAACAAATGTCAGGAATCAGCGGCTGTGCCGGTCTCATAAGACTTTCAAGCTAAGACTAAGTCACTTTACGGCCTTTACCCTAAGTCATCCGACGATTGCTGTTTTATATTTCTTTGTTCTCAGATTTATAAATAACACCGAAAACAAATTAAAACGTAAACCTAAAACCCTTTTTTTATTGTGACTCGACATAAGGGGGAACCAAGGGCGCCAGTGATCAGATCAGTTTACGAGCCGTTACTATGTCGGCAAGATGTGCTTTTTTACACCTTGCTTGATGAATCGAACGTTATAGAATGGGGAAAACACATGAGCTGGCAAAGCATTCTATTTGTAGATTGTTCGACAAATAAACAACGTGCCGCACCGTTTACTTCAACTGCCGATTCAGTCTACAGAATTCGGATGCTTCCCCCGGCCTAACAAGGGGGTATCAATTAATCAGATTGTTACGCTTTGGAGACATAGATTGTCTAAAGCCCATACCCGTAGAGTTTGTATGAGGAAATTATAGATGTGAGGAAAGCGAGGGAGTTATGTCAGGATCGTGATAAGTGGCACCCCATTGTTTCTAATTTTTTTATCCCTGTAGGAAATATCTCTACGTGACAATTTGATTTGATTTAATGATATAAAAAATCTTTACCGTATCAGTAGCAATACGCTCAATAACTTTCCTTGTCTCCTCAGCAGCCATTTCCATCAATGGCTTTAGTTCAGCCAAATCTATTTGCAATTGCTTCACCTCTACTTCCGTTTGATTTAATTTGTTCAAACCTAGGAAGTAATTTTATTTATTAGAAGAATCGTAGCCAAGTGCTTAATGCGCAAATCATTCAGTAACTCAAGTTAAGCATTCTGACACGGATCTGTAGTTGGATGGGTGATCGCTAGTGGCCAAAGCTCGATGCATGTCTTAAAACTATTGCAACCCAATTCGCGTTGGCAAGTATTGAGGTTTTGCCAAAATCCTTTATCCACTATCCGGGCAGAGGTATGTTTTACTGGTTATATTAGGTAATATAATAATTTAGGAAAAATATTGGAAAATAATTTTCCTAATATTTATTTGAAACTTAACTGCACCACGTACAAATGCAGACTTTATGCCGTTAGACATTCTCTGACAGCCAAACCTTTAGGGCTTAGGGCAGTACAATGGTTAGTAGGTGCAATATTATGACAATTTGTAATATTACAACATAATAATACTTAATCATCATCATCATCAGCCAGAATGCGTCCACTGCTGAACATAGGCCTCCCCCTTAGAACGCCATTTCGAACGACAAGATGCCAGTTACATCCACCGGTTATTCGTGACTTTCACTATGTCGTCAGTCCACCTAGTGGGAGGCCTACCTACGCTGCGTCTTCCAGTTCGTGGTCTCCACTCTAGAACCTTTCTTCCCCATCGGTTGTCGGTTCTTCGAGCGATGTGGCCGGTCTTACTTAATACTTACATATAAAAAAAGCTAGGTTGCCTAGTGCCCATAACCATAGAGCTTGTATGAAGAGAATTGTGAATGTGAATGTGAAAGAAGCGAGAGTGTTGTGTCAGGATTGTGGCAAGTGGCGCTCTATTGTCTCTGCCTATCCCTGTGGGAAAAAGGCGTGACAATTTGATTGATTGATTGATAGTACAAATAACTACATGAATAAGTTATTTATATTTATAACACAATAATACATGTAAAATAAAACTACTCATGTCATAAAAGAAGTGAAAGAAGAAAGGCAGTGTTTGTATTCTTAAATATTGCACAACTAAAAGCTTGAATAATATTTTAAGGTTATTCATTTTATAGATTTGCAGCAACGACAGAAAAGAATTGTACTTAAATTAAATGTGAATTACCAGTTTTCAAAGCATTTGATTCAGTCAATATAGCCTTCTGTTTCTTTTTAAACATGTCGGCATATGCTCCTAACATTTCCATATATGACATAGGTGTAACGTAGTTCAGACGATTAAGTTGTGCAAGGAATTTATCACTTGCGTCCACTACACTCTGATGAGCAAAGCAACAGACTGACTAAAACAATAAAGATAATTATTCTTATTATTCCATTTATTTATTTTTAATCTTATTTTTTATATTTTTAAAATAAAAATGTTTTCAAAATATAAAAAAATAGTTGTTAGCCTGTTTATTTGTCTCACTGCCGGGCAAAGGCCTCCCTCTCTTTTTTGCATAACTCACGACATTTGGCGATCTCTCGCCACTAACTATTGTAGAAGTCCATCTCATCTCGCCATCTCCGTTTGGGCCTGCCGTTTGCTGCGAGTTTTTTTGCAATCTAAAGTCGACTCAGTAGTGGACTTGGCCCATAATGCATCGGACATGCGACAGAGATCACCTGCCCAGTCTCACTTCAGTTTGGAGGCTTTTTCAGCTACATCGGCAATTTGTGTTTTGGAGCCCAGTATGGTGTTACGAATTAAAATCCGTAAGTTTTACGCTCATAATACTGCGCTCCATGGCTCTTTGACAAACCCAATAATCCAAGATAAAATAGATATAACATATTCCAAGATAATACAAATAAATAAAAAATATTATATAAAGCTAAGAGCAAAAACCAAAACAGACTATTCATAGATAGTTGGTCTTTACTGGCGCTACGGTAATCATTATCATTAAAGACCAATCATTAATCTAAGTGACTAACAGAAAGAATTTGTGGGTATTCCCAAGTTAGAATTACTTTTTATAACCCCTTTTCACGTTAAGATTTATATCAGATACGGTATCTGAGAACTGTGTCAGAGATTTCTATCGGTTTTAAAATTTATACACACGTTGATTTTTATGTACGAAATCTAGACTTTCGGTATAATGGGGTATAGTTTGTCTAACTATAAATGACGCGCCCCTCCACTTTATTAGATTATTTAAATGCGTGAATACAAATATTACTAACTATACTTCTATACTTTATCAGCGTGCTCCCCTTTTGTGTCAAACCAGCAACTGAATGAACAATTACAATTGCATTTTCAGTGTGTTGCATTAATATTTTATGTTTTCTCGCAAATGCGCTGGAGGGCCGCGTCATTTCGGCTTAGACAGACTATACTTCTAACACGTCTGAGATACCTCTAGCAGTATTCATAGCTCTGGGTGTAAACGATGGTTTCAAAGTATTAAGGTATACCGATACCATACAGTGGTATCGGTTTCAGGCCACTGGCTTGAGACGGCAAAGTGGTATCATGTAACATGTTTTTAAACTAACATCTTTTCAAACAGAGTAAAAGTGACACCACGAGTTATTAATACTGCTGGAGGTATCTCCGACGTGTTATAGATATCCATTATACCTAAAAACTAGATTTTTATCGCGATACAAAAATCAACGTGTGTACTGTGGTCAAACTTATACAAATATCTGAGACATATCTCAGATACCGTGTCTGATACAAATCTCTGTGTGAAAGAGGTCCATAACTGAGTTGCAATGATAAACACGCCAAACATCTGTCCCTTCTCGTAAAGCAAAATACAAAGAGGATTTAAACCTATTTTATTATTGCCAGGGATTTATCAAATGAGGAATGAAAGAAGAAGAAGTAGTATCTTTTTTTTTTTATTGTGACTCGACATATGACAGCACCCCGCTTGATGTGAAGCCAAAGTGTGGTCCATGAATGAATGTCACTGCTACTACAATTCAATAACTGTGAGTAGCAATCACATCCACTATGCCGGCCTAGATGGAACCGGCAACTTACAAGCTGATCCCGAAACGTGACCAAATCACTTCACGGTCTGTATACTTGTAAGTGGTGGTACTACCCCGGATCGGCAGACTGGGTACCACTGCCTACCACTCTTTGATAACCAGACCCGAAGCAAATATCCATCTCTTTTTTTTATAAACAAATATTTGTTATATTTAATATTATTAAATATTACAAATAAAAGCTATGAAACAAATATTTGCTCCGACCGGGGATCGAACCCGGGACTTTACGCGCAACAAACCAGTCGTTAAACCGTTCGTCCACGCCTGTCGTCGAAACAATAAATCTATAGTTTATTGTTTTAAATATGATTTTATAATAAATACTTACAACCATAGAATCATAGATTTCATCTGTTGTTTGCAATTCAACCATATCATAGAAAAAGTTACTAGCGACCGATTCCAAAGCAGCTTTCGGCCATTCACTAAACCAATCGATAGTACAACAATTAACTAAAGATGGGAATTGCCTGAGTCGTGCTCTGAATATCTGGAAAGTTTAAGTATTTATCATTTCTGACATTAGTGACTTGATTTCCGACCTTGACTTACCTGATGGTAAGCAAGGAGGGAGGAGGGTTCAAAAGCCGGCAGTCACCTTCGCCGCCACTAAGCCGACCAGAGGTTATTTTTTTACTTTTCGCTTGAAAGATTCAAGGTGGGATAGGAAAAATAGGTTAGGGAGAACACATGGGCTGATAAGGCATTCCACTTTTCAGTTGTTCAACAAAGATACGATACGCCGAATTGTTTAGTTCGATTGTCGATTTAGTTCATAAAATATGTGGTAAGTATATTACGGGATAAAAAATATGAGTTATAAACACAAAATTAGGAATTTCCCTATAATAATAGGGAAATTCTTGTTGTTAAGACAATAAAGAACGCATAGAACCGCCATGTCTAGGCGAAATTATCTAGACATGGCAAAATCTATTACTCAGACATTACATAGGGCATTGAAAAAATATTTGGCAGTGCCATCTTAAAGGTGCGAACAGTACTCCCAAGTGTCTGTGCAAGAATAAATTAGAATTTTTACAGTATGAAATGAGTCTAAGAGACCTCCTAAACCTTCTTCTAAAGGTTTGCCGGTATAAAATACTATTAGAAAATTGTATTATTATAAAAATGATAACCTCTCCGACGGGACTCATAACAACGACCACGTGAAGATTGCTTCTGACTCTCCGTTGGTAACACGAGAAAAGATTAGTTTTTGTTGCAACCAAATTCATTTCCATTACAGCATGTCTTACTGATTGGTAAATTTTATCAAGATCCTCAGCCTCATAAATATTAGGTACATCCCCAGAACTTAGTATATTGTTCAAGTCCTCAAGGAATGTTTCCATTTTTATCTAGAAATGCAGAAATATTAACTTCTTATGTTATGTTTTTATACTTCTTGTAAATGATGGAAAGTCAATAAACAATTTCTTTAATCATAATTTTAGACCTATAATGTTTTTGTTTACATTTCTTTACTAAGCTACTAAATTGCTTGTATCATAAAAACAGGACGACCAAAGTCCATATTAAAGATACATTGGTACCGGTGAGTGGTTTTGAACCCGTGCTCTCGGTGTGCGTGACCATTGCACTGCCACCACACCACGGTCACCTTGATATTTAGTTATGTCTAAAATATCAATAGATACTCGTATCAACAATACTACCCTGGAACGGCAATTAAACCCAAGTTTTCTTTTTACTACTTTTAATACATTTTAAGTAGTGAAAAGAATAGGAACCTGTCAAATCCATAAATAAAATTGTCACTCGTTTTCCCACAGGAATAGAAATAGACTATCAACTCATTACTACTTAATAGTAATCATTACATAATAGAACATTAGCAACTATACGCAAGGTTGTATAAATAACATCATTTATTTCCTTTTTTTTTGAGACGCGACATCTGACTTTGATTTGCTTGGTAAGAGGGAGGTCAGAACACCGAGGACGTCTGAAATTAAAACCCTATTAAACCGTAGAGCTTGTATGTCGTGAATTGTGGTTGTGAGGAAAGCAGGGGAATTGTATTAATATCGTGGCAAGTGGCGCTCCACTGTCTCTGCCTTGGGAAGGTTGGGAAAAGGCGTGAAAGGAAAAGGAAAAATGTACTTACTTGTGCATCAGAGAATAGGAAAACAATTCCTCTATTTTCGGCACCAGCCTTCATCATAGTTTGTTTTAAATCATCTCTCCATTCAGTTAATCCATACGCTTTAGTGATTTCTATCTGCAGACACGTCAATTCACCCATAAAAGCTGCTAAGCGAGATAAACTCTGACGACCTAAAACATAATTGCATACATTTTAAGATAAACTCTCATATTCAATATGTGGATGAAAGCATGCGTTAACAAGTCAGACCCAAGAGGATGTTTTCCCACCAAATCGGAGACATCCTCAAGAACGCTGGGTTGCCTAGTACCCATAATCGTAGAGCCCGCCTCTGGGCCGGCCTATTTGAAACCGGAAACTTACAAGCTAATCCCAAAACGCGACTATATCATTTCACGGTTTGTATACTTTTAAGTGGTACTACTCCGTATCGTCAAATTGTTTTTTACTGCCTACCACTTTTTGATAACCATTCCAAAAACATTAGCAATTTTTAATATAATATAATTATTAAATATCACGAATAAAAGCTATGAAACAAATATTTGCTCCGACCGGAAATCGAACCCGGGCTTTTTAATCTATCAATCAAATTGTCACGCCTATTTCCCACAGGGATAGGCAGAGACAACTTACCACCACGATCCTTACACAACTCCTTTGCTTTCTTCACATCCACAATTCTCCTTATACAGGCCCTGTGGTTATGGACACTAGGCAACCTAGCTTTCTTAATGATGTCTCCGATTTGGTCGGAAAACACTCTCCTGGGTCTGTCTTGTTTGCCTCTTTGGGCCTTTACGCATAACAAACTGATATGCTAACCAAATAATTTAATAAAACGCTTCTGTCATTAATTGTCTATGTTCTTGTATGTCGCATTGTTGTCTATCAGGAAAGTCAAGGTCAGATACCCCGTCTCAATAAGAAAAATATCAAAACAAAGAGTCTAAACTCTAAATGATAACTTACCAGATCCACCCATACCCAGCAACAAAGCATTCGCCATGGGTTGTCTCATAATCCTAGAGACCCTACACAAATGTGAAACAGCATCTTCGAATAAAACTAAATTCAAAGGTTGAGTGCTCGACAAATTGTAGTCTTCCAAATAATGTGTAAGATTTTCGGCTAACTGTAAATAATGAAATAGCGGGTAAGTGCGTTTATACACCAAGCGTATTTTCGGCTAACTGTAAATAATGAAATAGCAGAGAAATGCGTTTATACATCAATCGTATTATTGGCTCACTGTAAATAATGAAATAGCAGGGAAATGCGTTTATACATCAAGCGTATTTTCGGCTAACTGTAAATAATGAAATAGCAGGGAAATGCGTTTATACATCAAGCGTATTTTCGGCTAACTGTAAATAATGAAATAGCAGGGAAGTGCGTTTATACATCAATCGTATTTTCGGCTAACTGTAAATAATGAATTAGCAGGGAAGTGCGTTTATACATCAATCGTATTTTTGGCTAACTGTAAATAATAAAATAGCAGGTAAGTGCGTTTATACATCAAGCGTATTTTCGGCTAACTGTAAATAATAAAATAGCAGGTAAGTGCGTTTATACATCAAGCGTATTTTCGGCTAACTGTAAATGATAAAATAGCAGGTAAGTGCGTTTATACATCAAGCGTATTTTTGGCTAACTGTAAATAATAAAATAGCAGGTAAGTGCGTTTATACATCAAGCGTATTTTCGGCTAACTGTAAATGATAAAATAGCAGGTAAGTGCGTTTATACATCAAGCGTTTTTTCGGCTAACTGTAAATGATAAAATAGCAGGTAAGTGCGTTTATACATCAAGCGTATTTTCGGCTAACTGTAAATAATAAAATAGCAGGTAAGTGCGATTATACACCAAGCGTATTTTCGGCTAACTGTAAATAATGAAATAGCAGGGAAGTGCGTTTATACACCAAGCGTATTTTCGCCACATATTTATAAACTCGTTTTCCTAAGATCGTAGGAACTATCAACGCGCCTAAAGCGCCACGTGCACATCTCATACGAGCATTGAAGCACGTAAACGCAGACACAGGGCTCTCATTCTGTACATTAAGACGACGAAAAAGCAGCGAAATTGCTCCGCGATCGCAAGGACTAATCAACGTAAATTACCTATGATTTGTTATTCGCTAATTGGTTACGAAGATGTCAGATGTCACGAAGATGTCAAATATCAGTGCAAGTTCGTAAAGCAAATACATGTAAAACAATTAGATAAAAATATTTTTGTAACAGCACAATGTTTATTAAAATAGCCACCTGCTCACAGGAATGCTAGATTTCTTTTTACATCTCATCTTTTCACTCCCGTAATACCCGCACAGGTCGGGGAAAGCATCCGCATTTTATCGACCGAATCGGCAGTCGAACTAAAAAGTTCGGTGCGTCTTTTCTTTGTAGATCAATCGACAAGTGGAATGCTTTGCCTGCCCATGTGTCCTCTCCATCCTATGACCTTGGATCCTTCAAGCGATGCGTGAAGAAGCACCTTTGGCCGGCATATTGACGGCGACTGAGGCAGCCGTGAACAAAGCCGGTTTTCTCAGTCGTCGTCACTCTTGGACCTCCTCTTGCTTATCATCAGGTGGGACGAGGTCAGCTGTCGTGGCACAATAAAAAAAAATCTTATACGCTTCGAGCATTCATCCTAAATTATCAAAATTGGTAAGTTACTACTGAGGCTACCCCAAACTCTCATCGACCCTCTTGGACCTTCTCTTTCTTACCATCAGGCAAGTCTAGTTCCGATATCGCGTCTCAATAAAAAAAAAATGTTATACCTCATTCCTATCAGTAATCTCGACATATTTTTTATCATCAGCACCAATATCCATGAAATCACCAAACAGCATAAGCCGATTACCAACTACGTCGTCAGCCTTTTTGCCGAAATCCGTACGAATTTTTGTATTTAATAATCTGAAAATAATACATATAATAGTGATTTAACTTCCTTCAGGTTATTTATCTACTAAATAAGAAAATGTGAATAAATATAAATTTGTTCACATTTGTGACGGTGACTATGGCAGCCGTGAAGCCGTTGCAAAAATAAAAATATATAAAATTTAGGTATTCAATGATTTTTATTTAGGTATTGATGGTAAAACAGATTAAAAACAGGATTAGATACCAATTATACAAACAGCCGTTAAGTACATATTTAGACCAAATGTCGAAGGCGGCATTTTTTTATTGTGACTTGACATATGACAGCACCCCGCTTGGTCGTTTTGATGGGGTCTTTTAATATTAGGTTGGGCAAAAAGGGGGAGGGGGGGAGGGCAGTGAAGTTAAGTCCGGAACGTAGCCTTCATTTTTCTGCATTCATGGAGAATCCATTAACACTAAAAAATGTCTCAAAACTTACTTTACAAACCAGCTACGATCCTCATCATTGACCAATCGATCTTGATACACTCTTTGATGTTCGTGATACCATAGTCTTATTACATCATTCTCATCCTAAAATAAAATACTGTGATAGCTCATGATGCCCTCATTAAATAGAAACTAAACCCGCTGTGTGGTGTGGTGTGGACAAACGGTTAGCGATTGGTTTGTTGCGTGCATAGTCTTATTGTGACTTGACATCCAATTTCAACTTGCGTAATGGTAAGCAAGGGGAAGTCCAAGAACGTCGACGACTTAAAAACGCTTCACTTTACGAGTGCCTCAGTCGCAGTCACTATGCCGGCAAAATGTGTTTTTACACTGTTCGTTTGTAGGACCCAAGGTTATAGGATGGGGAAAATGCACAGGCTAGTAATGCTTGTCGATTTTTCTATAATTATGTTCTATAACGATGCGTCAAACGAGGTAGGATGGTTAAATATAGACATCCTTTATATATTCTCCGTGGTATAGGCGACAAGGGTGATAATTGCTTTAAGGCATTGATTTTACAGTATGAAATGAAATGAAAACAATTTATTGGCATTGACATGCTCATCCTCTGATTTTACCATGGATTTGACATTTTTAAGAAGACCACAAGAAACTCGTCACAAATCCTGTACATATAAAACATAAAAATAGATAGCAAGTTTTAAACTATTAAGTAGTATTATAAATAATTATATATTAAAACTTATTCAACCTTAACAGTACGAGGATCCATCATTAATATACCCTGGAACACCTTGCTCAGGTCACGCAAATTAAATGTATAATGCGACTTTGTTGGCGTAGGCAAAAGTTCTTCCACCATAGAATTAAATATATCGAGTGACGCTTTCAAAAATGGAGCTTCTCTCACGGTAACTTTTTCAAAGTTTCGAGTCCAAGATTTGAGAATTATACTGAATATTGTGTACTGCAAGAGGTATAAAAGTGAATATTTAGAAAAGTAAAATTATTATTAATTCTTAATTGCGCTAAAATTTACAATACATTGGCGAGATTAATGCCATTAGCAGTGCCGGATTTATATATTTTTTTAGCATAAGCCATTTTCCATGTACCAATGAACTTGTTTGACTTTTATCCTCTGAAATCTACCGCCCCTAGGCCGCGACCTATTGTTAATCCAGGACTGGCCATTAGGATTATCTTAACATAGCTAGATGTGGGCGGACATTGGGGTGCATACTTAGGAAGAAATTTGGATGTTCAGTTGGAGTTTATCCATAAATGAAAACGACCACTACTTAAGTTAAATAACAGTCACACTATGCCGGTTTAGTTGATCCCGAAAAGCGACCATTCTGGTACTACCCTGGATGATGGAAAATTACCACCAACTGTCTTACCACTAAACAACCAGACCCATAGCAAATATCAGCCTCTTATTTATTAACAAATATTTGTAACAAACAATTCAATTATTAAAATATGACAAATAAATGCTAAATATTGAATAATAGATAAATTAAGTTACTTTGCTAGCGTATTCCATTTCCGTGAACGAGATGTAATGCAAGTGCCTCATCAAACGCATTGTGACAGGATTACGGCCACCACCTGGAGGTCCCATCGCAGCCACGATCCCCACGTCAACTAAAGTTCTAAATTCACCAATGTTTGTTCGGTCGTACCAACCTATGAGAGAAGCAATATTTTTTTTATTGCGACTGGAGTTTTATTGCTGGAGTTCATGAATGGAGGTGATGCTACTTACAGTTTTAACTGTAAAAAGCAATGACATTAACTATGCCGGCCTATTTGAAACCGGCAACTTACAAGCTGATCCCGAATAACTATAACTGCCTACCACATTTTAAGTTTAAAAAAACGGACTGCAAATGTAAACTATCCCACCGACAAACTCTCTTATCCCGGCTATCGCCTTTTTTCCGTCTGCGCAGCAGGCAGAATCGTATTTTGTCGTCTGCTTAGCAATATATGCCGGATCCAAAGTCCAACATTTTATTGATATTCAGAAAAAACAATTTAGCGCAAATTTTCTTCATATCCTATAAAGCATTCTGAGCGTGAAAATAATCTGGGTGGAATTGTAAAAGACTGAGGCAACTGTTAACTGAGAGTTTTCAATCGCCAACACTCTTGGGCCATCTCTTGTTTACCTCTTGTTGTCACATCATAAATATTAATTTAGGTATTACTTTTTTTAGGATCAATCAATCAATTAAATTGTATATTTTTTCCCACAGGAATAGGCAGAAACAATGACGCGCCACTTGCCACGATCGTGACACAACTCCCTCGCTTCTTTTACATCCACAATTATTTTCATACCAGCTCTACGGGCACTAGGCAACCCAACTTTCTTGAGGATGTCTCCGATTTAGTCGAAAACACCCTCTTGGGTCTGCCTCGTTTAACGGATGCGTTAAACGACGGATCCACATCTGATTTATAAATTCCTTTCGCCTATCTACTTTCACTCATCCTTTCCATGTGCCCAAACCATTGAAGAATTCCTTAATCAATCCGTTCACTGTGCTATTCCTCATTCTATCCGCTATCGTCACTTCACCCACATACACTCCTTAATGATCGCAAGTCCTAAACTTAACGCAAATTACATTAAAATTTCAGAATGTGTTATTCTATTATTATTTTTAATAAGATTCTACATTTAACCTCGACTTGCCCCATGGCAAAAGCAAGGGGAAGTCCAAGAGCGTCGACACGACTCAAATTACGGCATAAAGACATTAAGAGGCATCCAAAATTTTATCCTTTCCAAGAATAGCTTACAGCAAATATAATTCTACAATTTCTTTAAATATCTATAAGCTTTAATCTACGTTATCTAAAGAATAAAAAGATTGTAACAAAACCTAACCAGAAAAATCCATAAACTGTCTTAACAGCTCGATGGGAGGTTGGGCTCCATAAGTTTCCAGAGCGGGCATATTAAGATCATCAATGAAGAACACTTGACGTTTAGTAGGAGGTGGACCAAATACTCCACGACGACGGCGGTCCAGCTTAGAGTCTATTACATCCTGTTTAATATATGGTTATTAAGAAAAATAAAGGATTGAATGAGAAAACCCTTGTTCCTACCTCGTCTTTACCCGCAATACCCGCACAGATCGGGAGAAGCTTCCGCATTATGTCGACCGAATCAGCAGTCGAACTAAATGGTTCGGTGCGTCATTTCTTTGTTAAACAAACGACAAGTGGGATGCTTTACCAGCGCATGTGTTCTCTCCATCCTTGGATTCTTTAGGTGATGCGTGAAGAAGCACTTTTGGTCGGTATAGTGACGGCGACTGGGTCAGCTTGAAGACTCGGTTTTTACAGTGATCGGCACTTTTGGACCTCTACTTGCTTGCCATCAGGCAGGTCGAGGTCAGATGTTAAGTCACAATGGAAAAAAACATCACCTCATCCTAGGAGCATTCAAGGGAAGCGTAAAGTAACGTAAACAAGCTATTGTTAGTATCCAACTGGTTTTTATATATTTAGTTACTTCGCGCTGTCGGGCCAGATGTGAGGAGAGCAAATTTGAGCCTTGTATAGTAGCGCAAAAAACCTTATTTAGGATACCAAGGGAGGCCATTAAGACCGGTCGATGTGGTTGGTCCTGTGAATCAAGTCGCTGCGAAGGGATTTCCCTAAGATATCTAGTCTTACTAAGATAATCGGTAGGCTAAGAGATGCAGCTGTCTTGGACAGAACATCAGCTTAATAGCAGGCGAGGTGCTGACATATGTAAAATACAAACCTGAGTATGATTAGCGGAAGTCCTAGCGGAGAACACGATAAATTCGCAAATGAACTTCTTGTGTAAGCCTCGTGTAAGTTTCGATGTAATCGTCACGGTTTTTCCAGTGCCGGTCGGACCGACACACAAAACGTGGTTGTAGTTAGCTATCTTATAACCAAGCATAGCTGAACATCTCACGTTATCCATGGTTGGTACCTCAATATCTATAAGACAGACAGACGAAGTTCTTTTTTGCACAAATAAAGACAATAAAAAATATAAATCTTGGAAAGACAATAAAGAAATATAAATAGATGCGTTAAATAAGGCAGGCCCAAGAGCAGAATCGTAGCATGCCCCGAATGAAAATTTGATTGGGGGCCCTTAGAAAGGGTAGATTTCTCACAAAAGGAAAAAAAAGTCCTAATTTTTGCTTACGCACGTTGGGGGCCCCGTATAATTGATATGGCGGTAGCTACGCCCCTGCCCAGGAGAGTATTTTCCGACCAAATGGAGACATCTCAAGAAAGCTAGGTAGAGCTTATATGAAGAGAATTGTGGATGTCAAGGAAGCGAGAGAGTGGCAAGTGGCGCTCCATTGTCTCTGCTTATCCCCGTGGGAAAAAAGCGTGACGATTTTGGTTGTAAGCAAGATGTTGTTGAGATGTTGTTGAAAAACTATAAAATAGCCAGTGTACTGATATTTTTAGGCCGACATATCACAGTACCTGGCCGGCATAGCGGACTTGACTGCTACTTACAGTTATTTTACTGTAGAAGCAGTCACCTCCATTCATGGACCGCGCTCCAACTTAATGACAGGCGGGCCAAAGGAAAAATAAGATCAAAATGTAAAGTTAACCTGCAAATTGCCATTCGGGATCAACTTCATAAGCACCAACGTTAGCCATCCAACTATACCAGTAAGGGTTAGCTGGCTCCCCATCTTCAGTTGGATCAGTAAAACCACCATCATGTAGACTGAAAATAAACATAATATTTATAAACATAGTTCTCGGCAGATAAAAAGAGCGCTGAACGAACGCGGTGGGAGCGAGTCTGCCTATCTATACAGAATTGCACATAATAATAATTTAAATTTTATAGACATGCGTGATACGGAAAAATAGGTAAGTAACAAAACAAGTTATCGCGCAGCATCAATGCCAGCGCTCTTTTTATCTGCCGGGGATCTACCAGCGGCACTATATGATGGCCGTTTTGACGTTTGACCGTTCATAAAGTTTCGTATAATTTAATAATTACAGCAATGAAGTACAGCAATTGTTTTTTCAAACGTAATTAATATCTTATATGAAACTTCATGAGCAGATCAAACGTCAAAACGGCCATCGTATCGTGCTGCTGGTATAGTAGCGCTTTTTTTATTTTATTCATAGACAGGAGTAGCGTATTGGTAAGCATACGAATTTGTTACGCGTCATATCTCGGATTCGATTCCCGTTCGGAGCAAATATTTGACTCATCTATTACATATTTGTAATATTTTTAATAAGATTAAACGTAACAAACACTTATTATTAATGTAAACAAAAACCGTAAAGTGACTTAGTCGCGTTTCGGGATCACCTTGTAAGTAGCCGGTTCCAACTAAACCGGCATAGTGGATGCGACTTCTACTTGCAGTTATTTAACTGTAGTAGCTGCGCCTCCATTCATGCACCACTCTCCAGTTTAACATCAGGCGGGGTGCTGTCATATGTCGAGACACAATCAATCAATCAATCAAATTGTCACGCCTTTTTCCCACAGGGACAGGCAGAGATAATGGAGCGCCACTTACCACGATCCTTACACAACTCCCTTGCTTCCTTCACATCCACAATTCTCCTCATACAGGCCCTGTGGTTATGGGCACTAGGCAATTTAGCTTTCTTAAGGATGTGTTGAGACACATTAAAATGAATACTCACGTGTAATCATAAATGCTTCCTTCATTAGGGAATAATGGCTTCATGCCATTCTCCTCCATCTTTTGTCTTAGAAGTTGCGAGAAACCGTTGCGGCCATTGTGATCGCAAGTCGCACCCACTGACCATATTACTGACCATACAACCCAACAAGGTGCTAGGCGAGCTAAAAGTAAAAATCCCATTAAACACCCAGTCTGCCGCTTCGGGGTTTATCGATGCCGTGCCGACCACGTTTCACTTAAAACGAGCGTGGTCGCGTGGTAGTGAAATGGTCTTCAAGGACAGGAGCCTTCGGTTCAAATCCACTTGCCAGTTGTTATCTTGGATAATTAATTATATTTAATTGGTTATTCAGTTTCTATAAAACAAAACATTTTTTTATTGAGAAACGACCTTTAATGTCGTCTTGCCTGGTGATAAGCAAGGAGAGTTTCAAAAGTGCTGTAATTTGTTTTTATTGTGACACGACATCTGACCTCGACGACGCAAAAGGAGGTCCAAGAGTGATGACGAAATAAAAAAACCGAGTTAGTTTACGGCCGCCTCAGTCGCCGTCACTATGCCGACCAAAGGTGCTTCTTCACGCATCGCTTGAAGGATCAAGATCATAAGACTGAGAGAACACATGAGCTGGCAAAGCATTCCACTTTCACGTCGCCGGCCTAGTATATACAAATGTAAAAAAACGAATTTAAATTCTTACGCATTAAAGCTAAAAACGGTGGAGACGGCGGAGGTCTATCGTCTTTCCCAGTAAGAGGTCTTAATCTATAGTCCAACAATTCCAAAAACTTGAGAACGAGTGCTGAATCTATGGAGACCACAATCTCAACGCACTTCGCACGCAGGAAGTTAATTGCTGGATACAAATATGCTGTTATAAGACCGGGCAAAATCTTTCTGATATTTTCTGCAATCTGAAAAATCAAACAATAATATAAAAATAAAATAAAAATAATATATAAAAAGGCGACCATGGTGTAGTGGCAGTGCAATGGCTACGTAAGCCGAGTGGCACGGGTTCGAAAACAATGTATCTTTGATAATATGTACTTTGGTTGTCCTGTTTCTATGATACAAGCACTTTAGTAGCTTAGTAAATAAATGTATAATAAATATAACTTTTAAAAATTTAGTGATGGTCTGGAAAGTAAGTGAAAGAATAAATGTGAAGCAAAGGAAGCTGTAAAGTTAACATAAAGTGACTTATTCGCGTTTCGGAATTAGATTGAACGCTTCCAAATAGGCCGTCAATTACGACTGCTACTTAGGTATTTAAGTCAATTATAATTAACTTTAGAAGCAGTCGCCCCCATTCAAGGACCATACTTCAGCTTAACATCACGTCAAGTCACAATTAACGGCAAAAGGGGACCATGGTGTTAGTGGCAGTGCAAAGATCATGCAACTTACAAGTATACAGACCGTGAAGTGATTTAGTTTCGGGATCAGCTTGTAAGTTGCCGGTTCCAACTAGGGCGGCATAGTGGATGTGACTGCTACTTACAGTTATTGAATTGTAGTAGTGACATCCATTCATGGACCACATTCCAGCCTAACATAGCAAAAAAAAAACGAGAGCACGGGTTCAAAACCACCTGCCGGTACCAATGTATCTTTGATATATGTTTCTGTGATAAAAGCACTTTAATAGCTTAGTATAGAAAAATAAAGAAAAAATCACATACTGGTGGCAAATTATTCTTAAGCCATGCGTGGACCAGAGGTGGTAATCCCACAACGAGGGCATCAATGTAGACCATGCCACATCTTGACACAGTCGCTGGTGACGCCACAGCCAAGTCAGCCACTTCGAATATCATCCTCTGACGGTCCGTTAACTTCATTATTTCACCACTCGACAGACACAACTTTTTATTGTCATCTAATACCTGGTAAAAAAGTAATAATATTTACTGACCAACGGTATTAAGTAAAATATGGTATAGCTTATCTAACTATAAATGACGCGCCCTCCACTTTATTAGTTTATTTAAATGTGTGAATGCAAAAAAATACTAACTATACTTTCTTAACGTGCTCCTCCTTTTGTGTCTAACCAGCAACTGAATGACCAATTACAATTGCGTTTTCGGTGTGTTTTATCCATTCTTTATATTTGCTCGTGTGCGTAAATGCAGTGGAGGGGCGCGTGATTTTGGCTTAGACGGACTCTAGATTCATCGAGTTTATTTTTAGTTAATGATTTTACAAGTCTCTCCGTGACCACGATGGCTGCAAAGCTCTCGAAATGTCGGAATAGTAAAATATGGTAAAATCAATAACTAAAAATAAACGCGATAGTAAGCCGCATAAAATTCGTTTGGTATACGTATAGATACGTTATATAGACCAGTTTTAGTGTTCGCAAATGGCACGAGTTTGAACGGTCAACCACGACAAAGAGCGACAAAGAGTCAAATATACTTATGTTGCTCTGCATCGTTCATAATTGACCTCGAAGCGGTACGCATCTCGGAAGCGACCGCTAAAACCCGCGAAGTAAAAAGAAGAAGTATCTGGTAGAATAATCAGAGACTTGTACCTCTAGATAATACGCCAGTCGAATCCCGCGGAACAGTAAATTTGTGTAGTGTAAAATAATATCTGTGATCACAAACGTGTTAACGAATCGGTTCGGAACCTATTATACAGTTCACTTAATCCAAGGAGAAGAGTATCTAGACCAGGTGGGCGCATTACCACCCATCAGCCGTTATCAGCAAGGGATCACCGCCAGACAGAAAACCTGCAGGTCGTTCTGACTACCCTCTCGTCAACCTCAAATCACCTCTTTGGTTCAGGTTTGCTTATTAGCATAGTTTTAACGTTTCGGAGCGCGTATAACATATCTACGTCAGTTCTTATTAAAATAGCATTGTCACTGACTAAACTGTTTTATGGAAACTATAAAGTTTTAGATCAGTCGCGTGTTAAATGACAGATACAGGATTCGATATTTGAAATCCACTATTGCCAATTTAGGCATTTAAAGTTATCAATTAGTCAGATGGCTACACAAATATTCTAACCGTATTCATATTTTCAATCCAAACAGCATCCACTGGTCCGTCAAAAACGTACCACCGTCTATCCATATCCTCAACTGCAATACCTGCCCGTACTAAGCTTGAAAGTATACCATCAGTCCTAAGAAATTTAATTTACAGTTAACATCATAGACATCATACTTGTATCGTAGAAACAGGTCGACCAAAGTACAATTATATCAAATTAACATTGGTACCGGTAAGTTGATTTTGAACCGGGGACTCTCAGTTTGCGTGTCCATTTCACTACCACTAGGTAACGGTCGCCTTAAACTGTTATAAGGTTTAAATAGATAGATTTAATATTTGTATGTTTTTGAATGTTGTGCATATTTGGAATTGGTTGCATATTAGCAAAAGAACATAAATATGCAATTATTGTCAATGTAAAATATGCTGTTAATAACTGCATAATAAAATAACTGTTAATATGCCTAATAAATAATAAATAAATAAATAAATAATTAAATAAATAGATAAATAAATAAATAACTAAATAAATAGATAAATAAATAAATAAATAGATAGATAAATAAATAAATAGATAAATAAATATATAGATAGATAAATAAATAAATAAATAGATAGATAGATAGATAGATAGATAGATAGATAGATAAATAAATAAATAAATAGATAGATAGATAGATAAATAAATAAATAAATAAATAGAGATATTGGTCTATAAGCAGACATTTCCTAACAGTTAATTCTGCATATTAGCCATTTATTATAGAGCGCTGATGGTCTGTAGACTTGTAAGTGGTGATATTACAGACTGGGAACGACTGTCTACTACTCTATTGGCTTTGGCTTTAAGTCCGCTTGTATACATTTTGTGGCTATGAAGACAGAAATAAATAACTAACCACTCATGAGTTTGAAGATCAAATTCTCCATATAATTGTCCCATTGTAATTGATTTCGGATTAACCACATATGAGTGGACTGGTGTGAAGGGAAACCCATCTGGTGCTAGCTTTCCTTTGATAGCTGTTAGAGCATCGCGTAGAACTTCGTAACACTGCAAGAATAAGACAGAGTTGCATTAGTTATCAGTTTTTTTATGAAATGTATAATTCAGGCTAATATAAAAATATAAAGCTAGATTGCTTAGTGCCTATAACCATAGAGCTTGTATGAAGAGAATTGTGAATGTGAAGAAAGCTAGTAGGCATGTCATGATTATGGCAAGTGGCGCTCCATTGTATCTGCCTATCCATGTGGGAAAAAGGCGTGACAATTTGATTAATTGTTTGATAAAAATATAGGAGAATTTGGGTTGCTTGGTGCCTATAAACGTAGCTTGTATAAAGAGATTTGTGGATGTGAGTTGTGTCAGGATCGTGTCCATTGTTACTGCCTATCCTTGTGGGCGTAAAAAATTGTGTTGATTTTTTTTATTTAAGCCTGATGTTAAGCTGAAGTGCGGTCCATGAATGGAGGCGACTTCCACTACAGTAAAATAACATTATGCAGCAATCACATCCACTATGCCTGCCTAATTGGAACCAGCAACTTACAAGGTGATCCCGAATTATGTCACTTGTATTGACGATCGGTCTATATTAACGATATGAGTTTTGATAAGTTTCTTGTGGCCGTCTTGTACGCCTTTCCGAAACCATCGTAAAATCAAACGATGAGCTCTTTTTATGCCCATCCAAAGAAAATATTTTCATTTCATTTGGAGTAGTAGGCATGTTAATTTTCATTCGCAAAGTATTTCCACTTTTAAATGTGAAGGCGTGAAATGACAGCTGAAAGTTTTTTTTATTAAGGTTCGAAATATTATGACAGTCGCTTAATGTTAAGCTGGTGTGCGGTTCATCTACGGACGCGACTGAAACTACAGTTATTAAATAACTGCATGTAATAGCCGGGGATGTGGAACGCAACTAAGTTTTTTTTTATTGTGACTCGACATATGACAACACCCCGCTCGATGCTAAGCCGAAGTGTGGTCCATGAATGAATGTCACTGCTAATACAATTCAATAACTGTGAGTAGCAATCACATCCACTATGCCGGCCTAGATGGAACCGGCAACCGGAACAAGCTGATCCCAAAACGTGACCAAATCACTTCACGGTCTGTATACTTGTAAGTGGTGGTACTACCCCGGATCGGCAGACTGGGTACCACTGCCTACCACTCTTTGTGAATGACTTAACAGTGGTGATAGTGCCGACACAGGGTAGTATCACCAGTTCATAGGCCCAGACTGGCGAGTACACATAAGTTATTTCATATGGTTTACCTTTGTTTTTCCAGCACCAGCAGGACCTACTAACATTAATCCATGTCGCACAACAGTAGTTTCATAGAGCTGTATTATCTTAAAAACAAATGCTGCAAAAAGGAACAAGAGCTGTATTATCTTGAAAACAAATGCTGCCTAAAGGAACAAGAGCTGTATTATCTTAAAAACAAATGTCGCAAAAAGAAACCAGAGCTTTATTATCTTGAAAACAAATGCTGCAGATAGGAACAAAAGCTGTTTTAACTTGAAAACATGCTGCAAAGAGAAACAAAATATATTTATATTGCATAAAATCGTCTCTTCGTTGAAGTGCATAGCTTCAAGATCAGCATTTGAACTAGCAATTGAAACTTGAAACTAGCAAGAGTAATTTACAAAACAAATAAGAAGGTAAATATTTGCTTCAGGTCTCTATGTTGAAGAGTAGTAGACAAACAGTTGGTAGTCATTTTCCCCGTTGCCGATCCGGGGTATGACCACCACTTTCAAATGCACCGACCGTGAAGTGGCGAATACACTTATTATCTTCTGGTGTGCGGTCATTTTTTATTGTTATTGGGGTGCGACATCCGACCTTGCTTTTCTGGTCGGGAGCAAAGGGAGGTCCAAAAGCACCGACAACTGGAAAATATGATCTTCGTCAATATGACCATTTAAAATTTATACAATAATACTAACAATACAACTCATCGTATCCTCTCTTTGTAAGCATATTCTTGATTGATAATTCCATAATACCGTAGTCAACAATTGGTATATCAACACGGGGAAACAAATCGGAGATTATACCTGTGAATTATAAGTAAAATAAATGAGTATGTATACATACTATATTTCTATTTCCTCTTTTTACTCCCATGGTACCGGCAAGTCCGAGGAAGCATCCGCATTCTATCGACCGAATCGACAGTCGAACTAAACGGTCGTCGTTTCTTTGTCGAATAATTGACAAGTAGAATGCTTTGCCAGTAAAGAAGCATCTCTGGCCGGCATAGTCACTGCGAATAAGGCTGGCGTAAACTGACAAGTAATATTTTTTTTAAAGTAGATACGATTGAATTGAGTTAACATTCGACAACAGGTGGTTAACCAGTCCGTTATGTGGAAGTCCCAGGTTCGATTCCTGGTCAGAGTAAATATTTGTTTCATAGTTTTTATTTGTAATATATTTAATAATTTGATTAAACATTACAAATATTAATTAGGGCTTTTTTGAGCCTTCTTGAGACATCCTCAAGAAAGCTGGGTTGCCTAGTGTCCATAATCGTAGACCTTGTATGAAGTGAATTATGGATGTGAGGAATGCGAGTGAGTTGTGTCAGGATCGTGACAAGCGCGTTCCATTGGCAGAGGCCTATCTCTGTGGAAAAAAAGGCGTGACGTGATGAGAACAGCCATCATCATATAGTAAAATAAATATGAAAGTTCGTTAGGCCATGCGTTTGTTTTTGTAATGCATGTAGTTTAATTGTCACAGCATAGTTATGGACTAAACATTCTTAAAACTAAATTCATTTAATCAATCCCCATGTATCAATAAATCAACGTTGTAAAAAATGTATAATACAAACCATTAAACAGTAAAAGGTCATCTGATAAAAATTTGGGAACATTAACGTCTCTCAGTGAACGTAAAACTATCTGCCTCTCATCACCATCAGGCATTTGACGTATCAAATTTCCAGCGACTGTTATTACTGTCTTTACTGCACGCATGCCAAAATCATAGTGGTCCTGAAATAGAGACGTCATATGACAGAACCCTGCTTGTGCAATCTATGAATAAACGTGATTGCTACTTACAGTTAAATAACTGTAAGTAGCAGTCACACTATGCAACTTACAATCTGATCTCGAAAAGCGAATCAGTAACTTCACGGTTTGTTACTTGTAAGTGGTGTTACTACCGGCAAACTGGGCACCACTGCCTACCACTCTTTGACAACCAGAGCCGGACCAAATCTTTTGCATATTAACTAATATTTGTCATATTTAATTAATTTTAAATTTAACAAATGAATGCTATGAAACAAATATTTGCTCCGACAGGGAATTGAACCCGAGACTTTCCGCGTAACGGGCTGGTGTGCTAAACAATACGCCATGTCTGTCGTCAAAAATATCAGGTTTCTCGTTGATCGTTTTCGTAGGATCATTCCATTTGAGGATCATAGCTTCCACGAATTCTACGTCTTCGGCAGCGTTGGCGGTGTAAAAGCTGTGGAGTACTTAGTCCGACTAGCGTATAGATAGATCTTCACCCCTGGACTTTATTCATTTCTTTATAATAATCTAGACTACTGACATGAAATTTTACTACTGCAAAAGACAAGGAAGGAGTCTGCGAACGTCCTGTTGTTTGTCTTGAATCCGGTTTATTGTAAGGATAAACAGAAGTAGTTCCAATTCCACTTTAATTATTTGTTGCAATATTACCATAAGATTAAGGCCTCCTTTCACGCAGAGATTTATCTAAGAGTTAAATATCAGTTTTAAAATCCAAACACACATTGATTTTTGTATCGCGCTACGTCTCTTACCTCTTTGCCGTCTTAAGCCAGTGGCGTGAAACTAATACTGTTGTATCTAATACCTTGATACTTTCAAACCATCGTTTACACGTTGAGATTTGTGTCATGATACAAAATTAATGATACATGTTGCAATACAAATTTCAGCGTGAATGGGGCGGCCATTAAAGTGATTATCAGTCTACAATTTATTTTTAATAATTTCCTCACCTGCGCACTAAGTTGTTCTGAACTGAGTCTGAAGGTAGTAGTAATCTTTCCAGCCAATACCTTTCCTTCAGAAAATCCAAAAGAGAACAATGATATTTCGGCAATTAACGCGTAGTTTGGAACCATCATCGCGATTGGGCGGAACAGTGCTTTTAAATTATCCGGCAATTCTGTGCGACCTGAACAAATTTTATTATTTAATATCATTAAAGCGGATATACAAGTATACATACCGTAAAGTGACTAAGTCCCGTTTTAGAATCAGCTTGTAAGTTGCCGGTTTCAACTAGGTCGGCAAAGTGGCGAAGATTAAGGCAGTCGTGAGCTGAGACGGTTTTTTAGTCGTCGGCGTCGGCACTCTTGCACTTCTATCATACTTACCATCAGTTAGGTAGAAGACATATGTTCTCACAATAAAAAAAAGGTTATTAAATTTAACATAGTTTACTAAGTAGATTTGAACCGTTCTAAAAGAACACAACCTGATGTTCTAAAGCTCGACCAGTCTTACCAGATAATGGGCAACAGCGTTCTCTTAACGTGTGGTGAGTATACTGCGATCCTCAAGCTGCACGCCAAGCGTGGGGATTATGAAACTATTATGAACGACAAAATACCGGTGGATGCAACTGGCATCTTGTTGATCAGAATGGCGTTCTATGGTGGAGGCCTATGTTCATCGGGCTCTTCCGTTAGATGATGATGATAAAAAGAACACAAACCTGCATAACCGGGATTCATTGTTATAAAAACAGAACAAGATGCTTTCAAAGGCAATTCACAACCTTCAAACATGAATCTGTCCAAACGAAGCACTTGTGCTTTCTGAATTGTCACCACCTGAAGTACAAAGACAAAATCAACAGACGTGGCACGGTCTTTATACTTGTAATTGGTGGTACTACCCTAGATCGGTAGACTGGGCACCACTGCCTACCACTCTTTACTACGCAACCAGACCCGGAGTAAATAACTACTATTATTTTTATCTACAAATATTCGTAAAATTTAATTTAATTACAAAATGTTATAAATAAAATCTATGAAATAAAAATTTTCTCCGACCGGGAATCAAATTCGGGACTTTACGGGTAAAAAACTGGTGTGCTAAACAATGCCATGGCTGTCCTCAAAACTGAGGCAACCGTAAACTAAGTCGGTTTATCAGTACTCGGCGCTCTTGAACCTCTTCTTGCCCATTAACGTCACATGTCGGGTCACGTCATTTTCAAACTTCAAATGTTAATGTACCTAAGAACTATAACAATTAAATGAGAGTGCAAAAGAATACCTGTTGAGCCACAACGGAGAGCACTTCAATATCAATTCTATTAAACTCATCAAAACATGCCCAAGCTCCAGATCTGTTACACAAAGAATAAGCAATTATGCTGAGTTAAAATTACGATTATAATGATGAGGGACAATATTGTTTCATCATTATCAGCCAGAAGACGTCCACTGAACATAGACCTCTGAACATAGACCTCCCCCTTAGAACGCCATTCCGAACGACAAGATACCAGTTGCATCCACCGGTTATTCGTGACCTTTATTATGTCGTCAATCCACCTAGTGAGCGACCTACCTACGCTTCGTCTTCCGGTATGTGGTCAAGAACCTTTCTTCCCCATCGGTTTTCAGTTCTTCGAGCGAGCAATATTGTTTATCTGAGGGCTTTATAAGTATATTACGCATCTAGGGGAAAATGGTGAATTCTACCGACGTAAATTGACTTCCGTACAAACATTCCTGCTATTCTCCCGAGGTGCGTATACCTCTTGTATGTAAAAAAAATTTAGGAACAATATGTAACTTCATAATATTCAACTTACGCTGCCAATCCTTTGAAGAATTTTCCCATTGCCATAAAATCTAATTGATCGGAGCAATTAAATACCACACACTGGACAGCCAAGGCTTTCGCTAAATCCTGTAATACAAAAAATCAATTCAGTTTAAATCCATTACCCTAAAATATCAAGACAAGTAAAACATTATTTTTACCTGTAAATAAATTTACTTAAAAATTGTAATTTATTTGGTCTTAAGACTTTTTATTATTATTTTCTGGGCTTTATGATAACACGTCGACTTGCCTGATGGGAAGTTTAGGAGCGCAGACGACTGAAAACACTTAAGGGAAAGGCCTTAGTCGCCGTCGCGTCGTGGTGATCTCTAGTGGGTCTGGTTGTCAAAGAGTATTGCACAGTTCTCTGATCCAGGTAGTATACAAATTGTGAAGTGACTTACTCTCGTTTCGGGATCTTGTTGGTTCCGGTTTCAACCAGGATTATGCGGATGCGACTGCTACTTGCAGTTATTTAACTGTAGTAGCAGTCAACTCCATTAATGGACTGCACTCCAGTTTAACATCAGGCGAGGTGCTGTCATATGTCGAACCACAATACAAAACCTATGTTGGTCAAATTAAGAACTCATGATGGCTCTATATATTACCTTTGTGGTTTCAGTTTTTCCAGTGCCAGCAGGCCCAGCCGGTGCACCACCGAATTTCAAATGCATAGCGCACATTAGGGTCAAATAACATCTGTCCGTCAACGGCGTTATGACAAGGCGACCACTGAAATGAACATAGAAGTTACTATACATATTTTTGTTGACATGTGGTCACGACTTGCCTAATGGGGAGTAAGGGAGGAGCACCGAGAAATGAAAAAGCCGAGTCAGTTACCATGCCGGGCTTTTTTTACGCTTCGTTAGCAAGAATTAAAGGTTAAGGATAGACAGAATACGTTATAGGCATAAGAGTTAAGGATAGAGAATGTTACGGATAATAGTTCTGTCACAAGTTCTGTCCATCCTTACGAGAAGGTTAAGTATAGACAGAAGAGTACATAGGTTGGTAAAGAAAGAATGCGCTGAACCATTTAGTAAGAATGCGCGCGTGTCGCGAAAGTAAGAAGACGTTGGTGACCAGGACTTTGTTGAATACAAATGGTATACTATTTTTATATATAAAATATATATGCTTCGATGGTTTGGTCACGTGGAAAGGATGAGTGAAAATAGATTGACGAAAGGAATTTAGAAATCTGATGAAACGCATCGTTTATCCAGGCAGACCGAGGAGAGTGTAGCACTAGGCAACGATGTTCTCTAATGGATACATCGTTGCCCAGTGCACATAACCGTAGTGCTTGTATGAAAAGAATTGTGGATGTGAGGAAAGCGAGAAAGTTGTGCTAGGATCGTGGCAAATGACGCTCCCCTGTGGGAAAGAGGCGTGACATTTTAATTCATTTTTATTTATAATAACAGTTTTAAAGGAAACATTTTTGATTTTATGATTATCAACTGTATGGTATTAATACTTTTAGCCAAGTTAATTGTAAAACAACTGTCTAACCTATTTCCTAAATATTCATTTTGATAAGTAAACACAGCATTCAATGCTTTCACATCGCAGTAATTCTGACTGAATTGTCTGTAGAATGGGGATGTATCTAAATATTTTTCATCTTGGTATATTTCAGGTGATTCACCTTCCTCTAATGGATACATCGCTTTCACAACTTGATAGTACCTGGTAAGAGAATATTCATATAATTATTTAAAGTTTACACAAATTTTACACATTTTTACAAATTTTACACAAGTTCACACAAAGTTTATACAAAAGAAAAAACAAAATTATTAAAAAATAATCATATTTTTAAAAAACTTAAAATTAATTAAATAATCCACAATCATGATATAGTTATTCTACTTTACATTTACTATTTATTTAATTATAATTCATTCAAAATAAAGATAGTTAAAGACGAATAGAGCTTTGGCTGGAACACCAGACCGTTACGTGTAAAGTCCCGGGTCGATTTTTGGTCGGAGCAAAGTTTTGTTCATAGCTTTTATAATATTTTTAATTAAATAAATAGGCGAATTTTTGCTTTGGGTCTGGTTGTCTAAGAGTGATGATCACTAGGGAGTCTACCGATGAAGACCGTGCAGTTACTCGCTCGATAAAGCGAGTAAATGCACGTATCAGCTTGTAAGTAGCCCGATGTTAGCACCCCAAAGTGTCGTCAAGCTGCGTTAAGCACGCCTCTTGCATAGAAATATATATTTAAATGAATAAATATCTAATTAATTCATGAAATGTCTAGTAAAGCCATAAAAAGAACATAAAGTAACCTTAATTGACAAATCCATTGAAAATCCGTAACATTCTTCACACCTTCATCGCGGAGTGTCCTCGTCACGTCACGAGCATGTACTTCAATGACAATTAGAGCACATAGAACTTCTCGTTGAGCGAATGACAGATCACCTTTTACTAATGCTCGTAGACTGTCCAACTGAAAAGTTTTATGTATCTTATTTCTTACTTTTATTAAAATGTACTGTTAACCTGAATCCAAGGGGGAGGGATACGTGAAGAAGCACATTTAACCGACATAGTGAAAATACCTGCCTTAGATTTGACCATTATCAAATATTTGTAAGATACGATCTAAATATAACAAATAAATAAATGTTACTGATTCGAATAAGAACCATCATAATCGACCCTCCAAAAATATAGGATATAGGATTTCTAAAATAGGATATAATTAATATAGGATTTCTAAAATAGGATATAATTATTATAGGATTTCTGAATATAGGATTTCTGAAGGAATTTCGGAACCTGTGTTACAGTTTTAAAAACTTTATGATTTAAGTACCGTTTCAAGCATTTCATCGAAAAATTCTTCCATACGGTAATCAGAGATAGCACTTTCAACTCCAGCGGTCCATGCGGTTTGAGATCCAGCAATCACAACCTGTGGGTTATTTGATAACATTAGCATATGTATTTTTAACAAATTACACCGCCTGATGTTAAGCTGAAGTGCCGTTTATGAATAGAGGTAACTGCTACTAAGTCAGCCTAGTTGGAACCGATATTTTACAAGATGAGATTGGCTGACTGATATATGTACATATACCAGTATGTAAAATACATATGTCAAGCCAAAGTGGTATGTTCCACGCAGGTAGAACACGAGCATGCTGATCCCAAAACGCGACTAATTTACTTCAGTCTTTTTATCTAAAATTAGACTTCGACAGACTGTCACACAACAAACTACCACTCTTTTAAAGCAGTCTTGTACGTCTAGGGTTGTAACAAACCATTATTGTATTTATTTACCTGCCCTGGCCACCTTAGGACCCATTGATTACGCGGTAATGTCCATAGCTCCTCCAAACCCGCAACAAGAGTGAGGCGAACTAAAATAATATAGAACACGAGCATGCTGATCAAGCATGCGACTAATTTACTTCAGTCTTTTTATCTAAAATTAGACTTCGACAGACTGTCAGACAACAAACTACCACTCTTTTAAAGCAGTCTTGTACGTCTAGGGTTGTAACAAACCATTATTGTATTTATTTACCTGCCCTGGCCACCTTAGGACCCATTGATTACGCGGTAATGTCCATAGCTCCTCCAAACCCGCAACAAGAGTGAGGCGAACTAAAATAATATTTAAAGTAATTAAGTTTGCATATTATTAATAACAAATAATAAAATTTAAATGCGTTTACAATCGCATTTATTTCTCCCTACGACCTCGATGGCTGCAAAACAATCAAGATAAAATCCATGGTAAGCCGCAACCGTAAAATGTTTTTTGTGACTCGATATCTTTATATAATGCGGTACTTGTTTCTACATTACTGTATGGAATGCTGGGTGTGGCAGAAGAAGCATGAATTAACGCTGCAGAAATGCGGTCATGGAGTGTATGTGGATAGAATTAGGAATAGCGATAAAAGTAGTTTAAAAGAAGATGTATTTATTGACAAGGATTTACAAAGAAATGCTTCAATGGTTTGGGCATATGGAAAGAATAAGTGAAAGTCGATTGATGAAAGGAATTCATAATCAGATTTATTGATGGATAAATCTAAGTCAAGTAATAAAAATGAAAAGAACAATAAAATTATTGCTTTTATATTGTTCAGTGATGAACTTACTGGTGTTCCTCATTGTATCTTCAAGTAATAACAACCATTGCTCCACATTAGTCGAAGGATAAAATGTATATTTGAGATCAACTATTTCACCCTCGCTCGAATGCATTCTTGTGATTTTAAGATCCGCTTCAAATGTCACCTAGAATAAACGTCACCGCCAAAAGGACGAAGTAGGATTACAACGGTCCTTACTGTGAAAACAAGGGCCCGTGTCCTGGGCCCCCGGCCTCTCGTAGGCCACGAAAGGTCGATCTACTCGCTTGCACGAAAACGCAAGCGATAATTATACTCGTATCAGATTTTTTCTTTCAACGGGGCTCCAATTTCTATTGTGCCCAGAAGCCCCGGCAAACCCTAAGACGGCCTTGCTTAAGAAACAAGGTTCTTCTCAACTTCGAAGAGCTTCTTCTACAGTAGTGGACCGCAGTTGTACTTAACATTGGGCGGGGAGCTGTCACATGTCGAACCACAATATAAAAATTCAACGAACCAGATGTTAGTCTAAAGTACCTCATTATTATAAACAATCACCTTAGCAATAGCCTCGAAACATTTCCTTAGATGTGGCTGTACAGCTTTAGGATTACGTGATTGGGACAATATCTCCAAAAGTTCGTCGTCACTCAGGAAGAAGAACCGCGGGAACCTCAACCGTTTTACTTCCATATATTCATTAAGACCTTTAGAGACAACAGCTAGAAGGTGTCTCGCTTCTATTAGACTGTCTAATAACCGACTGTCTGGACATACTACCATTATCTGTAATTTTTAAAGCATATTATCAAACGTCGTTTTATTTGGTGAAACATTTTATATTATTTTCTTTTTATATTATTTTCTACTAAACTTCTTTATTATTTTTAGTTATACAATTCAATGACCCAAATTCTCATGCCTTAACTCCCACTAGCTATTCCTCACGGTCCTGATATCCCTTTTTCGCTGGTAGGTAGACAGCTGTTAGTCATTTACCCAGTCTGCTAATCCGGGGAAGTTTCACCATGAAGGATCAGCTTATAAAATGACGGTTTTGAACCCTAGTTCGACATAGTAGATCGGATTGATACTTATAGTTAGCAGTCGTCTTTATTCAAGGACCGCACTCTAGCTTTGTTGAACCAAACTATGGTTCGACGTATGACAGGCGAGGTGCTGTCATACTACGAACCATAGTTTAAAAAAAATGCAAAAGTTCCTTACCTTTGGGCAAACAACAGCGGTTGACATAATACGTCTCCATATTCGCTCCATTGTATTATATTTCTTAGCCTCCAATGGCAACTGTCTCGAAATATCCTCAGATGTAAATATCGGTTCCAAATACATCCATTCTCTGTAATTCACCAGACCTCTTACTAATGTACTTGTAGTAAATTAGAAAATATTATCAATCAATCAAAAAACAATGCAGCGACATTTTCTACGTTCCTGACACAATTCTCTCATTTTATTCACGTCCACAATACTTTTCACGCAACTCTATGTTTGTGGTTATGCAGACACCTGCTCTTTTATTAATTAAAACCTAAATTTAACTACATAAATAAGAAAGCAGTTATCACAATCCTGACATGGTTATGGGCACTCCGGAACCCAGCATCACAAAGAATAAACGTGCAAGAAACTGATATATTATTATATAGGACAGTTATCTCACTGGTATAGTTTCACAGTGAGAGAGCACATGGAAATGTCTCGGTCAAAGGTACAACCATACCATAGCGCTTAACTGAGTCGGTTTCTGTGGTAGTGGAGCGGTGACGTGTTAACGATAAATCCTCCAACACGCGCTACGTGCGGAGCATTTAAATGTAAAGAAAGACACAGCCTGTTGCACTCTCAGTCATACATACGGACCTTACGGCAGGCATAATAATGACACGTGATTATCGTATCCATTTTAATATTATGAGAAAGAAAGTGAGAGATCGGACACGTCTATTCTCAACAAACTCCTGATTTATAGCACCGCGGGCAGCAAGTATTGGGCATTAGTATAATAGGAAACAATGGTTAAGAAAATAATAAATTACTTTTGACATTCAATCCATTCGTCGACAACTTTCTGTGTCAGTCGTAATTTTGCATCCCATTCTTGGATTCTCAACTCAAAGGCAGCTTTGAAAGGACTGAAGCCCAACTGTTGTGTCCCCATCAAATGCTCATCCAGCAATTGTAACGTTTCGTCCGCTATTTTCATTATAAATGTACCTTTAACATAAAACATACAATAAACAACCTTATGAAATATTTGGTTGCTTTATTATTTGGGAATAAATATTATCATTAGACCTTTCAGTTCTCCCACTACTGGTTAAAGACCTTCCTTTATTTTATCCATTAACTCGCAACTCTACGGTCTCTCGCCATATTGTATAACTGTTATAGGGGTCTATCTCATTATCGCGGCCTACTGTGATGTCTTTTACAATCTGGAGTCCACTAAGTAGTGGACTTTGTCCATATTACATCAGATATGCCACAGAGATGACCTGCACAGTCCCACTTCAGTTTGGTGTTTCAAATTATAACTATTAGTGTTATGCCTAAAATACTACACTGCATATGCTCTTTGATATCCCCGAGAATAAATAATAAAATATTTATATAAATTATGGTCCGCTGATCCGAGGTAGTACCACTACTTTTAGGTTTACAGATCGTGAAGTACCTAACTCAGTCGCGTAGATTCATTTCTCAGATCATAATACTAAATTAAGCCCATACCCGTTGTCTTATAAGGATTCATTTCCATTGTCTTGTTACCCCAATCACTTAACATCTTATCCAAACATTGTTCAATAACATATTCTTTGCTCGCCAACTCTCCTATATCAGCGATCAAATCAGAATGTTCTGCTACACCTTGCTTAAGACACATCGTGAATGTCTGCTTATCATTCATTGTCACTGTTATACCTGTTGATTAATAAGCACTATTATGATATCGGCCTAGCGTTCATCTGAAATTATTTGCACTGAGTTTTTGTATTGATGCAGTACTTTATTGTTTAGTATCACCAAACAGGACCACCTATTTGTCCAGTCTTCCCACCCGGGGTTATCGGAATTCAGCAAGGCTGAAATAGTGATTGTGACGCTGATGGCAGTAGCCGCCTCCACTCTTGGATCACATTTCAGCTTAACATCAGCTACATAATTATGCAGTCAAATGTAGTGTTAAAAATAAAAAAAATAGAACCAAAACAAATACTTTAAAAATTTAAATGAAATTTCATTTAATGGATTACATTTGACAACCTACGAAATGTTATTTTCGACAAAATAATTTGGCTTTAGTGAGGCTCCTGAAGTTTTCTGACTAATTGAGAAAATGAGAATTAATGCTCATTATTCATCCATATACGTTTAAGATATATATGTACCAAAATAATTTATTACCTGCTTTCTCCATAAATTCATCCCAATGTCGCTCCTTCATACCTGGGTTTCGAACAGCTTGTATTATTGGTATTAGGGGCCTAAACTCGTCAATGTAGTCCTGATAAATTGTAATACAATTACTCATTTATAAATTAATATAGCTCAATTGAATTAAATATAAGCAGAATCAGAATTGTTTCAGCAACTATTAAATACCAGGATGCTGTTGGGAATAAGCTTTTAGTTTAGAAATATCATACACCACACGCCATTGACGTTATTGACGACACGCATGTAAAGTCCCGGGCTCGGCTCCCGGTCGGAGTAATAATTTGTATTATAAAATTATTAGATTTTTATTACAAATATTTGTTATTGAAAAAAAGAGGCATATGAGTTTTTGCTCTGAGTTTGCTCTGGGTCTGATCAAGAGTAGTACCACTACTTTCAAGTATACAGATGACTTGTCTCAAAAGATACGCTTTAAAGTTGATGTTTTTAAAAAGGGAGGCATAGTGGATACGACTTTTACTCCAGTTATTCACTTGTACTAGCAGTCGCCGCACTTTCGCTTAACTAAAGTCGTGGTGATGACATATGTTGAGCTATAATAAAAAGCCACATATCTCTTAGTATCTTTAATAATACTAGTGTTACATTCGAAACCTAATTAAACATGAACTATGCAAAATGTATTTACCCTTATATTCAAAGCCACTTGTTGTACTTTAGGTAAATCAGCAAATGTTCTTATACATTTAACTATTGTTTTGTAATAATCATTAACAGCTGGCTCAATTTCATCAGCATTAACATACATCAATGGATTGTCGAACCACACTTCTCGAGATTTAAGGAAATCTATAAAATTAATGTTAATATTTTAAAATTGAATTTTTATTTTATTTTATTTACATTTCTTTACTAAGCTACCAAATGGGTTGTATCATAGAAACAGGACAACAAAAGTGCATATATCAAAGGTACATTGGTATTAGTGGGTGGTCTCGATCTCGTGCTCTCGGTTTGTGTAACCATTGCATTGCCACTACACCACGTTCGCCTTAATACGGCGCGGTTTATATCATGAGTCTTTTCACATCCATGATAAGCTCGGGGGAAACATCCGCATTCTGCCGACTGAATCGACAGTCAATCTAAAAGGTTCGGTGCGTTATTTCTTTGTAGAACAATCGACAATAGAAACTTTACCAACCCACATGTTTCCCCGTCCTTAAATCCTTTAAATGATCCCCAAAGAAGCACCATTGGCCGAAAAGTAAATGCAACTGATAGAATCGTTTCTTTTTGTCGTTGGCATTCCAAGACCTCCCTATGCTTACCATCAGGCGAATCGTGTCTGATTCTACTTTGGCTTCGGAAAAGCGTATGGCGAGAAGAAGAAAGTCAAATAAAGACGTCAAACATAGGCAATTATAGCTTATCTAACTTTAAATGACGCGCCCTTCCAATTTATTAGTTTATAATTTAAATGTGTGAATGCAAATATTTCTAACTATACTATTATACTTGATCAGCGTGCTCCTTCTTTTGTGTCTAACCAGCAACTGAATGGCCAATTACAATTGCATTTTCGGTGTGTTGCATTCATATTTTATGTTTTTTTCGTGTGCGCAAATGCGGTGAAGGGGCGCGTCATTTCGGCTTAGACAGACTTAACTCAATTTTGTATTTTTTACATAAGATCTTACTAACCAGAAGCAGTCACCCACAGATTTCTATAGGGTTCAAATTCTTTTACCAATCTATTTAATTCTATATACGGTGTCACAGGTTGTTGGAACAATTTTTGTCTTTGATTAAGAACCCGACCCCAATCTTGGGATTCTTTCATGCTCTTCCAAGCCTTCTTAATATCATTCGCTATTTCATGAACCTGAAACATTAAAATTGTATATTTCGTTAAGCTTATTATACTATATATACAACATTTACAGTAGTCGTTTTATTATCAGTAATATAATTAACTAAAATTCCTGATCTCCTAACCCCGAACTTATACCATTTATTATTGAGACTCGACATCTGACCTCGACCTGCCTACTAGTAGGCAAGAGTGCTGGAACGACTGATGGAAACGTATCAATTCACGGTTGCTTCAGCCAAAAAAAACTTTTAAATAACGTTAATGTACATTTTAATACTAAGCTATTTTTGCTTGTATCGTAGAAACAGAACGATCAATGTAGATAATATAAGTATCATAAAAACATTGGTACTAGCTAAAGGTTTTGAAGCGGTGATCGTAGGTAGGCCTCCCACTAAGATGCAATTGGCATCTGGTCGTTCGGAATGAAGTTCTAAGAGGGAGGCCTATGTTTAGCAGTGGTCGTCTTCTGGCTGATGTGATGAGAGGTTAAATTAAATTTCGTACCTTACTAAAATCATTCTGCAAAGTTAACTGCATACATTGTGCTGTAAACAAATCAATCCTATCAGCGAGCGCTTGTTCGTCCTGTTGATGTATTTTCCAGAACTTCTCTTGCTCCTCTTCCAGGAAATCTGTAGTCACTTCCACCTATAAGATATTTTATCGTTTTGTTGAATTTATTGCGGCATGACTAAAAAATTCTGATATAGCCTTCTACATACAAAATTACAGTCTATAATAAGGCTATTCCCACAGAGATAGGCAGTAACAATGGAGCGCCACTTGTCAATATGGACAAGTGGCAAGTGTCACTTGACACATCTCCTTCGTTTCTCTCACAACCACAATTCTCTTCATACAAGCTCTACGGTTATGGTTACTAGGCAACCTTCTTCTGGGTCTGCCTCGTTTAACGCATCCATTCACATCAGATTTATAAATTCCTTTCGTTTTTCGTTATTGCAAATTTAATTTACTACATGAACATGCTCCTCATTCAGATTCTTTCCACTGGTTTAGTTATCATGTTACTACGTGTATAATAAATACCTGTATTGTTATATTCAGCGGCCAACCAACAGCTTCCCACAGAGCTCTAAAGTCTTCATTTTCAAGAGCCATGAAAAACGCGTCCATTACTTCATAATCCTTTTCAAACACAAAACATAATATTTATAGTAATGGAAATACTACTATTATAGTCCCAGCGTTCAGTTTTTTTTTTATTTCTACTCGACATACGTCGAGATCCCGCCTGATGTTAGGCTGGAATGCCTTCTATGATTTTTTTTATCTGATAAGCAAGAGGAATCTAATACTATAAAACAGCGACTATAAATAAATAACTGTAAGGAGCAGTCACATCCACTATGCCAGCCTATTAAAAAATCTTACAATTTTAAAATTATTTTTTATTTTTTAAAGAATGTATCCAACTTGTGACCTAGATAAAATCACCTAGGTCATCCACGTTTGATCCTTTTACTAGCCTTTGGTATATATCAATCAATCAATCAAATTGTCACGCCTCTCTCCCATGGGGATAAGCAGAGACAACGAAGCGCCACTTGCCACGATCTTGACACAACTCCCTCGCTTCCGTTACATCCATAATTCTCCTTATACAAGCTCTACGGTTATGGGCACGAGGCAACCCAGTTTTCTTGAGGATGTATTCGATTTGATCGGAAAACACCCTACCAAAGTTATATACCAAAGTTATATACCAAAGTTATATACCAAAGGAGGGTTCCTTTGGTATATAACTTTGGTATATAAATACTTTAAAAATGATATCGGAAAAAATAATCAATCAAATTGTTACGCCTTCCCACAGTGATAGGTAGAGACAAATGAGCGCTACTTAAAAAATAATATAAATGAAAAATGCCCTAAAATACTTACAGTATTAACTTTCCTCATAATATCTTCCTGCGTCTTCAAAGCAAACGGTATCGACTCCATCCACTCTCTAATCTCAAAGACATGCTCTATGGTATTAGGTTTTTCACCAAGTTTACGCATTATATTCTTGTAGGCCTGAATGACGTCATCCACTACTATTCTAATCTCCTCTGCCCACATTGTTAATAAGGCTTTGATTATGTCTGACCGTTTGTTTACTAGAATTTGCTGAAAGAACAATGGTAATGGTTGTTTAGCGGAGCATTATTTCGCGTGTTAGAAAAGGAAAGGAGTACTCCCAGCTGTACGCGTGTTGCGTACAGGGCTGAGCTTAGCCAGTGACGTCTCTTCGTTGGATATATATTGATTACTTTGTCGGTAAATCGTTTGCGAGATATTGGACGCATGCAACGCCATCTAGCGGTAAGATGTAGCGGTCGCTACAGTTGCAAATAAAACTATAATGAGACAGAGAATCTGCTTAAAGTAATAAAATAAATAAAATTTCTTTTCATATTTTTACATTTCTGTACTAAGCTACTTAACGTGCTCGTATCATAGAAACGGTGCAACCAAAGTACACACATCACAGATCAAAGATACATTGGTACCGGTAAGTGGTTTCGAACCTGTGCTTTTGGCTTGCGTAACCATTGCACTCCCACTACACCATGGTCGCAGTACATAGTGTCATATCCTCTAAACTCTAAGGTGTGCTTCTAGGGGGAAAAATATTAATTGAAAACATGTCAAATTTTTAAAATTTACTTTTCTATACTAAGCTACTAAAGTGCTTGTATCATAGTAACAGGACAACCAAAGTACATATATCAAAGATACATTGGTACCTGTGCGGGACCGGGTCGACTAAATCGAACCTCCGCAGAACTTGGAAACGCGGCCGTCGAAAGACGAGCTCAGCCGTGACGACGAAAGTCGATCTACGGGTTTCCAATTCTACGGCAGGCTGACTCCCGCGCTCACCAGTGGTCTCTCCAGAGGACCAACGTAAGTTAGCCTAGAGCTGGAGAGTACCGGTGAGTTTGGGCTTGCCGACGAACGGTCCGATGCACCGAAGAAATGCCGGGGTGCACGATGGGTGGTGAAGCGATGAAATGAAACACCAGATCTTGAGAGTTCAGGCTTCGTTCCTCTTCTATAGTCCCCAGTCTTGGTCGGATGGCGGTGAGGTGGCGTGTGCGGCGGTGGTAAACTTCGAACTGATTTTTGCGTGCTAGGCCGCCTATATTTATTCGCCACCTCTCCCGGCGCTCGGTGACTCTCGCATGCCGCGACGCGAGAGCCAATGAGCGTCGAGTATTCGCCGATCAACCAAGAATGGGGATAAGAGAATTGCACGAAAATACTATTTATTTATATTTACAATTCTCTTATACTATTAACAATTATTATTATATCTATATTAATCTATAAACTATTGGAATTTACATAAATCTAATAAGAAACCATTCTTCTATACTATAACTATTCTAAGTGACTATTCTAAGCTCTAAGTGGTGCTAACTAAGTGCTTATAACTATACAAAGAGCCCTAATCTATCCTATTCCTATTTACAATGTCTATAAACTCTATGCCTAGCCTTAAATCGCGTCCGAATAATCCAATATGCTTAAGTAGCTCTATACACTTTACATTGGTTACTTTTACCAATTTAACTATCTATAAGTGTAGTAGGAGCTATAATCTATCAAAATACTAAGACCTAAAGTAGAAAAGTTAATACTTAAACTCTATAATTAGGTCCGAACATTCTAGTATGCCTAATGCTGACTAGGTTTTATTATTACCTCTTATTTAAGTGTCTTTACATAAAATGAGATATCGTCTATCATTCTATATTAGAACTATCCAATTCCACATAAAATAATAGGTATCACTATAAAACTATTAGCACTGCAATGGCAAGGATTCAAGTCTATTGCGCCGACCAATGGCAGCGCTTACATTATCAGCTAATGGCGTGAAAGCAGCGCGCCGTTATTGCACCTTAGCTTGGTATTTTCCTATTGACTATTCCTGTTGGAAAATACCAAGCTGTACTAGAAAAGGCCATTGCAGGTTTTCCTGTTCTATAAACATAATTACATGATCAAAATCACATATCTATTCTATGCTATACGATAACGTGATTTGATAAATTATGTTACCAAATCACACATCTATGTGATTTGGTACGTATATCGACCCTGTAGTGGTAGATAAACTATTTGTTCTTTTAAAGAACCGAACTTAATAATTTAAGCCCTAACCATTATATTTCCCTGAAGCAGGCGAAATCTATCTTACTAATATTTAGTGTTTGTGGCGGGCTAAATTATTATCTATTGATACGTTATGCTAGTCTATATACGTAATAATAGATTCGTATTCTCGAATGTGCTAATTATGTGTGATTAAAAACTAAGCTAAACGTGACGCGACTTAGGACTAGACGTCTACTTATAACTATGTGCGATACGTCTTATTAACTATACTTTTCTAACGGCTTATAACTAAACGAGTTATATCTAAAGCGCCTACCTATGCCTATAAGACGACTCATATCTAGAACGCCTACCTATTACCTAACGGCTTATGTCTAGAACGCCTACCTATTACCTAACGGCTTATATCTAGAACGCCTACCTATTACCTAACAGCTTATATCTAGAACGCCTACCTATTATTGTAAGACGACTTATATCTAGAACGCCTACCTATGACATTGCGACTATCTATCTACATTGACGATCAGAGCAGAGAAACTTGTAGTGACGTCAAGAGCAGAAACCGAGGAAATGCGCCGTCCTGTCGATAGCTCTGAAAAGAGCTGTTTTAACACCCGTATAACACGTAGTAGCTCTGAAAAGAGCTGTTTGTGAGAGAGGAGTGCTGTGCCCAGTTTCTTTCTTGACGCGACGTGAAGTCTTCAAGATATCCTTCAAGGGTCCTTTGTTCTTCTATGGCGTGGGCGTAGCGACGATGGGCACAGCGATGACATCCTCTCTCTACGGGTGCGGGCGGCGCATTGAGCGGCTGCGCTCTGTGCGCCCTATTTATAAGCGCGCCGTGAGACAGGAATTTCGTCGACGTGGGAACATTCGCGAACAATAGCATTCCAACGGTACGCCTACATGCGAAACTATTTGACTATTCGGTTGAATACCTATCTATATACAAAATGCAATGTCGTATTAATTAATAAACTATATTTACATGTGAGGCGTCGTGCACATACTCCCGCCGTGCAGTGTCGTAGGCTGCTGTTGGTTGACTATGGCGCTGCATCCTCTGCTACCGGTGTCACGACGTCTGGCTTGTAGTCGGTTGGCAGGACGATGAGCTTCTTTGTGGGACGCCTTAGAACTCCACCCTTTGTTTGCACGTCCACGGCTCGTACAATGTTGTCCTTGCCCGGATATGTTGCCACTACCTTACCCCTTGGCCAGGTATTGCGGGGCAAGGTATTATCGCAGATCAGGACGACGTCTCCTAATTTTAACGCCGCTCCCTTGCTCATTGGCTCCCGCCGATTTTGCAGGTCGGGCAGATATTCTCTGAGCCATCGCGACCAGAAATGATTGGCGAGTTGCTGAGCCCGGCGATAGTGTGATTTATGGTTCAGATCTCGCTCGTCGAAGGTTCCTGGCGTTTGCACTTGAATAATGTGCTTCGCCTGGACTGTTATAGGCGAAACTAGGCCCAGTGGGTCGAATACCGACATGATTGTCTTCAAAGCTTCCCTCTTTGTTGGGACTTTTAGGTCATCGGTGATCTCCTTGGGTACCCTAGCAAAGTTCAGGTTAAACCCTAAGGTGTCCAATTTAGGCCGCCACATAAGGCCTAATATTTTTTCTATTCTATTTCCGTCTTCTAGATGACGATCGGTTATTTGGCTTTCTGTGACTTCTTGAAACTCCGCCACAACTTCGTCGCTATTAGAGGTCCAACCTCTTAAGTTGAAATTCGCCTCGCTATGTATTTTCTTTACTTGTTTAGATATTTCGATGGCTTCGCCAACGCTTCTAAAACTGTGTAGATAATCATCCATGTAGTGGTTGGATATTATTGCTTCTACAGCTAGCGGGTACTCTTCTCTATATTTTTCAGCGTGCGTGTTTTTTATGTATAGTGCGATGCTGGGGGAACACGCCGCACCGAAGATAACTGACCGCATTCTATATTCGTTGGGTGGGCCCTCCCGCCGGTCAGCGCGCCAAAGGAATCTAAGGACGTCTCTGTCGGTCTCTTTTATTCCAATTCTCAGAAACATTTCTTCTATGTCGGCGGCTACAGCTATCTTATGTTGTCTGAATCTCATTAGAACTCCAGGTAACGATTGCAATAAATCAGGGCCAGTAAGGAGGTGCTCATTAAGGGTCGTCCCTCCTGTGCGTGCGGCCGCGTCGAATACAACACGTACTTTTCCTGGCTTTGCTGGGTGAGTAACCGCGAAGTGAGGCAGGTACCATGTCTTTCCCGGTGTAGGAACAGCGGTGGCGGGTTCGGCGTAACCCTTTGCTAACAGGTTTTCTATTTGTTTGTTGTATTCGATCTTCATGTTGGGTTCTTTGTCTAATTTCTTCTCTATCGTGTAGAGTCGTTTTAGAGAATTATCGAAGTTGTTCGGCAGTCGAGACTCCTTTTCTTTCCATAATAGCGAAGTTTCGTAGCAACCTGACGGTAACCTCACGGTCTCTTTGTTCAGCAACTCTATAGCGCGTTTCTCGGGATCCGCGCGTGTTTGGCGGGCCGTTATCCCCAATCCGTCTATGGCGAAATACTTTTTTATCTCTTCGTTGATATCTTCATCTGAGTTCTGAGTGTATACTCGTTCGACCACGTAATTTAATCTATGTCCCAGCTGTCGAGTCGTTGCTCCGTGCAGAACCCAACCCAGTTCTGTTAAGGAGGCTACGGGTTGGTTAAGCGGTCCTGTCTTCGTCTGCTGGGCCATTAACAGGTGCCAATTATCTTGGCCTATCAGCAACGTAGGCGTTGCTTTCCCATGGTGCAAGTAACTCTCCACTTCTTTAAGATGACGACATCCTCTTATATCTTCAAGTTTTATTGTTTGCGGCGACAGCTTGAGTCCCTGGATCGTGCGAGCCTTCAACTCGAAACTCTTCTTTTGACCGCTAATATTGATAGAGACTCGTCGAGAGCGCGTCGCCTTTGTTTGTTTCCCGGCGACGGCTTCTATATTTAAGGGGTCGATTGGTCCCTTTGCGCCGATACGCTGAGCTATGCGTTCATCTATGAGGGTGACCGTTGATCCATCGTCAAGCAGTGCGAAGGTGTCTACGGATCCTTTGGGTCCCGTTAACTTGATCGGAACTATTTTCAAATATGTGTAAGTTCGGGAATAAGTAGAAGCCACTACTTCGTTCTTCTCTGTGCTAGGTGGGTCGAAATGTAGAAGAGAATGATGAGTTCTGAGACACCCGTCTTTCTCGCACCTCTTCTTGGGACAAGTGTGCTTGGCTGCTTTATATTGTAGGCAGCGATAACACATTCTATTCTTCCTTGCCAATTCCCACCTTGTCTTTGAGTCCGCTTTCTTAAATATCTCGCAGTCGTGTTCTGCGTGGTTTTGCTTCTTGCAAAGAGAACAACTTGATGACTTTATGGGTCCTCTATGCCTATTGTTGTCGCTATTCTCAATTTTCTTTTGTTGTTTCACAGTTGTTTGTTCTTCGATGTAATTCGACCGCTGAAACCTTCTATTTGATATAAGAGTTTCGTCTGTTATGACTTCTGGTGGGGCGAATCTTCCACACATTTTCGCTTCCCTTTTGATAAATTCTTCGAATTGAACAAGGTCTGGCTCGTCTTCGGCTCTATTACTTGAAAAATCGATCCAGCGGTATCGTAGAGCAGGCGTCAATTTGTCCACTATGTCTTGAATTATCTCCGGGTTATACAGGTAGCGCGATTTCTTTAATATTTTAAGTGTAGCTACGCTGTTTCTAATCTTGCTTGCGAAAAGACATATATCTCTGGGTGAGTCCGTAGTTCTCCCAATGCCACGTAGTTTAGCCATCTCCGCCTTTGCGATGGCGTCTGCACGTCCGAAACTCTCTTCTAATTCTATCATGATTTCTCGAGCGTCGGCATTCGCTATTAATAGGGGCTGCACTGTTTCCTTCGCTCTTCCTCTCAGGGCTCTTCTTAAACGGGCCGTGTTCTCGACCTTTGACAAGTGTTCGACTGACTCATCGAATGCTGCTTTAAACGTCAACCATTGTGTATATGAACCGTTGAATGGTGGGAGGTCCATTGTATATCTTGTGACATTTTGCGTGGGTTGACTGATACGGCAAGCTTGAGTGATTGCCATAGCTAAGTCTGTGAGTCCTTGCGAAGATCCGTGAGGGTTCGTAGGAGGTTGTTCGGTCGACTTCAGCTCTTTCGACTTCGATTGCGATGCCTTATATTTGCATTTGTCCCTTTCTTCCTTAATAAGCGATTTCACTTCTTTTCGTGAGTGTGAGGTGCTTCTTCTATTTGCTTCCGCCGTGACTCTGTCATCCGACCAAGACTTGTTGACAGAGTGTTGAGAGATATCGTCTTCTTGCTGTGACTCGTTGGAGCTATATTCTTCTGACTCGGAGGCCTCGAGTTGTAATCTATGTGCTCGGAGTTCGCACAGCTTGAGTTGAGCTAGAGCTATATCTTCTAGCGCTTGGGCGAGTCGGCGATTTTCGTCTCGTCCCTCTTTTGATGATCTCTTCTTTCTATGTTGCGGCGCGGCCATGTCATAAGTTGAGGCTAACGGCGCAGGTATTGAGGCGGTCGGCGTAGATGCGTAGTGTTCAAACGACGTAGGTGCGACACGTAGCTCGTGTTGAGATCTGATTTCGTGTGTTGAATCATGTTGCGTCGGTGAGCTTGTACGTATCGTAGGCGAGGTTGTGCGCAGCTCTGGCGAGGTTGTCCGCGGCGCGGGCGAGATCTTGCGCGACGCTGGCGAGGCCTTGCGCGGCGCTGACGAGGTCGCTTGTGGCATCGGCGATGTAGTGCGCGGCGCGAGCGGTGCAGGGGTCATCGGTGGCGTGCGTCTGACAGGGCGATAGTCTCGCGACGACGGGATGTCGAATGACTCTGCGTGTGAAGCCTCGCCTTGGTCCCTCCCCCTCTTCGATCTGGTGATCGGCATCGTGCACGGATCCGGCTCGAAGGACCAAAATGTGCGGGACCGGGTCGACTAAATCGAACCTCCGCAGAACTTGGAAACGCGGCCGTCGAAAGACGAGCTCAGCCGTGACGACGAAAGTCGATCTACGGGTTTCCAATTCTACGGCAGGCTGACTCCCGCGCTCACCAGTGGTCTCTCCAGAGGACCAACGTAAGTTAGCCTAGAGCTGGAGAGTACCGGTGAGTTTGGGCTTGCCGACGAACGGTCCGATGCACCGAAGAAATGCCGGGGTGCACGATGGGTGGTGAAGCGATGAAATGAAACACCAGATCTTGAGAGTTCAGGCTTCGTTCCTCTTCTATAGTCCCCAGTCTTGGTCGGATGGCGGTGAGGTGGCGTGTGCGGCGGTGGTAAACTTCGAACTGATTTTTGCGTGCTAGGCCGCCTATATTTATTCGCCACCTCTCCCGGCGCTCGGTGACTCTCGCATGCCGCGACGCGAGAGCCAATGAGCGTCGAGTATTCGCCGATCAACCAAGAATGGGGATAAGAGAATTGCACGAAAATACTATTTATTTATATTTACAATTCTCTTATACTATTAACAATTATTATTATATCTATATTAATCTATAAACTATTGGAATTTACATAAATCTAATAAGAAACCATTCTTCTATACTATAACTATTCTAAGTGACTATTCTAAGCTCTAAGTGGTGCTAACTAAGTGCTTATAACTATACAAAGAGCCCTAATCTATCCTATTCCTATTTACAATGTCTATAAACTCTATGCCTAGCCTTAAATCGCGTCCGAATAATCCAATATGCTTAAGTAGCTCTATACACTTTACATTGGTTACTTTTACCAATTTAACTATCTATAAGTGTAGTAGGAGCTATAATCTATCAAAATACTAAGACCTAAAGTAGAAAAGTTAATACTTAAACTCTATAATTAGGTCCGAACATTCTAGTATGCCTAATGCTGACTAGGTTTTATTATTACCTCTTATTTAAGTGTCTTTACATAAAATGAGATATCGTCTATCATTCTATATTAGAACTATCCAATTCCACATAAAATAATAGGTATCACTATAAAACTATTAGCACTGCAATGGCAAGGATTCAAGTCTATTGCGCCGACCAATGGCAGCGCTTACATTATCAGCTAATGGCGTGAAAGCAGCGCGCCGTTATTGCACCTTAGCTTGGTATTTTCCTATTGACTATTCCTGTTGGAAAATACCAAGCTGTACTAGAAAAGGCCATTGCAGGTTTTCCTGTTCTATAAACATAATTACATGATCAAAATCACATATCTATTCTATGCTATACGATAACGTGATTTGATAAATTATGTTACCAAATCACACATCTATGTGATTTGGTACGTATATCGACCCTGTAGTGGTAGATAAACTATTTGTTCTTTTAAAGAACCGAACTTAATAATTTAAGCCCTAACCATTATATTTCCCTGAAGCAGGCGAAATCTATCTTACTAATATTTAGTGTTTGTGGCGGGCTAAATTATTATCTATTGATACGTTATGCTAGTCTATATACGTAATAATAGATTCGTATTCTCGAATGTGCTAATTATGTGTGATTAAAAACTAAGCTAAACGTGACGCGACTTAGGACTAGACGTCTACTTATAACTATGTGCGATACGTCTTATTAACTATACTTTTCTAACGGCTTATAACTAAACGAGTTATATCTAAAGCGCCTACCTATGCCTATAAGACGACTCATATCTAGAACGCCTACCTATTACCTAACGGCTTATGTCTAGAACGCCTACCTATTACCTAACGGCTTATATCTAGAACGCCTACCTATTACCTAACAGCTTATATCTAGAACGCCTACCTATTATTGTAAGACGACTTATATCTAGAACGCCTACCTATGACATTGCGACTATCTATCTACATTGACGATCAGAGCAGAGAAACTTGTAGTGACGTCAAGAGCAGAAACCGAGGAAATGCGCCGTCCTGTCGATAGCTCTGAAAAGAGCTGTTTTAACACCCGTATAACACGTAGTAGCTCTGAAAAGAGCTGTTTGTGAGAGAGGAGTGCTGTGCCCAGTTTCTTTCTTGACGCGACGTGAAGTCTTCAAGATATCCTTCAAGGGTCCTTTGTTCTTCTATGGCGTGGGCGTAGCGACGATGGGCACAGCGATGACATCCTCTCTCTACGGGTGCGGGCGGCGCATTGAGCGGCTGCGCTCTGTGCGCCCTATTTATAAGCGCGCCGTGAGACAGGAATTTCGTCGACGTGGGAACATTCGCGAACAATAGCATTCCAACGGTACGCCTACATGCGAAACTATTTGACTATTCGGTTGAATACCTATCTATATACAAAATGCAATGTCGTATTAATTAATAAACTATATTTACATGTGAGGCGTCGTGCACAGTACCGGCATGTGGTTTTAAACCAGAGTTCCCAGTTTGCGCAATCATTGCACCGCCACTACACCACGGTAGCCTTATTATTATTATTTTTTTTTTATTGTGTCACGACATTTGACCTCGTCCCGCCTGATGATAAGCAAGAGGAGATCCAAGAGTAACGACGACTGAGAAAACCGAGTTTGTTCACGGCTGCCTCAGTCGCCGTCACTATGCCGGCCAAAAGTGCTTCTTCACGCATCGCTTGAAGGATCCAAGGTCATAGGATGGAGAGAACACATGGGCAGGCAAAGCATTCCACTTGTCGATTGATCTACAGAATAAAGACGCGCCGAACTTCTTAGTTCGAATTCCAACTTACGCTTTAATAAAACTTTTAAAACTAACTTTTAAATTATCAACATTAAGTGAAAAAGGACCAATGTTAATATACTGCGGCAATCTCCATATCAAATCTTGCTTCTCATTATAATGCATTTGTAGTTCTTCTCTGATTTCATTCACTGCGTGCTTCTCTTGGCGATACGTCCTGAAAAATAAACGTATATTCCCATGTTTTTACCTCAAGCGTGCGCTCCCGACCGCAGTTATAACGCGACTGATGTGTTTGTTAGGCTAAAAACTCGGTGCGATTTGACGTCGGGCCCGTACGTTTTTAGGCTCATAACCGCCGTAGAATGTAAAAATGTTTGGCAAAATCACTTTCGGAACTCACGATGCGATTTGGGCCCGCAGCGTCTCCGATTGCTAACGATTGTCGCAGCTGCTGCGACCAACAGTTGAATCGTGCGGCTCACGACTATCGCACGCTCGCCGATTTCAAATCTAATGACTTGCGGGCGCTAGTCGTCGAGGTTACGATTCATTGATTAAAAAGAGTTGGAAGTGAACCAATTAATTATTAAATAATATAGTTAATTATATAGATAAAATCGATCGCAAGTTGTACGAACAATTTGTACGAAAACTGAACTGCCGTGAAGTGACTTAGTCGCGATTTGGAACTGCTTATGATTTACGTTCTAACCAGGCCGGCATAGTGGATGTGGCTGCTACTTAGTTATTTTAATTGTAGTAGCAGTCACGTATATGTCGAGGCATAATAAAAAAGGCAGATTACTGTAACTCACTCGACATATTCTTCAATATTTAAATTATAAATATCTTTATAACACATATATTGTCTACAATAAGCTTTAAGTGGTATTATGGACTTCCTGTAAGCTTTCAGTAGCCTATCTCTGAAAACTACTACATTTGGTTCCATTAGCCCTGAAAAAATATTTATTGTAATTTTGTAATAGTTTCTAAAAGTTACATACACTCAATTTGAGACGACCGTGGTGTAGTGGCAATGCAATGGCTACGTAAGCCGAGTGGCACTGGTTCGAAACCACTCTCCGGTACCAATGTATCTTTAATATATATACTTTGGTTGTACTGTTTTTATGATACAAGCACTTTAGTAGCTTCGTGTAGAAATGTATAATAAGAAAATAAATAAATAATGATACATCGTAAACGAATTAGGCCGCAAAGAAAACCAAGCTATTATAAGAAATCAAACAGAAGAAGGTGCTAATGTATTGATTGAGTCGTTAAAGATATTTTAAAATATAAAAGGGAAAAGAAAATTCTGTCTGACTACGGGTTCTACTTATTACAAGTGACCACTTATACAGACCGTAAAGTGACTTAGTGGCGTTTCAGGATCAACTTGTACCTTGCCTGTTCCAACTAGGCCGGATTGTGGATGCGACTGCTTCTGGAAGTTGTTTACCTGTACTAGCAGTTGCCTCTATTTATGGATCACACTACAGCTTAACATCAGGCTGTCTAACATCAAGTCACATTTTTTTATTGTGACTCGACATATGACAGCACGCTGCTTGATGTTAAGCTGGAGTATGGTCGATGAATGGATGCCACTGCTACCTCAATACAAGTAGTAAGTAGCAGTCACATCCACTATGTCAGCCTAGTTGGAACCGGCAACTTACAAGCTGATCCCGAAACGCGACTTAATCACTTCACGGTCTGTATACTTGTAAGTAGTGGTACTACCCCGGATCGGCAGAATAGGTGCCATTGCCTACCACTCTTTGTTAACCAGACACGAAGCAAATATGCGCTTTTTTTTATTAACAAATATTTGCAATATCTAATATAACTATTAAATATCACAAATAAAATCTATGAAACAAATATGTACATCGATCGGGAATCGAACCCGGGACTTCACGCGCAACAAACCAATCGCTTACGCGTGTATATATATTAAAATATAAATAGCCTAAATTACGTTATAGCTGATAACTAACCAATTGACGTGAGATATAATTCATTGTCATAGACAAGACCCGTCATAACCATTGGATCGACCATTTTAATGAAATGTGCCCTGTATAACATTTCACGAAACAAACGTTGTAGCACTATCTAGAATTTTAATACAACTTTAAGATTATATTAGATCACAATAAAACTAAAAACTATTATACATATATATATAATAAAAAAACATCAATCTATCAAACTGTAACGCCTTTTTCCCATTTTCCCATGAGGATAGGCAGAGACAATAGAGCGCCATTTACCACATCCCGACACAACTCCCTCGCTTCCTTCACATTTACAATTCTCTTCATACAAGCTCTATGGTTATGGGCACTAGGCAACCCCAGCCTGCCTTGTTTAAAGCATCCATCCACATCAGATTTATAAATTGGTAGATATAATATTTTAAAAAAATAAGGAGACCGTGGTGTAGTGGCAGTGCAATGGCTACGTAAGCCGAGTGGCACGGGTTCGAAACCACTCACAGGTACCAATGTATCTTTGATATATGTATTTTGGTTGTCCTGTTTCTATGATACAAGCACTTTAGTAGCTTAGTATAGAAATGTATAATAAAAGTAAAAAAAAGAAGAAAGTTGGTCGAATAAGTTTAAAAAAATATATATACTTATACAAATTATATTCATCAATGACACTACACGCTAGCGGAACACTTCGATGGACTGTTCATAAAGTTTCATATAAATATTAATTGGATCCTTCAAGCGATGTGTGAAGAAGCACCTTAGGCCGGCATAGTGGCGGCGGCTGGGGCAGCCGGGACTGACTAGGTTATTCCAGTCGTCGTCACTCTTGGACCTCCTTTTGCTTATCATCAGGTAAGTCGAGGTCGGATGTCGTGACACAATAAAAAAATAAAAAAAATACCTTAGAATGAGCAAATTACTGATCTTTATTGTTAATATATAAAAAAACAAACGTAATTCATTTATGTAGTTAGCCGCTGTGGTGTAATAAATAATTAAGTTTAAACGTACCTCAAACTGCGCTGGACTAGTGCTATAATAAGGCCCATCAAGAGACATTAATAAGTGGAAATAAAAGAGCGTGGTCGTCGGTGAACGGAATGGACTATTCAAGAGGTCTGAGGAATCCCATTCATAATCGTCCTCGCAAATATAAGTACATAAACATGGCGTTTCACATAAATTCACAAACATCGTCATTGATTGCTCTATGCAGTATCGTAAGGCATACTGAAATATAATGATTACTTTTTATTATTATTATTTGACAGCATAAGGATTGACAAAGGAATGCTTCGATGGTTTGTTCCATGTGAAAAGGATGAGTGAAAGTAGATTGACGAAAAGAATTTATAAATCTAATGTGAATTTTATTGATTGATTGACAGCACCCCGGATGATGTTAAGCTAAAGCCTGGTGGAGACTGCTAATTTCAAGTTGATTTCGTAACGCGCTCAGTCATCTCACAGTCTGCGCTTAAAAGTGGTTGTCTGTCGGCCGACTACAAGCAAAATACCACAACATTGACGACAGGCGTGGCGGATTAGTTAGAACACCAGTGAAAAATCCTGGATTCAATTCCCGGTCGGAGTAAATATTTGTTTCATAGATTTTATTTGTAATATTTAATCTAGTTGTTAATGTTACAAATATTTGTTAATAAAAAATGAGGCGAATATTTTCTCCGGGTCTACAAGATGCTCAGCCTACCGATCCAGGGTGACACACCTTTTACAAGTGTACAGAACCTGAAGTGACTTGGTCGCGTTTCAGGATCACCTAGGTGCTAAGTTGCCGGTTTCAACTAGGCTGGCATAGTGGATGTGACTGCCACTTACAGTTATTAAACAGTAGTAGCTCTCACTTCTATTCATGGATGCGGTCCTTCAGCTTAACATCAGGCAGGATACTGCTATATGTCAACTCATAATAAAAAAACACGTATACAAAAAGTCGTTTTCAACCAGATCTTCTCGGTTTGCAAGACGTAAATCAAAGGAATAATAATTTAAGTATATATATTTTACAAACCTGCATACGGAATCGAATAAGGTGCATAAATCTACACAACTTACTAATGCCATAAAACTCCCACTTCTTCTCATAAATGTTAAACCATCTGAAAATTTCAGGATATATTTCAATTTATTTCTACTAACCCTCACATTCTGAAGCAAAAGATTAAATTAATAAATTGTCAAACCCTTTTTCCACAGGTATAGGCAGAGACAATGGAGCACCACTTGCCACGAACCTGACACAACTCCCTTGCTTCCTTTACATTCACAATTCTCTTCATACAAGCTCTATGGTTATGGGCACTAGGCAACCTAGCTTTCTTGAGGATGTCTCCGATTAAGTCGGAAAACACCCTCCTGGGCATGCCTTGTTTAACATATCCATTCATATGAGAATAATAAATTTTTTTCGTTGATCTGCTTTCACTCATCCTTTGACATTGGTAGTTCATTCTTATTGACGTGACAACGTCTTATAATTCGATGTAGCCGGCAGCACGCACGAAACAACATGACTCATGCGGCGTCTTCATTTAACGCTTGAAGTGCAAGCGAGAGCGCGGAACGAGCATAAAGAGGCACAATCGGCCTCCGCGTTCGACAGCGTTCGACATCTGTCTCTCTCCTACTTGAGTGAGCGATGTGTACTATTAATATTACTAATAATAATATTTAATATTTTAATAAACAATAAAAAATTGACATAATTGTATTTATGCGTACAAATAAATGTAACTTGATCAATTCAATTGTGATTTCCATTTACCTCCTTCTCTATATCCATACAAAATATCTATCAAACAATTTTTTTTTATGCAACCATTCTATCAGTATTTTCTTATGACGTTATCACGTTCAACTATCGTCAGTAAACCGACTTTACAGACAACCGATATTTTATTAAAACATAAGAAACTAACCCTTTCCCGACATCTCTAAAAGACATTTTAGTGCCGTGCGCAATATTATTTAACCAAGTTATTGTTAAATATTTTAACATCTGGAAATTAATTTATTAAAAATAAAGTACCAAATTACAATGTGTAAATAAGATGATAGTTTGGATAGGTTTAAACAGTAGGCCTTTTTACCGTACCATTTTTTATATGGCCTATTAAGAAAGAAGGTTTTACTCTTCTGTTCTGTTATAATTTTAAGCAAATGTAGGCATTCTTTTTTGTATAAATTAAATATATTTTATTATAAATTTCTATACTAAGCTACTAAAGTGCTTGTATCATAGAAACAGGACAACCAAAGTACACATATCAAAGATAAATTGGTACCGGTGAGTGGTTTCGAACCCGAGCTTTTGGCTTGCGTAACCATTGCAATTTAGAGACACGGTCACTTTCATTATGTTGCATAATTTTTATTTATTAGCAATTATATAATTAGGCGAATATATAATAAGTAGGTTTAAAGTATATAGAGCACATGGCGAGGGAAGCATCCAAGCATTTTGTCGACCGAATTGGCAGTCGAAGTAAAAGGATCAGCGCATCGTTTTTTTGTTAAACATTCCTCATCTCATCTCTCAACAAAGAAACGATTTACCAGCCCATATGTTCTCCCTATTCTGTAATCTTGATCCTTTAAGTAAAGCGTGTAAATCCTTTAGACAGCAAAGTGGGTGGTGTGGTGGGTGCTATAACGGGACATTGTGGTTTTAATAAGCACCCGTATAACCCTAACATACCGGACAGCCTCCCTTGTAGGGTCTGCCTGAATGAGTAGGAGACAGCTGCGCATGTGCTCTTGAGTTGCAGGAGTGCAGGAGTGGTCGATGCAAGACAGAAGTTCCTTGGCAGCGCGAGGACGCTTCCGGAGGTCTGCAGGGACGAGAAGGGTATCCTGGCCTTCCTGGAGGAGATCGGGTGGCTCCGCTGAAGGGGAACCGTTGAAGAACGCACGTAGAAACTGAATAGGACTTCTAGTGCAGAAACGAGCCCGCACATAACTGTAACTGTAAAGTGACAGTGACTGAGGCGGTTTTATTAGTCATCGGCGCACATGACCTTTTCCTTCCTTACCATCAAGCAAGTTGCCTTAGTCGCAGTCACTATGCCGACCAGAAAATCTGTCAATATTTGCTGAAACAGCAATATTAATTAAGGCAAACGTACCATTGAAGTGCAATGCTGTTGTGCCGCATCAAATTCGGCTAAGCTAACATTTCTTCCGTAATTACTTGTAAAAAATAACATTGCTTCAACCTAAAAAAATGCGCAGATTCATTAATTTCTTCTTTTTACATGAGGAAGTCCTAATTATTTATTTAAATACATTTCTTTACTATAGCAGCGGCACGCTATAATGGCAACTTTGACGTCTTAACAGTTTATGAAGTTTCGTATAAATTAATATTCAATTTGGAAGAAGCAAATTGTCGTTCTTTATTGTGACTATAAAAACAGCAATTTGCTTCTTGAAACGTAATTATTAATTTATACGAAACTTCACAAACGGGTAAAATGTCAAAACGGTCATCGTAGCGTGCCGCTGGTATAAGCTACTTAGAGTGTTTGTATCATAAAACTGGATGATCATAAGACGGAAATCATAAAGCAATCAAATAAAATCAAATTAAAGTCATTTATTGCAAACATAGGATTACATGTAGATGTACTTAATTATATATTTCTCTATGTTTTACCCATCGGGCATACAATAATTCAAATATTTATGTCTAATTATACAATGTCAAAATCAAATTAAATGTCAAAATAGAATTACTCAAAATATAAATAATAAAACAGCATCAAATAAATATAAACATCATATCATAAAAAACATCATATAAAGATATCATATTATTTTAATTTAGGAGTGGTAGGCAGTGGTACCCAGTCTGCCGATCCAGGGTAGTACCACCACTTACAAGTATCCAGACCGTGAAGTGATTTAATCACATTTCGGGATCAGCTTGTAAGTTGCCGGTTTTCATCTAGGCTGGCATAGTGGATGTGATTGCTACTCACAGTTATTGAATTGTAGTGGCAGTTACATTCATTCATGGACCACACTTCGGCTTAACATCAAGCCGGATGCAATCATATGTCCAGTCACAAATATGTCCAGTCACAATATATATATAAATAATATAGTAAGACATACCTTTAGACACTCATCAACAACAAAATGTATACAAGACACAGATTCATAAATAACATACAATGAATACCACTGGTTGTATTTCATGCGCCCTGCGAAGTCTTCCATTTCACATAAATAACGACCTGAAAATATAAACGACATTATTAAATAACTTCCCAATTTTTTTAATATTTACATTTCTATATTAAGCTACCAAAGTACATATATCAAAGATACATTGGTACTGATTTTTTATTGTGACACGACATCTGAACTCGACCCGTCTGATGATAAGCAAGAGGAGGTCCAAGAGTGACAACGACTAAAAAAACCGAGTTAGTTCCCGGCTATCTCAGTCGTCGTCATTATACCGGCCTAAGGTGCTTATTCACGCATCGCTTGAAGGATCCAAGGTCATAGGATGGAGAGAACACATGGGCTGACAAAGCATTCCACTTGTCAATTGTTCTACAAAGAAAAGACGCACCGAACTTTTTAGTTCGACTGCCGATTCGGTCAATAGAATGCGGATGCTTTCCCCGACCAGTGCGGGTACTACGGGTGTGAAAGGAAGAGGTTGGAACAAGGTTAAAGAGCTCTTCGGAACATTCGTATATATAAAGCTTAGATAATTTAACTGTTAAATTATCTAAGATATAAAGTTAATATATATATACGTGCTAGTTTACGTATATTTAAAGTATTGCAAATAATTCATATTATAGTTTAAAAATTAGACATTCTATATAAAATAGGTTACAAAACAAGTTACTGCGCCGTTCTTAAATCCCAGGGCTCTATTTATCTGTCGGCATCTATAAATTGACAGTACGTAACAATCCATGTCAAAAAAAATACTTTTAACACTTCTGGTATTTAAAGTAGATAAACTTTACCTTTTACACTACATCATTCGGACAAATATTTCAATAGTTGACAATCCGACGATGACAAACCGAGTGCGCGATACTATGGTTTCTCTTTATACAAGCTTTACGGTAATGGGCACTAGGCACCCCAGCCTTCTTGAGGATGTCTTTTTCAACTCTTTCAACTTTTTTCAATTCATTATAATTTGTTTTTGTATGTATGTATCGGGTAACATACATACAAAAAAAGGATATACAGTCGAATTGAGAACCTCCTCCTTCAAGGAACGCGTGATTTAAAGACAGTGTGATAAATCTAATTTCACGCGGATGAAACCGAGAGCACAGTTAGTATTGAGAACTCTCACCAAAAAGTGGCACAGGCGGTTTATATTCCTTTGTTGGTAAATTAATAAAATTATAAATGTCATCGTATTTTTCTATCATACGGCACATTTGCATTTTACCATGCGCTTTCCTGTAGGAGATTTCAGCCTGAAACAAACCATTGGGTAGTTTTGTTTGATAAGGCTCGAAATATGCCAAAGTAATACACGACAGCGAAATGACTTGGTAACGAACCTACACTGATATTTGGCATTCTCGTAGATAACCAATCAACGAATGACAAATCAAAAGGGAATTTGATTTGTTGACTTGTTGTAACGTTGATTGGTTGTCTACAAGAATGCCAATTCACTACTACAAAGTCGCTTCATAGTCTATACCAAAGATTCCCAAACTTTTTTCTCATAGACCCCTTTCAAAATTTTGCTGGTTCCGGTGGACATTTCTACCATATTCCCAAAACTCGATAAAACCATCTTTGCAAGTCTCAACACATTTAACTAATAGAATATGCATTTTTTACAAGTAAGAGTCGCTGAGTTTCTTAAAATATTATCTGACTACATTGATAGGTAAAGTCAAGCCAATATTTTAGTTCTTCACCTTCGAAACCAGATAAATCGTGGACCCCCGCTTACGAATTGTTAATCCCTATGTCTCTGGACCTGGACCACTTTGGGAATCAATGGTCTGGTGATAGTACTACCCTGAAGCGGCAATCTGCATACCACTCTTTATAAGCCTATCTATTTAATCAAAATAGATTAATCTAAAGCTGCGGTTTTAGGCCTAGCTGTTAAAGCGAAGCGAGAATAGAGACAAATATTAGCCCACAATAGAGATAAATAATTTCTAAATTTCTACAGTTAGGCGACTTTTTCGTTTTTTTCCAGTCTGTTTTCGCATTTTTCCGATAATACTTGCACAAACATGATACTATAGTTAATCAAAAGTTGTTAATCATCATTAACAACTTTTGGTCCAAAAAGCTCGCAATGTTTCATTCGTTAACGCGGTAACTTAGTTTTTAATAAATTGTAATTGATTATAACTATACTAGCGGCACGATATGTCCGTTTATGAAGTTTCAAGGAGCAAATTGCCGTTCTTTATTGTCACTATAAAGAACAACAATTGTTCCTTTAAACGTAATTACAAAGTTATACGAAACTTTATGAACGGGTCAAACGTCAAAACAATTTTATTTGTTAAAATAATAATTTTGTTTAACTATGTTGGATAAAGAAAGTTTTTCATTTTTGTAAAATAATAAAGGGCCTCCACACCTCTGAATCCCGCCCTGCCGTTAATACAAACCTCATCTATCAGAGTACTCAAATGTATTTCATCAAGTTCCTTAGCCTGTTTATGTACTCGAACTAATTTTAATATCGCCGGCATCGCGCCGAGAGGCATACGCGCCAAACCACGTATCATCAGGCAATCTAAATATAAATAAAATCTGAAAGAAAAGAGATTTTGATACGCGCCAAACCACGTATCATCAGGCAATCTAAATATAAATAAAATCTGAAAGAAAAGAGATTTTAACGACCTGCATTGGTTAACATATCAGTTTGTTACGCGTAGGTTTGTTTTTCAGTCGGAGCACAGTTTTGTTTCATAGCTCTTATTTGTAATATTTAATATTACAAATATTTGTTAATCAAAAGAGGTAGGTAGATATTTAATGAATTAAACAAATTTTATGCAGCTTACTACGCGTTTATTTTGGAATAATAAAAAAATGTAAAATCTAAACCAAAATAAACGCGATAGTAAGCGCATAAAGTTTGTTTAATTCATTAATCAATGTTCGCGCAAAATCTAAGAAAATACTAGGTAGATATTTGCTTCGAGTCTGGTTATCAAAGGACACCACTGCCTACCACTGGTAAAACAATCCACTTGTCAATTGTTCTACAAAGAAACGTACCGAACTTTTTAGTTCGACAGATTCGGTCAACGCGTCTGCTTTTCCTGATTCCTGAAGTTATATCAGTTCAAATAAATGTCATCTAGAAACAAATATAAAATAGAATGTGCAGCCATGTTAGGCAGAGCGCCTGTGTTATGGGAGTCAACAACATCTCGAAAACAAACTAAAGTAGTATCAAAAAATTACTCGAATTGAGATATTACAAATATTTGAAAATTACAAACGGATATCATTATTACCGTTACCAGTAATTTCTTAAAAACAAAAAAACACACTGCAATGATTTTTTCCTTTGAGGTGCGACTTCATTCAGAATTAGAAAACGTCGCTGGGGGCAATATCGGGGCTGTAGGGTAAATGCGTCAACGTTGAAATGTCTATTTTTTCCAAAACAATGAACAAGGAATGGTGCAAGAACCAGCCATTCCCAGCTAGTTCGTATATTTAGTACGTAATTACAAATTATGAAACAATTTTTCCCAAACGTAAATAATAATAACCTTATATTATTTTCAACTTCACTACGTAAACTAACAGCGAACTTAACCCTCTGTGCAAAATTCTCAGGGTCATCAGCCTTAAACATAAGCCTTATTCGAGGTATTTTATATCTTCGCTTAGTGCCATCAAGTGCCATCACTTCCCACTTGTCATCGCTTTTATCATAATTACATGCTGCTACGTTTGTCCACTACAAATAGTAGATTGACGAAAGGAAATTATAAATGAATTAAACAAATTTTATGAGGCTTACTATCGCGTTTATTTTGGTTTTGATTTTACAATTTAATTTTATTATTCCGAGATTTCAAGAGCTTTGCATTCGAATTTAATTTATTAATTAATGTTTGCGGATAATCTAAGAAAATATTATTAGGAATTTTTAAATCTGACGTGGATACATTCTCAATAAGGCTGGGTTACCTAGGGCCCATAACCGTAGGGCATGTATGAAGAGAATTGTGGATGTGAGGGAAGCGAGGGAGTTGTGGCATGTCGCGCTTCCATGTCTCTGCCTATCCCTGTTTTGTTATTAGACTGTACTCTTAGACCTCCCCATGCTGATCACCAGGCAAATTTCCCCCTTTTCATCCTATACAAGGAAAATACGAAAAACTACATATAGCCGTCAGATCGATGTTTTTCCACTAAATTGGAAACATCTTTAAAAACGCTGGGTTGCCTAGTGCCCATAAGCGTAGAGCTTGTATGAAGAGAATTGTGGATGTAAGGGAAGCGAGAGAGTTGTCGCAGGATCGTGGAAAGTGGCACTCCATTATCTCTGCCTATCTTTATGGAAATAAAGCGTTACGATTGATTGATTGATTGAGTGTCTATAAACATGTCTAACCTCATATAAATTATTAAATAAATGCAAATTATCTCCAGAATGTTTAACGCATTTTCCTTCTGGTTTTGGTATATATGCTATTCCAGGACAGGGGTACTGTTCACCATCAATTAAACCTAAATTCAGCCATTCTTCAGGAATCCTGAAAAATATATCTACCTAAGCAATTGAAGGATTACGCAGCTAGTAAGATAAATATATAATAATAAAAATATTTTCATAGGCCGGCATGCAATTGAATTATTATTTTTTATTTATTTACATTTCTATACTAAGCTACTAAAGTACTTGTATCATAGAGACAGGACAACCAAAGTACATATATCAAAGATACATTGGTACCGGTGGGTGGTCTCGAACGCGTGCTCTCCGGTTTGTGTAACCATTGCACTGGCACTACACCACTACTACACCTTGTAGTAGCAGTCACATCCATTCGTGGCCCGCACTCCAGCTTAACATCAGGCGGAGTGCTGTCATATGCCGAGTCACAATCAAATATATATACATATATAAATATATAATTTGTTTGTTTGTTTTTTAAGTGATTGAAGAGCTTAGCTTAAAGCTGTAAATTGAAATTGAGTACTCGTGTATCGTGCGATTTTTTTACAATGCTACTATGTTAAGCTAAGCTACTATTTATAATAAATAAGAATATGTACCGGCAATCAAAATCAGTATTGTCGAATATTTCTAAATCTAATCTCGCATAGGGGCTATGTAGTCCATACAAAGTTGCATTGGGGACATTGTATTCCGATGGGGGTAACAGCTGATATGGCTGGACACCAAGAGCTTTAAGCATTTTCTAAAATAAAATATTTGAATGAGTTGAAAAACATCCTAAAGAAGACTGGGGTGCCGTAGCGCCTGTATTAAGAGAATTGTGGATGTGAGAAGAGCGAGGGAATTGTGTCCGGATCGTAATAAGTGGTGCTCCTTAGTCTTTGCCTATCTCTATGGAAAATAAGGCGTTTGATTATTATTTCAAATAATTATTTGACTTTTAAAGTTAGACGCGAGTCGATTCTCTATACATAAATAACAGGAAGTAGGCCACTTGGCTTACGTAGCCATTGCACTGCCACTACACCACAGTCGCCTTAATAGTGTTTTAGTTGTTTATTATTTGTGACAGTGGCCTTGTCTTTAAATAATTATTGTTTCTATCTGACTTTTAAGTCGTAAGTTGTCTGATTACTCTTAAATAAATTAATAAAAATATTTTTTAAGTGACCTAAATTACCTTAATATTGGCAGAAAGGAATTTTCTTCGTAACCGTTCAATTTTCACCAACCTGGGTAATTCTTTTGGCGGCACGATACTTAGGAATTGTAACTTAGGTACGAAGGTTTCGAATGGAAATTGCTAAAAATAAAGCGCACAGTTTAGAATAACAAATATTTTTGTAAATAGGGATTATCATTTAAATTTATATCTCTATACTAAGCTGCTAAAGTTTTTGTATCCTAGAAACAGGACAACCTAAGTAGAGTCTGTCTAAGCCGAAATGACGCGCCCCTCCACTGCATTTAAGCGTGCGACTATAAAATATTAATGCAACACACCGAAAATGCAATTGTAATTGGTCATTCAGTTTCTGGTTAGACACAAAATGAGGAGCACGTTAATAAAGTAAAGTAGTATAGTTAGTAATATTTGTATTCACACATTTAAATAAACTAATAAAGTGGAGGGGCGCGTCATTTATAGATAGACAAGCTATACCGGTGAGGGTTTTTTTAACCCGTGCTCTCGGTTTGTGTAACCATAGCAATGCAACTACACGACGGTTCCTTGAAATTGGATAAAACTAATTACATTTGTCTTGTACAACAAAAACTACACAGCTATTTAAATTTAAAACTATAATAGCCCATAACCGTAGAGCTTGTATGAAGAGAATTATGGATGTGAGGGAAGCGAGGCAGTTGTGTTAGGATCGTGGCAAGTAGCGCTTCATTGTCACTGCCTATCCCTTTAGGAGAAAAGCGTGATAATAGGATCTTATGTTTTATTTTATTTTTTATAACACATAATACTAAGTTACTGAAGTGCTTGTATCATAGAAATAGGATTACCAAAGAACATTATCAAAGATACATTGGTATCGGCAAGTGGTTTTGTACCCTCTCGGTTTGCGTAACCATTGCACAACCATTACAGCACGGTCGCCTTATTTTGTTGTGACTTGACATCAGGGCCGTCTTTACCCGGGGGTTCATGGGGTGCGGTGCACCCGGGCGCAGAGTCCTAGGGGGCACATGCCGACCGCTTTAAATTTCGATATGTACCTACTACACTGAGTCCACGCGAGCGGAGCCTTGACTTTCGCACCCCGGCGCTGAATATGCTTAAGACGGCCCTGCTTGACATATAACAGCACCCAGCTTTATGTTAGGCTGGAGTGTAGTCCATAAATAGATCTCACTACTACAACAATTCAATAACTGTAAGTAACAGCCGCATCCACTATGCCGGCCTAGTTGGGACCGGCAACTTACAAGCTAATCTCAAAACGCAACTAAATCACTTCACGGTCTGTATACTTACAATGCTATCGTCTTCTTTGTATGTGGTCCATCGTCCAGGTGGAAGCATATTGTTGGTGAGGCGAGCTTTGGGCAGTGATATTATAGTCGGCGCCACCAAATCTGTTTTTGCCTAAAATTACAATAAATCACGTTTTTTTATTTTATTTTGTCGGGCTTTAAGCATTTTCTGCGATACACAATTGCCGCTCAAAAACGACAAAATAAATGCAAGTCCGATTGATGTTGGACTTGCATTTGTTCTCAGTGAAGTCAAGTACAGTTAAATGACTGCAAGTAGAATTCGCATCCACTATGCCGGCCAAGTTTAACAACTTTTAAGCTGATCCCGAAACGCGACTAAGTAACTTTTCGGTCTGTACACATAAAAGTAGCTACACCGAATCGGCAGACTGGGCAAATGACCACGAACTGTTTGTCTACCACTTATCTATGACTATCCCTGTGGGAAAAAGGCGTGACAATTTGCTTGATTGATATAAAGTAGCGAAATACAAACCTGTAATAGTAGTTTCATACGTTTTCGTAGACAAAAATCTGGTGGTTTATCATTTTCTTTTTTCATCTGCGATATCAGCTCTGAATAGTAACCCCTTTTTGGTATTTTATCTCTGGACCTATTATCGTACAAATAATCATATTCTTTCTCCCATTGACTCTCCATTTTTATTAATTATTAATAAATTATCAATTTACTAAATAAATCGCGTTTTTTGCAATCTCATGAATTGACAGTAAAGTTGACAGTTTTTGTCAAATATTAGACATTTCCACTTTTTTTATTGAGACTCGACAACTGACCTTGACTTGCTTCATGAATTGGGTTCATGAATTTTGGTTCATGAATTTCCTGACGCTCCATATCGTAGACTACAAGGGCGTCACTTTTTGATTGGTTCTCCACTTTTTAAGCATGTTATGAAGAAATGCCATAATATATTTAATTAGCTAGGTTGCCTAGTGCCCATAACCATAGTGCCTGTATGAGGAGAATTGTGGATGTGAGGGAAGCAAGGGAGTTGTGTAAGGATCGTGGTAAGTGGCGCTCCATTGTCTCTGCCTATCCCTGTGGGAAAAAGGCGTGACAATTTGATTTTTTTTTTATTGATATTTAATTACAGAACAAATTATTATATAATTAGAAAGCAGTAAATTACAAAATAAATTTTAGATTATTTACTTAAGTGTAATATCTCATATTGATTATTCGATATTTTTGTATAATTGTTGGAGTTCGGTCCATGAATGGAGATGCATAGTTAAATAGCTGTAAGCAGCATTCACATCCACTATGCCGACCACTAGTTGAAACTGGCGACTAGTTGGATGTCTGTAATTACAAGTACTAATTATTTATTAATCTGATTATTTAATATACCAATAAAAGCATTGAGAAAACATTTGCTCTAACCGGGAATCGAACCCGAGACTTTATGCACAACGAAATGGTATGTTGTTGAATTGGGCACATTGTAATAATGAAATCATGTTGGAAGGATTTGAGTGGATCAGAGTTGAGTGGAAGTATAAAACGGGTGCAAATCAGACTGGTCTTAAACAAACATTTGAAGAACGAGAAATTCCTCGAACAGCAGGTTTTTGCAGTGCCTATAACCATAGAGACAACCTCTTTATGGTTGTATGAAGAGGATTATGTGAGAGTTTATGGTCAGGGTCGTGGAAAGTGGTAATCCGTTGTCTCTGCCTATCCCTGTGGGATTTTTGAGTGGCAATTGGGTTGACTAATTAAATATTGGCCTCTAGTGTAATTACCTTTTGTAGTAGAACAATAAATTGGACCAGGAAAAACTTATTAAAGGAGTTAAAATAAAATAAAAAGTTATTTTATAATCTTTATTTTAATGCATCAATAAAAGTCTCTTAGAAAAAATAATAATGGACGGAAAGTATTGCTATATAATATTTATAAAACAAAATAATTAAAAAATTTAAATAATAATAAAGATACTTTATGTAATATTCAAACAATAAGAAAAATCGTAAAAAAAAGTAAATCATTTTCTGAGATTTTGCGCATTCATTGTTTGCCCTCGCGTTTAGTTTGATCGATTAATCTGAGGTTTCGAAGAAAGTCATAGAAAGAGGACGACCAAAGTACATCAAAGATACATTGGTACCGGTAACCCGTGGTTTCGGTTTGCGTGACTATTGCACGACCATTATACTACGACTACAAAGTCTTCGAAATGACAGATTAAAATCATCAAAATAACCGCTATAGCAGTTCCTTTAGCTCTGTAACAAAAATAATATCGCGTTCTTTTACTTCAGAGCGCTCTAAATTTATCAGATTAAAGGACATCATTCATTTTGTATTGGGCTTTGTGTATACATTTTAAAATAGTTTGATGTACGAAGATTACAATGTAATTGGAATTTATCCTTTATTTTGCATAGTTTAGGTGTGCAAAATGATCAAACTATATTTATGACAGTTCAAAGCAGAACAAATATGGCAGAACAAAAATCCATCTTATTTTCCAAATAACTCAATTGCACAGAGATTAAAAGCAAAATTATTATTAGTTTTATCAATAAAAGTATCAAGACTACCATTTATATATTTTTTCATCATTGGACATTACAAAAGTAGTACATAAAAGCCCAAAATGAATGATGTCCTTTGGAACGGCTATTGTACACTTATGCCCGGTTCCTATAATAAACTATCTGTCATTGGGAACAGTAACCATTGGTTGTTAACTTTACAATTCATTGACGTTTAAAAAATAATATATAAAAAAACAGTTTTACTGTTTTTTATACTTTATGCTATTAGTTGACTTACGAAGGGTATTTTACAGGGCTAGACCGTGAGTTTAGGGGGCCCTGGGCTAATACCACTTAGGGGCCCACCTAATTACTCAAAGTATAAGAAAAAAATAAGTCAGTTCGACCTGAACGTAGACTTGAATTAAATATAATAGGTTTGATTAATCGCAGGATTTGCAGAGCTGCAAACTTTCTAATCTGTTTAATTTTATAGAATTATAGATTTTTTCGCATTATCGTCTATTTTTGACTTTGACTTGACTTAGCTTGGGGCCCCTAGAATCCACGGGGCCCTGGGCTGAAGCCCAAAAAGCCATATGGTAGATCCGGCCCTGGCATTTTATAGGAACGGTTTTAACCTACGACTGGTAGATAATTTAACAGTTCGTATCAAAAACGATCCATTTGACAGATATAGGAACTAAGCGTTAGTGTACATTTAGTGTACCAAAGGCTCTGAGCGCTTTAATACTATTTCGAAACGCAGCAACCTCCATGCTGTTTACTGGTAGCTACAATGTTACCGCATAATATGAGTCATATTATTAATAGTGTTTATAATTACATCCTACTAATATTAATAATTTACATTATTCTAAAATGGACCAGATCTGTGGACGGATATATTTTACGATTTTGGAGTTCACAATTATCCTCAAGGTTAAGGTACTTGACCAATGAAATTGCTTTAATAGTTTTGAAGCAATGATTTTTCAACAATCAATGGGGATATAAACTCAAAGCTTTTTGTAGATGACGCCACCAGGGACACGACGTTTATCAGATCTTTTTATTTTTTTATTTACCATTCTATACTAAGCTAATAAAGTGCTTGTATCATAGAAACATGACTACCAAAGTAAATACATCAAAGATACATCGGTGCTGGTGAGTGGTTTTGAACTCGTGTTCTCGCTTTGCATGACTATTGGCACTGCCCCTACACCCCGGTCGCCTGACCGTCATGTTAACTCTATATATATAAGCTTTTCTGTTTTAAATAAAAGCTTTTCATAAACATGATTTCTCACTATGTTAATAACAGAGTAATGAGTAAAATGATCATTTTTTTCTTATTATTTTTTAAAGTTGAATCCTTGAGACATATACACGTATTTAGACAGTCCATCGAGTCAAATTCTTAAAACGCTGTAGACAAAGCTGTGTAGACACTAAAAATGTAGAGATAGCAATACATCAATAGTCAATTGACAAAATCATTTTTAATTTTCAACTACGTGTTTTAAATACGTATTTAAACTATTGTCTTAAATAAGGTAATTTGCAAAATTATCGTTTTTGTGGGCAATAACAACCATTGCGTATCGTGATGAAAACGTTTAATATGTTTGAGTGTAGCAAATATTTCAAAGTACCCTCCAAAATCGTTTTAAATACATAAACTAAATCAATAATTTAATATCAATTAATATTAAAAAAGAAAATAAAAAACATTTATTTTATTATTAACTTTAAATATGCTAAAATTAATTTGCTAATAGATTTCTAAGATTTTTCAAAAGCCTATGGTGGGTCGATCTATTTACAAACTTAAAAAAAGTTACAAATAAAACATATTTAATTACTTCTATGGAATTGCACTTATACCATTTTGTATGGTTTATATTACTTTTGACAGCTCGAGAATTACTGGATTAAATATTTATTTCAATCAATCAAATTGTCACACCTTTTTTCCACAGGGATAGGCAGAGACAATGGAGCGCCACTTGCCATATTTATTTAATTAATGAAAAAAAGCTTTAGTATTTAAGAAAGTACAGTGCTTGAAAATTTATGAAAATTTAATATTTTTAAAAAATGTTACAGAATTTGATTTTGTCTAGGTTATCGTATATTAGTTAACCAGGGGGCTAACCGCCGACTACAATGGAAATGACAACAAAATTCATTCACATTGGTCAAAAAGTTACGTGGTCACTGTTAGTGTCAAAAACAACTTTTATTCATTCGGACAATGAGTTTCAATGAGCTTGAACTGTTAATGAAAATTAACATTGATTCTAAGTGAGTTGCGCGGTCTGCCCGCAGTACTACTTGAGCTGTCAAATGCAAATTAAACATATGAAAATAGTTTTCTCTGTAAGAATTAAGCCTTTGATAATGATATAATAAGCATTTATTTGTTTTGGTCCAAGTAAACAACCCATAATAATGGGGGGTTTGGAGTTCCCTTACACAAATTAGTAGGAGTTCATTGCCCAAATTTCATTAAAACCCTAGCTTATGACTTGCTTAAAATTTCTCTATTCGTGAATTAAACAATTTTTATGCGGCTTACTATCGCGTTTATTTTGTATTTGATTTTACATTTTTTTTATTGTTCCGACGTTTGTAAAATTAAATCCAAAATAAACGTTATGGGAAACCGCATAAACTTTGTTTAATTCATTAATTAATGTTTTTCTATTCGTCTATAAGTCCTATTTCATAAATGAATAAATTTAAGTAGTGAATAACAGAGAAAAACAATAAAAAATACGCATACAAATATACAACAAAAAAAGCTCCTTTTATACATATACAAAAACATAACCATTTATACAACACTATGTGCTGATTTTTATATACAATTTTGTGTGTATTTTTACTCTTATATTTAATTAAAGTTAATTTACTTAAATATAACACTTGATTATTGTAAGATTTTTTGCGCCGACACAGTAAACGCGGCTGTGACAACAGTACACTAAATTGGCTTTTTCAGTCGTAAGCGCTCTTAGATTTAGATCACTTCGAGATCATATTTCGCATCCAAATAAAATAATAACAAAAAATAATGTAGGTAATATTCTCTAGAGGGCGCTGTGTATATTTTCAATGAAAGTTAAAAGTTGCCAGTTCCAATTAGACCGGCATAGTGGATGCGACTGCTACTTTTATTTATGTGTATGTAGTAACAGTCGCTTCCACTCTAGTTTCACAGTGGAGTGCTCTCAAATGTCGGCTATAGAAAAAAAGTCAAAGGGACTATTTTCTTACAATAAACAAGGTCTATATAGAATGCTTACAAACTAATATAGAAATATCTCTGAGATTATAGATATAGAGTATATATTGTGCGAAAATAAGATAAGAAATTTATAAAAAAATATAAAAATAAGATGAATATTTATTTAAAGTGTCTCTAAAGTGTTTTTAACTCCGGCGATTTAAATTCACAATTAAAATAGTTATTAAAAATATTTTGTTTACATCGACGTTTTGGGTCTGTTGCAAGAGGTTTCTCGTGACCACAGCTCTTGCGACAGAACGACAATGTTCGTGATTGCCCCACAAATCTGTTTTTGAAGTGAAAACTTCTTTAGCTGCGTTGTGCACTTTTTGTGATGGGTAAATATGTTAAATTCCCGTCTGGACATGTGACCTGATCAAAAATTCGTAAGACGAAGGGAGAGTAGACCGCCGGAAGTATCCTCCTCTCTTTCTACCGCGCGGCAAAAATGTATGCGAAAATGCGTGTTTGTTTGTTATGGATAGAAGTTGATTTTTTCTGTGAGATTATGATGTAAACTTTATGATGTAAAATAATTGTAATAGTTCTAAAGTGTTAAATTTTTAATGTCATATAAATTGTCATGTTTGTGTACGATAGCGCAATAAATGAATATTGTATTTTACCACACAAATGAAATTTTGTACTGATAATTATTAAAGCAATTCGTGCAAAATTATTCCCTAACTATTCCAAAATATTAAAAATGCACAACGTTTATTTCAAGTTTTCACTTCTGGCACTCCCGGAGTGCAACCCGTTTTTTGTTATTAGTTACTTCTTTAATAAGAATTTATTTCACAGTAATTTATTTAACTGATATGCATATAAATTTTTCAAGTTAAAATTCTACCAGTCAATATCTTAATTTTAAGAAAAGAAAGATTTTCTTAGAAAGAGTAAAGGCACTTTGTTAGTGGAATGATATTTAATCCACGTCACAAAAAGCTATGAATTAAGTACATCAACCAACTGTTACTGGGTTATGACTTTTAAATAGGGACCATACAAAATAGCACAGTGGGCGATAGATGCGGTTCGAAAGATGTAGTGACTAGGATTGACAAAGGGATGCTTCGATGGTTTGGGCACATGGAAAGGATTAGTGAAAATAGATTGACGAAAGAAATTCATAAATTTGATGTGAATGGATGCGTTTTTTAAGGCAGGCCCAGGAGGGTTTTCTCCGACCAATTAGTCTGCTATTGAAAATAAAAAGTTTGTTACAAACTTTCACTCCCTTTCAGTTTTATTTTTAGGATAAAAGGTAGTCCTGGTCCTTTTCCAAGGTCTAAATCATCTTCATACCAAAATTCAACAAATTTTATTTAGCCAAATGCTATTTAGGCGTGAAAACGTTACAAACAAACCGAGTTACTTTTGCATTTATAATTGTATGGGTTTAATATTGATATTCGAGTTTCGAATGCCCTTGAGTTTGCTTGCTATTGCTAATCCCTAAATGTTGGTTTACCCAATCTTAGCTTCTCATAACGGGGACTTTACATATATTAGGTATATACATTTAGGAAAAGTGTTTAGGTAAAAAAAAGATTATAAAGTATTTCTTATTAGAATTAAACAGTTATTTTACAATAGAATATCTTCTAATTACATGTAAATAAGTATGACATTAGAATGAAAATTAGATAGAAAAATTCACAATGTGCAAATTGATCAGCGACGGGGGACCGATCTGTAAACGTAAATTTTTCAATACTAATTTATACAGTAATAAAAAGAAAAAAATAAGTTGTCACGCCTTTTTCCCACGTAGATAGGCAGAGACAATGGACACGGTCCTTGTCACAACTCCATTATACATTATTACTAGCATTATGACATTTTTTTTATTGTGACCCGACCTCTGATAGCACCCTGCCCGATGTTAAGCTTAAGTGCGGTCCATGAATAGAGGCGACCGCTACTACAGTTATTGCAGGTAGCAGTCGCATCCACTATGACGGCCTAACAGTGGTCTTACCCTGGATCGACAGTCTCAATCAATCAATCAAATTGTCACGCCTTTTTCCCACAGGGATAGGCAGAGACAATGGAGCGCCACTTACCACGATCCTTACACAGCTCCCTTGCTTCCTTCACATCCACAATTCTCTTCATACAGGCTCTGTGGTTATGGGCACTAGGCAACCTAGCTTTTTTGAGGATGTCTCCGATTTGGTCGGAAAACACTCTCCTGGGCCTGCCTTGTTTAACGCATCCATCCACATCAGATTTATAAATTCCTTTCGTCAATCTACTTTCACTCATCCTTTCCATGTGCCCAAACCATCGAAGCATTCCTTTGTCAATCCTTGTCACTACATCTTCTTTCAAACCACATCTATCACGCAGTGTGCTATTCCTTATTATTCGACAGTATGCCCACTCTTACAGCAAATATCTGTCTCCTGCCAATATATGACACAGAATGATAAAAATACAAAATAAACTAGCGGCCCCGACAGAAGATAACGTGGCCAAAAATGTCAAACTTTTTTTTATACATTTCTATACTAAGCTACTAAAGTGCTTGTATCATAGAAACAGGTCAACCAAAGTACATATATCAAAGATACATTGGTACGGTGGTCTCTAGCTCGTGCTCTCAGGTTTGTGTAACCATTTTACTGCCCCACGGTCGCCTTAATCTAAACCATCCGGGGACACACTTAAATACACATTAACATCTTGATAAAAAACTGTTTAGGACAAGTTCAGTCACATACACACTTACAGAAAATATATATTTTATATATAAAGATATCTATTTTTACCTGTAATATAAAGATATGTAATTAATATATTATAACTAATTTTATATTTAAACTTCAGTACTGTGTGTTTGTATGCGCACTTTCTTCTGACTACCATTTCTGTTCAGCGTTGGTGAATGACCAGAATAGCCTGGATTCTGTATTCCTAACGCACCTGGAGCTCCATCACGAGGACGTGGCTTTTTCAGTGAAGATCTGGAATAATTTATAAAAATTCATAAATTGACGAAATAAATATATAAATCTGCTGTGGAGAGATGCGTTAAACAAGCCAGACCCCTGAAGTTAAGCTGGAGGAGTAGCGGGTGGCGCCACTACTCCAGCTTAACATCGAGCGGGGTGCTGTCATATGTCGAGCCACAATTAAAAAATACTTCAGATTTGAACATTAGATGGTATGTAGTAACATGTTAAGCTAATATAAATAAAATAATCAATATTCTTACGCCCTTTTCCCACAGAGATAGGCACAGACAAAGGAGCGCCACTTGCCACAATCCTGACACAACTCCCTCGCTTCCCTCACATTCAAAATTCTTTTCATAGATGCTCTACGGTTATTATTTACGCCGTGGATGGCAGCGTCAAACAAGGCAGGCACAGGAAAGTGTTTTCCGACTAAATCGGAAATTTCTGATATCTTAGTCCACTCCAAAATCATATCAATTACAATTTCTATCAATAAAATTCCAACTTAATAATTTGTGCTTTTGTCCGCAAACAATTTTGTATTTTTCATATTCGTTTTTTGTGTGTGTAAAATATATATATTTTATTTTGTAATTTGAAATAAATAAATAACGAACTTAATCTGCCGCCCCCAAAAATTTGCTGCCCTAGGCCTACTCAGCCTGCTGGTAAATCCGACACTGCCTAGTGCCCATAACTGTAGAGCTAATAAATAAAAAACCACATTTACCTCAATGGTGACCTTGTGATTGTGCTTGCATCGGACAGTGCCGTGAGCGTAGTGTTAGTAGTGTTCATAGAAGCCACGCTACCATGGCCGTTCGTGGAATATGGCTTACCAGACGAGTCTGTCATTGATATACCTGAAGATTGAAAGATTTTTAAATAATTAATTTATGAATTAAACAAATTTTATGCAGCTTACTATCGCGTCTCTCCGTGACCACGATGGCTGCAAAGTTTTCTAAATGTCGGAATAATAGAAAAAAATGTAAAATCAACACCAACATAAACGCGATAGTAAGCCGCATAAAATTTGTTAAATTCATTATTCAATGTTCGCGCAAAATCTAAGAAAATATTATTAATTTATATTTCTATAGTCACTTCACGGTCTGTATGCAACTTACATGTATACAGACCGCAAAGTGACTTAGTCGCGTTTCGGGATCAGCTTGTAAGTTGCCTGTTCCAACTAGGCTTGCATGTAACTACTACTTATAGTTATTGAACTGATATGTCGAGTCACCATCAAAATAGCTACCAAAGTGCTTGTTTCATAGAAACAGGACAACAAGCTCTACTTTTTTTTCGTATGGGATGATTAGGTACATCATCATCAGAAGGCGTCCACTGTTAAACATAGGCCTCCGTCTTAGAACGCCATTCCTAAAAACAAGATGCCAGTTGCATCCACCGGTTACTCGTAACTTTCACTAGGTGGACTGACGACATAGACCACATAGTCCGGTTCGTGTTCTCCACTCAAGAACCTTTCTTCTCCATCGGTTGTCGGTTCTTCGAGCGATTAGCTTAGGCATCGCTATAGCTAAAAACAACTGACTTACCTCTCCCTTCCTTAAATCCTGGATTATTGATAGTAGTACCTTCGGCTGTGCCCAGTGGGTTCGTGGGATCGCCGCCACTTCTTCTCGAGTACAAAGTGTCATACAATGACATTATAAATAGTAGTGCGTTTATTACTATACATACAATCTGAAATATATAAAGTTTCACGATTCTATATACTGAAAGATATGCATTGAAATATTTGCTCCGATTCCCGGTCGGAGCTTATATTTGTTTCATAGCTTTTATTTGTACTATTTAATAATTATATTAAATATTGCAAATATTTGTTAAAAAAAAGACATGGATATTTGCTTCGGGTCTGGTTATCAAAGAGTGGTAGGTAGTGATACCCGGTCTGCCGATCCGGGGTAGTACCACCACTTACAAGTATACAGACCGTGAAGTGATTTGGTCACGTTTCGAGATCTATTTGTAAGTTGCCGGTTCCAACTAGGCTCACGGTTATTGAATTGATGTAGCAGTAACATTCATTAATGGACCACACTTCAGCTTAACATCAAGCGGGGTGCTGTCATATGTCGATCACAATTTAAAAAATCCTAGTGCGGTCATTAAGCTCGTTCCCTTACAGTATATGTTTGTAACTAAATAAATAATTGTGTTTAACTTACTTGTACATAAAACGCCTCCCTCCTAACGACGTGGTACCCTCTCTCGTCGCCTTGCACTGCGAATAGACCCGCCGCAGCTATCGATAGCAACGCTGGAATTTATAAACTCAATTCAGTACATAGTTCTGTACTATAGAACTAGGTACTTTGTACGTTTCTATACTAAGCTACGAATGCGGGTTGCACAGGTCGGAGCATTACGGAACAATACGAGGTAGGAACAAGGTTAAAGAGTTCCTCGGAACATTCTCCGTGGTATAGGCGATAGAGGACGCACAAAACCGCCATGTCTCTGCAAAGTTGCGGGGGCTCCAGAGTACGCGTGACCTCTGCATCACCTTTAATTAGGAAAGCTGCAATAATTCCAGGGCTTGAAGAAGATACTTTGCAGAGCTGTCCCAGAGAAGTGACAGCTCTGCGCGAAATTGATTCAGCGCGCTGCGAAGGGATATTCCTAAAATGTCCAGTGTGTCCGAAGTACCTCTACACCACGGTCGCCGCTACTTGCCTGATAGTAAGCAAGTAGAAAGACTAGAAGCGCTTACAACTGAAAAAAAAACGACTCACATCTAAATTATGCCTAATTAATGCGTTAGAGAATTGTTTTGGATGGCTACAAACTAATAACAAATCAAAAGAGAATAAAAATACTCACTCGCAAGTAAAGCTAGAGCCAATTTGAACATGACGAGGTGCGTGTACTTCATTGCGACCTGCTCCTTTGACGAGATCATTGCCAGTTGCAGCACAGAGAATATGCAGAACACACCCAGAATTGAAACACCAACTGCAGCCACCACGCCCGATATGTACACAGCCACTGCGACATAAGGAAGGAAAATATTTATTACATGTATTGACACATAGTTAGATTAAATAATGCGTATGAATCAGGGATGTTATGGAGCTCCGTAAGTGTATGCGAAGCTATCGGATATCCGAATTAAAAAGCTGTAACCGAATCTGTACATCTTCTTTTAAACCACATTTATCACGCACTGTGCTATTTCTTATTCTATCCGCTATCATCACACCACATACACTCCTTAACGATCTAAATAAATAAATGAAAATAGTTTTTAACAATATAATAATAATATAGTAGTATTAATAATATTATAATATATATAAGTGATGGCCGGCATAGTGGATGCGACTGCTACTACAGTTATTTAACTGTAGTAGCAGTTGCCTCCATTTATGTACTGTACTCCAGCTTAACACCAGGTGGGGTGCTGTCCTTTAGATATATCCTCACTTAAATATATTTTTTGTTATTGTGACGCGACATCTGACTTGGACTTGCCTGGATACCATGCCAGTTACAGGTGAACCCGCAACGCGACCAAATCACTTCACGGTCTGTATACTTGTAAGTGGGGGAAATCCTGACACGACTCTGCTTTACTTTCACAGTTTTCGCACTATTTAACAAATGAACTCTCTTAAGAACGACACATCTAATGCGCTGAACTATTAAAATGTAGCAATCACACCCACTATGCCGGCATAGTTGGGACCGGCAACATACAAGCTGATCCCAAAACGCGACCAAATCACTTCACGGTCTGTATACTTATAAGTAGTGGTAATACTGACACGACTCTGTTTTCCTTTCACAGTTCTTGGTTCATTTTAACAGCACTATTTTAACAGATCAACTCTATTAAGAACGACACATCAAATGCACTAAACTATTAAAATGTATTTATTAACTGACCGATGTAACTAAAAAGAATGACCAGACATTTAAAAAAAAATTAATTCGAAGAAAATGCCTCACAAGAATATTAAAGTGTTCTAATTAAGCTAAAACAGCAAGTCTCACAACATTTTTGTTTACATTGAAATTTGTAAGAATAAAATAAATTTGTAATACTTTTAACTTTTATCAAATCATCAAAATAATCGTATCGTGAGTATTTCTTAAAATAACAGGTTAATTAATTCATAATAAAAAACAGTCATTGTTTTTTTTTTCTGTTAGATCCTCAAGTAGTAAAGGACGGCTAAACAATAGTACGACATTGAAAAGTGCATCCAATCATGAATAATTGTCCATTACGACAATGAGGTTCCGATGTACAACGCTCGCATGAAATACTATAGTCAGAGAGGTCACAGTCAAAATTATTACACAGTATTATAAGAGAGCTTGTATGAAGATAATTCCGAATGTAAAGGAAGTGAGGGAGTTGTATCAGGATTGTGGCAAGTGCCAAATGGAGCGCCATTGTTTCTGCCTATCGCTGTAGAAAAAGGCGTGACATTTTTTTGTATTATAATCGTATTAGTATTATATATTTACAATCAATCAAATTGTCACGCCTTTTTCCCACAGGGATAGGCAGACACAATGAAGCACTACTTGCAACGATCCTAACACCACTCCTTCCTACCCTCACATCCATAGTTCTCGTCATACAAGCCGAGGATGTCTCCGATTTGGTGGGAAAACACCTTCCTGGGCCTGCCTTGAAAACAATTACATGATTTACAAAATTTTAATAACTGGATTTACGTATATTGTTGCCCTGAATGTTAAGATATTGTTTATAAAGTGAACAAGAAGGCTTTATTTATTTATTACCTTATTGTAATAAAATACAAAAGGAACTCTGGCATAAACCTTTAATAGATTGGCAACCAAAATTTAATAAAGATGCAACTGTATCTCTCCAATCTTCTGTTTCCTAATTAAAAGGCATTCTTTGGTTTTCTTCACACACTTTCCCATTCATAACTTAGGTAATTGGGTGGGAGAACCATTCATTACTATGTACAGATGTAAGGAACGCAACCAATACTGAAGTACTTTGTTTTCTTTAAATAAAACCTTTTTGTATTAATCATTTACCTAATATTTAGATTAGAAATAAAATTATATATTTAATTCATAAACAAAATAAAAAATGTAACCGCTGTCTCCTTAACTATGCAGTTTGTAACTAGCATGAAAAGTCACCAGTTATCTTGGGAATCATCCGAAGGTTAAAGCTATTCATTTAGTTATATTATAATTTTATTTAATGATGTCATAATTATAATTAAATTTAGATTTATGTCCGTTTTGGACTAGATCCTTTATGTTTTTTCTCATAGTGATGCAAATAAAGGTCCAAGGGCGCTATCGACTCCAAAAATAGATCATCGACCAAAATTCTACTCAGTCAGTATACATACAGCTCTCAGTCGGATGAGAACCGTAATTTATTGTAGACTGAATCGATAATCAATTTAAGTTTTATTAAAAAATAAAATTTTGTAGACGAACGAAAAGTGCACTCCACTTTTTAGTTAATCAAATTGCCACAGCTTTTCTCCACAGGGACAGGAGCACCACTTGCCAGAATCCTGACACAACATACTAAAGTACATATATCAAAGATGCATTGGTACAGGTGAGTGATTTTGAACCTGTGCTCTCCGTTTGCGTAACCATTACACTACCAGTAAACCACGGTCGCCTTTTAAAATCACTAATCACGTCGTCTTTAACTCAACCGATTATGTCTATCTCGGTTAAGTGGCTAGACGACGACGTTTGAATCTTTAATTATCTCAACACCTGCATTCACTTGTTTAAGCAATTCAAATATGAAAGTTTATTGTTTTGTTTTTAAGGTATGAATATACGTGGGTTTGAGTTACGTATAAGTACTTCTAAGATATGCAAAAAATCTGGTTCCAAATGGAGTAAGATATGTCGTATACTCGTATGTAAAGGTGTGATTTCGTCGGCGACTACAGACTGCACTACTTGTTTTTATGAGATTGATTCAATGCAAGGCGATAAGAGTCCGCAGCCGCCGCAATAATATTGTTTTCGAACATCATATTTATAATCTATGACTTAGCAAATGCTGATTGTCGAAAAAGGCGACACCTTGCACGGAATCAATCTCATAGAAACCAGTAGAGCAGTCTGCGGTCTACAGTCGTCAGCGGTATCACACCTTAAGTCTATATAGTTTTAAATGAATTTTTTTTATTGCTTTCACTTCTATATTACATTAGGCCAATCTATTAATCAATTAATCAACCAAATTGTCATGCCCTTTTCCCACGACGATAGCAAAGACAAAGGAGCGCCACTTGCCACATCCACTTCCCTCACATCCACAATTCTCTTCATACAAAACTTTACGGTTATAGGCACTAGGCAACTCAGCTATTTTGAGGATGACTGCGATTCGGTCAGAAAACACCTTCTTCGGCCTGCCTTGTCAGATTAGCCTGTCGCATCCATCCACATCAGATTTATAAATTTCTTTCATCAATCTACTTTCACTCATCCTTTCCATGTGCCCAAACCATCGAACCAAGGCATTCACTATTTGGAGGTCAATCTAATAATAATTAAATTATAAATAAACTTTTAGATTATAAATTAACCCATTTAATAGTCCTACTTCTGGGCAAAGACTTCCCACCTACGACCTATTGTAAGACTACAATCGTTTTCTGCATCTTCGTTAGAGCATATTGCGATGTCTTTTGCAATCTAGAGTCCACGCAGTTAATACGCAGTTAAAGAGTAATGACGTTGCTCATAATGCAGATGACCTGACCAGTCCCACTTCAGTTTGGCAGCATTTTCGGATACGTCGGCAATTTGTGTTTTGGAGCGCAGTATAGTGTTTCGATTAAAGCGACCGTGGTGTAGTGGCAGTGCAATGGTTACAAAAATCGAGAGCACGAGTTTTAAATCACCCACCAGTACAATGTATCTTTGATATATGTACCATAGACCAAATCTGTGCAACATCATTTAACAAAATATCCCCTTGCGCCTGACAGGAGCATAAGCCACGCCTCTTTTACCTTCAACTAATAGACCAAACAAAAAATAACTTGCTTCTAATGCCAATATTTTGGTAACAAAAAAAAAACAACAGAAAAGGTTTGTTACCTGCAGATCATAAAACAATAAAAAATGGATTACAGAAAAATACTCGCATTCAATAGGATAATGTCGAAGCAGCCAAAAATGGGCGTATTACGTGCGCGAGAGTAGTTCATACCATTGTAACCCTTAAGGTGGTGCAGCGAGCGTTTTGTCGGCTTTACTTTGGTTCTATGATACAAGCACTATAGTAGCTTAGTATAGAAATGTAAATTCGAAAAATATGTACTTAATCTGTTATTAATATAATCTGTAAGATTTAAAATAAAGGCAATAGTGGTAGTTGTGGTAATGCAATAGAAATGTATTAGATATAAGTTAAATGACAGCACCCTGATAAGTAACTGCAAGTAGCAGTGACATCCACTATTTTGGCCTAGTTGAAGCCTGGAGTAAAATAATTCCAAAACCGGTTTAATAAAACATCGATTGAATAAAAATCGCTATAGATATAACAATGGAAAGCCTCATGCATAATACGGGGCCTAAACAATGACATTGTTTGATTATGACGTGTAAAATGTTGTTTGATAATCATGAATGCACGAACGTTGCTCAAGAAAATGATACTAACAGCCGGTTGTACCAAAAATTATAATTTACCAATTTGTAAAAAGTATCGCATAAGTAAAAGAAAAAAGATAATTAAGTTTTGCACCACTCTTTTTCACCGTTCACATTTTACATTTACGTTTAACGGATATTTTATACAGAGCTTAAGGACTTTTTTTATTTCTAATGATAAAAACATATATAAATTAGTTATATATGTTTGGTATAGAATTTCGTAATAGAATAAGTATAAAGTAAAACTAAATTCGTTAATTGAAACTTTTTTTGTACAACCGGGCTGTAAGGAAGAATACGTTTCATTTAAATCTTTTATTTCTTACACAAACAGAGTACAGCGTATTATATAAGAAAAAAAACTGATTGTAAAATATCAAATCAAATCAAATTGTCACGCCTTTCAGACACAATGGAGCGCCACTTACCACGATCCTTACACAACTCCCTTGCTTCCTTCACATCCACAATTCTCTTCATACAGGCTCTGTGGTTATGGGCACTAGGCAACCTAGCTTTCTTAAGGATGTCTCCGTAGTAAACGGTGCCATCCATAGTATAATGAACAGCCAAATAATGTCCCAAAAGTCTCGGATGGCTGTTCATAATGCGGTGCTTGTTCCTACATAAATGTATGGAAGTGAAGGTTGGGTATGGCAGAAGAAGCATGAGAGAAGAATTAACGCTGTAGAAATGCGGTCGTTAAGGAGTGTATGTGGAGTGACGATAGCGGATAGAATAAGGAATAGCACACTGCGTGATAGATGTGGTTTGAAAGAAGATGTAGTGACAAGGATTGACAAAGGAATGCTTCGATGGTTTGGGCACATGGAAAGGTTGAGTGAAAGTAGATTGACGAAAGGAATTTATAAATCTGATGTGGATGGACGCGTTAAACAAGGTAGGCCCAGGAGAGTGTTTTCCGACCAAATAGTAAAACAGTTTTTGTTAAATAAATAAATATTATATTATTATTATATTAGAGCTATGGACTGCTTCCAAAAATAGTGTACACAGCAGCGGCGTTGATCTGGCAATTGCGTTTAATGTGGTATTTAAATTTTGAAAACCTTTAAAATTTTCCACAGGAAACATATTTTAGGTTAATCGTAGTACATGTGTTAATCTTATTTAATTCTTATTTAAATACTAGTATTTATATTAGTGTATATATTTTTTACATTTCTATACTAAGCAACTAAAAGGTTATATGTTTTTATTCATTTTATTTATTTATAGATAGATGCCCAAACAGGATACAATCTTAACGTGCGCAAAATAAAATAGAATAAAAAAGATGTGAGATTGTAGCCCAAAGCAGGGCAGACAGCATAACAAAAAATAAGAACACAAATTCAAAACAACACAAGAGAAAAAAAATGTGAAAATAATAATAAAAAAAACAAGCCAGTTACGAGCATCAAATAAACAACAAAGATTATCCCCAACCAATCGAAACAGCGCCCAAAGAATCTAGGGTTGACCCGTCATCTCGTAATGATGCTCTTTAGGGATGTTTTAAGTTTAGAGAGTTTCATGTCAAAAATGTCTATGTCATGTTCTTTGACCAGTTCGTTGTAATATCGGCACATTCTGACCACCGGATTTATACTACCTATGCGCTGACTTTGACTGGCTGACTTTAGGTTCGCTTTAAGTCCGCCTTAAATATACTTTTTACAATACAGTAATAAATGAATTGTAAATAAAAACGTGACAAAATGCATGTTGGTTAAGAGGTAAAGGACACTTAGTTATTTTAGTATCCATATTTGATTACTGCGCAGTACAATATGACGAACGTGTCGTACGTCCAATTGTTGAATCCACGTATTAAAATAATTTACTTGCAATTTTTTTTGAGCACAAGGAGGTAATTGTTTTGGGCACCTTATTGAGATTGTTGTTTAGGGTGGGTATTATTACATTTATTTACATTTCTATATTAGTAGTGTTTGTATCATAGAAACAAGGCGACCAAAGTACATAATTATATCAAATATACATTGGTACCGGCTAATAGTTTTAAACTCGTGCTCTCGGTTTGCGTGACCACAGCGACACTACACCACGGTTTTTAAATGTTATTTTTTATTAATTTATTTATATACTTTTAATATTATTAACAGAAACGAATGAGAGGATAAATTTTATTGATTGAAATACACTTTTGAACATGTTCAGACATATATATGAGTTTGATTTACCTTAAAATCTAAGACTATGCTATTAGAATAAGAATAGGACGGGCTGTTGACTAACTTGACTTGACTGATTCAAAGGTGTCTTTTTCTTGACGGTACACCATACTAAAGTGAAGTTAGTTGGACGTTAGACGTCACAAAATGGCACCGATTCCGTCCTATTCTTATTTTAATAGCATCATATTTGTAATTTACAATAACACATTGAGACTTTTTGGCAAGACTCAAACTTGGCGCGAACGTTCGAATTAATATAATGAACGTAAAATGACAATGTTTAAGATAAAATGAGCCGTCTCTTAAACCACAAAACGCTTAAAGTCTTATTTTAAGTAAACATAATTTAAGGTCATAGCTAAGCGTTACAATTGACAAATACACGTAGATAATAATGTAAATGTACTAGCATTATAGGATGACAAAAACAGAAAATCACATGACTAACATGGAGGTTTACCACAAAAACAAACGCCTATTAAAAAATAAGTTAATTTAAGTATAATATATGAAATTGACAATTTTTGTTTATATGTAGGTAGACTCTTAACTGCTTTTATATTTTGTTACTAAATCCATTTTTTGCTTGTAATTTGTGTTGACTGTTAAATGGCCCTATATTAGTTGAAGATATCTTGAATTAAACAAATTTTATGCGGCTTACTATCGCGTTTATTTTGGTTTTCTCCGTGACCATGATGGCTGTAAAGCTCTCGAAACGTCGAAATAATAAAATAAAATTGTAAAAAAACTAAAATAAAATCGCGATAGTAAGCCGCATAAATTTGTTATTAATTCATTAATCAATGTTCGCGCAAAATCTAAGAAAATATTAAGATATCTTGTTTATATTCAACATTATACTAGCTGTAAGTCAACCATAAATAAATAAATAAGATAGGAAATTGTTATTGTATTTTGTATTTTAAAAATAAAAAAACAACCCACCTGTTGTTAAGCTGGAGTGCGGTCAATAAATGGAGGTGAATGCTACTTTAGATAGGTAACTAAGTAGCATTCACATCCACTATGCCGGCTTTACAATCATGCAAGTCGGTGTCAAATGTCGCGTCTCAATAAAAATAAACTATGTTTATTTACAACATCAATTAATCAATTAAATGAAATTGTCACGCCTTTTTTCACAAAGATAGGCAACGATAATGGAGTGCTACTTGCCACGATCCTGACACAACTCCCTCGCCTCCCTCTCATCCACAATTCCGCACACTCACATTATACAATCTCTACGGTTATGGGCACTAGGCAACCCAGCTTTCATAAGCATGTCTCCGATTTGATCAGAAAACACCCTCCTAGGCCTGCATTTACAACATAATAGCATGAAAAATATCAAAAATATCAAGGCGACCGTGGTGTAGTGCCAGTGCAATGGTTACACAAACCGGAGAGCACGAGTTCTAAACCCCCACTGGTACCAATGTATCTTTGATATGTGTACTTTGTTGTCCTGTTTCTATGATACAAGCACGTGGGTCGCTTAGTATAGAAAAGTAAATAAAAAAAACTACAATTACCGTAATTACATCACTTTTTACGCGTTTTTTTCAACTTAACACCTCCAATAACTATAAACTAATCACTTAACACGTTACAGCAACACCGACAAACACATACTGACAAAACGTTAAAGTGTATTAGAACTAATGAGCAACCCGCCTTGTTTGTAAAGGGTGTACGTTTTTTTTATTGTGACTCGACATATGCCAGCACCCTGCTTGATGTTAAGCCGAAGTTTGGTCCATGAATAAATGTCACTGCTACTACAATTCATTAACTGTGAGTAGCAATCATATGCCGGCCGAGTTGGAATTGGCAACTTACAAGCTGATCCCGAAACGTGACCAAATCACTTCACGGTCTGTATACTTATAAGTGGTGGTATTTGCTCCTACCAGGAATCGAACCCCGGGACTTTACGCGCAACAAACCAATCGCTAAACCGTTCGTCCACGCCTGTCGTCAAAATCGTGTGTGTATTCTATGCCTACAATAAATATTTTTAAATCGCATTACATCCAGCATGGCACGTTTTTTAAAATGTAATTATGACAGTATCCCACCTGATAATAAACTGGAGTACGGTCAATGAATGGATGTGACTAAGCGGCAGCTTACAAGCTGATCCCGAAACACGACTAAGCCACTTCACGGTCTGTAAGTGGTGATACTACCCCGGATCGGCACACTGGGCACCACAGCTTATCACTCTTTAATAGCTCGCATTACAGATTATCGTTGGGGCCGAAAGGTGTAAGGAAACCTAAAGGTGCATACCGCTGCAGAGATCGCTTGGACAATCGCCAATCACTTAAGTCCAGCATTTGGTCGACTAATGGCCGAAAACAACATCCATTTTTAGTTTTTTGTTAGAGGTCGGATCGAGTCGCAATTAGAAAACTAAACAAAATTTGCAAGTTTATTAGACAATGAACTTTCACACATCATCCTGTATTGAAACTGAGTTAATTAGGTCATTTCGTGACAAGCCTAATGACCTACACACGAAAGTGTCAAAATATGTCACAGCTAGTTATGAGAAATGTTGCCAAAAATAAAAGAAAAAACATATCACGCATTCACAGGTGAAAAAAATGACCCAGCCTGTTGATTATAATGGTGTTAATTTGAAATAATATGTTGATAACAATACACATTATATTTTTGAGTTTACACATATGTCGACAGGCGTGGACGAACGGTTTAGCGATTGGTTTGTTGCGCGTAAAGTCTCGGGTTCCATTCCCGGTCGGGACAAATATTTGTTTCATTGCATGTATTTGTAATATTTATTAATATAAAATTTACAAATATTTGTTAATAAAAAAAAGAGATAGATATTTGCTTCGGGTCTGGTTATCAAAGAGTGGTAGGCAGTGGTACCCAGTCTGCCGATCAGGGGTAGTACAACCACTTACAAGTATACAGACTGTGAAGTGATTTGGTCACGTTTCGGGATCAGCTCGTAAGTTGCCGGTTCCGTCTAGGCCGGCATAATGGATGTAATTGCTACTCACAGTTATTGTATTGTAGTAGCAGTGACATTCAATCAAGGACCACACTTCGGCTCAACATCAAGCGGGGTGCTGTCATATATCGAGTCACAATTAAAAAAAATTTACGATTGTTTACGGTGTAGGGGAAAGTCGGGTAGCCCCGGCCGGCGGGTAGCCCCGGCCGGCGGGTAGCCTCGGCCACTGTGAGTACCAAGTCCCACGCACGCATAGATAAACTTTGCACACATCCCCTGTATATTTTGTATAGTGTGATATAAAAGTGTTTTCCGACCAAATTGGAGACATCGTCAAGAAAGCTGGGTTGCCTAGTGCCCATAACCGCAGAGCCTGTATGAAGAGAATTGTGGATGTGAAGGAAGAGAGGTGTCACGCCTTTTTCCCACAGGGATAGGCAAAGACAATGGAGCGCCACTTGCCACGATCCCTCGCTTCCTTCACATTCACGATTCTCTTCATACAAGCTCTGCGGTTATGGGCACTAGGCAACCAAATTAACAGCCAACTAATTACAATAAAAGAAAAAAATTGACATTAAAGTTAAAAGTTCATTGACCTAAAATAATCCACAGACTTCCGTGTCTTAAAAAAGCCATTATGTAAATGCATTTCTCCCTTAAAAGCGTAGTGACACGCTCACCTTAGAAACTTTGCAAGCGTCCACATTTTCACAATTCATATTCACTTGTACAATATTGGCTGATTTTATGACATACGCTTAATGAATCAATTAATCAAATTGTCACCCACAGGGATAGGCAGAGGCAATGGAGCGCCACTTGCCACGATCCTGACACAACTCCCTAGCTTCCTTTACATTCACAATTCTCTTCATACAATCTCTATGGTTATGGGCACTAGGAAACCAATGTTCGCGCAAAATCTAAGAAAATATTATACTAAACTCTGTTTACCTCTAAATATAATAACTTATAGTAATAAATGTAACATATTATTTGCACAGGCATTGTACTACGTCAATGTAAGTCAACATTGATGGGAGAACAAAGGGAAATATCGCATGTTACATCTAACTCAATAAGTGCCCAGGGGAACCTGTCACCTTAAGGCCAGCTATTTTTTATTTTTTTATTTTTTTATTGTGACTCGACATATGACAGCACCCCGCTTGATGTTAAGCTGGAGTGTGGTCCATGAATGAATGCCACTGCTACTACAATTCAATAACTGTGAGTAGCAATCACATCCACTATGCCGGCCTAGATGGAACCGGCAACTTACAAGCTGATCCCGAAACGTGACTAAATCACTTCACGGTCTGTATACTTGTAAGTGGTGGTACTACCCCGGATCGGCAGACTGGGTACCACTGCCTACCACTCTTTGATAACCAGACCCGAAGCAAATATCCATCTCTTTTTTTTTATTAACAAATATTTGCAATATTTAATATTAATAAATATTACAAATAAAAGCTATGCAACAAATATTTGCTCCGACCGGGGATCGAACCCGGGACTTTACGCGCAACAAATCAGTCGCTAAACCGTTCGTCCACGCCTGTCGTCAAAGCTTTCAAGTAAAAGTTAAACATTTTATTAATTAATATTAGTGATATTTCGAAATCAACAAAAAGTATAATACAATAATAGTAACTTTACAGGCGACAACTTTAAGGCGACCGTGGTATAGTGGCAGTGCAATGGCTACGTAAGCCGAGTGGCACTGGTTCGAAACCAATGTATCTTTGATATATGTACTTTGGTTGTCCTGTTTCATAACAAGCACTTTAGTAGCTTAGTATAGAAATATGTATTAAAAAAAATAATAATAATAAATAAAGGATATTTAATTACATATAAAATGATTACAATTATTTTTTGTTATTGTAATTTTTTTATCAGCAAGCCACTGTTCGGTTTAAATATTTGTGTGGTGGTACAAGTCCGGCCGGATCGGCAAACTGGGCACCACTATCCACCAGTCTTTGTAAAGTTATTTAGTTATTAATACTATTTATAGACAGCAGATCAATTTAAACCTAACTGAAATTGTCAATGTGTATAGAAAAACGTAGCGTATGACGCTCACCTTCAAGGTAAAGAACGACCTAAAGGTGACAAGCTCTTTTGTTTCCTAGACAAATCTACTCGTAAAATTCTATTTACTAAAATTCTTTCCACTGAAATGCTCACATCAATGGTCATATTTGGGAAAATAATGCTTATGGCTAAAAAGTCGCAGCTATAAATTATATTACTATATTCCTTTAAAACATATACAACAAGCGAACTATTGGTTTTAAATTGTATTGTGCTCAGACCTAACATTTATTTATATTAATTTAGTAAGTACATTAAAATAAGTAAGTACATAGACGAGCATCAAAAAGACTTTGGCATCTATCAGCTAACATTTGTTATTGTAAACGATGAATAGCTTGGTAAATAGATTTATTCATAGGTAGATGGAGTAAAGATAAATAAATATAGAAAATTTATATAAAAATATATATTAGTATCTTAGTGCCATACATAATATTTACTTATATAATTAACACAGGAAACTTTTATTTAAAACAACAGCAAACATCCGCCTTAATAAGTCATATAAAAGGTAGTAAAGGGCGTTGCCTTGCCTTATATAGGTCAGTGGTAGCATTTACACAAAACGTTGGAAATTTATGTTCATAGATCAGGGAAAGCTTTCACTGGTAGCCCTATTTATATCTCCCTTTAAGAATTGAACAAATTTTATGCGGCTTACTATCGCGTTTATTTTGGTTTTGATTTTACAATTTTATTTTATTATCAAACCGGGAACCGAAAAACAAAACAGGTATAACAGGGTCAAACAGGGTAGTTTTGGAAACAATAAAAGCATCAACCTTTAGGATGACCAACACCTCAGTCTCTCCGTGACCACCATGGCTGCAAAGCTCTCGAAACGTCGGAATAATAAAATAAAATTGTAAACTCAAAACCAAAATAAACGCGATAGTAAGCCTCATAAAATTTGTTTAATTCATTATTCAATGTTCGCAGAAAAATCTAAGAAAATTCCTTTTATATCTCGTATATATAGACTTAATAATTACAATAAAAAGCATAAAATCGGTTTAATTTTAGCAAGTGGTAGGCGTCATGTCTGCCGTTCCAGGGTAGTTCCACCACTGACAAGTTTACAGACCGTAAAGTAACTTAGTCGCGTTTTGGGAGCAGCTTATAAGTTGCCGGTTCTAACTAGGCCGGCATAGAGGAAAGTGGATGATTGCATTTCATTTTGATTATATTAATCCAACCTATAGAGATATTTGCAGTCACTGTAATTGTTCCTCGATTTGCTCCATCAGGCAGTTCGGGTTCAGATGTCGAGTCTTAATAAAAAATATAAGATAAAGACATCTGAATATCCCAATTTTTCGTCGGCTAATTTCCCGAACGTTTTCTGCTAACAAAGTGGTAACTAAATTACACCTACGTTCATTAAATCATAACTGCGTGTTACATCTGGCTTCGCTCATAAACAATATCACGTGTAAATCATGCTAATTAGCAATTGATAATAACACGCGTACTACAATTCGTTAAGTGATTGATCAATCAATCAACCAAATTGTCAAGCCTTTTTTCCACGAGGATAGGCAGAGACAATGGAGCGCCAATTGTCACGATCCTGACACAACTCCCTCGCTTTCTCCACATCCACAATTCTCCTCGTACAAGCTCTACGGTTACCTAGCTTTTTTGAGGATGTCTCCAATTTGATGAGAAAACACCCTCCTGAGCCAGCCTTGTTTAACGCATCCATCCACATTAAATTTATAAATATAAATTCACTCATCCTTTCCATGTGCCCAAACCATCGAATAATTTCTTTGTCAATCCTTGTCACTACATCTTCCTTCAAACCACATCTATCGCGCAATTTCAATCTCTAGATTTTAAAGCAGTTTTTTGGCAAGGTCAGTAACGCCCCTTTTAATTTGGTTTTTAATATTAATTCGATTTATATGATGAGTAGAGGAGAGATGTAAAGAACTGCTAGAGGCAGGGGTAAAAAGATAAACTTATCTTTTTCGATTTGAAATGAATATAATTTTAATTTTATCAGAGATTTTACATATTATAATCATTTGATATTCCAGTTGTTAATTAATTAACCTTTGATGACAGTGTTAGGTGGTTATTTGCCCAGTATGCAAACCCAGATAGACCACCACTTTTAAGTGTACGTACAGACCATGAAATACGTTTCGGATTCAGCTTAAAAGATACAGGTTTCAACTAGGCAGTTGCAATTGTTTAAGTTTAGTAGCAGTCGCTTTCATTCATCGGGACTTATCATTAGGAGGCGTACAGTTATATGTCCAGCCAAAGTAAAAAAAAACTCTATGTATGATCAAAATTGAAAAGTTCAATAGTTTAACTTTGAATACATAATTATTGCTTATCTTATCCTTATCTAAACCTTATCTCTTATTAACCTTAGCTTTACGTTCACACGGTACCTTCACCTACAGAACTTACAAAAGAATGGGCTTTAAATAAAATGCTATAGACCTAAAACAAGCAAATATAAATTACAAATTCAATTACAGGACTTAACGCGAACCATTTTTTAATGATTAGCCAACGAAATTACACCACTTAACGTGGCTTTTATACTTACTTGCCTCCTTTTATACACTTTCCACGATCCTGGAACAACTCCCTCGCTTCCCTCACTTTCGTCACATTCACATTGCTAGGCAACACCAGGCAAAAGCTTGCTTGAGTTTTTCTTTGATTTATTTTCTTTGTAACTATAATGAAACCCTTGCATACTATCAGACAAGTAAAGGTCATATGTTGCGTTCTTTTAAAAAGAAACACCAAACATACGCTAAAATGACTAATTTTACCTTATTTATAAAGTCAATTACATTTTAACCTTAATTTTTTTTTTGATTGTTTAAAAAAACTGAAAATTATTTACGAAAACAATTTTACATAAAAATGTTCATGCCAACAATTCTGTAAACATAATTGTTATTGACAGTAATGCGACCTTCGAAGTTATTCTACGTTAAATATTAAGTCATCGTTTCGACAAATTGTAATGTTACCAGTCACTATGTATTATTTCTATTATTATTTAAAACACTATATTATACAACCGGATTTACCAAACATTACAATTTACGAATTTGTAAAAAGTATCGTATAAGTAAAAGAAAAAAAGAAAAATAGGTTGCACCACTCTTTAACTTCACATTTTACATTTACGTTTAACGGATATTTTATACAAAGCTAAAGGATATCATTTATTTTTGGGTTTCTATGGACTACTTTTGTTATTTCTAATGATAAAAACATATATAAATGGTAGTTTCGATATAAAATTATTAACAACCTAATTCACGATTTCGTAATAGTAAACGTAATAGAATAATTCGTAAATTGAAACTTTTTTGGTACAGTCAGCATCAGATATATCTGAGCACGCAAAGTGATCAAAAGTATCTATACATTCAGACTGATCATAAATATCTACACACATTAGTTGTCATAATGATGTGAGCATTCAATGCGTCAAAAATATCTACACACTCATAAAATATGTAATATTTTAAAACAAATTTACTGAATTGTCTGTTGACATATTTTTGACAAGTGAGTGTGTAGATATTTTTGACAAACTGATTGTATAGATATTTTTGACGCATTGAATGCTCACATTATTATGACAACTAATGTGTGTAGATATTTATGATCAGTCTGAATGTAATGATACTTTTGATCACTTTGCGTGCTTAGATATATCTGATGCTGACTGTACAACCGGCTGTTAGTAAAACGAAATATTAAAACTATTTAAAGTAATACTATATGTGGAGTGACGATAGCGGATAAATTAAGGTGCTATTCCTTCAGCGGTTCTCGTAGATGTGACAAGGATTGACAAAGAAATACTTCGATGGTTTGGGCACATGAAAAGGATGCGTGAAAGTAGATTGACTAAAAGAATTTATAAATCTGATGTGGATGAATGCGTTAAACGAGGCAAAGCCAGGAGGGTGTCCTCCGACCAAATCGGAGACATTCTCAAGAGAGCTGGGTTACCTAGTGCCGTAGAGCTTGTATGAAGATAATTGTGGATGTGAGAAAGGGGAGGGGGCTGTTTTAGGATCGTGGCAAGTGGCACTCCATTGTCTTTGCTTATTCCTGTGGGGAAAGGGCGTGACAATTTGTTTTTTTAATTAATTTATAGTAAAAATATATAACCTATCTATTTATTTAAAACACTATTTAGTTAGTATTTAAAGTAGAAATATTAAAAAAAACTAAAATGTAAATAGTAACCACGACTGTGAACTGAAACGGTTTTTCCAGTCGTTGACGCTTTTGGACCTCTTCTTGCTTACCATCGGGCGAGACTAGGTCAGATGTCGCGACTCATTTAAAAAAAAACTTCGAGCGCAAGTTTAAATAAAGAAGCTGTTCTTCTTTTAAACTTGATTCTGTTACGTGATCATAATTACGATAGCTGTTACGTGAGATGAACAAGGTAAAGATTGTCTGAGATGATTAGGATGATAAACGCTGTAGTATGTAAAGCAATTTAATGATAATGCCATGTACGACATATGTACGCGTCTATGTTTGTATAAGAGTACAGAATACAGCCGAAAGTTTTAATTTTAAGTACTTATATCATAGAAACAGGACAACCAAGTACATATATCAAAGATACATTGGTACCGGTGGGTGGTTTCGAACCCGTGCTCTCGGCTTGCGTAACCATTGCACTGCCACTACACCACGGTCGCCTTTATCCGTCAGTCGCTACACCATTATATTATAAGTAAATACTATATATAAAATTAAAATCAACTCAAGGTTACATTATACTTTATGATCATTAAATACCGCGTACAAATCCGTTCAAAGAATTTATTTCACCACAGTATAACAATTTGGATTAGGGCCAATACAGAAATTGATCTAACGAATACTAAATTTCAATTAACTTTGATAGATCGAGTTTTTAAATTTATTTTTAAAAACTTTTTGTAATCTTTCTTATCTAATATACAGTTCTGTTAAATTGGGCACAAGCTATATATAGGGGTTTATATAGGCTATAAAATGTCGCTCGAAGATCCATCAACCGATGGGGAAGAAAGCTTCTGGAGTGGAGGCCACGAACCGGCAAACGCAGCGTGGGTAGGTGGACTGACGACATAGTAAAAGTCGCGAATAAACAGTGGATGCAACTGGCATCTTGTCGTTCGAAATGGAGTTTTGAGGGAGAGGCCCATGTTCAGCAGTGGACGCCTTCTGGCTGATGATGATGATGATGATATAGAGTGTATATAGGCTATAAAGAATTAGGTTTTTAATGAGTGGGAGCAGGAGTGCGGTCCAGGAATAGAGGCGATTGTCACTATAGTATCCAATGTTCAGGCCTAATCGGAACCGGCAACTTTCCAGCTAAATCCGAAACGTGACTATGTCGCTATACGGTCTGTACACTTTATACGGTCTCTTACATAGAATATTTTTAGTTTAGACAACGATCATTATAGGACAGGCCTAGTCTAGTTAGTGTGAAGACCATCGTTAAACAAAAATATAGATGTATTATATAAGTAAGGAAGTATTTGTAAAATAACTTTTCATAAATAAATATTATTATTAGTTATTTATTTCACTGGTACTATAGTTTCATTGACTTACTAACTGTGTGAAAGCCGAAATATGTTACTGAACTCCTGCTAAATAGCTAAAGGTGTGTTAAAGTGGGTGGTCCTTGGATGGTTTACATAGGATCTTGCAAGTGGCGTTTTAATCGGTATATTTTTACTTCGGCAGGACAACGTCTGTCAGGTCAAGTAGTACCAATTATTCAATCAAATTGTCACGCCTTTTTCCCACAGGGATAGGAGAGACAATAGAGCGCCACTTGCCACGATCCTGTCACAACTCTCTTCATACTCTACGGCTGCTTTAATAAAATGAGTACTTACATATAGGGCGGAACTTTGACACGTCTACGCCGCATTTTTCTCGGTTGTAGTGTAATTGCTTGCATACCCGCCATGGTCCGAAGTAACCGTGGTCGTAGTTTTGGTTATCAGCTGTGAACAAAATTATTACTTTAATTTTTATTTAATAAATTAATTTATTAAATTTACAAAGGATTGACAAAGAAATGCTTCGATGGTTTGGGCACATGGAAAAGATGAATAAAAGTAGATTGACATAAGGAATTTATAAATCTAATGTGGATGGGTGCATTAAAGAAGGGAGACCCAGGAGGGTGTTTTCCGACCAAATCGGTGGCATCAAGAAAGCTAGGTTGCCTAGTGCCCATAACCACAGAGCCTGTATGAAGAGAATTGTGGATGTGATGGAAGCAAGGGAGTTGTGTAATGATCGTGGTAAGTGGCGCTCTATTGTCTCTGCCTATCCCTGTGGGAAAATGGCGTGACAATTTGATTGATTGATTGATATTAAATTTAATAGATCGACGACACATCCACTATTACCAGCATGATACCGTGAATTGAGTTGTTTTTTTATTCGTTGGCACTCTTAAACCTCTCCGTGTCGTAGCCGGGGTGAGAAGTCAAGTCGCAATAAAATAAGTAATTAAAAAAACACAAATTATACGCAACAGCCATAGAATAGTGAGTGACACATATTTGTACCATGTTAATTAACTAGTCGTGCACCATAGACCACATATCACTAGACGGCCAAACCTAATTCAGTCTTTCCTTTACCATCTGATGTAGTGACAAGAAATGTAAAAGATATGTTACGTTGTTTATGTATTGAAGAGGATTATTGAAAGATATTTATAAATTGGAGGCAGAGTGTAAGATTGATTTAAAGGCGACCCCCTCGTTGGCTGAGGGGGTCCCCTAACTTACAGGCAGGTCTAAGCACAGATGTCGAGTAACGAGAAATGAACATGGAGCTTGAAATATGAATTGTGGATGGAAATTGAGTCTATGAATTGAATCTATTGTTATTTAATTCAAATAACTGCAAATAGCAATCGCACCAGTTAATATTTAAGAAAGCCACGCGCCTGAGCTTTATGTGTACTACTCGGCAGACTGAGCAAATACCAACAGTATGTTCAGCCCTGCGGGGTTAGGTTGGGCAAGTTAAAACGATAATCGTCTCTCGTCGACGATTGGCAAAATATTAAAAGTTAATATTTTGCCAATTGCACTAAAATGATACTACTGACGATAATGAACAAACGTGTCGTCGCACAGAGAATATTCGTCACAACGATTAATAGTCTCGTTTTATATTATCTTTTATTATTTTGACAATCGCCGATGAGAGACGATAATCGTTTTAACTTGCCCAACCTAACCCCGCTGTATGATCTATTTTAAATGCAGAGTCTAGTGGTTAATTATCTATGTCGTAAACAAACACTATAATACTTATAACTTACGAATTGGAAAAAAGGTGTATACCGGTTTAAGCCCTCTTATATAACCATGCAAGTTTAAAGATATGACATTCTTTAGAAGAAAGTGAAATACGAAATAAAGCCTTTTTTATTAATATACAAATTTAGGGTCGGTATTTTCCAGTTCGATTACGACATTTGACCTTTATAAAATAGGTCAATTCAGCAAGACATCTAAAATAAAGAGTGGTAAGAAGTGGTGCCCAGTGCCCTAGCACGGCAACCCAAGAAGCAAGATAAAGAACTGCAAGGAACATTACTGTAACTCATTTTAAACAACATATTAGGCACTTCAAAATATTTTAAAAAATATTTATTAAAGTATCCAACGTTGTTTTGTGTAAAGATTCACAGAACGTTTGAATAATTTTTGATACACTGTTTTAGTAAGGTATTTAAAATGAGTCGGAATGAATGATATTCCTTGCAAGTCTTTATCTTGCTTCTTGGATTGCCGTGCTGGGGGCAATTCAAACAACAAAAAATAATGACAAGGCGGCCGTGGTGTATTGGCATTGCCATGGTTACGCAAACCGAGACCGGTTCAAAACCACTTGCCTGTACCAATGTATCTTTGATATATGTACTTTGGTTGTCATGGTCATGTTTCCATGATACAAGGCACTTTAGTAGCTTAGTATAGAAATAAAAAAACTGACTGTCTTACACTCTTATTGCAAAAACGTGAGAAAATATCCATTTAGAGCCTTACATGTAAATGGACTTTAAAATCGTGAGTGACTTCTGAAGATCATGACAGGGACAAAGCAGACGATATTACACTAGGTTATGGTACGTACGAGTATAGGAAAGAAATCAATTCGAGTATCGATGTTTATTAAGTTAAGTTGAGAATTTGTTTAAGTGATAATTAAGTGCAAATTAGGGCTTTATTAGAACAGTAATTACCAAGGAATTCTAGAAATATCGATGGTTTGGGCACATCAAAATGATGGGTGAATATAGATTGACGAAAGGAATTTATATATCTGATGTGAACAGATGCGTTAAACGAGGCAAAGAGAAGGAAAACGACTTGGCGTTTAATATTGTTTTTTTGCGAGTTAGGTCCATTTGCATTTTATTTAAATTGTGGCTCAACATATGACATCAAACTATCTGATCTTAAGCTGGAGTGCGGTAAGGGCAACTGCTACTACAGTCAAATAAACAAAAGTACCAGCGCATCTACTATGCCGGCCTAGCAAGTGGTGGTACTACCCCGTATCGGCAGGAAGCATAAGAAACATAGCTTCACAAAAATATCTAACAGAATAAGTAACATCGGAGACATCCTCAAGAAAGCTAGGTTGCCTAGTGCCCATAACCATGGAGCTTGTATGAAGAGAATTGTGAATGTGAAGGAAGCGAGGAAGTTGTGTCAGGATCGTGGCAAGTGGCGCTCCATTGTCTCTGCCTATCCCTGTGGAAAAAAGGCGTGACAATTTGATTGATTTAAATAAGTAAACATGTAAAGTGTTCCAACACTGTTCACAATCTGACAAGAAACTAGCTTAAGAGTGTAGTAGGTATATATAAAAAAATATAGCACCCCGCCTGATGTTAACTTGGAATGCGGTCCATGAATGGAGGCGACTGCTACTACTTGCAGTTACAAGTGATAGTCGCCATCACTATGCCGGCCTAGTTAGAACCGGCAACTTTTAATCTGATCCCGAAACGCCGGTCACTTCATGGTCTCTACACTCGACTGTCTGTCTATCTGCTTACTACTTTAAAAAAATCATAGATACATAAACCTGGTGGTTTCCAACTTCCTTCTCATACAGCTAGGCACTAATTAACTTTGCATATCATTGCAAAACGTCTACTAATAGATAAGAAGGCAATAAGTAAATGCTATTAGGTTTATAGGTGACTTGTAAAAGGCTTCACAGATTACCCTACATCATATTTAGTACAAATATTTCTTTTATCAACGTTTAGAGCACAGTGCGCGATAGATGTGGTTTGAAAGAAGATGTAGTGACAAGGATTGACTAAAGAATGCTTTGATGGTTTAGGCACATGGAAAGTATGAGTAAAAGTAAATTGACGAAAGGGATTTTTAAATCTGAGAGAAATTGGAGACATCCTTAGGAAAGCTGGATTGCCTAGTGCCCATAACCATAGTGCCATGCTTGTATGAAGAGAATTGTGCGTATGAGGGAAGCGAGAGAATTGTGTCAGGATCGTGGCAAGTAGCGCTTCATTGTCTCTGCCTATCCCTGTAGGAAAATAGCATGACAATTTGATTTGATCGATATGCAACTTTAATGCCTCTATACTACATGTATAGATATATTATCATAGATATATCATCAGATATATATAGATATATCATATTTATTCATTTTATTCCTCTATGTTCCATCTCTAAAATCAGCTGAATTCTATTGAAATATGGACGGTAGGCATTTTTATTGTGATTTGACATTATGACAGCACCCCGTATGATGTATTGCTGGAGTCGGTCCATGAATGAGGTAGCTGCTACTCACATTTAAATAGCTGTAAGTAGCAGTCACATCCACTAAGCTGTGGAACCGGCAACTTACAAGCTGATCCCGAAACACAAGTAAGTGGTGGTACTACCCCGGATCAGCAGACTGTGACCTTGTCTTTTGATACAGTTATTTAGTTAATGTTTGGATCTTTTAGCGACATAAAATCGCGCATAGGGATTTCACTGTCATTAGTGTTTGGTACAAAGTTCAAGATACGAGATAATAAACCAAACAGAAACAGATGATGTTATTGATATCCGTCAAGAATCCGGGGATACATCTATTGATCCGACAATAAAAAGATAATGCTTAAATACGTACAGATACTAACCAGACAGAGTAACTTGTAAATTAATAGAAAGAATTTTACTAATGTCAAAGAAATGGCAGATTTTAAAATTTAACTGAATTTTTGTTAGAAGTGACAAAAGTCTATTTAAAAGAATATTAAGTAATTTATACTTGTATTATAAATTATAATTAACAAAAACCTCCACTGTTGCAAAACATAAACTTTGGTATGGGCAACAATGATTAACAAACTTGTCACGTAACTTTTTTAATGTGACAAGATATCTGAACACTACTTGCCTGATGGTAAGCAAGGGAAGTTCCAAAAGCGCCAACGACTGAAACTATATTTAAGTCCAAATAAAATATTATAAGGATATGCAAACCGAAGAGCACGAGTTCGAGATCACCCACCGGTACCAATGTATCTTTAATATATGTACTTTGTTGTCCTGTTTCTATGATTTAAGAGATTTAAACATTAAACATTAAAGTGTCACTAATTGAAGGAACAAGTGAATTAATTGCTCAAAGGAAATGTAAATTAAACGAGGGCACACCTAAGTAAATAGGAAACGAATTGCTATTATTTAAACAAGCTTCATAACAATTTAGACAAGAAATAGATGACACTACCTAAAAGTTTTAATTTTTTATTTATTGTTTTTGGATAATTATTACGATAATAATTATTATCATCTTGATTCCTTAAAAATAAATGCCTTTACTAGTATGTGATGTCCTGATTAGCAATAGATAAAAAAGTGAAATCTTGAAATTAAACTGAAACAAATATTATTATTTTATATGTGCAAAGACCTGGACATCAAACCAAAAATATCAAATTAAACATGTGTTTTCTATTAAGGCACGACATACGAGTAATAAGACTGCATACTGTCTCAATGTCAGGCTAGAGTCCAACCAATAACCGGCGGCAATTGATGCCCAAGGACAGATGTCTGCAATGAGCATCTGCTGTTAACCGGCTGCTTCCTCCGGTAGCTGATGCCCTAAGGCGAATGAGCCTTACGATCTTTACACCTCGAAGTGGCATCGCCTCAGGCACGAAATATTAGTCCATTTACAAGCATGGAACGATTATATTATTATAAAACAATATTTGGTTAAAAAACCAAGGAATATGATAAGGTAAATATATTGGAAAGTACACACGGAAGGACCTAGATAAAATAATAGGTATAACAAAGTTAGAGCTAACGAGGACGTGCGACTCAAGTGACAATGATTAGATATGCAAAACTTAACATAAATATGTTCTGGAATATTCTTCACACTGCGGAATTGGAGGTGATAATGCTTTAAAAGCATATAGAAAAATGGCTCTAAATTTTGATTATCAACTTTATACCATAAAAATCATTAAAATATTTTTTTATGAGAAACCAGTGTAATTTTCGTCCACCATCTAGCTAGAAACATAAAACCGAACAACCATACAATTTAGGAAATGAATAATTTAATCTTCAGTAAAAGTTACGGCTAGTATTAATAGAATAAAATAACTTTGGCGGGATCGTGCAGTAGTGCCCTTGTATGGATGGATGCATGACATTTTCATTTTATTTAAACTTTAGACAAATATTAGACAGAGTCTGTAGGGGGATAAAACTGCAACAAATTCGTTGAAGACTTGCACATGTATTTAAAATAATTTATTTCAGTGTATCATCAATATGTTTAATAAAACAATACTTATAAAGACATAAAAGATTTATTCACTTAACAAAAAATAACAGACATACAATTACGAAATAAACAGCGAAAGTAAAAGAACAAGACTTAATAACAGTAATGATTCATTAAGGAAACCTGAGTCATTTGAACAACAAGTCACGTGTCAATTGATGTTAAGGTGACCCATATAGACGGAGTCATCGAGCCATGACCCGCGAGTGCAACAGTGACTGCATATGATATTGCAAAACTAGTTAAAGACGAAAATTAGGTAACTTTATTGATTGATGACCAAATTCATTTCGAAATATATGGTCGATTAGCTAATCATAACGCGTAGGCGTGTCCATACACACATCCTAAGGTTGTAGGTGTATAGACATTTATAATTTTATTAAACGTATTCATCTTGAGTGGTATAAACAGTGTTTTAGTTAATAATAATAAAATTCTTTATTACACAGTAAAAACACAATATAATGGGCGAGCTTAATGCTAAATAGCATTCTCTACCAGCTAACTTTAGGGAGAGGGGGACAATACATGTTTTGTTTAACGTTTTACATTGCCAAGAAACAGTCCAAATCATATGGACCAAACATCAAAATAATGCCAATTTTACCAAATTTCGATCTAAATACAAATTTAAAGTTAGGATTGAAATCGTATTTAAATAACTTAAGCAGGAAGTAGTTAACAATTTCTTAAAGCTAGACCGATTCTATCATAACGCAGATCTTTTAATTGTATTCGAAGCGGAAACAAAACAAACAGTACTTAAAGAGCCATGAATCCAAACCGAGAGCAGAAAACAACATTGGAAATAAAGAATTCAACGAACAATCGGGAAAGGTAACCTACAAACACATAGAAACATTTACAACTGGTACATCTTCGTGGGAAACCGAGAAGAATAAAGCTCCGTTCACACAATAAGTTTACGAGCTTTTTTAGTCCCAACATTAAAAAACAAGTACATGAGAAGGTTAGAGAAATGATATTATGTTAATTTCGTTTTCAAAAATTTCTTAACATTGTCTCTTTATTAACTTTGTTGGTAAATAATTATACATATTAAAGAATTTATTTAGATAAATAAAATAAAAACCAATATGCAGTATTTGCTTATTATCGAAGAAATAAAATCTCTTTAAACAAATTGTTACGACTCAATTCAAACAGGGATAGGACCGATAAAATAGAACGCAACTTTTTTATTGGGGCTCGACATATGGCAGCATCACGCCTAATGTTAAGCTGAACGATCCATTAATCTTTTCACGATCCTAAGACAAATCTCTTAAATATAATTTCCGTTGGTAATCGAACTTAAAGTTCGGTGCGTCATTTCTTTGTAAAACAATCGACAAGTGGAATGCTTTACCTTCACCTATGTATTCTCCCCATTATATAACCTTGGGTCCCTCAAGCAGCATCTTTAGCTGGCATAGTGACGGCGACTGAGACAATCGTAAACAGAATCGGCTTGGTCAGGTGTCGGCACTATTAAAATTCACCTTGTGAAGGATTGTATTGGACCTCATCAGGCAAGTCGAGGTCAGATGTAGAAGATCAAAAAACTTTTAATAAACGGTTTCTAACAAAATTTCTACGATAGATAATTATCATTTTATTATCGATTTATTTCCTAAAACATTTTATTCGATTAATATGATAAGATTAATTAGAATCAATTTATGCATAATGAACAATAAATCCATGAAACTCAGTAATAAGTTTATCATGGTGGAGGCACAAGGAACACAATACATCGTAAAACATGAACCGATAAACATTTACGATTTTAAACCACGGAAACTGATAGTCGATATTATTTATTGACCTGCTTACTCGATTATAGGTTATCGTTTCCATTTATATGGCAATTTAGGATTATTCAGTTAGAACCTATTATACATTCTTTAGTCTCTGCTCTAAAATCTTCATGTACTCGTGAAGATGCCAACTTAGAACTTAAGTGATACCTAAAAGGTAATCAATTCAATAATAGTCTCTCTTCACAAAAAGTTAATTGCAGTTTTTGCAATTAAATAGGGAAAACCAGCGTTTCTAACCACCACATTCCCCAACCACATCAGTTTACGACCCATAAAAATTTAATCAGTAAATATTTAGGCACGAAGACTTTTTATAGCATCGACAGGGCAACTAATCAACTAATTACTACTTATCTAATAATCGTAAATCTACTTGACCCTTATAGAGTCTGCGGAGAATATAAAAAGACGATTGCGAACATGGTATGGGGCAACATGAAATTGGCCCTTTGATCACGATGGACCACTTGTGTTTGATCAAATGTCTAGATAGCCATGAATAGCTGTTACACGAAGACACAACCGTATTATTCGTATGTATTGCAACATAAAAAATAATTAGGACAGTGCATAGGTATTTAACTGACGTGAAAAAGCATTTTATAAATATCCGCTTGCATGCATGGTGAAATGTTTAACAAATACATATATAACACACTAGTGTGTATGCATTGGATATAACAAACATAATAGTGTAAACCCAAACAGTATAGTTAATTGAACTTCGTTAACGACAACAATGTTCTGAACCAAAACAATCCATTCGGAAAATAAATAGAGTGTGACAATTTACACTCGAACGTCATAATTGAAAACAACAGTAAGACGGAGTTAATGACTAAATGAAAACAAAAGATTAAAGAGCAGTTTAGGATTCCTCTGTACTTTGGTTGACTCGTGATCGCACTGCGAGGTCAATCGCCTGTCAGTCACAAAAAATAGCATTGTCATGTTATAACCATTGATGGTAACGATACGCTACGTGGTGCCAGACCTCAATTACAGTTATTTCATTGGAGATAACGCATTTTTTTCGGACCATCCGAAATGTTATTTATGATTTTGCTTTGCTATTTCTTGCTTGAGTGAGGCTTTATTCTTTTGATTAGAATTGAACATTTGGACTAGTTTTTTATAATTACATTTTATATTAATAGAAACAGTTAGATTCCAAAGAATTGAAAGAGATATCGTTTGTAATAGCTTAATATATCCTAAACTTGGATAACCGACACAAAAGTACCATTGAAGTGTCAAAATAGGCTGTGATAAGCAGAAAATTAATCGAAGACATGCTGAACATGATGAAGTACTCTTTTATATAAAATATCTTATATTGATTGAATTATTTATTATCAATATTATCTACAATCGACTTTTTGCCACTTTATTAGACCTCTAGAATACGATTCACGCGTCTATAACATATATTAGACGCAGCAAATCGTAAAATATTTATTGTATTATGAGAAAATATTAAGTCATCTCAATTGCAAAAGTTTCAAGAGTACCGTCTGCTTTGAGAAGTGAAGTATAGATTCTATCGCTTCGCACGATTTTCTACTTAATATGTTTTATATTTTTTTGATAGTACAATACTAAATAAACTTGTACAAAATAATTTATTATTTAGCGAGTACTAAAACTAACTTTTTCACATAAAACTTCATCGAACATTTGAGTCGAGGTTTATATTTTGAGTGCAATACCTACAATGTCCCTTATATGTAGTTTGGATTCACAACAGTATTTTTTTCGGGTAGAATTTAAATCACTCAAAACTCACTAGGGATACATAAGTTCCATATGAAGCAATAGTTTTATCAAAACATACTCGAAATTGAACGAGAAAAATTTTGAATCCGAAATGGGTCATAATTATGGAAAGCGTGGTTCTGTTGTATATTATATTTGCCTCTGGTATAAATGATAGCACCTTGACAGCCTGCTCTACAAATGACAGCAACCTGCCTGATATTAAGCTGGAGTTCGGTCCATGAATAGAGGCAAATGCTACTACAATTCAATATCTCCGAGTAGCAATCGTATTCATTATGATGGCCTAGGAACGGTCTTTTGGCAGGCTGGGTAAGTGACCACCAACTGTCTGCCTACCATTCTTAAGCACATTTCTATACTAAGCTACTAAAGTGCTTGTATCATAGAAACAGGACAACCAAAGTACATAATCAAACATACATTGATACCCGTAAGTGGATTTAAACCCGTGTTTTGAAAGTAAAATATTAATTATTAACAGAAAGAAATTAAAACGAGCACACGAACGACAGGAAGGGTCCTTTAATCTCAGGTTACGCTTCAAGTAATAGGGTTTATAGTGTGGGAGCGATACCTTGTGGTTTTGACGCATCACTGACATTGAGTGGAAACTAAATACAGTTGCTTTATGCATTTAAGTATTGGTTGAAAATTAAATGATTAAGAATGAATCAACTGGAAATAGGTTAAATTTAAAGAGCGTAAACTCTCATTTTAAATTAGTAAATGCACTCACAATCCCTGCTCACTATCCCAAAGGTTAACTGGTAGAAACTGTCACTAGAGTAGACATTAAGCTTGCCTATGTACATATTAAATGTTTTATTTACTGTCCAATAAAGAATTTTCTATCTGTCTATCTAATGAATTAATGGTACCTAATTAAATTATTTGAATGCTACTTATCATTGAGTATCACGGACAATAATGAATCAAAGAATTCTTCTACACGAGATCAGACATCTTTTTACAAATGATTTGTGCATATCCTACATAAATTATTTAACCTTCACAGGTATATAGCCTATACCAAGGATCACCAATAAATTAGATTCACTAGGAATCTGTTTTAAAAAATCATAAAACTATCGCGGCTTAATTAAGCTATCGGCAGGCCGACCGCGTAACTCAATTAGAATAAGCTTCGTTTTGACAATTGAAATCCAATAATTGGCTTCAAAATTAAAATTGCGATCGCGCAACACTCTGAGAATCAGTGTTAATTTTCATTAACAGTTCAAGCTTATTGAAATTCATCGTCCGAATGGATAAAAGTTGTTTTTGACCGCTTCACTTTTTGACAAATGGGAATAAAATTCATTGTCATTCCCATTGTTTTTAAATCTAAAATTAGGTACTATATTTTTTGCATGATTTTTTACCGTAAGCTTACAGCCCACGTAAGGATCACATTTAAACTTCTGCTTGTATCTAAACTTTAAGCGCATGAGCTTCGAAAGGTTTTTTACAGTGTTACAAGTACATGCAACTGTAATTTAGACCGTTATATTAATAAGTAGGCGTTCATTACTAAAAGTTTATTACATGATTTTCTTTGAAGATAAAACTGATGACTTTTTATTACTATTATTTAAAATCACGTTTAATAGTACTACCAAGATATTAAATTGTCTAATAAAATATAAAAACGTGATGACGGTTTATTCATAATTAATCAGTCAAATTACCAAGCCCTAATTCTACAGGAAGAGACACAGAGAGAGAGACACTCCACTTTCCTCCACTTTACACTCTTTTGCTTTTTTTCACATACACAAAGAAGAATACAAGCTCCATGGTTATAGCCAACGCAGACCCCTTCTTTTTAAAGGTGCAATTCCGCCGGCGACTGCAGACCGCAGACTACAGACTGCACTACTAGTTTTATGAGATTGATTCCGTGCAAGGCAACACTAGTCTGCAGCTACCGCGTTAATATTGTTTCCAAACATCACATATATAATCTATGACTTAGCAAGTTCTGATTGTCACAATAGTGTCGCCTTGCACGGAATCAATCTCATACAGACCAGTAGGGCAGTCTGCGGTCTGAAGTCGCCGGCAGAAACACACCATAAGACTGTTTCCGATTTAATCGACTAAGTCGCGTTTCGAATCCGCATATGCTATTTACATTTTTTTAATGTAGTAGCAGTCACCTCCATACCGTCATATGTCAAGCCACATTAAAAAGAATATTGTAATTCACGTCATAATTTTAAAAAAATGGACATATGTTAAAAGCTTCAATTGCACGAAGGCAGTGCGATGGCCGATTATATTTTTAAAAAAGTATCGTACCTCAGAGACAGGCTTGGGACATCTCCCACAAGTTTTGTCACAAAAGGTTAGGTCAATAACCCGTTTGGCGCGAACGCCTGTTGGCACATTTTAAGCTACATTGTAAGGTAACGTCAATGATAATGCACCGTTTGATATTTAATAATTTAAGTACGTTATATATTGTTATCCTGCTTTAGCATACAAATTTTAAAGTATAAGTGTAAAGATTTTTACAATATACAGTCCTACAAAGAAATGAAGCACCGAATAGTTCAGTTTCGGTGCTGACACAACTCCCTCGCCACGATCCTGACACAACTCCCTAGCTTCCCTCACATCCACAATTCTCTTCATACAAGCTCTACGGTTATGGGCACTAGTAAGGAAGTCTCCGATTTCAGTCGGAAAACATCATTCTTTAGTCTAGTCCCAGACAGAAACAAGAACAAGAACAGAAACAAGACCATTAGCGGTGTCACTTACCCTAAAAATCAAATGTGCCTTTATGCATAGCACGCCTCTATTGAACGACAAAAAGCCTTTTGGAAGTTTTGTATAAATTTTGAAAGTTTTGACACTCGATAACATCAGTCGATAAATAAATGAACTTGTATTTTTAAATGTTAATGGTTTATTAACATTTAGGCATAATAATAATTCAGTAGCAAATATAGAGAATTGTGGATGCGAGGAAAACAAGAGATATAAATCAGAATTTTGGAATTTACCAATTATTGTGGTGTGGCTCTATATTATTGTGGTCCATGAATGGAAGCGACTGCTAATTATACATATTATAAGAGTGCGTCATATCTTCTCGCCAAACATCCCGCAGTAAGCTCGAAAAACCGACGGAAAAACCGAATGGGAAAGGAGGAGGAATGGAGACCACGAACCGGCAGACGCAGCGTAGTTAGGCCTCCCACTGGATGCAACTTGCATCTGGTCGTTCGAAATGGCGCCCTAAGAGGGACGACTATGTTCAGCACTGGACGCCTTCATCAGTCAGAAAAATATTTATTTTACTATAATGAGGAATAGTAAAATATATTTTTTTCAAGTCAAATTCTCACGTTTTAATTTCGGCAGGGGTATGAAAGTGCAATCTTTTAAATTAAATTTTTGTTCTTATCTAACAGCTGAACTCTTTCTTTACTTCTTTACTTTTCACTTTTGAAACGCTCTTAATATTAAGAATATTTAAAGTATTTAGTATTTATACAAGGTATGAGGGTATTGATATGTGTTTATAAGTACGTATATTTAAGGCGACTGTGGTTTAGTAGTATTGTAATGTGCACCCAAACCGGGAGTACCTGGTTCAAAACCATTCAGGTACCATTGTATATTTAATATAATTATGTACTTTGGCGTCCAGCACTTTTAGTAGCTTAGTAAAGATTTTTTTAATAAATACAACTTTTATGAGTTTTAATAAATTAAAGTGTTCACAATTTAAATACGTCTGATTTACTAGTGTAATAACTTTAGATGCATATTCATAACATATGTGTATTCACATTTATTATATTTTAATAATTGTGGATGTGAGAGAAACGAAGGAGTCGTGTCGTATCAAGTGGCGCTCCATTGTCTCTGCCCATCCCTGTGGGTAAAATGAATGACAGTTGATTAATTGACAGGATTGATTAATTTACGGTCAAATAAATGTTTTGTTTATGAATTTGAAAGTCTAAACGTCGCATAAAAAATCTATTTTTTCCCATTAGACTTCAATGGGGATAATTAGACGTCAAAAGTATCACGTGTCTAATAATCCCCATTAATGGGGATTTCATAACGAGGATTATTGAACCACACTGAATTTAGTAAATATCAATCATCTACCTATACGGCTGTGATAAAGCGCAAGAATGTGAAAGAAGGTCGTCGTTAAGCAAATAGGATCATCACCTGTAGATTTAATGTACACAATGTTATTTATATAGGATTCGTGACACGTACGTGTTACATCCTAGGTAGGCAGGAACCTAAAAACTATTCATTCATTACAAAAAAATAGCTAATTTATGAAGGATTTAAAGGATAATTCATTTTGTATGGGGACTTGGAATAAATTGTATAATCAATCAATCAATCAATCCAATTGTCACGCCTTTTTCCCACAGGAATAGGCAAATACAATGAAGCGCCACTTGCCACGATCCTGACACAACTCCCTCGCTTCCTTCACATCCACAATTCTCTTCATACAAGCTCTAAGGTTATGGGCACTAGGCAAAGTAGCTTTCTTGAGGATGGTTCCCATTTGATCGGAAAACACCCACCTGGGTCTTAACAATTGTATTAACAGTTGCATATACATTTTAATATAGTTTATTGTATGAAGATTACAATGTAATTGGAATATATTTTCTATGCAAAATAAAAGATTTAGGTTTAGGTGTGCAAAATGATCAAATTATAATTATGACAGTTCAAAGCAGAACTGTTAATATGACGTGTCTTCGTGATTGAGAGACGATAGAAAATACATATCTTATTGCCCAAATAACTCAATTGCACAGCAATTAAAAGCAAATTTGTTATTAGTTTTATCAATACAAGTATTGAAACTACCATTTATATATTTTTTCATCATTGTGGATCACAAAAGTAATACAAATATAGCCCGTAATGAATTATGTCCTTATATTTAAATAACGTCTAAAACACCTATTTAAGAGTTGTAGGACTAGTCAGTTGGTGTCTCGCGACTAGTCTATGACGACAGGCGTAGCCGATTGGTTAGCACGCCAGTTATGTCCCGGGTTCGATTCCTAGTCGGAGCAAATATTTGTTTCATAGCTTTTATTTGTAATATTTAATATCGCAAATATATGTAAATAAAAAAGAGGCGGATACGTGCTTTGGGTCTGGTTATCAGAGTGGTAGGCAGTGGTACATATACTGCCCATCAGGGGCAGTACCACCACTTACAAGTATACAAACGGTGAACTGATTTAGTCGCGTTCCGGGATCAGCTTGTAAGTTGCCGGTTCCAACTAGGCCGCTATAGTAGATGTTAATGCTACTTACAGTTATTGTAGTAGAAGTTACAGCCATTCATGGACCGCACTGCAGCTTAAAACATCAAGCGGGGTGCTGTCAAATATGTCGAGTCACAATAACAAAATAAATTCTAGTAACCTTTAGTGGTCTCTCACATCCACAATTCTTTTCATACAAGCTACAGTTGTTCATGACAGTCTAGTTAGGCTATAATCCTAGACTACAGTGTCTCTTTTATATCTACTTAAAGTAATTTATATAGCATAGTCACGTTTACTTTTAGAAAGCAAGCATTTAACTAAGATGTTGTTTGGCCTAGTTTTTGTATGCGATTTACTAACTAACTAGGTAATTACTTCCGATCCAATAAAACAGTGATTTTATTTTTTTCACCTTAATGAATTATACAAATTTTATGCGGCTTACTATCGCGTTTATTTTGGTTTTGATTTTATAATTTTATTTTATATTTTTATTCCGATGTTTCGAGAGCTTTGCAGCCATCGTGGGAAACAATAACAGCAATAACCAATAGGACGACCAACACCTCATTCTCTCCGTGACTACGATGGCTGCAACGCTCTCGAAACGTCGGAATAATAAAATTAAATTGTAAAATCTAAAGGTAAATAAACGCGATAGTAAGCCGCATAAAATTTATTTAATTCATTAATCAATGTTCGCACAAAATCTAAGAATAGAATTATACAAAATTTAGTTTATCTAAATGTAAATTATAATTAGTAAGCTGCTGATACTGCGCCCCGATTCTCCTAATACACGACAGCGAAATGACGAACTTGCACTGATATTTGACATCTTCTTAACCAATCAGCGAATAACAAAACAATAGGTAAACGTTGATTGGTCATTGTGATCGCGAAGCCATTTTACTGCTTTTTCGTCGCCATAATGTATTAAGAGAATAATCTACCTCTAATATTATAAATTTTATACTGTGAATGTTTATTTGAATTTAAGAGTGGTAAGTAGGCGGACAGTAAGTAGTCTTTGCCAAATCTGTCGGTAGTACTTCAAATGTCCAGACCATGAAGTGACTTAGTCGCGTTTCGGGATCAGCATAAAAAGTTGCCGGTTCCAATTAGGACGAATTAGTGGATGCGACTGCTACTTGCGATTGTTAACCCTTTCCGTACGGCGCACGCCAATTGGCGTAATTTTTTTCCTATTTACCGTACGGCGCACGCCAATTGGCGTGCGAACTAAAATGATGATATCTTCGCGAAACAAGTTTTGTTGATAATATCCTTTCTATACAAGCCTATATACAATGTTCTTAATAATATACTAGCCTTCGTTTTGTAAATCACGATATTTAAAAATATGATCTTTTTTATCCACATACGGCAAAGGTAAATCAGAAATTGACAACATTTTGTCTGAACATGATAATGAAATAATATAATTAAAATAAAACATATTTATGTTCCTCATAAATATCGGTCGCATTTATTGATAGATAAATATAATGGCGGATAAATCATAACATGTCCGAATTTGTTTGGAGATGATATATTTTTTTGCCAGGGATCTTATACAAAGTCGTTATTATTGAATAATAATGACTTTGTATTTATTCAATTTAATGTATATTAGTATACCGTCACGGTATTATATACTTTGGGGGATTTCTGTGGTAGTGCATGAAGTTACCTCGGGTACCGCAAACATTTCACAATGGCGAGTCCATAGGCGAGTTAGCGGCATTACAGTTTGAAATCAAAGGACTCGCTAAGCATTAAGAAAAGATAAATTTAAGTTTTTGCTATTTTCGTGGTCAAATAGTTATTATCAAACGGACATGAATAGCTTGGTCACATAATTAAAACAAGTAATTTAATGTTGTAAAAAAAATCAAAAAATCAAATTGTCACGCCTTTTTCCCACAGGGATAGGCAGAGACAATGGAGCGCCACTTACCACGATCCTTACACAACTCCAACAACTTTTAATGTTGTAAAATTTATTAATTCAGGCTGATACCTTAAATAACTAATTATAATTCCTCTAAGAATTTCATTGTTATTTTTATAATAACATAATATATTATAAATAATGTTAAAAGTTGTTTTGTTAAATAATTTATTGCTACAGGTTTTTTTTGTCGGTGACTCTGATAGTGTAACAAAGGCAACTCTTTTGAATATGAGTTCTTTTTGTTACTTGCGCCATTTCTCGATAAATTTACTAATGAAATTATAGAAACGCTTTCTTTAGATAAACATGGTTGTTTGGTGAAAACAATTACTTTTTTTATTACTGCTTGGTTATAAAAATGAAAAAAGACAACAAATAAAGCACCGCTTCTTTTTACCCGAATACGGCGAAGTTTAGCGCGTATGTGTATCTGTGTGTCTGTCTGTGGCATCATAGCTCCTAAACGAATGGACCGATTACATTGCGGTTTCGTTAGTTTAAAAGCTAACGTGATCGAGACGGTTCATAGCTAAAATTGATGAGGGTTTTGAAGGTCATCAGTTCGGTATTTACTTTTCAACATATCTGTGACCTCACGTTTGACACACCCATGTATATGAATATATGTGTGTTTTAACTGGTACCACTGAGCTACTCTGATGATAAAGCTCGAAGGTAGGAGATGAGTAAATCAACAAGAGATAGAACTATTGTGCTTTAACTAAAACGTTTACTTACTATCAGCTTTTAGCTGGGCTGTTATCAAATTGAGGACCGACGCGACGCGAGAGGTCCGCGGAATGACGTATTAAATTACACAAATTGTTTAAAAAAAACTAAAATATTATTAAATTAAACAATTTAAATTTATAACCAAAATTATTTAAATATAATTTACCATAGATGGTAAATTGACAAAATGTTTACCATCTATGGCGTAAATAAAATCTTTACCTACGATCGGCGCACGCCAATACGCGTGCCAGCGATAATAGCGGGCCGTACGCGGGTATAATCTGCGTTGTTGAGCGTCGTGTTGAAAGGGTTAAACGGTAGGAAGACGACAAACATGACGTAATGGTTAGCACACCAGACCATTACGCGGAAAGTCCCGGGTTCGATTCATAGTAAATGTGAACTATAGTAGAAGTCACTTCCATTCATGAAGCGCACTCCAGCTTAACACCAGGCAGGGTGCTGTCAAATGTCAAGTCACAATAAAAAAAATGCAGTCGCCTCCATTCATGAACCAAACTCCAGCTTAACACCAGGGAGGGTGTTGTCATATGTCGCGCCATAATAAACAAATAGTCATCATAAAAAGTATAAAAGTACTTACAATAATAGGACGGCACGTGATAGGCAAGATCAGAGTCATCTGTAAAAGATAGTGTGACAATACATACAGTGCTTTAGTGATTAGGAGTTAAGGTCTAAATGACATCATTCATTTTGTATGGGGCTTGAGCTAAATTGTATAAACCGTTGCATATAATTTTAAAATAGTTTAATGTACGAAGATTACAATGTAATTAGAAAACTTTATTTTGCATAGTTTAGAGATGCAAAACGAAACGATCAAACTATAATTATGACAGTTCAAATCAGAACTGTTAAATATGGGCGTATCTTCGTGATTGAGAGACGATACAAAATCCATATCTTATTTCCCAATTTTTTCATCATTGTGTACAAAAGTACTACAAAAATAGCCCAAAATGAATGATGTCCCTTACATTCATAATGCCAGCCTAGTTGGAACCGATCAGGGGTGGTACTACCCCTGATCGGCAGATTGCCTACCACTGTTTTTCTTCACTAAGTCGCTAAGTCACTTCATGATCTGTGGAACAGACCGTGAAATGACTTAGCGACTGCTATTTATCTGTAGTAGCAGTCGCCTTTATACATAGACCGAGACCCCACTCCAGTGCATCATCAGTTCATACAGAATTCTTTAAGATTTTACGCGAACATTGAATAAATGAATCAAACGTCGGCATGTAGTCGGTGAGCCGCGCCGTTTTAATATTAAAATCCTACCGAGGTGCTCTTGGGCGAGTGAATTATAAAAATTGTAAAACCATTAAACAAAAATAAACGCAATAATAAGCCGCATAAAATTTGTTCAATCAGTCCATATGTCAATTGTCATCTCGAGTGAAGTTTAAAAAATAATTATTATTATATGCTTGATAATAAAACACCTTATTCATTACAACAGATTGGTATCAAATTAGGTTCACAATTTTGGCCTTTTCAAGCTGTGAAACATAATACAAGTGTCGCATACCGAGACAGGTAAATTGTTGCGGTCTACATTGTCCTCTTATTCTCATTTTAAAAATTAACAAATGCCCGGATGCCGCGCTACTATGTAACCCAGATTTGTATTTATTTTTTTGTAGGATAAGCGGACTTATGCGAAGGCCTTTGCCCTTTAAGACAACAATTAATAGGTTTAGTAATACCAACAATAAGACATGTGAATTTCTATGTTTTTTACATTTCTATACTAAGCTACTTAAAGTGTATCATAAAAGCAGGACGACTCTCATACCGCACAGCTCAAAAGTCAGCGCTTTTTTTATCTGCCTAGTAACTATACCGGCAAGCCAAGTTTTAAATCGATTTAAGATTTAAATCTTTGCCGGCAAATGAATTTTAAATAGGGGTAGTGATTTTTCATCTCATAGTGGGCGGTGGGCAAAATAAGATTGAGAACGTATCGTTTATATAATAGGTGAACTAGGGACAATATAGATTTTTTTGTTTTTTTTAAGACTCGACATTTGACTTTTTTTGATGGTAAGTCCTCCTTGCCTGATGATAAGCTAGAGCGCCGACGACTGAAAAAACCGGCTTAACTTACGGTTAACTTAACTTAACTTAATTTTATTTTTATTATTTTTGACAATAGAAGTGAATAGAAAAAAAACATTAGTAAGTAATTAACTTTAATTAATTACTATTGATTATTTTAATCAATAGCAATTATTTAGTAATTATTTTTGATAGCAAAATTATACACCATTTTTTATGCGCAACATAATATTTATCTAATAGTGCTTAACCAAAATAAATAAAACAGTGTACCTACAAACGTTTTAAATTACAAAGTAATGGAGCGAAAACATTTTAGTCATCAATGTCCACAAACAGGATTCGAATCACGGAAAATTACTCAACAATAAATTACTAACGAATCTTAAAATACAACTAAAAATTTTAATAATAATGTGAATTTAATTTAACATTAATTAACTCATTACTTAACTGCATGAGTGATAGAATACTTATTATAATTAACAAAAGCCATTAAAGTACCAAAACAATTTATAAGGAGACTGTGGTGTAGTGGCAGTGCAATGGTTACACACCTAGAGCACAAGTTCGAAACCACCCACCGGTATCTTTGATATTTGTACTTAGGTTGTCCTGTTTCTATGATACAAGCACTTTAGTAGCTTGATAAAATAAAATTTTACATATTATTATTCCAATATATTTTTGTACTGTAAATAATGTCATAAATTAAAATTATAGTAAAACATTTTCTATATTTACTAGTTTTGAAAATTATCACATGATGGACCCAGGATGTCCTAAAACACGACCAGTCTTACCAGAGGATGGGCAGCAGCATCCCCTTAACAAGCGGTCCCCTTTATTCCAATTCTAGTAAGTAAAAAATGAATGAATAGATTCATGAATGAATTAAACAAATTTCTGTGAGACTCCGTGACCAGGATGGCTGCAAAGCTCACGAAACATCGGAACAATAAAAAAAAACAATAATCATAAATAAACACAATAGTAAGCTGCATAAACATTGTTTAAGTAATTCATGTAAAACTAGTCTATTAAAATAGTTATAATGTAATTGTTTAGCGATGGTTTGTTTGATGACAGGCGTGAATGAACGGTTTAGCGATTGGTTTATTGCGCGTAAAGTGCTGGGTTCGATTCCTCGGAGCAAATATTTATTTCATAGCTTTTATGTGTAATATTTAGTAATTATATTAAATATTGCAAATATTTGTTACTAAAAAGAAAGAGGTGGATATTTGCTTCAGATCTGGTTATCAAAGAGTAGTAGGCAGACTGGTACCAACCCAGTCTGCCGATCGGGGGTAGTACAACCACTACAAGTACACAGACTGTGAAGTGATTTGGTCATGTCAGCTTGTAAGTTGCTGGTTCCAACTAGGCCGGCATAGTGGATGCGATTGTTACTCACAGTTATTGAATTGTAGTAGCAGTGACATTCATTCATGGACCACACTTTGGCTTAACATCAAGCGTGGTGGTCATATGTTGAGTCACAATAAAAAAATAAAAAATATACTTACAACTTTCAAAGTAACCCCATGTTGGTAGTCCAACAGCTATAGCACCAACTATGAAACAAATGAATCCCAGAACCGCTACGGTTATGGAATATAGGACTTTTCCACTGGCCATGACCACATGAGTCAGCCCCCACCGTGGTAATTAAGGTACTGCATTACAATCGTGAGGGAAACCTTTTACGATGACACTGCTGTTTACCGCTATGCATTTTTCTGTGAACAATCAATCAATCAATCAAATTGTAACGCCTCTTTCACACAGGGATAGGCAGAGACGATGAAGCGCCACTTGCTACGATCCTGACACAATTCCCTCGCTTCCTTCACATTCTCTTTATACAAGCTCTATGGTTTTGGGCACTAGGCAACTTAGCTTTCTTGAGGATGTCTGCGATTTGGTCGGCAAACACCCTTCTGGGCATGCCTTGTTTAATCCATAATCCATTCACATGAGATTTATAAATTCTTTTCATCAATCTACTTTCACTCATCCTTTTCATGTGTCCAAAAATTTAAGGCACCTATGGACTTTCATCCTCTTCTCATTCTCTATGATTATTATGAACTCTACCTTTTTTTTTTAAATAAGACTCTTTTTCAGTCATTGGTACTCTTGGACATCTCTTGTTCACCATCAGGCAAGTAAAAATCAGATATCATGTCTTAATAAAAAAATAATGGTAGGATTATAATTCTACCAATATTAAATATTGGTAAAACTGAAGATGAGAAAGATGTAAGGATTGTGGCAAGTGGTGGCTGTAGGAATGGATGTGAGTTTAATTTAGGGTTATAAATCTATAGTACATTTTGAACTAACATGCAAGGATAAATATCTAATATTTATTAATTTTATTATTAAAAAATAGTAATATTTATGTTAATTTAATTTATTTATATGACCTTGTCATTCATTCTCGTGTTGTTTTCGATAACCGATGTTCGTTATTTTAGTTTAAAAACCGGTTTATATTCAACAAAGGATTGCAATATAAAACGAAGACATTAACAACAACAATCCCATTAGAAATTAATAGAATTCTTATAGAAATCTCATCAGAACAAAATAATCATTTCAAACCTTTAAGATGAATCTAATGATGTTAATTTACTGTTATTTAGATATTACTTTTACTTACAATCAAATGAATGCAGTGTAATTCGACACGGAATGACAACACAATTTAAATTGAGTTTTTTAACTTGCGAAAATAACTGTTATTTACTTCTCGTATATCCAATGCAGAGTTGCAATGATAACTACACAATAACACTTCTTTTCACGTCAATGCACATTAAATACAAGTTACCGACACACGACACACCTAATAATTAATAACTTTGAAAATATAACACAAATTGAATAACAAATTATAACCACTTATTAAGCACGATTTTAATTTATTATAGAACAATACAGAAAAGTGTGCAGAAGAACCGGGAGAATAATAGAACGAACAATACAACGAATAAGACCGCGCTCCAACGCGACGTCGCTCAAACAAAATTGGTCGGTAAATAAACTGGTTTTTTGACTTTACAAGTGAGTGGGTATGCCACGCACGGAACTAGTTGTTATTGCTATCTCGCCCTTTCAAAAACAATATTTACATGTTAAAGAGGGATAGAGAAAAAATATTCTCAAAACGTCATTTTTTTACCTTAAAACATATGTCAATCTTAAAAATACTTTCAGAAATTATGATGTAAACTCTTTGTTAAGTAACGATAGATTACTTGTTAAGTTAAACAAAAAAAATGATATGTTTTAAATAAAAATTTTGTTTGTTTAATTCAAATGTTGTTTGAATTTTAAGAATAAAGTCAAATATTTGCATTCGAGTAATTAAATAATTCAAACTTTCGAACGAACGTAGTCAGTTACGTTCCGTTTCACACAAATTTCACTTTAATTAAAATTCAAAACATACTATAATGCATTTAATATTATTTTAATTAAAATATCATTTATTTATAATTTAATACAGTACTAATAAAATTAATATAAAAATTGATATTTAAATATTTTAATTTACTTCAATCAATCACTCCAAATTAACTTGTTCTTTATGATTAGTTACTGGTAGTAACACATAATTAAGCAATTTAATTAATTATTTCTACTGAACTCAAAAAAATTACAACTTTAATATTCACACTGTATACCTACGTCTACCGCTGCCTACGCCTAGTTTATAAACACTAGGCATAAAATGAAATCATGTTTATAATTTGAAAACCCCTGTAGATAGAGTCTTTTGGCAAGTCATAATCTTTTCTGTACGGATTACCTACCTTTTCTGTATTTGATCTAGATATTTCCCTGAGAAAGTGGAGGTTCCAGAGAAGCCTTAGCTTATCATCTCAATGTATGCTGTTGTTTAACGATCACTACGTATCTACCTACACATAAAAAAACTATAAAACAATGTATTAGTTTCAACTCTACGACTACAAGGCGAGGTCAAAGCTATTTTTGCCCAGCCAGTCAAACAAAACGTAAACTCTGAAACTTGCAAACAATCTTTATGTTCCTAAAAACCATTCATTTTGCTATATGATTGATTGCTGAAGTAAATTTGTTATTAATTACTTTGTACTCAGTGCAAAAATAGATTGTACCTAGTGTAGCTAAGTTTCTTTACAAGACAGATCTCAATTATCGCTATGTTTAATTATAACCGTGCACTTGGAGTGATATTTACTTTTTTACTATGCGGTAAGTAACTAAGAACTTTAAGCAATTTGGTGTTTGCTTTCTTTGTCGTATAATCAGCAAAAATCCCCATCCTATAACCCTAGATACTTTAAGAGGATAAAGCACATCTTGCCGACATAGTGATAGCGACTGGGGTTACAGTAAATTGTTTTTTTTTTCACGTCAAGTCACAATTTAAAGAATTTTTTATAAGACAGAGACAACGGAGCGCCAATCTCTCTAAACATATTTCTCTCGCTTCCTTCTATCCAGAATTCTCTTTGAACTGCAAAAAACAGACGTCCACAGTTCATAGAGCGTGTTTCATTAATATACAGAGAAAAACAATCTACAGGGTGGTTCCTATTCTATCCTTTCTTTTACTTACTTTCACTTTATAAATCTCATTCATCAATCTCGAAGCGGAGCGGAGACCAATCATTAATAATAAAGTCAAAGTAATTTTACCGGCTTAAACCTACAAAATATAAAATCCTCATAAGGATTAACAGGAGCGTGGGAATTGGTGGAATTAAATTGAGTTGATTGTCGGCTTGTTTTTTTTAGTTAAATATAGATTAATTAAATATAGTATTAAATGGATTATTTGATCTTTTTTTTCAGTTACGGCGTCACTTCAAGATTCTGTAAGTACTAACTACGTCATTGTGAAATTTCTATACTTAAATAAATTATTAAACCATTACAGAGAATTTGATTAAAAGGTATTGGCAAAAAGTTTATGGTCATCTGATCCAGGGTAGTGTAAACTCATTCAAGTATCATCATCATCATCAGCCGAAAGACGTCCACTGCTGAACATAGGCCTCCCCTCTAGAACGCCAGTTGCATCCACTCCACCAGTTATTCGTGACTCTTATTATGTCGTTATTCCATCTAGTAAGAGGCCCAGCTACGCTGCGTCATCCGGATTGGGGTCTCCACTCAAAAACATTTCTTTCTTCGGTTGTCGGTTCTTCGAGCGATTCAAGTGTATAGATGTACCTACATATTTTTTTACGTGAACATTGTCTAGTGAGAATTTATACTTACCTAAGATTTTGTAAGACAACGCGCGGCCCGCCTCTGTATGCGGGCGCCTCGTCTTCAATAATCTTAGATGTTTACCACCAGGCAGGTCGAGGTCATAAGTCGAGACACAATAAAAAACATTACCTACTGAATATTTTGGGCGAAACCAAAACATATATTTATTTATTTTTCAGAATTCCAAAACAAACGATGGAAGTTGCGGAGAAGATGGAGACTGCATTTCAGTGCCTTCAGAATGTGATAACAAATGTGGATGTGACAGGTAGGTTCACGACTTCTTTGGGGAACCTCTTCAAAGAAGGCGACCGTGGTTACACAAGCCGAGAGCATGGGTTCAAAACCTCTTTACAGCCTTTGATATAATGTACTTTGGTTGTCTTGTTTCTATGAGCTTAGTAGTTTTAGTAGCTTCGAATAGGAATGTATAATAATAATAAATAAAAACGAAAAATGGTAGGAAGCATAACGCATGCGAATTCTGTCGCCCAAATGATAGTGCTTTAAGATCAAAGTATTACTTTAGATGGCAAACAAAGCATTAACGACTGAAAACCCCAACACAGTTTACGGTTGCCGTCGTCTGTATGCCATCACTGGGCGGGTAAAGCACTCCACTGCCTGGTCAATTGTTCCGATTCTATTAACAGAATGTAGATGCTAACCCGGACCTACTATACGCGCACTAGCTCCGATATTCTTAATACATTATGGTGACGAAAAACCAATGAAATTGCGTTGCTAGACTCAACATATATGATAGCACACCGCTCGATATTAAGCTGGAGTGTGGTCCATGAATGGATGTCACTGCTACTACAATTCAATAACTGTAAGTAACAATCACATCCACTATGCCGGCCTAGTTGAAACCGGCAACTTACAAGCTGATTCCGAAACGCGACCGAATCACTTCACGGTCTGTATACATGTACACCACTGCCTACCACTCTTTGATAACCAGACCCATAGGAAATATCTCTTTATTTTTATTAACAAATATGCCATATTTAATATAATTATTAAATATTACGAATAAAAGCCATGAAACAAATATTTGCTCGGACCGGGAATCGAACCCGGGTCTTTACGCGCAACAAACCAATTGCTGACCGTTCGTCCACGCCTGTCGTAGTTTACCTATTGTAATTTAACTTAACAATGAATCACAACTACCTTTATCCTTCCCTTACATCCACAATTCTCTATATATCTCTACAAGCTCTACAGTTATGGCCACTATTTTTTTTTTGAATAATCCGTCAACATCAGATTTATAAATTCCATTCGTCAATCTACTTTCATTCATCCTTTCCATGTACCCAAACCATTGAAGCATTCCTTTGTCAATCTTTGTTACTACATCTTCTTCCAAACCATATTATTAATAATTTATGTTATAAGATATTCAAGTTTCGGAAGTCTTGTCTCATTTTAAATAACTTACCAAAAATTTTTCCAGCGCCTATTTGTATAACGAAACAACAGGAGAATGTATAATAAGAGAACAAATTATGGTTACAATTGTCGAAAAATACTATCCTGAAGGTAAATTATTAGTTTATCGCAAACTTTAACCATTAACTTAATAAAATACTTATTTAGCTTTATTAATACACTATTTGTGCTTCATTTATTGCAGATACTACATTAGTTCACGAGAGCATTTTGGCAAGTACGTTATTGACCCTTAAATGCAGAACTATACTATATACGAAAGAAATTACATAAGATAAATATTTACACATTATATTGCGGTTAAGTACCTCTTAAACTAAATTCAATGCAAAAAAAAAATACTGTAACTTGACACAGAAAAAAGGAAATAAAACGTATTTCTAAAATCCTATTTTAATCGTTAAAGTGAATAAAGTAGGATTCTGTATATTCTGAAAACACCCCAAACATATTAAAAATATTCCTATTAAAAAATAATTTAATTAGATGAGACGTACGCCGGGATCCTGACATTATTTTAAATCCTTCACTGAGACTCTTTTGAGCGAATATAGTTTGAACTTTAAATGTTAAATAATACGTAGGTTACTTCTGCATTAAGGGGAACGGTTTGAATTTAAATGTGGATATCTAATTTGTGTATGCAAACTACTTTTTTTTTAAATAAAAACACTATCATTCGACTCTCTAACATGTCTGCGTCGTTTTTAATACCTAAATTCATTTCATCATAACCTAATATTTTAACAAGACGACCGATATAATCGTACTCTGACTAAATAAGCATTTTTACCACAGAACGCTTAAATATAAATATATTTAATAATATGTTTTAATTCATAGATTTATGATTGGTCTCGCTTTATTCTAGACCAATCATTAATCTATGGTTTTAATTATATGCTCCGTGATTTTTGTCATACAAATTATATTTTCCCATATCAGCTACATCTATATTAGTATCTTACATCTACCACAAATTATCATCGCTTAAATTGTTAGCACATTTTGATGGATTTAGCTTTTTAGCACAACTATTACAAAGACAATAGCAATAACAAAGGCAATAACAAATTCTAATGATTTAAATTTTATTAATTTTGCACACAAGGTTTTAATTTTTCAGAAACCCTTCGTTTGGAAGCAAATGACATATTTAAAGGAATAATAGTTGCTGCAATTTTGTTTATATCGTGCGCAGTGCTTTGTGTAATAACGGCGTGTGTTTATTGCTGCAAAATTAATTATTCGTAAGTACCGAACCATTAAACGAGGCTAAACCGATAGTAATCCTCAAGAAAGCTGGGTTGAATAGTGTGCATAATTAATAATTGTAGAGCTTTGAAAAGAATTGTGGATGTGAGGAAGGAAAGCGAGTCAGTTGTGTCGGGATCGTGGCAAGTGGGGCTTCATTGGCTCTGCCTACCCCTGCGGGAAAAAGGCGTGACAATTATCTAAATTACAAATTAACTTTTTAACCATGTTTCTACATTCCAGTGTTAGAAGGGAAAACCGTTCTGTCAACTTCGTCGACTCGAGTCGGCGAACAAGTGGAATATTTTACCCGCTTTATTTAGATAAGAGGAAGAAGAAATCTTCCTCTTATCTAAATCTTTCAAGTACCTACTAATAAATCGGGCGTAAAACTGAGGCAACCATAAAAGAACTCCTTGCCACAGGTCAGATGTCGCGTCAAAATAATTACTGAAATCTTTTTCGTTTGAAATGTATTAGGAATTAAATGCAAAGTTTATTATAATGTTTTGTCCTCTTAATTTACCATGTTTTTTCTTTTGTTTGTATTAGAGACCGTATGCTTAAAAAGGACCTCGACGCACTTGCAAAGAAGGTTGGAAGAGAACAAAAATATAAACAAATTAATACCAAACCAAAATTGGATCCAATTGAAGAAAATTGTGCAGTCATGGTTGACGAGGGTTTATTCGTTGTGTAATAAATAAATATATTTTTTTTTTCTTTATATCCTTATGTTTCCCTTTTAATATTTATTTATTAAAACTATTTAACTTATCTACATCAGAAATCTGAGTTTAATTTCGTTTATACGTATAACGGAACGTTAATATTTTGACAGAAAAGTCGTGTTTTTGTAGAAAAAAAAACATTTGTTGGGTTTTTAACAATATGGAAAAAGTGCAATATGAATGTTGTTTTAGGTTGAATGATTTTTATTTAAGAATAATTAATATACTATTTTAAAATACTGTTAACCTAAAAATCTACATGAACTTATTTCATTCACGAAAAACGTAAATATTGATCAACAAAACATTTGCGTGGTTTTCTGTAGTACTAAAAATAATGGTGTCTATATCAGCTTGAAACCTATGTAAAACACAAATACTGCAAAGAAAAATTGTGTATTCTCTTCATTTTGTTTCGTTCTATGATATTGGTAAGTAAATTGTGTCATAAATTTATAACCTACATTTTTAGGTTTGTTTATATTATAGTCAGTATTTTTTATTAATAAAATCTAGTAATTTCTAATAGCACTTATGTTTTATTTCAATCGAAGTTATATTTTATGGTTAGAGCCCATTTAAAAAAAAAGGGTGAAATGAAATTGACGAATGAGATTTTAAATCGTAGGTGTGGAGAAAGAACGCGGCAAATTTAAACTAAATAGAAATACTACAAGATTTTAATTTGTCAAATATACAAAAATGAAGAAGTCCGAAAATTTATTTTATTAAAAAAAAAAACAATAAAAATGGAATAGTTTTAACTAATATATATTTGTTAGGAAACATGGCGACAAAGAAATTTAAACGAGAAAGGGCCCAACTATGACAGGCACGTATTACAAATAGAAAATTCTGCTGGAAAAGGAATTTACAAAGGCCTGAATGTGGACATTGATTATTTGAATGAAAAGATGGGTGCGTTTTCCGTTATTGATGAAGCAATACAGTTGCTAATGTTAGATGCTGAACCATTCGATGAACTTGAATTTGAAAGGGAATACGATCAATGCGAAAATTATACAAAAACATGGTTCAAGATAAAATCGATGCTCAACAATAGTTATAATGTAGATGTACTTATTTTCGCGACAGTAGGCGAGTGGAAAACCTCAGACCTAGAATTACGTATTCTATATGAATCCCATAGGTTTGAAATACATGTGCATTCTAAAGTACAGTACTAGTTATTGAATTCTATGTGGTTTCTATATTATGCATCTTTTATTACTTATATTTAATTTAAAAACATTTCATGTAACTTTCAGGGTTACAACATCATGTTTGCCAACATGGATCATGTCAGTATGGTGACCCTATTCTTCATTGCTATGGTTATGATATTAATTGTTTTCTGGACATGCTGCATGTATGCCCGTTGGAGGTAAGAACTTTACCTAATTAGACCAACCGAAGTTGCCAGTAATCAACAAGGTCACCATAGTGGACGGTACTGCTGCATTAAGAACTTCTATGCCAATGTCACCCCCCAATCATGGATTATACTCCAACTTAAGATCTGGTTGTAATATCCAGGGCCGTCTTAAGCATATTCAGCGCCGGGGTGCGAAAGTCAAGGCTCCGCTTGCATGATCTACTTGCATGTAGTAGGTACCGAAATTTATGGCGATCGGCATGCGCCCCCTAAGACTCTGCACCCGGGTGCACTGCACCCCTTGAACCCCCGGGTAAAGACGGCCCTGGTAATATCATGTCATGCCAAAATTAGGTTTTGACAACAGGCAAAGCAATCATAGCTTTTATTTGTAATATTTAATAATTTATTTGTGTGTATTACTGATATTTGCTCCTGGTCTGCCTGTCTTAGAGTGGGAAGCAGTGGTGCCCAGCCCAGTGTACATACAGATAAGTGACATAGTCGCATTTCGATCAGCTTGTGGGTGTCCGGTTCTGACCAGGCTGCCATAGTTGATGCTACTTGCAGTTAATTTACTGTAGTAGCAGATGCCGCCATATATAGACTGCACTCCAGCTTTAATAACAACTTACAATAATATACATATTGTTACAATAATAAATATATAATACAAGTTATATACATTTTATTCATGTGTATGCTAAGCCATCTCGCTTGTATAATAGACACAGGACCACCACTGTTCACTATGCTAGCCATAGTCATTTTGGTAATATTCTGTGTAATGGAGATGGCGGAAGAGATCTAAACCTAAATGTGCAATTGAGCATTACACAGAGCTTTATTGATGCTCGACATAATGATGTTTAGATGGGGTGCAGTCCATGAATAGAGACAACTGCTACTTACAGTTATGTAAGTGTAAGCAGCAGTCACTTTCACTATGCCGTTGGAAGCGGCAACTATCGGACTTATCACTAAAAACAAATAACTGACTGTAAAGTTATGGTCTATGCAACTGAAAGAAACATCATCTAGTAGTACCATCATACTACTAGATGATGTTTATTTGATTTAACAGTTTTTTTTTTGTGAATTGACATCTGACCTCAACCTGCCTGACTTCCTGCTTGCTTACCAAGAGGAAGTCCAAGAGTGTCAAAAACGAGTCAGTTCACGGTTGCCCTAGTCGCTGTCACTATGCTGGCCAAACGTGCTTCTTCACGCATCGCTTGAAGGATCCAAGGCTATAGGATGGAGAGAACACATAGGCTGGTAAAGCATTCCACTTGTAGATTGTTCCACTTCTAGATTGAAACGATGCAATGAACATCTTAGAGTTCATTCCCCCGAAATCGGGGAATGATGGGGGAAATTATGAGTGGTTTTGGGGAAATACCTAAACCACTTCTAACTATGTGGCTAATCAGCTAATGTTTTTTTTTTATTACAGTGGCATAGACCAGACAGAGTATTATAGTGATCATGCCAAGAAGAAAAGGGAAACCCGAACACTGGAACAAGGACATAGAGAAGAATGCCCATGTGGCTGTCAAAGTGACATTGGAGCTAACATTGCTATATTTGTTCCGGAAATTGGTGTAGTTATGTAGAAGTGCCTACAATTATTCATGGACCTGAATTTTTATCCCCAATGAATGTACTGGTTTTGATAGTGTAGAGGTTGGTATCGTTGTTTATCAATCAATCAATCAATCGAATTGTCACGTCTTTTACCCACAGGGATAGGCGGAGAAAATAGAGTGCCACTTGACACGATCTTGACATTACTCTCTCGCTTCCCTCATATCCACAATTTTCTTTATATATACAGTCAGTACACTAGGCAACCCAGCTTTCTTGAGGAATCTTGCCGATCTGGGGTAGTACCACCAGAAACAAGTATACAGACAGCCTGGCAAGTGGATGTATCTGTTACAGTTGGTTAACTGTAGTAGCAGTCACCTCCATTCTTGGACGGCACTAGCTCAACATCAGGCGCGGTGCTGTCATATGTTGAGTCACAATTGTCAAAGAATCGACGAGCGGAATGCTTTACTACCTTATGTCTGTGTTAAGTAGAAGAATAAAAGCTATGCAACAAATACTGCGACCGGGAATCGAACTCGGGACTTCAGGATAACGGACTGGTGTGCTAATCGCTACGCCACGCCTGTCGAGTTGTGTCAGAATTAAAGTGGCCCTAAGTCTCTGCCTATCCTTGTGGACATTTTGGTTAATTTACTAATTTTTTGTTTCATATTAGTTTCAGATAAGTTTGAATCTCAATTTCGATGACCTCAGTAGAGCTTAAGAAAAATAACTTATAACTTAGATCATAATTTTTGTATGTTTTATAGTTAAAAAAGGTTCTTCCGAAAATTTTATGTCTACAAGAAAATAAAGAAGTGTGTGTGCGTGCATTGGTAACGCGTAAGATGTATTTTTAGGGGTATATTAGACATTTACAATCAATAGTAAAGATATGTTCCGAGGAGCTCTTTAACCTTGTTCCTATCTCATCTTTTCACACCCGTAACACCCACACTGGTCGGGGGAAGCATTCACATTTTGTCGACAGAATCGGTAGTCGAACTAAAAAGTTTGGTGCATCTTTTCTTTGTAGAACCATCGACAAGTGGAATGCTTTGCCAGCCCATCTGTTCTCTCCCTCCTATAACCTTGGATCCTTCAAGCGATGCGTGAAGAAGCACCTTTGGCCAGCATAGTGACGGCGGGTGAGACAGCCGCGTACTAACTCGGTTGTTTCAGTCGTCGGCACTTTTGGATCTCCTCTTGCTTATCATCAGGCAAGTCGATGTCAAATGTCGTGTCACAATAAAAATATACACATAACACTGTGATCAAAAAGTAGTAACACTTTTCAATTTGAAATTCCCATGCTTATCAAAATTCATAACAAGTATACAGACCGTGAAGTGATTTGGTCGCGTTTCGGGATCAGCTTATAAGTTGTCGGTTCCAACTTGGCCGGCATAGTGGATGCGACTGCTACTCACAGTTATTGAATTGTAGTAGCAGTGACATCCATTCATGGACCACACTCCAGCTTAACATCTAGGGGGGGTGCTGTCATATGTCGAGTCACAATAAAAAAAAACTTTTTTTCTTATGTTGGCACAACATTAACTGACATCTCTGCCTATTTTATGTGGCAAAAGAGTTGTTTATGAGTTACACTTTTTGGCCTTAACCTCTAAAAGATTTTTTTTAACATAATTTAAAGAAACTTTGCTAAATTTAAAAATTAAAAAATGAACTTATTTTAAAAATTGTAAAATATACTTTTATAGCTTAACACCAACAAGCGTAATTTATAAACAACGGATCATTCTGTCACGTAAATTAGGAAGAGACGTCAGTTAAGGTTGTGCACACATAAGAAAAAAAAGTTTATGCATTTGGATAAGTATGGGAATTTTAAATTAAAAAGTCTCACTACTTTTTGATCAGTGATGTGTATATTCGCATACACTACAATTGTAATAGGAATTTATATTCTATGTTTCAATGCTTTTATTTTAAACATAAAGGTTTATTTGTATTTTGTTAGAATAAGTAGAGTCATATAATATATATATTTTAATATTGCGATATATTGTAATGAATAAGAATGATTGAATGCTTTTCGCTGTAAACGTCAGCGTTCAGGACCAAAATCAAATCAATCAAACATTTAGGGGTTCCAAAGCAATCAATCAAATTGTCACGCATTTTTCCCACAGAGATAGGCAGAGACAATGGAGCGCCACTTGTCACGAACCTGACACAACTCCCTCGCTTCCGTCACATTCACAATTCTCCTCATACTAGCTTTATGGTTATGGGCACCAGGTAGCCTAGCTTTCATGAGGATGTCTCCGATCGGTCAGAAAACACCCAAAGCAACCCCCTCACAATTGTGGATGTGATGGCATCGGAAGTGAAAAGTGGCGCTCTATTGTCTCGGTATGAGGGAATTAATGCGTGACAAATTTTGGTGAGGGGAATTGATTGTGGATCGAATCTGATGAAATGAGAATAAATTAAAATTTTAGACTCAATATTTTTTTATAAATTATTATATTAGAAATTGAAGATTATAGTAATAAGTTATCCAAAGCCTCTGCCTGCCCCTTAATGATCTCAAGATGATATTCTAAATTAATATAGGCTTAGATTTAGACTTAGAATTAGACTTAGAATTAGATTTAGGTCAGACTTACCAATATTTAGAAAGACTCATTAATAAGACTCAAGAGAGCTGATTGTTTTTAAATCCAAACACATCTAATATGATGGCTTCCTCAAATCAAAAAATTATACTACAGATATGTACATCGAAAACTAGTAAAAACTCTAAATATTCAAGTATTAAATCGACCGACGTTTTTGCATTTGTAGTAGTGGGCCTAAGAGCGTGTTTCCATTATTAACACACGTTACGAAAACACGTCTTGTCCTTAGGTTTTAATTAGAAGCAAACAAGATAACTGGAAACTTTTAATGGAAAAGCAACATATTCGGTACTTACCAATTAACTAGGCGGTTTGTTGAAAGTTCAAATTAATTCATAGTGACGAGATTAATAGTTTCAAAAATCCTTAACTTTTTTCTGGTGATAATGAAATTGAGAGGCTTATAAGAGAGAAACATAAGATGATACAGCAGGCTGGTGATGATGAGGGTTACAAGAAAAAGCTACTGGATTTTATGTATCAGATGTTTCATCATAATAATAGATTTTAAATGCATTATCTGCAACAAGAAATGAACGAATTTTGAGGGCACCTTCGAAATGGATTTAAATTTTTTTGTTTTATTTTGATACACAACTTTATTTATTTATTTATTTTCTTTGCTGGTAGTATTTTGAGTATTAAATGCAAATTGTCAATTTTGACATATCAGCAAAAATATATTGCTCAGAAACCAATGTTGTATTATTTATAAAGAGAAACGATTATATAATTTTTCTCGATTCACAACAACTTAAGTTCGGCTAATCCGTAACACGACATTCATTGACTGTTTGGCAGAATAAAATTCGCCGGTTCAGCTTGTATATAATATAGTTGTTTATTTATTTATTTGCTGACTGTACACTACTACAAATGCAAAAACGTCTTCAAGCTAAAAATAAACGTAATGATAGGAGATCGTAACATCTTTATCTATCGCCACGACATAATGGAAACGCGATCTTAGGCGTGTGTACTACACACACTACTACAAATGCAAAAACGTCTACAACATAATTTGACTGTACGTTGATTGATTACTTGCGAGATTGACATATATCAGTGTTGTGAATAGAAAAAATTAATACATTCGTTTCTCTTTACAATAAAACAATATTGATTTTTGAGTAATATTTTTTACTGACTTGTCTAAACTGACACTTTACTTCTAGTTCTCAACATCCTCCCAGCGAAAGTAAAAGAAATCAATAAATAAAGTGGTATATCAAAATAAATATAAAAGTATTTATATAGCCATTTTCGGTGGTGCCCTTTCAATATGTTGTCCTATTCTCGTCGTGATCCGTATATGCTATATATCCTTTGAATTTAATTTCTTCAGCATCTAATATCCCCGTCTTAGACTCACGTTCATCTAAATATTTTTATTAGGTATATAATCTATGAGAGATGCTTCACTATCATTTAGTTTAGTAACGGACCACAATGCATTTAATGGGGCTAAGCTCTCTGCATCTTTAATATGAGGTACTTTACTTTTTGGATATTTATTCACACTGTTAATAACAATATCATGTTTTTCAACCATGAATATTTCCTCACTGTCGGATTTGGTAGTCTCTGCATACAGTGGTTTGTCCTCATATTCTTGTTCTACTCTCGTAGTTAAATTCAGTTTTCTTGTTTCAGCATTCCTTATTTTTTCTGAACTGCTGACGTTATTTGATGATATTATTTCATGTTTCTTCATCTTTAATTGACAGTTTTTTACTTCACCATCGAATGCAATTGGTTCATGTTTTGGCAAAATTAATATAAGTGTGCTATTACTGATTTGATTTGATTGAAAAATTAATAAGAGATCTCACCCTTTCGTTTTCTATCACTTAACTAGCATTATACAAATATTGTATTTGTGCCCATGTGTGCCTGTAGGCGTCGGATTGTTCCTGTTCTAATAATAACTTTTCTTCTTCAATATTTGTATCTTTTATCAAATTTTTCATTATTTTATCGTTTAGGATAATTGTGTTGAATTGTGTTTGGTAACCTTATTCTCCAATTCAGTGACTTTCGACAACCAGCTGTTGATGGTATTTACCTGTTCATCCATTTTAGCGCTAAATGACTCCTTCAGTTTATTCAAATCAGCGCCAAAGCCTTCCTTTAATGTTGTAAATTTGGTGTCCATATAGGATATCAGGGCGTCCATGTCCATATTTATACTGGGCTGCGGTCGTGCCACTTGAACCCTCGGCCGGCGATAATCCATCCGACCTCGGTAGGTGTTGCTTATTTTTCGTAGTTTTGCAAGTGGCACACTTCCATTTCTGTTTATTCATGGGCAACATTCTCTTGAAATCAGCCTGTAACATACCAGCGCAAACAAAATGTAAGTTTCGATTACATCATCAAGCACGGTTTGCTTATCACATATACTGCAATCCATCATGGAATAAAATAGAGCGTCGCCCTCTCGTTATTGCTAGTGGCGAGCAGCGCAACTATTCACTTTGTGTCGCCCTCTTTGTCAGATGGCAGAAGTGTGATGCGCTTGAGTTGTTGGCAAAGCAATTAATTCTACGCTTTTCTCGGTAGATGGCGCTGGTAAACCAATTTATTAAATAATTGGGCAAATTAATAGGTATAATTACTTTTTCTGGTAAAATTATCGTTTTAATTAACCTTAAGTTCCACTTTGTCTCCAATAAGGCAGCAACCAATATAGTGACAATAATTTAGTAGTCAAAGTGGGTACTTGCTCACATAGTATGGGGCAAATTGTCGGCCCAATTGATTACGTCTTTTACACAAATCCACGACACTTTATTCTTATATCGCATATAATTCATGATCCTTACAGCTTTGGTAACAATATTAACACTAGCCATACACCTACAACTTGTTGAAAACAATTAAAAAACTTAAATGTTTGAGCAGCGTAATCACTATTATGTTGTGGACTTTTTTTTAATTTTTAATTTAGTTTAATTTTTATTATCTATACTAGTAATGAATTTATTAATACTAGAAATGGAGTATGTCAGACTTATAGGAGATGCAGGGATCATGCGAACTCTGAAGCCCCTATAACTTTCCAAAGACATGGTGGAGGCTTTATGCATCTTTTATCGACAATAAATCTAACGAAACCAGTTATTTTGACAACTGTTGTAGAGACCGGCAGATAAAAAGACACAATAAGCACAAGCTGTGCTACACACGATGCGCGGATTTGCAGTCTTCCAGCGCTCTTCTTTCTACCGATCCTTATACCGCGCAGCTTGAATGCTCTTTTTTTGTCTGCCGGTACAAAGTATTTCTTGACAATTTTTTAAGTTGATCGAGTATAAACAAATAATTTAAAGCTGTGAAAAGTGTTCCCTCCGTTTTTCTCTCATCTTCGTGTTCCATCCAAGACTCCTTTCGAAGTTTTAGTAAAGGCTTTCCGCCGCTTTACTTAAACGATGATCATCAACCTCACTATCATCGTCAACTTGCGATTAATCACTTGCGTGTTTCATCTCCATATTCATATTTACTTGACAATGTTTTAACATTGAACCATATATTTTTACTTTGACACTGGCAAGTTAAATACTAAAGCCATAAGCAAGAAGAAGAACAACAACAATTGTTCCTTCAAACGTTATTTATAATTTATACGTAACTTCATGAACGATGCAAACGTCAAAACAGCTATCACAGCGTGCCGCTCGTGTAGGTTACATTTGCAACTGAAATACATTAGAACTTAGGACCACGAATTATTTTTCAAATGGGACTTTTACTAATGATCTCACAATTGTATCTATAAGTCTGATTATAAATATTATAATAGGATTTCATTATAATTAAATTCAATAATAATTTGGTACGCATTTCCATGGGACAATGACGTGGAAAATTAGTCTTTGAACCTCCTAAAATAAGGGTTGTTTTCATATAAATAGTAAAGAGTGCCGGGCAGTAGTGCCTAGTCTGCCTATCCTGGGAAGTGCGGTAGTGGTAACTTACATACCGTGAAGTCGCGTTTCAAAATCAGCTTGTAAGATGCCGGTTCCAACTAGGCCAGCTTAGTGGATGCGACTGCTACGTGCAGTCGTCTCTATTCATGGACCACACTCTAGCTTAACATCATGTGCAGTGTCATATGTCGAGTCACAATAAAAAAAAACATCTTTAGGTACTTATGCGATCAAATCGTGAGTTATTGACATTAAAGAAATTCGACATTATTTTTTATATTTATTTACTATTCTATTTCTATACTAAGCTACTAAAGTTTTTGTATCATAGAAACAGGACAACGTAAGTACATGGTATATAATGTATAAATATACACAATATACCAAAGATACATCTAATTTGAGTTGTCCAAGCGGCTGACGGTGAAGTCTGGCAATTATTTCTGCCAACGTATTAGCCTTGCTATACAAAGGGGAAATGTTGCCAGTCTCCTTGAGACTATCTCTGATGCGACGTCATTAGATGATATTTTTTTCATTTATAGTTTAATTATAGTTAATATACTTTTAATTTTATCAGTTGAATTTTCTTTTGAAAAAAAAAAAACTTATTTTGGGAGTTTTAAAGTTTACTTTTTACTATTACGTCTGTGGAATTGCGACTGAGAAAATGGAATTGGTAGTATGTAGATTCAACAAAAAAAAGTATTATTAGAATAATTAGATTTAATATAAGAATATACTTAGATTATTAGCAAAGCTATTGTACTCGTATGATGCCATTCTTAATGCTTAAGTTTAGTGTAAATTGCGAGACGCCTAACAAAGGTTTACTTAGTACTGGTTGGCATAGTGACGGCGACTCTTTATCGCTTATGGACCTCAACTAAATGTTACAGCCGGTTGTACCAAAATAATACGAAAATAATAGTGTTCTATTTTCATAAGTCGATTGTAAAATAATTTTGACGACAGGCGTGAACGAACGGTTTAGCGACTGGTTTGTTGCGCGTAAAGTCCCGGGTTCGATCCCCGGTCGGAGCAAATATTTGTTTCATAGCTTTTATTTGTAATATTTAATAGTATTAAATATTGCAAATATTTGTTAATAAAAAAAAAGAGATGGATATTTGCTTCGGGTCTGGTTATCAAAGAGTGGTAGGCAGTGGTACCCAGTCTGCCGATCCGGGGTAGTACCACCACTTACAAGTATACAGACCGTGAAGTGATTTGGTCACGTTTCGGGATCAGCTTGTAAGTTGCCGGTTCCATCTAGGCCGGCATATTGGATGTGATTGCTACTCACAGTTATTGAATTGTAGTAGCAGTGACATTCATTCATGGACCACACTTTGGCTTAACATCAAGCGGGGTGCTGTCATATGTCGAGTCACAATAAAAAAATATTTTTTTTAATAACTATTGCCAAAGATAGTCTAGTCACTTTAGCTAGCCAAAGAAAACACATGGCAGACATCGTGAGATGTACATTGTGAATCAAAGAATTGGGAAAGAATAGAATCTGTGCTAAAATAAGAACTAATTCATTGTTATTTGTCTCATTTATATTATGTTTATACCACGTGTGACTGAAAGAGACAACTACTTGTACTTCAATTCCTTTATTTCAAAGGTTGGCACTACTTTTTTGCAAATATAACCTTGTGTGGTTGACTTTTAATACTGCTTAATTAAAAGTCCCGTGGTAGTAAGAGTAGCGGCATATTTGTTCCGTCATTCTTTTTTGAAGTATTTTAATGTCATTTGTTATTCTGTCAAATGATCATCAAAACTAGTGACAACCTTCTAAATTACGAATGTAAAAGTGTATATTTATGCCTTTCTGACTTCTTTTTAATGCCATACGTGAAAATAGTATAAACGGTTGTATTTTGTCACTATGTTAGGGCTCCTATGTCTTAAGTCCAAATTCTTTGTTGTGAATTAAATTGTTTTTTTTTGTTTCATTAGTGCCAATGTATGGTTGCCAAATTATAATGAGACGTGTTCGCCATTTTATTTTCTTAAAATAAACGTGTTGTGTTTGTATCGTAGAAACTGGGCAACCAAAGTTTATACGAGTGTTTGATATACTTTGCGAGTTTATTTGTACGACTGCCTACAACCACCCACTACAAAGAGGCGACTGCGGCTCGACTTCGATTAATAGTTTATTTTTAATTTTATTTGATAAAATTCAAATTAAAGAAAAACTATAACCTTTAGATGGGACAACTAGTGGCTGCACTATTGTTTGTCTCACTCACGCTTTGCCGCCCGATTTACATCATACCCTGCAGAACGCGCAGTCCATTCTATTTGTCCATGGTTAAACTATAGTGTAATTAATTATTATTTGTAAAATTTAATAATAAATAGTATAATATACTAATTTATATTGTTTTATTTGTTTTGTATTATATTTTGATAGAAACAGATTAGAGATTTCCACTCATTAAAATCATTAATGATCAATCAAATTGTCACGCCTTTAAAAGACCGCTGACTTTTATGCTGCGCAGTATAAGGATCGGCATATTAGAAAAGCTCTTGACGATTAATCAAATTGTCACGCCTCTTTCCCACAGGGATAGGCAGAGACAATGGAGCGCCACCTACCACGATCCTTACACAACTCCATTGCTTCTTTCACATCCACAATTCTCCTCATACAGGCTCTGTGGTAATGGGCACTAGGCAACTCGGCTTTCTTGAGGATGTCTCCGATTTAGTCGGAAAACACTCTCCTGGGCCTACCTTGTTACCATCCACATGAGATTTATAAATTCCTTTCGTCAATCTACTTTCACTTTCCATGTGCCCAAACTATCGAAGCATTCCTTTGTCAGTCCTTGTCACTACATCCTCTAATTAATAGTAATTAACATAATTAATAATATTTTAATTTTTTTTACACATGCGTAAAACTAAAAGTAAATAGGTAACAAAACCAAGCTACTGCGCAGCTTCAATGCCAACGCTCTTTTTACCTGGCGGGAGATCTACAAATGGGCAAAGTGCCAAGGATACTGGCAGCATTGCCGCGCTGAATGGCAATGCTGATCTTTTGATCCAAATATTGCCCAGCCCTCTTGTCACCCGAGATATTGATCAGCTGTATTAACGACGCCTTAAAATGTATACCTATTTATTCAAGCTATCTAAATATAGAAAGCTAGGTTGCCTAGTTCCCATAACCATAGAACTTGTATGAAGAGAATTGTGAATGTGAAGGATGCGAGGGAGTTTTGGCAGGATCGCTTCAATGTCTCTGCCTATCCCTGTGGGAAAATAGCGTGACAATTTGATTGATTGATCTAAATATACCTATTAACATCTAAAAAAGCCTTAGAAAACAATCGTTTATAAAAGCACAACACGAACTGGCAATTTAACCACTCAGACGAAATTATCTCCGCCTAAGTGGACCTCAACAAAGAAATGGAATAATTTCGCAGTATTTGTTTCAAGAGAATTCTCAAATGGCGCAAAATGTGTGTGAAGTGAGTGGAATTAGGATTTAAGTAAGTACTCGAATTTAACTGTAAAACTGTGCTTGCATCATGGAACTAATATTAATAACGTGGTATTCCTGGCAATATGGGACGTAGAATAACTGCTCGATGAAAATAGGATAGACGATGCGGTAAAGTCTTTTTATATTGTATTGTATCCAATTTTTATTACTAATTCATACATTATAAAAGGAATTACGAATAGGTTACGAATTTGCGCTCTTTGGGGTCGAGACGATTGGCCCATATGGGCCATTGGCTAAGCGCCTGGCTAAGGAGTTGTCCAAGCTGCTGACGGAGAAGTCTGAAGACAGGAAGGCTAAAAATTATTTCTGCCAATACGTTTACAAAGGTATTTACATTTTGCAATACAAAGGGGAAATGTTGCCAGGAAGTCTCCTTGGAACTATCTCTGATTTCTTATTTATAGTTTAATTATAGTTAATATACTTTTAATTTTAGCTGTTTCTCAATATAAAAAAATGGACATTTTCATTGCAAACTCCTCCTAAGTGACCAATCACATTGAGAGGCGTATAAAATATTCACAAACGCGTCTTAAGTTCCCACCAAATCGGATTACTTAATTCAGATCTTCTTTAAATACGAAATGAGGCCTTTTAAAAGCTCACCAATTTAAGAAAAAAGAAATAACCCCTTTTGCATTAGGTACCCGGAATTTTAAATGAATTTTATTAAATGTATAATATTTTTAATATTATATATTTTTATTTATTTAGGCAGTTTGAAAGTAGGCGATTTTCATCTGGGCTCCAACATGTTTTTTTATTGTGACTCAACCTAATCCAGCATCTTAGAGTGCGATTCATGAATGGAGTTGACTGCTACTACAGTAAAATAACCGTAAGCTCAGCCTGCTGGTCCAGGGTAGTACTACCACTTTCAAGTCTCAGTCGCGTGACCATGAATTGACTCAGTCGCGCTTCGGGATTAGCTTGAAAGTTGCCGCTTCCAACTAGGCTTACAGTTGGATATTAGAAAGCCGGCTCATCATCATCATCAGCCAGAAGGCGTCCACTGCTGAACATTGGCCTCCCCCTTAGAACGCTATTCCGAACGACAAAATGCCAGTTGCATCCACCGGTCACCCGTGACTTTTACTATGTCGTCAGTCCACCTAGTGGGAGGCCTACCTACGCTGCGTCTTTCGGTTCGTGGTCTCCACTCTAGAACCTTTCTTCCCCATCGGTTGTCGGTTCTTCGAGCGATACTTGCAGATATTTAATCGTAGTAGCTGTTGTTTCCATTAATGGACCGCACTCCAGCTTAACATCAAGTAGGATGCTGTCGTATATTGAGCCTCAATAAAAAAATGTTTGAAGTTAGTATTTTATCACGAAGGTCTATTTTTACCTATGTAGTTGTTAACAAAGCCACCTGTCTACTAAAGCTGAAACAAGTAGGTTAAGCGTTTACAGAGCTTGTTCCCAACCTATGCACACACATACTTCATATTTATAAATGTGTATATTAAGGTAAAGGTACGATTTCTTACCTGTTTACATTATAAAAGGAATTAAATTAATAATTAAGATACAAATTAAAATTTTAAAGAAACCCCCGAGACGCCTGAAACCACTTTAGTCTTATCGTAAGAAACAACAGTCATGGCTCTATAGTTAATCCCTTGCATCCCCATGGTGCATCAAATACTCCAGGTCTTCCGTTTAATAACGGTTCAGCTAATAGCTCATAGAGAGTAACAATTTTAGTTAACGAACTATGGTACCTACTATCCAGATACACAGATACAGATACATAGAGGGTTAAAAAGCTTGTATAGCTTGAAGAGAAGTGTTGATGTGAGGAAAGCGAGGGAGTTGTGTCAGGATCGTGGCAGGTGGCGCTCTATTATCTCTGCCTATTCCTGTGGAAAAAAGGAGTGACGATTTGACAATTATAATTTATCGATTCTAACACAACTCCTTGACTCCTCATACAAGCTGTACAGTTATGGGCACTAGGCAACTCAGCTTTCATGAGGATATCTCCGATTTAGTCTAGGAACACCTTGGGTCTGCCTCGAATAACGCAGCTATCCACATCAGATTTATAAATTTCTTTCCTCAATTTACATTTACTCATCCTTTTCATGTGCCCAAACCATCGGAGCATTTATTTGTCAATCTATTATATCTATTTCAAACTTCATTTAAGGCGCAGTTACTCAAAAAACAAAAATTTAACATAAAACTGATATCCTGTGAATGTCATCACAATATTCACGTATATATTTAGTGCAATGCAATACATCTGCAGGAGAAATTGCAATTTATTGCAACTTAGTTCTAATTAATATTAGAACAAAATTGTGATTTGCGTAGTATTTATTATAAGTTTCGTAAGTTTCGTATAAATTAATAATCACGTTTAAAGCAACAAATGTTGTTCTTTATTGTCACTATTATTAATTTATACGAAACTTGATGAACAGTCAAAACGTCAAAACGGCCATCATAGTGTACATTATGGGTTACATTATACTAATGCAAATAAGGTGCATTTACCTTACGTTTTATAATGTTAACAATGACCGCCCACAACTAGACCGCTTACACGGGCAACTTTTCTCTATTCATGACCAACGCAACAATAGGGCAAAATAAATATTACGCAAAACAGAATTTTGTTCCTGTATTATGTAGGTATATTAAATATTGCAATAGCATTATTTCTCCTGCAGGTGTATTATGGAGTTAATTTTCAAAGAGTGGTAGGCAGTGGTGCCCAGTCTGCAGATCCCTTTTTTATTGTGACTCGAAATAATATTGCAGATTCATACAAACTAGTAGTGCAGCCTGCATTCGTCATCGGAATCACACTTTAACTAGAGAATATATATCGGCATTAAGTTCGCCTTTGTACACAGTGTATATAGTTTAAAATAAATAAAATAAACTACGAGTATATATATTATAATACTAAGTTCTCGCTGTTTTTCAAGAGATGGCTCTACTAGTAAGTGCTGGACGATTATGACATACCAAAACGTCATGAACCAAACTTATACATATGGTAAACAAACGTTCGATGGCACATGGTCTGGCTAATCAGCAGACATCTCAAATGGCTTGATTCGTGGAACTCGAAAGACGAACACTTCTACCGTGACGGTATTCGGGCTCAGCCAGAAAAATGGGAAAAACTTTTCGCTAGCGATGGGATATATTTTGAATGATTTCTTTGTAACCATTTTTTCACAATAAAGTGGCATTTTCATAAAATAAAAGCAGGGAGAACTTAGTCGCGCACCTAATATAATAGCTACGAAGGATCTGAACTGCTGACATCCATAGTTAGTAAGGCGTGTCTACTTCAAGACTACGTTACTTCTCGTACTTGTACGTGACAATTGTAGCGTCAACCTAATATTAACACCAATACATTCAATTTATCGAATGATTTTTATTATTCGAATGAATCATAATAAATAAATCCTCGTGTCTGGATTGTTTTTAGCGTTCTATTCTTTATTGGCCATATCTGATGTTGCCGTGATGGTGCGCAAGGGAAGGTCCAAGCCGGCTGAAAAAGAGGATTAAAATTTTTTGTTTTAAATTGTGGCTTGAAATATTACAGCACCCCGTCTGATGTTAAGTTGAAGTGCGATCATGAATGGAGATAGGATACAGTAAATTAACTGTAAGTAACAATCACATCCACTATGCCGGCCTAGTTAGAACCGGCAACTTACAAGCTGATCCCGAAATGCGACTAAGTCACTTTACGGTCTGTATACTTGTAAGTGGTGATACTAACCCGGATCAGTAGACTGGGCACCGCTGCCTACTACTCTTTAATAACCCAGACCCAGAGCAAATATCCACCCCTCTTTTTTATAAACTAATATTTGTAATTTTAATAATTAAAATAATTATTACAAATAAAAGCTATAAACAAATATTTGCTCTGACCGGGAATCAAACTCGAAACTTTCCGCGTAACAAACTGGTGTGCTAACCTCTACGCCACGCCTGTTGCCTCGAACGCGTTCAATATGATGAACAGAGGTTTTTTTCATGGTTTGCTTTTTAGGGTAACAGGAAAGAACTTGATGCAGGCCACTTAAAACAAACCATTGCACGTGTAAAACGATGAGGGAGGAGCCAACAAATGGTTGACATGATATTGAATAATAAAATATCAATCAATCAATCAAATTGTCACAGGGATAGGCAGAGACAATGGAGCGCCACTTGCCACGATCCTGAAACAACTCTCTCGCTTCCCTCACATCCACAATTCTCTTCATACAAGCTCTTCGATTATGATTACTAGACAACCCAGCATTTTTAAGGATATTCCCGATTTACAACACAATAAAAATAAGTACTTACTCAAGGACACATAAGTAGGTATAGTCTGTCTAAGCTGAAATGACGCGTCCCTCCACTGTATTTAGGAACACATGCGACTATAAAATGCAATTGTAATTGGTCATTCAGTTGCTGGTTAGACACAAAAGGAGGAGCACGCTGATGAATTTAGTAGTATAGTTAGTAATATTTGTATTCACACATTTAAATAAACTTACAAAGTGGAGAGGCGCGTCATTTATAGTTAGACAAGCTATACTGGCTTTACGAATCAATTGTGACTCGACATATGACAGCACCTGCCTGATGTTAAGCTGCAGTGCGGTCTTTGAATGGAGGTGACAGCTACTTACAGTTTAACAGCTGTAAGTAGTAGTCGCATCCACTATGACGGCCTAGTTGAAACCGGCAACTTACAAGTTGATCCCGAATCGCGAATAAGTCACTTCAGGGTCTGGTAAAGTACTTGGTGGTACTACCCCGGATCGGGAGACAACCATCCCAAACCTGGAGCAAATATCTGCTTCTTTATTTTAATAATATTAAATGAACTACAGTTAATACCCAATTTTAGTACCAAAGAATATTGTCTTATCCGCATACAAAGCACACAGATGCGTTTTTCTATTTTCATTTAAATTTTATTCCGTTAACTCAATAAAGATGGCTAGTTCGCACACAATGGAAAGGATAAAAGCCTTTCTGTTTGGAAATATGAACCTTTCTCGAGGGTAAAATGTGTGATAGAACGTTCTAGAAATACACAGATGTTGATAAAAACTATTTTCGCGACGCAACGGGTAAAATTATTGTGAAAAGACAGTTTTATTTAGAATTTTCTTAGATTTTGCGCGAACATTGATTAATGAATTAAACTATTTTTTTGCGGCTTACTATCCTGTTTAATTTTAGTGAATAATGGGCATGACAATTTGATTGATTGTTTAAAAACAGGAATCCGCTATTGCACTATGATAAAGCTTGTATGAAAAAACCATAGAGTTTTAATCGATCGGCCGATCATAAAGAGAGAGGATCGCGAAAGTGATGCTCCATTGTCCCTGCCTATTCCTATGGAAATCGAGGCGTGACAATTTAATTGATTGACTGTTACAACTTATATTGATTGATTGCAACATCTATGGTGTAGGCGACCATGGTGTTTTAGTAACGCAAACGAAGAGCATGGGTCAAATCCACAAGCACTTTAGTAGCTTAGTATAGAAATGTATAAAAAAATAAAACATCGATTAATCAAATTGTCACGCCTTTTTCCCACAGGGATCAGTCATATGTCGAACCACAATTAATAACAGTATATTGGGCGTTTGGTGTAGTGGTCACTGTGTTTGTATTGTGAGCAACCAGAATGTGGATATCCATCCATCCGTGTCAAAATACATATTTGTCTAACATACATACATACATCAATCAAGGCTCTATTTCCAAAATTGAGTTGGCAAAGCTACAACGTAATCTATTATACAAATTGTATATAATTAATTTTGTTTTGATATAGAGTTGTGTTTTTTTAATTGTGACTCGACATATGACAGCATATGTTAAGCTGAAGTGCGGTCCATGAATAGAGGTAACTGATACTACAGTTAAATAACTTTAAGTAGCATTCACATCCACTAAGCTGATCACGAAAAGCGACTAAGTCACATCACGGTCTGTATACTGTATACTTGTGGAGAAAATGGCTCTCCATTTTCCCTGTCTATCCTCGTAGGGATTGGGGACGTGAGCTTTAAAGTATAAACAAAGTATTATTTATTTGGTTTTGGTACAATATTAAGTTTAGTAATTATATTTAAATAAGTATTTTAATAATGTATGCAGTGGTAATTTTCAGCCGGGTTCCTTGTTTAATATTAATATTGGATGAATAGTATGTATGTATATTGTTTGTATGTGTTATACTCTTTATATATATATATATATATATATATATATATATATATATATATATATATATAAAGAAACTTCGTTGGGCGAAGACTATGGGGGACAATCATCTGTGCCATCAGTTGGCCAGAGCTTTAAGATCTATTCTGAAATTAATTCAAGAAATCAGTCTCCAGTTTTGGTACAATATTAAGTTTAGTAATTATATTTAAATAAGTATTTTAATAATGTATGCTGCAGTGGTAATTTTCAGCCGGGTTCCTTGTTTAATATTAATATTGGATGAATAGTATGTATGTATATTGTTTGTATGTGTTATACTCCTTATATATATATATATATATAAAGAAACTTCGTTGGGCGAAGACTATGGGGGACAATCATCTGTGCCATCAGTTGGCCAGAGCTTTAAGATCTATTCTGAAATTAATTCAAGGAATCAGTCTCCAGATTGATGACCATCACAATCAGTTTAATAGGGCCAAACACGAGGTAGCTTTTGACAAAAACCCATTCGTCTATGCAAAAAAGATCTTTAGCACAAAAAGTGGACGACTTTCGCTGACCAAAGAACAAATATACCAATACTACAGTGAGACATATGCAAAGACACATAAAGAGGAGTCATATATCGAACCACCTACACTGCGGCCTGATAATCCTAGCGTTGATTTTCAATGCAGCCCACCAAGCATTGAAGAAATTGAGGAACAAATTAAAAAGAAAAGTTCAGGATCAGCGCCAGGCCCAGATGGGATTCCCTACATTGTGTTCAAAAAATGTCAACACGTACGTAAGCATTTACATAACATCTATGGTAAAATCTGGTCAAGCAAACAAGTGCCGATAGCTTTCGGAGAAGCAGTTTTTGTTCTCATTCCTAAGACAGCAAACGTGACTCATCCAACGGATGCAAGACCTATCGCGTTAACAAATACTGTGTCTAAAATATTCTTTTCAGTTCTACAGGTAAGAATGTCGCGCTTTATGACCAATAACAAATACTTTACACCGCAGCACCAGAGAGGCTTTTTGCCGGGCATTTCTGGTTGCTTGGATCACAACACCTTGCTCGGGGAATGCTTGAAAGATGCCAGGGAGCACGAGCGACAATTGACTGTCTGCTGGATAGATCTTGAAAACGCTTTCGGATCTGTCCAGCATCAGTTGTTGCAAACTGCACTAAAGTGGTATAACTTTCCATCAGTGGTCATGGACATAATTGCCAACTATTACAATAAGTTAAGTTTTGTCATTGCAAACAAAGGTGTTTATACCGATCCTCTAAAGTATAATGTAGGATTATTTCAAGGATGCTGCCTATCACCTGTAGCTTTTAATATCATCATAAACATACTAATTGATAAACTTAAGACTAAAGAGAAGAAATTTGGATATAGATTTAAACTAAACAATAAATATTCAGAGTCCATCCTAGCATTTGCTGACGACCTTGCAGTGCTAACGCGAAACGCAAAACAGTGTCAGGAATTACTGAAAGACATTGATCAGTTTTGCTCATGGACAAAAGGATTGAAAACAAAACCAACTAAATGCTTCTGTCTGAGTCTGGGCAGAAAAGACACAAAGTTCACCTCGTTTGATCCGGGACTGAACATGGCGGGGCAGAGGATAGCCCCTGTGGAGGAAGCTGTGCCTTTCAAATTTCTTGGCAGAAGGATTGACTTTAAGAGAAAAACTCCATCTTTAGAAGTAGTCATAGAAGGCTTCATTGAAGACATTAAGAAAATAGAAGAGCGGCCAATCGGCAATGTCAAGAAAGCTTGGATTTATGACAACTACTTAACATCCCGTCTCACATGGCCTTTTCTTGTCTATGATTTCAACAAATCCCTTCTATTTAAGCTGGATGCTGAAGTCATAAAAACGCTAAAGTCTTGGCTCGGACTGGCACGAGGCGCTGATTCCTCTACACTTTTTAGAGGTCGGCAGAATTTTGGAATGAACTTCAAAAAACCATCTGAGTTATATAAACATCTACGTATAACTAAGCATCAAATCCTGACTAACTCTCGGGATAATTTAATTGCATCTCTTCCTAAAGATCCATTAGCCTCGGAGATGGAACCGAGACTTCAATTTCACAAAGCTTTTATGACCGGAGCACAGACAAGCAAAAAGGGATTAGGTTGGGAGAAAAAGAAAAGCGATAAAGAGGTGATAAAATCCTTACTCAAGCAGGACCAGGCACACGCCTATAGAGTGCACGCAACGACTCTAGAGGTACAGAATGAGTGGCTCACCCTAGGAGAGATATGTGTACCCCCAGCCTTGAAATGGCGAACAATAATGTATGATTGGTCTCCAGCGTTAGTAAAATTCTATCTTAACGCATTCCAAATGTCTCTGCCCGACCAGAGCAATCTGGTAAGGTGGGGTAAAGGCACTGATAAGACCTGTACATTATGTGGTCTTGCCGTGGGAACTGCGAGGCATATTCTGGTGGGGTGTGTCACTCTACTTAATAGGGGCTGTTACTCGCGGCGACACGATAAAGTCCTGGAAATTATCCGTGAAGCAGTAAGTCTTAGCATTGGCAGAGCTAGGAAAGGTTTGTCCACAAATGAAAGACATATTACTTTTGTGAAAGAGTCCCATCTCAGAAAATCACAAAATAAGCCTTTCTCGATCCTGCGCGACGCACCTGACTGGAAAATACTCATGGATACATTCGAAAAGCACTACAAGATACCTGAAGATCTAGCAGTATCAGCCTATAGACCGGACATTTTAGTTTACTCTCGACACTTAAAAACTATTATCATCGTAGAGCTTACCGTTCCGTGGGAAACAAACATTCCAAAGGACCACAACATCAACACATTCATACAACCGTGGAGCTTGTATGAAGAGAATTGTAGAGAAAGAAGCGAGGGAGTTGTGTCAGGTTCGTGGCAAGTGGCGATCCATTGTCTCTGCCAAATATAATATATTACGTAGCTTTGCTTGTCGATTGCTTAAAATGCGAAATCTTCCTCCGATCTGCGATTATCATGGGAGTAAAAAGACGAGGTATTATTTATTTATTTAAATCCTTTATTGCACCAACTAGGCCGGCATAGTGGATGTGTGTAATGAATTGTAGTAACAGTGACATCCATTCATGGACCACACTCCAGCCTAACATCTAGCGGGGTGCTGTCATATGTCGAGTCACAATAAAAAAAAACTAAAAATAGGTACATAGGCGAGTTTAATTATTAGGCATTCTCTAACAACTAACCTTCGGGATGATGAGAAAGGTATGAACAAGAGTCTTATCTTTTGTAAAATCAATATCTGAATACTGTGGGTAGGTAGGTAGATGCCAGCAAAAGTCAGTTAAAATGTACACGCAATCATTGCACTACGTCAATTTGACATTTCAATTTGCTGAAGCACATTTTATATTGGACACGTGCCAAAAGTTCCACATTTCTTGAGATTTAAACTCACAATTTGATGTAGTAGTAAGAACTTTTAAAAGTAAACTACTTTAGGGAATATAGGAAAACTGTTTGATTGCACTTTATTTGTTTACAGCCGGTTTATTTACGAATTTAGTTTTACTTTATACTTATTCTATTACGTTTACTATTACGAAATCGTGAATTGGGTTGTGAATTTTATATCTAAACTACCATTTATATATGTTTTATCATTAGAAATAACAAAAGTAGTACATAGAAACTCAAAATGAATGATGTCCTTTAGCTCTGTATAAAATATCAGATAAACGTAAATGTAAAATGTAAAGTGAAAGAGTGGTGCAACCCATTTTTCAAGTACGATACTTTTTGCAAATTCGTAAATATAATTTTTGGTACAACCGTCATTTTATCCGCATTCTCTCGATCGAATTCTGTCCGCATTCGAACTAAAAGATTCGGCACTTCGTTTCTTTATAGAATAGTCGAAGTGCTTTACCAGCCTGTTCTCCTTATTCTATACCTAATCTTGGGACCCTCGAGAAAATAGTAAAAAGCACTCCTGGCCATGCCAGCCAAGAGTGCTTTTGACGGTGACTGAGGAAACAGGAGGGTGTTTGCCGACCAAATCGGAGATATCCTCAAGAAAGCTAGGTTGCCTAGTGCACATAACCATAGAGCTTGTATGAAGAGAATTGTGAATATGAAAGAAGCGGGGGAGTTGTGTCAGGATCGTGCCTATCCCTGTGGAAAAAAGGCGTGACAATTTGATTGATTGATTGATTATAGTACCAGTCACACAGACAATACATTTTACTCGTATTTTGGATAAGTTTAGCATACATTTTTTTAAATATATTAAATCAACATGACAGCACCCGCATGATGTTAAGCTGGAGTGCGGTTCAAGAATGGAGGTGACTGCTACTACAGTTCAATAACTGTAAGTAGTAGTCACATCCACTATGCCGGCCTAGTTGAAACCGACAACTTACAAGCTGATCCCGTAACTCGACTAAGTCACTTCACGGTCTGTATACTTGTAAGTGGTGGTACTAGCCCGGAGCGGCACCGCTGCCTACCACTCTTCAAAAATTTTGTTTTGAAGAGGATCAGGTGCAAATATATGCCTCTTTTTTTACTAACAAATATATGTAAATTCAATCTTACAATTAAATATTACAAATAAAAGCTATGGAACAAATATTTGCTCTGACCGGGAATCGCACCCAGTAACGGACTGGTAGTAAACATTATTTACTTTAAGAAAAACACTCAGAAAATGGTATCTAAGTGATTTGTACTACATTTGCGAGAGGTATAATTATTGTAATACCACGGAACATATAAATGGAATATATTTATGACTTCTGTAGTTAGTACTAACTATATAGTAAAGTACCTACATATTATATTAAATGTGGAAAATCGATGCGTTCACACGTTTCCTATCGATATTTACTTAACTCTTTACGAAGCAAACTTTATTCGCCATAAAACGAAACGCGCGCCTGCTACAGAGTGTATTTATTTAGCGTTCATTATGGAGCACAGAACAAATATTAATAGACGTCGCAAATTTAAAAACAAGTACTGTACTTTGATTGTATAATTAAAACAACTGAATTTAATTAAAATGATAGGCGTGGTGAATTGGTTAGTTTACATTTTGATACGCGTAAAGTCCCGAGTTCGATTCCCTGTCGGAGCAAATATCCCAATCTGCCGGTCCGGAGTAGTCTGTGTACTTGCAAGTATACTTAGGAAGCGTTTCGGGATCAGCTTGTAAGTTGCCGGTTCCAACTAGGCCTTCATAGTGGATGTGACTGCTACTTACAGTTATTTAACTGTACTAGCAATCGCCTTTATTTATGGACCGCACTCCAGCTTAACAGGTTGGGTGTTGTCATATATAGAGTCACAATAAAAAATAAAATAAATAATTGTTTAAGCATCCTAAGGGCCAAACGCAGATTTTTTTATTGTGACTCGACATATGACGGTACACAGCTTGTTGTTAGGCTAGAGAGCGATTCATGAATGCAGGCGACTACTATTGTAGTTTAACGACGGCATTTGCTATGCCGGCCTAATTGAAACTAATGACTTTCAAACTAATCCCGAAACGCGACTTAATTTGAAAGTCGGTACACTTGCAAGTGGTGGTACGACTTTCACTACCCCGAATCAGCAGAAAAGGCAAACGACCACCAACTGTCGTCTGCCAACCACTTCTAAATACCTAGAACTGAAGCGAATATTTATGAAATATCTGCGCACTAGACTATATTATCGAATTCCCAGCTGGGCTATGTTATCGAATATTAACTAATGAGACAAAATAACAAATTCGTTAAAACAATAACTTTCTTAAATGCGCGAACATTGATTATTGAATTAAACAATATTATGCGGCTTACTATCGTATTTATTTTGGTTAATGATTGTACAATATTTTATTCTCTTCGTGACCACGATAGCTGCAAAGCTTTCGAAACGTCGGAATAAAATATTGTACAAATATGCTTAAACGCTTTAGTTTAATTCATTAAACTTATAAAAAATTTAAATTGGTAAATAAAAGAAGTTGTAAAATCGATTAATAAAAAAACTAATGTATTCATTGACAAAAAAGTTACGTATGGAATACAAACGATTAATACGACAGGATTTGTAAAAACAGTCTCTTTGTGCAAAGAGTCTTTAGGGTGAAAAAAAACTGCGAAAGTAAATACTTATTTATTTTATATATTTTTTCTTTGTAGTTTTCCTGCAGCGTCTATTTCTTTGTGGTAACTTGTGTAAAGCTGTCGTTTGAGAACTGTGTCGACTCTAGGTTATAAGATAGAAGAATTTATTGCTATAAAGTAAAAACACTTTCTACTTCAGCTAGCAAATTGACGGCGACTGAGGCCGTCTGAGGCGTGACTGTAAAATGAGACGTTTTTTTAAGTCTTCGGTTACTCTCGTTTACCTTTAGGCATGTCAAGGTCAGGTGTATATTAAGAAATATACACCTACATTATACATAAACATTATATGTATAATGTAGTTAAGTCCTACATAGTTATGTTTTCCTACCAAATCGGAGACATCCTTAAGAAAGCTGGGTTGTGCCTATAACCGTAAATGAAGGAAGAGAATTGTGGATGTGAGGGAAGCGTAGGAGTTGTGGCGCTCCATTGTCTCTGCCTATTCCTGTGAAAAGAGGCGTGACAATCCGATTTATTGAACAATAAAGTTTTATAATATATTTATTATATAATTCATACCTAGCCCCGTGACTGGTTGTGTTTACGACGCTTTTATGTAGAACAGATCATTAGGATTCCACCCGGCAACCTCGAGACCTTAAAGAAAATCTCAGCTTTGATATTATGGTAATAAAACTAATAAAAGTTACATACAAAATAAACAATCTTTATTTTGATATTTTCTAAGGTTTTGCACCAAAATTATTCATTAAATCAAACTTTTTGACATATTACTATATAATAGCGTTCATTTTGATTGTTTTTATGATCCCACGTATTGAAAGATTTGCATTTATTGCAGCAATTACATCTAAAACTGCAAAACTATGAAATGTCGGATTAAAATCTATCGCCTATAATACCACGTAGAATGTTCCGAGGAGCTCTTTAACCTCGTCTTTTCACACTCGTAACACTCGCACTGGGCGGGGGAAGCATCCGCATTTTGTCGACCGAATCAGCAGTCGAACTAAAAAGTTCGGTGCGTCTTTTCTTTGTAGAATAGTGTCAACGAATGAGGCAGCCGTGAACTAACTTGGTTGTTTCAGTCGTCGTCACTCTTGGATCTCCTCTTTCTTATCATCAAGAGGGTCGATATTGGGTCCAGGACAGATGTCATGTCATGATTAAATAATAATAATAATATGAATATGGGCTTTCTATATGTCAATTGTAACCGTAAACAGGGCCGTCTTTACCCGGGGGTTCAAGGGGTGCGGTGCACCCGGGCGCAGAGTCCTAGGGGGCGCATGCCGACCGCTATAAACTTCGATAGGAACCTACTACACTGAGACCACGCGAGCGGAGCCATGACTTTCGTACCCCGGCGCTGAATATGCTTAAGACGGCCCTGACCGTAAACAAAATCTAATTTCCGGCATAGTGAATGTGAATTGTAGTACCAGTCGCCTCTATTCATGGACCGCACTCCAGCTTAACAACAGGCGAGTGTTGATTTTGAATCACAATAAAAAAACGTTTTTAACGTTCTTGGCTAAAATACAGGCAAGTTTTTTTAACTTTGCTTAAAAGTCGACTATAAAAAAAATCTTCCAGCCATGCTTCTGGGCAGATGTACCCACAGTTCCGCCACAAATGCTTTTTCTCCACGTACTGTTACTAAATCACCCATGGCGATAAATAAAATAAAAAAAAGGACAAGTGAATCTGAGAAATCTCTTCGGAGTACTGCGTAAATTCGGATTAAATTGCATCGCGGTACTGTGCGTTGAGTGGTTTAATACTTACGAATTTCCATGGCAAGATCAAAAAGTTATTTTGTGCGTTTATGTCCGTGATGTAATTTGAAAGATGTTTCTCGTGATAAGAAATAAGATTTTTTTTTCATTTCTATACTAAGCTACTAAAGATCTTGTATTATAGAAACAGGACAACATTGGTACCGGTGAGTGGTTTTAAACTCGTGCCACTCGGCTTACGTAGCCATTGCACTGCCACTACACCACGGTCGCCTTAGATGTTTAATAGAACGGTATGTTTGTTTTGGGCATTACAAACCCGATTTTTATTAGGAAATAATCCTATAACCTTGGATCGTTCTAGCGATGCGTGTAGAAGCATCTTTGGCTAGCATTAGACTTGGGTAGTTCCGGAACGAGTCACTAAAATGATATACTTCCGATCCTGGTACTACACCACTCACTCGTTCACTGCAAATTCAAATGTGTCTCTAGTTCATTTCGTTCCGAGTCATGCATCGCATATCCACTCACTCACCACTCCTATGATGGAACGAGATATAAACACATCGTACGGAATCGTACCTCGTTCGTTACTCGTACCTAGTATTTTCGCGTAATACCGTGAAAGTATATTTTATATATCCATTGCTCTCCGCGTGCACAAGAAAATATTTACACCGCGTGCATTACCAGTAATGGTGGGAAAGTATGTTGAAGAGAGCAGCAACTCGTCGTTTTTTTTCTATTTTTCAATTTTCAATTTTTCTATCAAATATTTGCAGTTTTAAATTATGCGAATTGGTAATTGTGATTATAATTATTGTTTATTATAGTTTCTGTGTACATTTGTGAAGTATATGATCTAAAATAATTCTATAGAAAGGATATCTTGATTTTTCAAAACAACTGGAGCTTTTCTTTACCGAATGAACTAACCGAATGCGCTTCCTTAAACTAAATGAGCTAGTGAACTAGATGAGCTAGTGAACTAGATGAGTGAACTAGTTCCGATGGAAAAAATATACATATCACTCCGTATCATTTGATGGAAGCGTTTTGCGCATGTATAGCTAGCATAGTGCCGTTGGCTGAGGCAACCGTATACTAAGGTTTTTTAGTCATCAGTACTCTTGGACCTCCATGGGAAAAAGGCGTGATAATTTGCTTGATTGATCAATATGCACATGAACACAGAGCTCGTATGGAGGTAATTGGGAATATGCATTAAAAAAGCGAAAGTGTAGTGTTAGAATCGTAGAAAATGTTTTTACAAATAAAAGCTATAGAACAAATATTTGCTCCGACCGGGACTCAAACCCGGGACTTCCGCATAACGGACTTAACCACGACGCCACGCCTGTCTTCATATACTTTTATTTGTTTATTTAATTTATATATTACGAGTATTTACATTTCTATACCAAGCTACAAGGACAACCAAAGTACATAATTATGAAAGGTACCGGCAAGTGGTTTTGAACCGGTGCTCTCAGTTTGCGTGACCATTGCACTGCCACTAAACCACGGTCGCCTTGGTGTAATTTTAAAGCGGACACTGTACAGTCATAAACCTTCCTTTACTGGGTGCACTAATTTATATTCCCAGAAGGAGTGGTGAAGTGGGAAGTCGTTTTACATTTCCCACTCTATTTTTAGAACTACCCGCGTCATTTCTAAATATATAATTTTATTACACACATTAGAATAACTTAAGCAAATTGCTTTTCTGTTTACAATTTAAATGGAATTAACTTAATTGCTTTACATTGAACTAAAGGCTGAATGGAAAATTAATAATGCTATTTTTGTCGTAAAATATTACTTATTTAATTAATTTTTACTGTTTATTTATTTATTATGACGCATTATGTGACCTCCAATTGCCTGATAGTAAACAAGGAGAGTTCCACTTCCACTTCGACGACTTAAAAAACTGCCTCAGTTTTTAGTTACCTCAATCGCTTAGCTTAGAGCATCTAAGGTTATTAATGATCGAACAGATCAAAAAATTTAAACTTTTACATTCAAATTTTATCCTAATCCAATATCTCATCAGACTTGTTAATTGTTCAAAGAAATCAGGTCAAAGTGTCGAAAGTGGCTGATCTTACAGACTGAAAGTGATGATTATTCTGAATTTTTTGATGCAGACCCAGTTAGAACTGACAATTTCCAAGTTTCCAAGTTGCCAAACGAAACGCGACGGTGTAGAGAGCAATGATTTATCTAAGGGTCTTTAAATAAATGAATAATGTAATTGCCATTCTGTAGAGCAACCATTTTAAATATTTTTAATAGATTGTTAGATTTAAATATCTAATATAATACTTAGAAAAAATATCTATCTAAGCTCCATTGCCCCTGCCTATCCCTTTAGGAAAAAGGCGTGACTATTTGATTGATTAAACATTAAAAATCCTTTAGCAATTTTGCAACTTTAAGTGAGTACTTGACGTAAATGTGGTAAGATTTTCTGTAAATATTTACCCAGCATACTGAAAGAAATCAGAAAGTAATGCTGAAGTTCTTGAACAGTTTTTGTACTTGTTGATATACGAGTATTACTTTGAAGGTATACATTTTAGATTCTAGTATAACAATGACATTTATATAGATAGATATATTCTTCTTTGTGTAAATTGAAGCCTAAAAACTTTACAATCTATCATTTAATTTAATAAGTAAGCTATAAATAGCCCTGTTATACATTGTTTTATTTTATTAGGTCTAAACAAATTGGGCAGGTCACAGTGCCAATATGTTTAGACAATGGAACTGGGCAGGTTATCTCTGTCGCATGTCCGATGCATTATGGGCCAAGTCCACTATGGGCCAAGAGGGGACTCCAGATTGCAGAAGACATCGCGGCAGGTCCAAGCGGAGATTGCAAGATGGACTCCTACAATAGTTCGTGGTAAGAGATCGCCAAATGTCGTGAGTTATGGAAAAAAGAGAGGGAGGCCTTTGCCCAGCTGTGGGACAAATATATAGGCTAATATTAATAAACATATTATGTCGTCACGCCTATTGTTAGGCTTGAGGTGACTGCTACTAAAGTAGCAGTAGTTTCCACTATGCCGGCCTAGTTGGAACCGGCAACTTACAAGCTGATTCCAAAACGCGACAAAGTCACTTCACGGTCTGTATACTTGTAAGTGCCCTACCACTCTTAGAAAAATGTTATATCTAAATTTAGCTGTGGCTTTTGAATGTACCGTTATCAATCACCAGAGAACTTTGCCTTATTGTCAATTGACGAGGGTCTCTGTAAATCTGTGATGGAATATACGATGGGAATTTTAATACGGTTATCTGCACGGAACAGTTTCGTCAGAAGGGGAAAAAGTTTAAAATATAAAAAGTTTTACAATATTATTTTTGCCTGGTACAAAAAATACCGCACTAAGCGAAGAAAGCATCCGATTTGATTTGATCCCTTAGAGATTTTCAGCGGTTTTTTTGACGCTGATTTACATTTTTTATTGTTATTTATTTTTTGAGATAGAACTGCTGTATTCCATACGGATATTTCAGCGCAGTTATAAGGTGGATCCGTAAAGCAGGTGATTAATGCCGTCAGACATATTCTGACAGTCAATCCCAACAGAAAACCGTTTCATTTTATGGTTGCCATAGTCACATCTGAAATGATACAGTCGCTGTCACAGTCGCTGCTACAGTCGCTGCCACTATGCAAGCAAAAAACTTACGCTTAGCGGACTAGTGTAATAATAAATACCCCATGCAGGTCGTCAACATTCCACAACTTTTCTTTATGTTTTTTTACTACGCAATAATGTGCCCTTATTGCCTATAGAATAAGGTTCAAATTACTTTGATCTAAGTAAGTGGTCTGAAAGGCTGTATACACACGAACGATGACCGGTGCGAATTTTTGGCGACAAAATGTCCCCGGCTGTCACAATTTTGTGGACTTATTTTCTATGCATATTATTTGCGCATGACAAACTAAACAATCCGACACATTGTTTCTTTGTCGAACAATCAAAATGTCGAATGCCTGCCGGCCCATGTCTTCTATCATATCCTATAACCTTGGATACTTGACGCGTGGCAATGACATTGATTTATTCCTTAATAATAATTAATTAGTTTATTATTAGCAAATATTTGTTTCATAGCTTTTATTTGTAATATTTAATGGTATTAAATATTGCAAATATTTGTTAATAAAAAAAAAAGAGATGGATATTTGCTTCGGGTCTGGTTATCAAAGAGTGGTAGGCAGTGATACCCAGTCTGCCGATCCGGGGTAGTACCACCACTTACAAGTGTACAGACCGTTAAGTGATTTGGTCACGTTTCGGGATCAGCTTGTAAGTTGCCGGTTCCATCTAGGCCGGCATAGTGGATGTGATTGCTACTCACAGTTATTGAATTGTAGTAGCAGTGACATTCATTCATGGACCACACTTTGGCTTAACATCAAGCGGGGTGCTGTCATATGTCGAGTCACAATAAAAAAAAAAAAAAAAAAAAAAACTTAAATAAAGATGGTATTATTTGGTCGGCATAGTAACGGCGACTGAGGCAACCGTTAACTGACTCAGTTTTTCAGGCGTTGGCACTCTTAGACCTTGACTTGCTTATCATTAGGCCGGTCGAGGCCAGATGTTGAGTCACAATAAAAACATGCAAGACTTTACCTTGTTGCGTTTGCCGCAACATCGAACCGTTTTTAGTCGCCCGTCTGAGTACACCATAAATGACCTTTAATTTACGATGGAATCCTTCATTTACTAGTAAGGGTTAGGACATAAAAAGGGATGGCCGTTTCCCACAAGTTGCGTTAATTAACATGAATTTGTATGTAGGATTTCTTTTGTTAAAAAAAAATGTTAATTTTAGTCTATGACGTTGCGTTGTGTTGTTGTACGACTACGAAATATTGGTATTTCGTACGAAAAAAGGCATATTGTAAATAAACATTGTCTAACACGAAAAACAGGCGTAGCACAGGATTCAATTCCTGTTCGAAGCAAATATTTATTTATAAAATTATATTTGTTTTATAGTCAGTCAATCTATACTAATATTATAAAGAGGAAAGATTTGCAAGTTTGTTTGTAATGACCTACTCATTACAAACAAACTTACAAATCTTTCCTCTCAGAAACTACTGGGCCGATTTTAAATATTGTCCAACTAGGCCGGCATAGTGGATGTAATTGTTATTGAATTGTAGTAGCAGTGACATTTATTCATGGACCACACCTCGGCTTTACGTCAAGCGGGATGATGTGATATGTCGAGTCACAATAAAAAATATAAAAAATAACGCCGGGTTACGCAGCTAGTATAAGATTGAATATTATAAATATTTGATAACGAGATAAAACTGTCGGATATTTACCTCGGGGCTAGTTGTCAAAGAGTATGCCGATTAGGGCATACTCTGAAGTGACGTAGTCGCGTTTCGGGATCATCTTGTAAGTTGGCGGTCTAACTAGGCCGGCTACTTGCAATCGTTAACTGTAGTAGCAGTCACCTCTATTCATGGACCACACTCCAGCTTACAAAACACTGCTCTCACATTAGTCATGGCGTAATAATTTTGAATAAGATGTAATAGGAAATACAACTGTGTATACGTATGTAATTATATTATATATTATTTTTGTATACCATTTTCAATATAGCGTAATAATGTCAAATGAAATAACCTAATATAGATAGACCAATAGATAACTAATAAATTATCTGTCAACTATAATAAATATCATATGAACGATTAAAAGCTTTATTGGTATAACAGACACTTTTCATTATTGTTATTTTGTTTGACTTCTACGAATCTAATATTTTTTTTAAATTTTTTTTTTATTTGTTGTGACTCGACATATGACAGCACCCCGCTTGATGTTAAGCCGAAGTATGGTCCATGAAGGAATGTCACTGCTACTACAATTCAATAACTGTGAGTAGCAATCACATCCACTATGCCGGCCTAGATGGAACCGGCAACTTACAAGCTGATCCCGAAACGTGACCAAATCACTTCACGGTCTGTATACTTGTAAGTGGTGGTACTACCCCGGATCGGCAGACTATCACCTATCCACAGGGATAGGCCGAGACAATGGAGCTCACCTAGCCACAATCCTGATACAACTACTTTGCTACCCTCACATCCACAATTCATTTTATACAAGCTCTACGGTTATGAGTATTAGACAACCCAGCTTGCTTGACGATGTCTACGATTTTTTATATGGCTTGAAATCGTACCTGGACTCGCCAGATGGCAAGCAAGAGGTGGTCAAAGAGTGCCGACGACTACAAAAACTGAATCTCCACGGTTGTCACAGTCGCCGTCACTATGCCGGCCAGAGGTGCTTCTTCACGCCGTCGGTTGTTTTATTCAATCAAATTTTAGCAATAATTTATTAATCAATCAAATAGTCACGTCTTTTTCCCACAGGGGTTTCCCACAAACCTGACACAACTCTCTCGCTTCCGTCACATCTACAATTCTCTCTTTATACAAGCGCTACGGTTATAGGCACTAGGCAACCCAGCTTTCTATTTAAATACTTAATTTATAACAATACTCTTAAGAGTAAAATGTTACAATATAAAAATTATATGGGTAAAGAAATCCGTTGTAAAGTTAACATTATGGGACTTAGGTCTACATTCAATTCAACGTGTCATACATCGTGTATTATCAATAAGAAATATGACATCAATAATTCACTTTATATTGCCAATGCTGTATTATAGTTTTTGTGAATATATAAATTATGAACACCAGACGTATTATGGCTCGTAGTGACACGTAGGGAAATTATGAACACTATATTATTAGCTCTAGATGTATTAGGGCTCGTATTAAGACGTAGGGAAATTATGAACTTAGGACGTTTTAGGGCTCGTATTGAGTCGTAAGGAATTTATGAACACTGGTCGTATTAGGGCTCGTATTGAGACGTAGGGAAATTATGAACACTATACGTATTAGGACTGGTATTGAGACGTAGGGAAATTATTAGCACTAGATGTATTAGGGCTCGTATTAAGACTTCGGGTAATTATGAACTCTAGACGTTTTAGGGCTCGTATTGAGTCGTAAGCAAATTATGAACACTAGACGTATTAGGGCTCGTATCAAGACGTAGGGTAATTATGAACACTAGACGTATTAGGGCTCGTATTGAGTCGTAAGGAATTTATGAACACTGGTCGTATTAGGGCTCGTATTGAGACGTAGGGAAATTATGAACACTGCTCGTATTAGGGCTCGTATTGAGACGTAGGGAAATTATGAACACTAGACGTATTAGGGCTCGTATTGAGTCGTAAGGAATTTATGAACACTGGTCGTATTAGGGCTCGTATTGAGACGTAGGGAATTTATAAACACTAGACGTATTAAGGCTCGTATTGAGACGTAGATAAATTTAAACACTAGACGTATTAGGGCTCGTATTTAGACGTAGGGAAATTATTAACACTAGATGTATTAGGGCTCGTATTGAGACGTAGGGAAATTATAAGCACTAGACGTATTAGAGCTCGTATTGTGACGTAGGGAAATTATGAACACTAGACGTATCCTGGTTCTATCCCGGTCGCGTCGGTGCAAATCAAAATGACTCCGATTTGCTCATGGACAACATATTCTAGGTCCCCTATTGCTGCGATATAAAAATAAGAAACCATATAAAATATAAAACACAACATAAAAAAAACTAAAAACCTTTAAAAGGATCTGTGTAAAAGATTTCACAGTATGATTAATTTAATTTGGTCCCAGGATCATTTTCATGCACAGTTCTTATACCACGAGACTCTCCTATTTTTATATTTAAAAACATGATTAGATTTACCTTCTATTCTTTAAGCACATATTTTAGGTAGCTGCTAAAAGGCAATCCATGACTTAAATCTGATTTGTAAGCAGTCATATTTGCTATGTCGATCCAGTTTTTTTTATTGTGATTCGACATCTGTCTTCGAACTGCCTGATGGTAAGTATAATCGGGGTCGAGAGTGCTGACGACAGACTGAGGTTATAGGATAGGAAGAACACATAGGCTGGCAAAGCATTCCACTTGTCTAGGATTCTACAAAGAAACGACGCTAAAATGCTTTTTCTAATTGAAGATCCCAAAATTTGACTATACCTTATTGCACTACATTTTACGCCTCTGAAATGTATAACAATTAGTTAACCTTTTCTATTTACAATAAAATAAAGTAATGAATTAAACAAATTTTATGCGGCTTACGATCGCGTTTATTTTTGGTTATTGAACTTAAGTACAAAAAAATAAACGCGACAACGTTCATCCGTGACCACGATGGCTGCAAAGCGTTCGAAACGTCGGAATAATAAAAAAATGTAAAATGATTAACCAAAAATAAACGCGATAGTAAGCCGCATAAAATTTGTTTTATTGATTAATCAATGTTCTAGAAGAAAATTCTAATAAAATAAATTACTTTGCACTGTCTAATGTTGTAATGGTCTGTGTTTTGTCGGATTATCCAGTCCCTGATGGAGCTGAGGTCAGATTACACCGAAATTGATAGAGCTACTGCCTTCGCTCGACGGTTATTATAATTTTTAATATGAGACGTTATAATCCCTAGAACTTATGAGTTGAAAAGCTCTATCACTTTTTGGTATCATTAATTTACCTTGGTTTTTGTTATTGGAGTATTTATTTATAAAAGCTTTTATTCTATTTTTTAATGTGACTCAACATATGACAACACTTCGCCTTAAGTTATCTGCCTTTTTATTAGTAACAAAAACTTGTAAATTTAATCATGTTATTAAATATTACAAATAAAAGCTATGAAACAAATATTTGCTCCAACCGAAAATCGAACTCGGGACCCGTGTTAACCACTACGCCACGCCTGTGTAACTCGACATCTGTCCTCTACGATTCTTTTATTACAGTTTACGATTGCCTTAGTGACCTTCACCATTCCGGCTAGAGGTTATTTTTACGCTTCGCTTAAAAGTTCCAAGGTTATGGGATAGGAATAATTAAGGCATGGGCGGGTAAAGCATTCCACTTGCTGATTGCTTGACAAACAAAAGACTCGCTGAATCGTTTAGTTCGGCTGTTGACAGAAGGCGAATGCTTTCTCTGACCTTTAAGGGCACCACGGAAGTAAGAAGACGAGGTAGGAACAACATTAAAGTGCTCTTCGGAACATTATTTTTATTGTGACACGACATCTGACCTGATGATAAGCAAGAGGAGGTCCAAGATTTTTAAAATTTGTTCAGCAAATTGCAGCACCAGTGCGGCATATGAATAAATGCGATTGTTAGTACAGTCAAAAAACATGCCGTCGAATTAATTATAGTTGGAAATTGTAACTTTCAATTTCTTTCCGAGCTCATGAATTGAGTCACTTCACGATACGTATACTTAAAAGTGGTGGAACCCAGATTGGCAGCTGGACAAGATTGAGAAAGGCTTTTTGCGTTGAGCACATTGAAAGGATGGTTAAAAGTAGATTGGCGGGCCTAATATTGATGCCCAATATTATTTCAATTATATTTATGTTGTTATAGGCTTCAATGTAAATTGAATCTAAACAAAGAATTTTCAAATAAAACAATTATAACATGAATACTTTGTAATAACGTGAAAATAATATTTAAAACATACAAAAACAATATTTGCTATTTCAAGAGTTAGGTTTGGCTCATGTTACACGATTGTGCAGAATTATAACGCTTCAAGAATAACGCTTGTTTTTTTATTGTAGCTCGACATATAAAAACACTTCTCCTAAAGATTCAGGCGTGAAAACCGTCATGTGACTCGCGTTTTGGAATCACCCAGAAATCACCAGAGACGGTCGTGTACTGCTTCGCTTTTTTCAGTCGTCGGCGTTCTTGGTAAGGTCCATCAGGCAGGTTAGACGTAAAAAAAAGCAAACGTGAGTGTTGTTTTAGGATTGTAGAAAGTGGCGTTCTACTGTCCCTGCCTATCCCTTTGGGAATTCAGGCGTAACTATTTAATTTGTATACAAAGTAAATTGACGTTCCTACATAAAATTTGCATTACATGTAATATATCTCGAAAATTAAATTAACAAATTTCAAAATTATCCTTTGAAGTTCACCAGCGAAAAAGAACACAAAAAGTTGTTTTTATACTCATAATATTAATTTTAATTAAAAATGCTTTGTTCAAATTTAAGAATGGAATCCATTCTGTTTATTTAACGATATCGAAAATTATTAACTATTGGTATTCGATATCGCATTTAATATAATATTTTAAATAATTTAATAAAACGACTGTGGTGTAGTAGTAGTACTAGTAGTTGACGCAAACCGAGGACCCCCGGTTCAAAACCATATGCCGGTAATAATCTTTTATGTATGTACTTTGGTCGTGCTAAGTCGCGCACCATTGTCTCCGCCTATCCCTAAGGCGTGACAATATGAAAACAAGGCAAATATTTGTTTCGGGTCTGGTTATTAAAAAGTGGTACCAAGTCTGCCGATCCGAGCTAGTACCACCACTTACAAGTATACAAACCGTGAAGCGATTTGGTCGCGTTTCGGGATCAGCTTATAAGTTGCCGGTTCCAACTAGGCCGGCATAGTGGATGTGATTGCTACTTATAGTTATTGAATTGTAGTTGCAGTGACATCCATGCATGGACTTCGGCTTAACATCAAGCAAAGTGCTGTCATATGTCGAGTCACAATGAAAAACAAATACAAAACTTAATGTTTTGTAGATGAATTTTTATACAAGTATCATTAGAGTCAGAATCGTGGTACGTGCCCTCTGTCAATAAAACAAGACTCACAGAGTTCCCATTAAGTATATTATTCCTGAGACAAGACTATTAATCTTTGTGACGAATATCGTTTGTGCGACGACAGGTTTTATCATTATCAACAATTGTCTCATTTTCAAGAACAGTCAACCCCGCTGTTCCCGATGCCGGTGGACAACTATTATATATATATATTAACATAAGAAATAAGAATAAAGAAAAATAAATATAATAATAATTGTATGGGCGCAACAATTGTTCCCAAAAGCATTTTGCCGTACGCTGCATGTTTGCTGCTCGGTTAAGAGAGAGGAAGCGTGAAAATTGGGATGAATAATTATGTATAATAGTGATGCGTGATCAAATGAAGCGATGCAACCAAGTTGACAACTCAGTGATCTACAACAATGAGTAAATTTCTACTCGCGACAATACGTCTAGAATAAAATATATTTTTTATTTTGAGTCAACATATGTCAGCACCTCTGATGTTAAGTGCGGTCTATGAATGGCGGCGACGGTAACCAGTTAAATATCTGCAAGTAGCAGTCCCATCCACTGTACCGTTCTAGTTTTAATTTGATTTGATATGTAATCAATTTTAATTATTAAATATTTCATTTTTTTTGGCATATTAATCACTTTTCACGATTCTGACACAATTCTTTTGTTTCCTTTACATTCACAATTCCTATCACTAATGTTTTGCTATATAAATTAGTAATGAAAATTGGATAGAAAGAATAGTGACGGCGACTGAGGCAACTGTGAACTGAGTCGTTTTTTTCAGTCGTTGGCACTCTTGGACTTTTTTTTCTTACCATCAGACAAAGCGAGGTTAGATGTCGAGACTCAATAAAAGAGCTTCACCTTCTCTCTATCCTATAACCTTGAATCCTTCAAGTGAGGCGCGAAGAAGCACCCTTCGGCTGGCATAGTGAATTGACACAAGGCAGCTGTGAATTGACCCAGTTTTTTCAGTCATCGGGTCGGCAGTCTTGGACCTCCTCTACCATCAGGCAAGTCGAGCCACACCCAAAAATATTAAAATAAAAATCTCGTGTTGTTTAGACAGACCAATTTTCATTTCTAATTTATCCAATATATACGAAAAATAAATTTATAATTAAACTATGAATATAAATTATACTATAAATAATTAAATCATAAATATAAATTATACTATAAATAATTAAACTATAAATATAAATTATACTATAAATAAAAAATATCCTCTAAAGACGTCTCATCAGAGAGTCCCAAGGAGACTGGCAACATTTCCCCATTGTATAGCGAGGCTAATACGCTGGCAGAAATAACTGCCAGCCTGTCTCCAGACTTCTACGTCTGCCGCCTGAACAACTTCTTGGCCAGGCGCTTGGCTGAAGATACCAAGGGCCCATCGTCTCGGCCCCAAACGGCGCAAACTCGTAGCCTGTAATATGTTTATTGGTTTAAGAGAATATCCAACCACAAAGGGATGTCGGGGGATTATCTGAACTAAGTGACATCGGCCGTAAAATTGGATTCCATTCAAATGTCCAAGTAGGCTTATTGTGGGGTGTCAGGATGCTTTGTCACAGGGCTCCGTCAAGTGTAGAAACAAAGGATTCTATAATACAATTAAGTGGATAAACAATTATGTATTTGTATTGCTTTGGCATTACAATGTTATTGTTCCTTAGTTTAATAGAGTCGGTTCATTCAATCGTCGGTTCGGTGTACCTAGTCCTTCCCTTAGAACCATCAGGAAAGTCGAGGTCAGGTTGACGTAACGTGTAGAGCATTGGACCGTTACTGGTAAAAATATATATTTATACATATTTGTATATGTAGTTTACATTGTGGGTCTCTTTGATAACCAAGATAAACTCTAGTGGCAATGGGATTTGATGACGTGTTTCGTAAATGTAGTGTCAAAAATGTGTGCATCATGATGGCTGGTGTATTGTAACAAATACGCATGTAGTAAGTATAAAATGAATGTACCTAATAAGCATTTTTACTAATAAACTAAAGTTATATTAGAAATAATGCCCTTAAATTTTATAAAAAATAGTATTCAATTCCAATTGTTCCTTTACCGATCTGTCACATCTGATACTACTTGAAATTATATTAAGGGACATTGGCAGTTATTTCACACAAAGATAATGCAATATTTGTTCAGATTTTAATGTCATTCTGATATAAAGGTATAAAACAAATATAAGTTTGGTTATAAGTTATGCTGATCTTGAAACGCTACTAAGTCTCTTTACAGTGACTGGGCACCACTAACTTTCACTCTCAGACAACCAGAGCCGAATGAAATCCCTTTTTTAAATTTTAATCGACATCTGTCTTCTACCTGCCTGATTTTAAGCAAGAGGATGTCAAGAGTGCCTACGACTGAAAAACTAAGTCTGTTCATGGTTGCCTCAGTCGCAGACACTATGCCGGATAAAGATTTATCCTGATTTATTGGAAGCTTTTATCCTTTAAGATATGTCAGTTCCGTAGAGTATATGTTGATATGTTGTCCTAAATCTGAAAAGTATTAGGTGCGTAAGTGGTAACATAAAACTAAAAGCAGTTGTTTATAACGACATAAAAACTCCATAAGAGGCCATTATTCTCTATTTTCAAGCTACAAGGAAACGTCGGCTTTACAACTACTTGTATGTCTCTTTAAAAATCACAATATCTTTAAATAAAATTACATCAAACAATGTTTTTGCCTCTATTTAAAATAGAATATTAATAATAAAGCCCATTTATTTCTTAAATTATACAGTACCTAATAATTTTTAAGTCATTTACAATAGCTGGGTGGCTAATAATCGTAGAGTTTGTATGAAGAGAATTGTGGATGTTAGGGAAGCAAGGAAGTTGTGTCAGGATCGTGGTATGTGGCGCTCCTTTGTGTCGGCCTATCTTTGTGAAAAAAGGTGTAGCAATGTAATTGATTGATTGATATTTACAATAAATGTCAAAATATCGTGTTTATTGTATTTATTTTCAAATGATTAAGGACCCCTTCTCGGATAAAGGCCCTATATATAGCATACTCACTTTAGAATACAAATGGTAAAACTATGAAACAAATATTTTCTCCGACCGGGAATCGAACACAAGACTTCACGCGCAATAAACCAATCGCTAACTGTTCGACCATGTCTGTCGTTAAATTGTTAAAGGTCAATCAAATTGACCACAATACCACGGTCGCTTTTCTTCTTATTTATTCTAACTTAGTCGGTATATTTTAATTTCTGATTACATTAAATTCGTTGTGCAATACTTTATTTATTTAATTTTATTCATTGGAGTAAACAAACAGCTTAGTATAAATAGTGAAGAACGTCATAAATATACAACAAAGAGATTAACCACGTTACCACAAATCCATTTATTGAGTAACAATGAACGTGAACGTTAAATGTTAAAATAATACCACAAGGAAAATCCTAATAGAACAAAGATCGATAGATAGATAGAATAGAACAATCGAGAAGTGGAATGCGCCTGCCCATGTGTTTTCTACCTCCTATAACCTCGGATCCTTCAAGCGATGCGTGAAGAAGCACCTTTGGCCGGCATAGTGACGGCGACTAAGGCAGCCGCGAACTAACTCGGATGTTTCAGTCGTCGTCACTCTTGGATCTCCTCTTGCTTATCATCAGGCGGGGAAAAAAATAAAGATAAATGATGCCGGCATAGATTAATCAGAATGCTAGTTTAGTTATTTAACTTTAGGTACCTTTGAAGACAGACGTGGCGCATTGCTAACACACATATAAAGATATTATTCTTAGATTTTTCGCGAACATTGATAATTGAATTAAACAAACTTTATGCGGCTTAAATTTTATCCGTGATCACGATGGCTGCAAAGCTCTCGAAACGTCGGAATAATAAAAAGTTGTATCGTTTTTAGATGATATTTTTTAATTATAGTTAATATACCTTTAATTTTAGGGTAAACTTGTAATACAAATATACTTTCAAGACTATCTGTAGTTAAATAGTAGAAAATTAAACAAAATCAAAACCAAAATAAACGCGAAAAACGCATAAAATTTGTTTAATTCATTAGAGAAAGATATGTTTCTCTATTCTAAGGGTTTGCACACCATTTCGTTACGCCTCAAGCCCCGGGTTTAAAAATATGTTTCATAGCTTTTATTTGTAATATTAATTAATTAAATATAGGTTAGTAAAAAAACGCGTTTATTTGATCCGGGCATGGTGTTATAAGAGTGGTAGGCCATGGTGTCCACGCTTTGGAATCAGCTCGTAAGTTGCAGGTTCCAACTTGCAATTGTTTAACTTAATTGTAGCAGTCGCCTCCATTCATGGACCGCACTCCAGCTTAACATCAAGCGGGGTGTTGTTTTATATCAAGCCACAATAATATTTACTATTTGTGAACTAATAACAATTTAATATAATGAAAATAATCGCATGTTGCTGTTAGGCGTAAAGTCCCGGGTTCGATTCCCGGTCGGTGCTAAGATTTGTTTCTAAGCTTTTTTTGTAATATATATTTTTTTTGTAATAATAAAAAAATACGATAGTACAAGCGACTTAGTCGCGTTTCGAAAACCGCTCGTAAGTTCAGTTTCCCTTGCAATTATTTAATTTCATTCATGGACCACACTCCAGCTTAACATCAAGCGGGGTGTTGTCATATGTCGATCGATTCACAATAATCCGCGCGTTGTAGTACATAATAAAAGTTATTTACTCTAGTTGAACTAAATGTGAAATAATCCAATAGAGAAAGAAAAAAATGTGCTGCATCCTACTTAAACTCGTGGAATGTTAGAATTACTGTGGGCGACCAATAACAAACGTGACTGGAATAATAAGCGGAAAAACGAAATAAAAAAACTCCATGAATCATGGAAATTGTCTCCGAGATAAATATAATTTTTGATATCTTCTGTCGCTGTATTAAGAACTCTATTTTAGGAAATAATAATGCCAACTGCTTTGCTGTTTTTTATTAAGGTTTGAAATATGAGTGCAGTCCATCAATGGAGGTGACAGTTTAATTGCTTATGGATGCAGTTGCATCTATTAGCCTAGTTGGAGTCGGCAACTTACAAGCTGATCCCGGAACTCGACTCGGCTTAGGGTCAGTTTTTAGAATTAGATACGAGTATACCTATATTCTTATATATATATATATATTCTATATATATTATATATATATTATATATATATATATTATATATATATATAGTATATATATATTCTTTAATTTTGCGCGAGCATTGATTAATGAAATAAACAAATTTTATGCGGCTTACTATCGCGTTTATTTGTAAATCAAAACCAAAATAAACGCGATAGTAAGCCTCATTAAATTTGTTTAATTCATTAGATATAATTTTTATAATTATATATTTTTTTAATAGAAGTAATGATTTTTGTTTTATGAAGACTCGACATCTAACCTGGCAAGCAAAGGATAGTCCAAGAGCGCCGACGACTGAAAAAATCAATTCAGTTTACGGTTGCCCCAGTCGCTGTCACTATGCCGGCCAAAGAGTGAATAAAATGAAGCCGACCAAAGGTGAAAAGAAATGGGATTAATTAGTACTGTAACATTTTCATTGGTCTAATTTTGCGATGAGAATAGCTCGACTATTTTTCATCTATGCGAATAGACGGAGTTATTGAAAAATTTGTAAAAAGGTCAGACTAGTATAAAAAGTTTAGGCACTCTTTAAATTTTCGAATATGGAATTAAATTTTTGTCATTATGACTTGACATATCACAGCCATTTTGCTTGATGTTAAGCTGGAGTGCGGTGAAGTGACTTAGTCGCGTTTCGGGTACAGTTTAACAAGTTGCCGGTTTTATCTAAGCCGGCATAATAGATGTGCCAACTACTAACAGTAATTAAACTGTAGGAGCAGTCGCCTGCATTCATGGACTGCACTCCAGACGGTGTGCTGTCACATGTTTCGTCCCAATAAAAATAATCAGAACATCGACAAGTGGAATGCTTCACCAGCCCATGTGTTCTCTCCATCCTACCCCGACCGCGACCTTGGATCCTTCTAGCAATGCGCAAAGAAGATCCTTTGGCCGGCATAGTGACGGCAGCCGTGAACTGACTAGGTTTTTGCACTCATGGCACTCATGGACTTACCATCAGGCAGCTCGAGGTCAGATGTCGAGATAAAAAAAAGCACAAGATCGTTTAAATAATTGTGTTCGAATTGTTTCCCAGAGTGCTAGGCTAACAAAAACCCAAACTAAAATTAACTGTTCGTCCTTTATCCGTTTTATTTGTGAACCTGATGAATTTATGATTTATGTAACGGCTAAATGGTTTTGTTAATTAAGTCAAATTAAACTAACGAGGTTCAGGTTCATTGAAATTGTTAATTCACTTCCTTGATTATTGTAATTGGATTTGGTTTTCGGCCTAACTATTGTTACGCGGAAAGAAAATAATTACAGCCATAATAACTTAAGCGATTTATTATTATTAATAATGGCCGAAAAGTCACGAATAGCTGTTCATAATGCGGTACTTGTATGGAAATGAATGTTAGGTGTGGCAGAAGAAGCATTAGAGTAGAATGAACGCTGTAGAAATGAGGTCATTAATGAACACTCCTTAACATACACACATGTAGACGATAGAATGAGGAAATGTATAGTGCGCGAGATAGATGTGATTTGAAAGAAGATGTAGTGACAATGATTGGCAAAGGAATGCTTCGATGGTTTAAGCACATAGAAAGGATGAGCGAAAGTAGATTGACGAAAGGAATTTATTAACGCATCCATATGTAGATGGATGCGTTAAACGAGGCAGGACTAGGAGGGTGTTTGCCGATTAAATTGGAGATATCCTTAAGATAAACTGGGTTGACTAGTGCCAATAATCGTAGAGTTTCTATAAAGAAAATTGTGGATGTGAAGTAAGCGAAGGAGTTATGTCAGGTTTAATTATATATTCATTCACATTTCAATATTAGGCTTCTAAATTGTTTATATCATAGAAACAGACACACTAAATTGTTAGGTATACATATATCAAAGATACATTGTTACTTATTTTGCTCGAACATTAATTATTGAATAAAACAAATTTAATGCGGCTTGATATCGCGTTTATTTGTTGGTATTGATTGTACATTTTTTATTACGACGGTTACGGACGTGACCACGTGACCACGTACCTTTGACCACGATAGCTGCAAAGCTCATTGGTACCTTTTAGTAGCTTAGTATAGAAAATCTGCTATACCAAAACTACAGGGTGGCTTTTCTCCCTGCATTTTGGCTTTATCTAAAGTTCTGAAATGATACAAGCTTGTGTTACTTACCTGGTACTCTGCAAACTTGAGAATTTGAGTTTCCCTAAAGTTCGACCAACTGTTATATAATTTATGTATTATACAATTTCAAAGTAATATTCCGATTTGTAGTTAATATTTTTATTAATTTTTATTGTGACACGACATTAGACCTCGTCTCGCCTGATAATAAGCAAGAGAAGGTCCAAGAGTGACGACGACTGAGAAAACCGAGTTTGTTCTCGGCTGCCTCAGCCGCCGTCACTATGCCGGCCAAATATAATTAAAGTTGTTGTACACCAATCAGAATTAAAGTCTTAATTTTCTAATTGGAATAGTTTGGTACTTAAGTTCTATACTACAAATCAATCAATCAATCAATTGTCACGTCTTTTTCCCACAGAAATAGGCAGAGACAATGGAGCGCTACTTGCCACGATCCTGACACAACTCCTCGCTTCCCTCACATACACAATTCTTTTCATACATGCTCTACGGTTATGAGCACTGGGCAACCCAGCTTTCTTGAGGATGTCTCCGATTTGGTCGGAGAACACCCGTCGGGTTTGCCTCGATTAACGTATCTAACCACATTAAATGGATACGTAGAAATATTTATAATTGCTAAAAAAACATAATTTTATTTAATAATAAAGTTGGTTATATATTTTTTTTGGATTAGGACGTACTTCGGACCTAAACTTTACAGATACCGTCACTTTGTGGTTTTGTTGGTCAAACTTAAGGGTAACTAAAGCTTATTAGATCGGTAGGTAAGTACTCTAAAATGTATTGGTTAAGGCTACATACCAGATGCTACTAGAGTCCACTTAATTTTAAATAACTGCAAATAGCAGTCACAACCACTATGCCGGCCTAGTTGGACGAAGTCTCTTCACGGTCTGTATACTTGTACAGCTCGTACCAACTCATCACACGCTCCTGCCTACCCCAAGGCAATACGCCCCAACCAATATCAAATTTCATTTACGGACCCTTGTAAATTATGTAAAATATTAAAAAAAAACAAATGGTTTCGTTTAACAAAATTGCAATTCAGCTAAAGTGCTTCAGGGACCATTAAAAGTACTAATTTCAGTTGCTATTAGCTGAACTTCGGAAGCTTTGGATCCAATCGATCCCAAAGGACTAATTCTTTTGATTTAAGTATTTTTGTTAAGTCTTTTGTTTCTTTGTAAATATATTTTTTATTGTGACGACATTTGACCTCGACCCACCTGATGATGAGCAAGAGGAGGTCCAAGAGTGACCACAGTCGCCGTCACTATGCCGGGCGCAATCCGTCTCAGTCAACCATAGAAAGTTCAAATAATCAAGACGCCATTTCGATATAATCATTAGAAAAATACATCAAGTGCAATTTCTACCATTGGAAGGGACAATGCCCAAATCTTTAACTTCTATCGAGATGGCGTCGTCATCTAGTTCAACGTTCGAGGGTTGAAATAGACGGTTTGTGTAAACGCAGGTTATAACCCATTTTAAAAACAACAGTCGCCTTCTCAATGCTGACTATGGGTGCTTTTTCACCCAGCCCTTGAAGGATACACGCCTTTACAAGATTTGCCGCAGAACATTTAATCCTCGAGACGAGAACAGTACATTCGCTCATAAATGTATAAACTGTAAAGAAATATAACTATGCTTTTATAGGTATACAATATGACGACAGGCGTGGACGAACGGTTAGCGATTGGTTTGTTGCCGGTTCCAACTAGGCCGGCATAGTAGTATTTTTTAGTAGCAGTGGTATCTATATTATTAACATCAGGCGGTGATGTCATATGTCGAGTCACAATAAAAAAATAAAATGATTTATTATTGTATTAAAAAAAAATTAGTAAAAGAAACTATTTAGTTACACTTTTAGTAGAATTTCCGTTCAATATTTTTGTACATTTCTATACATATAATTTTATCGGATCATACAAAGTATTGCGAACAAAAATCAATAAAACATGTTTACATCCCCTTAGAGTCAATACTTCACCCCCTCATAGATTTACAACAAAACGTTTTGCTTGCGCGAAATAATAAATAACGCGAAACCATTATACATTAATGTACAGATAAAACATCTTTTACTACACATTTTTAATCAAAAAACAACTTTAAAGCTTTTAAAATAAAGTTGAAAATATATTTTGTGTAACTGCTTGTGAAGGATGCGACCTCCTTCCGTAATAGCGTTGGTCGGAGCGGGTTAATTAATTTTATAAGTCAATTTATATCGTAGCAACTTGTACCTCATACAGCTGTTCTATTTACCTAAAAATAATCATTTCCATTATTATTAATGTCAAACACACGTAGCGTATTAGAGAAAGAGATAATATTTAAAAAATACTGCGATATTATTGGATATTAATTATTATAGGTGTTCAGATAATATTAATTAGTATATATTATTATTATTTATCATAAGGATTAAGTATTAAATAAGATGTTGCTGTTTGTAATTTAAAGTATTAGTACATTTATTAAAATACACAGGCGACGACAGGCGTGGACGAACGGTTTAGCGACTGGTTTGTTGCGCGTCAAGTCCCGGGTTCGATCCCCGGTCGGAGCAAATATTTGTTTCATAGCTTTTATTTGTAATATTTAATAATATTAAATATTGCAAATAATTGTTAATAAAAAAAGAGATGGATATTTGTTTCGGGTCTGGTTATCAAAGAGTGGTAGGCAGTGGTACCCAGTCTGCCGATCCGGGGTAGTACCACCACTTACAAGTATACAGACCGTGAAGTGATTTGGTCACGTTTCGGGATCAGCTTGTAAGTTGCCGGTTCCATCTAGGCCGGCATAGTGGATGTGATTGCTACTCACAGTTATTGTATTGTAGTAGCAGTGGTATTCATTCATGGACCACACTTCGGCTTAACATCAAGGGGGGGCGCTCATATGTCGAATCACAATAAAAAAAAAATATGAGTATCTAATTCCAAGTTAGACGCGTGTGAATTCGAATACAAAGGAAGAAAATGTATGTATTTAAACTATTTAACATGAAACAAAACTTATAATCATGTATAATACCAGTCTAGATGAGATATCGCGTCTTACGTAGTTCATTAATCTTTATCGTAAAGAATATATTTATCAATCAATCAATCAAATTGTCATGCTTTTTTCCCATAGGGATAGGCAGATACAATGGAGCGCTACTTGCCACGATCATAACACAGCTCCTTCTCTTCTCTCACATACACAACACTGTAAACTTTGTTTGAAGAAAATATATTTATAAGGTTATAAGGTTGCCCAGTGCCCATAACCATAAAGCTTGTCTGAAGAGAATTGTGGATGTGAAGGAAGCGAGGGAGTTGTGTCAGGGTCGTGGCAAGTAAAGCCCCATTGTCTCTGCTTAACCCAGTGCGAAATGGCGTGACAATTTGATTGATTGATATTAATAATACCGTTATTAGCCAGGCGAATAAACTGGTAACTGGTTAAACTCAATAAAAATTGGTAAACAGTTCTACATACAAACAAAGTAATGGCCACTTAAAGGACATCATTTATTTTGTATGGGGACTTGGGCATAATTGTATTAACAGTTAATATGCATTTTAAAATAGTTTGATGTACGAAGATTACAATATAATTTATTGTAAAGATTACAATAAGATTACAATATATTTAATTTATCCTTTATTATGCATAGTTTAGGCGTGTAAAATGATCAAACTATAATTATGACATATTTGTTCAAAGCAGAACAAATATGGCGTTGATTGACAGATAATACAAAATCCATATCTTGTATTCCAAATAACTTAATCGTGCAGCAATTAGAAAAAAAATTGTTATTAGTTTTATCAAGACAGGTATCGAAACTACCATTTATATATTTTTTTATCATTGGACATTACAAAAGTAGTACATAAAAGCCCAAAATGAATGATGTCCTTTTTTAGTCTTATGCACGTCATCAATAAAAATTCTTGATATAGCGCTCACCGGTCTGCTTATGAAATACCGAAGCCCTAACGTAACAAAATCAAACATTAATATGGCATATCTTTCACCAAAGCGCTACAATTTGATTTAGGTCTCTTCGCTTTTAAATAATATCTAGAAATTGAGATACAGTCAAGTGTTTCATTTCATAAAAGTTTTTGAATCTTTAAAGTGATTTAAGGTTATTTTAAAGTTAAATATAAAGATGTTTTAAAATTATTTCTTAGTTCTTATTCTCACAGTTTCAGATTTATGTATTTCTTTATTAAAATTATTAGGAATTTTATTTAAATTCTTTATTGCACCAAAACATTAAAATATTTACATAGGCGAGTTTAATGCCTGTAAGGCATTTACTTACAACTAGGCATTTACTCTTGGGATAATGGTGGGAAATTATGGAAAAATGTATCAAAATTTACCTGTTTTAAAAATAATTAAAACTAATTGTATTGTTCTTTTCAGTCTTTAGCGCTCTTGGACTTTCTCTTGCTTACTAACAGGCAGGTCGAGGTCAGATGTCAATAAAAAAGAAAGATATTTTTCGTTAAGTAATAAAGCCACAAGTGTAAAATATTGAAGTGAATACAGTAGAGGCTCATGAGCGCTGATGGCTTCAAGTTACATATTTCATAATTTTAGTAAATACGTATATGTAAAATTTGATTGAAATACAACTAATAACAATTAACCTACTTTTGCTCTTCGCACAACCCAAAGGTTGACAGGCAGAGAAAGCCACACGAAAAGCCCGCCTTTAGTATATATATATTTAATAATAAAGGAATAATTAAATAATAATTTAGCTTACTAAAATAATAATAATAAACTAAAATGAAGTATAATAATAAACGAAAAACATCACAGTCTTCGATCAAGAATACAGTGGTTTTCTTAATACGCTAAGCCGACAAAAAAGCAATGAAATTGCGTCGCGGTCGCAAGTGACCAATCAACGTAGTTTACCTATTGATTTGTTATTCGCTGATTGGTTACAAAGATGTCAAATATCAGTGCGACGCAATTTCGCTGCTTTTTCAACGCCAAATGTATTAAGAGAATCGAGGCCCAGATATATGGCAAAGTATATCGAAGATTACAAATTTAAATTGTTTACCAGTCCAAGTGTTCTCTTCATTCTATAACATACACATACAAGTGCTTCAAGTAAGGCGTAAAAAGTCACCGGCGGTACGCAACTGATGCAGCCATGAACTAAGTCCTTTTTTTCAGTAGTCGGCGCTCTACTTGCTCATAAAAAACATGTTTTAAACATTAAACAATTATTGAAAATTCCTACAAAGCCTTGAAAGACGTATTTCAGGTAGTAGGTAGTTAATTCGACCAAATAGAATGGGAACACAAGGCAACCATTTTGAAAGTGCCCACACACGAGCGCTTTAGCAACCAAGCATTTCTCCTCATTTTTGTATATTATACATTTATATAGTTCTTATATCATAGAAACAGGAAAACCAAAGTACATTTATCAAAAATACATTGGTACCGGTAAGTGGTTTCGAACCCGTGCTCTCGGCTTGCGTAACCATTGCACTGCCAAAACATGGTCGCGTATTAATTTTATGTGAGTAGTACCACAACTTTCAAATGTACTTCAACTTTCAACCATAAAGTAACTAAATCGCGTTTCGGGACAAGCTTGAAAGTTCTCCCGAATAACGCCATACGACTGCTACTTGCGTCCCTATTCCAGCCTAAGCATTAGGCGGGGTGTTTTTATTTGTCGAGCCATAATAAAAAATATATGTATATTATATTTTAACCTCTCGGATGTGATTGCTACTAACAGTTATTGAATTGTAGTAGCAGTGACAGCCATTCATGGAACACAACATCAAGCGGGGTGCTATCATATTACATGTGGTCACAATAAATAAATAAAATACATAGTAATTAAAAAGGAGTAGTTCGTTCGATATAAGGTTTTTGACGGTCTCGGTTTTTGTATAAAATAGATTCGACGATCAAGCGATTTATCTGCCGACAGTTTATAAAAAAATTACCGTATTTAAGTTTTATTGCACAATATTGTTAAACGCGACTGAAAGATTATTAGCAGTTATAATGCCTAAAAAACCTTTTAAAAATGAAGGAAGCTTGTAATAATGCTTGATTTAGTAACTTAAAAATCTGTGGCTGAAATATCGACTGATTTTATACAAAATCACATTTATTTTAAGGAGTTTAAGTCTTATTTTCAACGTTAGAAAGACTACTTTTGGTAAGTCGTATACAGTCACTTTAAGAGCTAAATAATTTACCACCAGTCCGGAGAACACTAAAATTTATTTCAAAAGCTTTTACAAGTAAAACCTGTACTTTGTGGACATTTACAAAGTTACTTTGCGGTTGAAGTAAAACGAGATTTAAATACCTTTACTATGTATTTCAATTTGTGGGCTACAAATTGTGGATGTGAGGGTAGCGAGGAAGTTGTCACAGGATTGTGGAAAGATTATTTTATTGTGACGACGTATGACAGCACCTCGCTTGATGTTAAGCTGAAGTGTGGTTCATGAGTGGATGTCACTGCTACTACAATTTGTTAACTGTCAGTAGCAATCACACTCACTATACCGGCCTAGTTGGAACGGGCAACTTACAAGCTTCCAAATCACTTCACAGTCCGTATACTTGTAAGTGGTGCTACTATCCCGGATCGGCAGACTGGGTACCACAACCTACCACTCGTACGCGCCCTATTGTCTATATTTGATTGATTGAAAATAGTTAGGGGCTCACAAACTAAAAGCGCCCTTAAAAGCTTTTTTTTATTGTAGCTCGACATATGACAGCACCCCGCCTGACGACATATGTCAGCTGTAGTGCGGTTTAAGATTGGCAGCGACTGCAAGTAGCTATTGCATCCACTATGCCGGGCTACTCGACAACTTAGAAGGCGATCGGAAAAAGCGACTAAGTCACTTCACGGTGTGAACACTAGTATATTAGTACTATCCCGGATCGGCAGAATATTACAAAAAATAAAATAAACATATTGGCTTCGACCGGGAATCCGCGTATGCGACCATATGCGTAGAATTTGCACGTTGAAGATTTGTTCCCAATGCACCACGTGGGTCGTTAAACGCGTGAAAATAAAGCCCATTTGTTTCTTAATTCTAACATAAATATTTCACAGTACCTATATATATATCTTTTTAAATGTTAGTAACTAATTACAATGAATGTCTAAATATATCATTTTAATGTCGAATAATGTAAATACTTAACTAGACTTATTCTCAATAGACAAAAAATAGGTTTTCTAATAATAAAACAATGCAACATTTAAAGCAAAAAGTTACTGAAATAAAATCATGTGGGAAGGCTCCACTGAGCGCTTACACAATTTGCTCAAAGTTAAATATCAAAATTTGTTTCTCGTATTCGAGTGCTTTTAAAACTTTCACGTACGGTTTTTAAATATTTTTTAAATGACTGAAATATTTTTCTAACAATACTGTTTATTATTTAGATTAATAGTTTATACACATTGAGACGAAAGAGAAAAGAAGGGAGATTGACGAAAGAGATCTATAAATAAGAGCGGAAGGGCAAAACGAGTCAGAATGATGTCCAACAATCATGTTGAGGACATACATAAGAGAGCCGGGGTCCGCACTGCCTATAACCTTAAAATTTGTATGAAGTGAACTGTGGATGTTAAGGAAGCAAAAGAGTCATTCATGTAGGAGATTAACGATACGGTTACCACAATCACCGTCACTGTGCCGGCCAAAAAAAACTAACTAGGTGTCAGATTCATAAAATACGGGATTCTAATTTTTTTAAATTGTAACTCGACATCTGCCCCTGTCGCCGTCACTATGCTGGCCAAAGGTGCTTCTTCACGCATCGCTAGAAGTACGAGTATTTAAGGCTATAGGATGCAGAGACCACATGAGCTGGTAAAGCATTTTACTTGTCGATTGTTCATACAAAGAAATGCCGCACTGAACCGACTGCTGATTTGGTCGGCAGAATGCGGATGCTTTCCCCGACCTGAGCGGGTATTACAGGTGTCAAAAGACGAGGTAGGACAAGGTAAAAAAGCTCCTCAGAACATTATTAGTGGTATAGGCGATAGAGGACGGTCTCGTTTTAGACATGAAACATAATATGGTTTCATAAGTTAAATCCAACAATTAATGTCATCATAATTAAGTAATTAACAAAGGAATAATAGAGACATTAATGAAAACACAATTGCGTAATTATATGTTTTCAGGAAAAGCACCTATTTATTACAAACGTGATAATTAAGTTATATTTTAATTTAAAACATAATAGAGATAAATTGGCGAATAATAACTAGTTATTGAATAATTACCCATAATTAATGAAAACAAATATTTGTATAGATAAGTCTGAAAGAATATATTAGATAGTTTTTTTTCCATTATACACATATGTTTTTTTTACAATTCTACACTAAGCTACTGAGAGTGCTTGTACCATAGAAACGTGACGATCAAAGTACATATAGACACATAATATATCAAAGTACATATATCAATGAATCGTTGGTACCAGCAAGTGGTTTTTAGAAACCCGGTTGCCTTATTCAGACGCGACATATGACCTCTACTTGCTTGATGGTAAGTAATGGAAGCGATGACGTTCAAAACCCTTTCTGCTTACAGTTGCCTTAGTCGCCGTCACTATGCCGGACGCAAAAATAATTAGGAAAAATTCAAATATTGGAATTGGATTTGCAGAATATTAAAATTAAAAACATTAAGTTTCTACCGCGTCTTTTCATTCCCTATTAGGCGACCTAAACGGTGGCTTCTTTGTTGAAAAATAACAATCGAAGTGGGATGCATGGATCTTTCAAGCGAAGCATGGAAAATCATCTCTGGCGGCATAGGAACGACGACTGAGGCAACGGTCACCATATTTTTTTTCAGTAGTCGGCTCTCATGATCCTTCATTACAATGGTAAGTCGAATTTAATGTCGAAGCATCACTAAAAAACTGAGTCTTATCCATATTATTCATCATTATATATCCATACAATTATATCCTAAGGAAACCAATCATCACAATACTTCTATCTATCAATTGAGACACACGTAAAATGTCAAACAGATGGATAGTAATGAAACGACAAAGAGAACTGTGGCGTTATTTAGGCATAAGGGAAGATATTACAAAGCCACTTTATAATCTAATTTTATGTTATTGGTTCATTTCACAATTACGTCTGCTGTGGCTTTTTTATTCTTCAATGGCTGAGGAGGATATTCATTTAGCGTCTGAGGGTTATATGTCAGCTTTATATATTTCCACGATTGGTATAATATCTTTGCTTTGGTTTTCTAAAATCCAATCTTTATTTGCTTGCCTAAAGAGGCTTCAAGAGAACTGTAATCGGCGTAAGTTTTATCTTTTCTTCTTTATTCTTGTTGGATTATTCATTATTATCATATTCAAGACATTGCGGTAGGCTCAATTGGAGATAGCGAAATGTGATAGACCTCTACAATGTTTCGAGGTGAGAGGTTACAAAAAAGAGAGGAGAGTGAGTCATGAAAAAAAAAGAGGAAGTCCTTTGTCCAGCAGTGGGAAAAATAATAATATTCATATTTTGTATTGGGTTTTTCTATTTTATTTTAAAGTTTCTTTGATAACGTATTTTTTTTCTTTCTAAATATTTACCTTTATATTTACTCAACTGATAATTTCATTGTTTAATTCGTATATTTCTATACTAATCTACTAAAAGCGCTTGTAAAATGGAAACTGGACAACCAAAGTATCAGATATCAAATATCAAAAATACTTTGGCACCGGCAAGTGGTTTTGAACAAGAGCCTCTTGTTTTGCGAGACCATTTCACGACTACTACACTATATGTACGGACGCATGATAGTTATGCGACTAAAGAATTATTCCTGTCAGAACGTATTTGACCGTTAGTATTCAGCAGTTCCATCTAAAAAGTATTCTGCCACTCTACGACTCATAGGAGATTATCCTAAGCTAACCCATGTCACATGTAAGATTAGTCACTATATTAGCCTTTGAATTTTAAGTGTTTTTTTACGAGCTTTTCATAGGTGTTAAAGGCTAAATTTTGAGGTAAATAATGGCAGATCCAAAAATAAAGTTATGAAGTCGAGAACATTCCTTAAATATCCTATAAGTATGAATGAATGAAAATAAGTCTGAATGAAGAGATTTGTGGATGTGAAGGAAGTTAGAGAATTGGGTGAGGTTCGTAAAAAAGAGGATGTCTGTAGGTATAGGCGTGTGAGAATTAAGGCGTATATATCCAGGCCAAAAAAATGTCAAAGGCAATTAGGTTAAGTTAAGTTAAAAGACATGAAGTTACTAAAAGTTTACCAAATAATTAGCGGGCAGACTTCAGCGCATTCGCACTCGTATACACACATACAATATGAACTAGAGCAAGTAGGCAAGTAGTTTTGGGTGAGGTTCTAATAGTATTGTAAATATTATTTAGGTCCAAATACTATTTTTTTTTCAATAATAAAATAATTTAAAATGAAGTAGGTAGATCCCGGCAGCGATGGCATTTAAGCTGCGAAGTAACTTGTTTTCTAGCCTACTTACTTTTCGTATTACGCATGTGTATAAAATTTAAAATATCAATAAATATATGCAGATAGGCAGACTTGCTTCCACCACAGTCGTCCAGAGTTAGTTCTAATTCTAGCTCTTCTAATTCGTAGATCCTTATACTGTGCTTATCGACCGGAAACTATATACTGCATTGATTAGAGAACTGATTTGAGTTTGTAATATTTTAAAAAAATTAGCGACTCAGTTTTTGACTTTCGGTCATGCCTTATATAAAATTTTAATATTTAATTTTACATACATAATGTGCTTGTATCATCGAAACTAAGGACTAAAATACATATTTCCCAGTATTTTCTTAAATTTTGCATTTTTATTTGTTATTGATTTTACATTTTTAAATTATTTCATCGTTTTTTAAATATTTCAATATTTTATACTTATCTATATCTACGTGTATTAATTAAAAATGTTTTAATCCTTTTCAGATTGCCAAGACGAGACATACATGCAAATAATAGTAACGGAAGTGTCTTCAATAGATATATTCATTAAATCACTAACAATATCTGCCTGCATCACATTGGTGATCTATTTAAGCGCACCATTCATTTATGTATTATTTATAAGTAATACAAATGAATTGCCTAGTACCATTCTGTTGTCTAGGTATGTTATTTGACCCTTCATCCTTGATCCGCCTGTAAGTAAGAGGAGGTCCAAAGTGACTGCCGCCGATGACTGTAAAAACCAAAGGTGCTTCTTCACGCATCGCTTGTAGGATCCAGGTTTATAGATTATGGTATATTTAAGACTGGTTATGGTGGTTTGCCTAATCTGCCAATCAGGGGTCAACTTGGAATCAGCTTGGAAGTTGCCGGTTCTAACTAAAGCCTAGGCCGGCATATTAAATGCGACTGCTAAACAATTATCTGTAGAGCAGTCGCCTTCATGGCAGGTCTAGTGTCGTGTCACAATAAAAAAATGAAATAAACCCATAAAGACAACAATTAATATTTAAGTGATCGCAAAAATTTACGCCCTAAATCCAATACAGGGATTTTGCAGAGATGAATTCTCCACATTTATCTTTATACAATATATATACAATAATTATAGATCTTTAATAAACCAGGATTCGCATGTTCGCATTATAGTAGATTTTCTAGCCATCTGAGACAACCTCAAACCAGGCCGGCAGCCGTAGCGTCGGTTTATCTTGGATTTCTTTTTGCTTAAAATCAGGCAGAGGTCGAGGACAGACACACAATAATAAACCAAATAATCAGTAATGATACTAACATTGAAATATGCATTTAACATATAGTTGGGGAATGACTTAAATGCATTCGGGGCCTGAGGGGCGGCGGGTGGGCAAATACCTCCCACCCGTATCATACTGGCCGCCATTAGTGACGCGCTTAGCTTGGCGGTGTCACTTAATAGCGCACTATCGATAAAAACGTGTCATCAATTATTTTGTTTGTTTATTACAAAATGAGCAAGTTAACTCAAAAAAAGAGAGTAGTCATCCGTAGCCAGGCTAGAAACATTATTATGAACGTGATTAAAAGGTGTGAAGAAGAAATATTATCAAATATAGTAACTATACCTTTATGTAAAAGTATTGATAGATCATGTTATTATACCGGTGTACCTAATAGCACAATTAATAATATAAAACGTGAGTCGACTTTAGCTGGATCATTACTTTTGAAATCACCCACAAAAAAAGGCAAAAAGATAAATTTTCAAACGTAATGTTAATATTGACGACTTTGACCTTGGCGTTATAAGAAGATGCATAGAAGATTTTTATTTAATAAAAAAGATTGTACCAACGTGTCCTAAACTTTTAACTGCCCTGCGTGAAGTATAATAGTATAGTTAGTAATATTTGTATTCACACATTTAAATAAACTAATAAAGTGGAGGGGCGCGTCATTTATAGTTAGACTAGCTATACTTTTCACTTATGCTATCGGAATCATCAAGGTCATCACATTCATCGCATTCGTCCTCGTTAGAATCAAGTATAGTATATACCGACTTCAAAATTATAAAATAATTATTTAATAATTTCTATTTAACTAAATGAAAATACGTATTACTTTGTGCGTAGTAAATTTATTTTTTGCTAGTTTCCTGATTAAAGTCGTATTTTTTGTTAAAATTATTTTATCGGTGTGTTTTATTCTTATTTTATATTTGCTCGTGTGCGTAAATGCAGTGGAGGGGCACGTTATTTCGGCTTAGACAGAATATACTGATTTATGAATATGGACACCTTAAAGTTTCGTAAGCGTTGACGACAAAAAAAACTTATTTAGTTTTTAGTTTAGTTAAAAAGTTAGGTTAAATATATGATTAAATAATTATTATTGTTGTTAATGTATAAACATTTATTAAATATAAATTTATAATATTTAATAACTAAATTAAAATACGCAAGTAAAAAAGTGTGTGTTTATCGTTATCAACATTTTGCATGTTACTTCACTATTCATGATAGACACGTGACGATGACGTCACAACCGCATTCCACGCACGTTTCTTTAAGTCGTTCCCCTACTATAGATGACCTGCGAGGTTAGGTTGGGCAAGTTAACACGATTATCGTCTCTCGTCGGCGATTGTCAAAATAATAAAAGTTAGGCTAAATCCACCAAATTGAGACTATTGATGATAATGATCAAACGTGTCGTCGCACAGACGATATTCATCACAACGATTAATAGTCTCGTTTTATTGGATTTAGCTTACTTTTATTATATTGACAATCGCCGACGAGAGACGATAATCGTTTTAACTTCCCAACCTAACCCCGCTGAGCGTTCCCTATCTAGCCCCTCTAGCACAGCAATCCAAGAAGCAAGATGCAAGGAATATATGCAAGGAATATAGGAATATAACCTGCAAGGAATATTTTTGTAACTCATTTTAAATAACTTAATAGGCTGGCTGGTACATCAAAATGTTTATAAAAAATGATTAGTTTTTTACGTTTTTTCGTGTTTTACTGAACCTTTATATTATATTTATTTGGACATTTTGTTGTAAGTTATTTAAAATGGCTTGCAATGATGTTTTTTGCAGGTCTTTCTTGCTTCTTGCATTGCCGTGCTAGGGGGGCAGGTATGAGCTTTTGACGACAGGCGTGGACTAATGGTGGGGGTTCGATTCCCGGTCGGAGCAAATATTTGTTTCATAGCTTTTATTTGTAATATTTAATAAATATATTAAATATTGCAAATATATGTTAATTTAAAAAAGGCGGTTTTTTGCTTCGGGTCTAGTTATCAGTGGTAGGCAGTGGTACCCAGTCTGTCGATCCGTGGTATTGCCACCACTTACAAGTATACAGACCGTGAACTGATTTAGCCGCGTTTCGGGATCAGCTTGTAAGTTTTCGGTTCAACTAGGCCGGCATAGTGGATATGACTGCTACTTGGAGTCGTGTCACAATAACTAAAAAGTAATTCGAGGGTCAAGCGTGAGAGAAACAAAACAATCGTGCGGCCAGTTGTCTCATATGTTATAGCATGTTTTTTTTAAATAACAATTGATTTTTTATATTTATTTAAAAAAATACAAAAAACAATAAAAAATAGTCTTCTAATCGAGGTGCGTTGTCTTCTTCTAGATAGTGGGCAATTTTTTCCATGTCAGCCAAAAAAAAAAAAAAGACCCTATTACCAAGTCAATAAAACACTTTTTCCACAGGCCACTTCCTTTTATGGGTGCAAAAACATCACTCATTATAATAAACACCATCGACATTCTAATGTCAACCGGTTGTGCTGCTATGCTAATATTCAGCACATCAACTTCAGTGAACATCCTACTCTATTTGATTGCATTTACAAAGATAACACAAAGGAAATTCGAAACGATTACATTTTTGCATACAGACGAAGACTCGATGAAGGAATTAAGAGATGCGATTCAGGAGCATCAGCAACTGCTGTCGTTGTTGAAAGATGTGAATGTGTTGTGTGAGAAACAGCACATGCTTCAAGTTTATTCTGTTGTTGCTCCAATCAGTATAACTATATATAATAATACAAATGTAAGTCATTTTACAATACAACTTTGTCCAAAAAGTATAGATGCCGGCAGAAAAAATAGCGCTGGCATTCAAGCTGCGCAGTAACTTGTTTTGTTAACTACCTACTTTTCGTTTCTCGAATGGCCATAAATTTAAAAATATTGATAATGATGTTATCCAGTGCTTTTCTTATCTGCCGGTAGTTATACTCGGAAATTGCAAAAAAACATTTTCCACAATCATGACACAGCTCTTTTGCCTTCTTCACATCCATAATGTTATTCTTACAAACTCTGTGGTTATAGATTCTGCAGACCCTTACTCTTTTAGGAAGTCTTCCCGAATGGAACGGTAATGGTCATTTCAACCATTCCTATCCATTCGTACTGTGGCGCAGGAAGACAATTGGTATTTTCTGTCGCCTACACCTTTGGATCTTCCTTTTTTACGTATAAGACCGATTTCAGGGTAACCAATCAGCGAATAATAAATTAATAGGTAAACTACATTGCTTAGTCACTTGCGACGGCGGCGCATATTACCTGCTTTCACTGCTTTTCGCATTTGTATTAGGAGAATTGAGGCCTAGTAGATCTCAAAAAAATAAATGTTATTTTATTACATTAAGCTTAGTTTATGATTTCAGGTATTTGAATTTGGTGCCTTCATAAGGGAAGGCTTCCTCCTATTAACGACAGTACTTATATTATGCTTCCTGTGTTATTCTGGTCAACGTGTTATTGATGAAGTAGGTTATATCTAACTTAAATCTTACTTATTTAGATACCCGCCTGATTTTAGGCTTAAGTGGGATCAAGTAGTTGCTCTCGATAAGTTGCTGCATCTGAATATTATATCTCCTATAGTTTTTAATGCAGAGGTAATAAAAACTATAGGAGATTAAATGCTGCATTAAATGCTGTCATATGTAGAGACATATGACAGCATGGCGCCTGATGCGGTCCATCAATAGAGGTCCTACTACCTACCATGCCGGAACTTTTCAGCTAACAGCGACGAAGTCACTTCACGGTCTGTACACTTGAAAGCGATGTTTGTCCTTTTTAATTGTTTATTATTGTGACTTGGCATATGACCCTGCCTGATGTTAAGCTGGATGTTAATAACTGTCACATCCGGCATAGTGACGGCCTCTGGTTTAGTGGGTACGGCTGCTGCTTGCAGAATTTTATCTGTCTTTACACTCGCGTAATGAATATAATTTTTAAAACACACTGTTAATATTTTGAAAATCATCATCATCATCATCAATTTTTCATCATCATCATCAGCCAGAAAGCGTCCACTGATGAGTATAGGCCAAGATTCCAGTTGCATCCACTATGTCGTCAGTCCACCTAGTGGGAGGCCTACCTACGCTGCGTCTGCCGGTTCGTGATCCCCACTCAAGAAGAAGAAGACCTTTTATCCTTCCCCATCGGTTTTCGGTTTTTTGAGCGATGTGGCCAGCCCATTGCCACTTCAACTTGCAATATATACTATTTTGCAGTTTGACAATCTTCGTGTCGCCATATTAAGTATGCCGAGTTACCGTGCCAGCCCGTACATACGTCGCCATATACTATTATGCATGGTAGCGGCTTCAAGACCGGTTGCTGTGCGCGCGTGGCATTTCAAAGATTTATCATATCGCACACTCACTACGGTTTGTTTATAAATTGTATTATATTATTTAAATCAATCAATTAAATTGTCACGAAAGGGATAGGCAGAGACCATGGTGCGCGACTTGCCGTTACTGCTGATCCTGACACAACTCCTTCGCTTCCCTTACATCCACAATTCTCTTCATACAAGTTCTACGGTTATGGCCACTAGGCAATTTATATTATATTTGACTTTAAAATTATCTGACTGCATTCTTAAATATATATTTTATTGTTACTCGACATATGACAGCACCCTGCCTGATGTTAAACTGGAGTGCGGTCCATGAATGGAGGAGAATGCTACTACAGTTGAATAACTCTAAGTAGCAATCACATTCATGCCGGCCTAGTTTAAACAGGCAACTAACATTTAATCTAGTTATTAAAAATTAAAAATAGAAGCAATAAAACAAATATTTACTTTGACCGGAAATCCTACCTGGAACTTTCAAACTGGTGGGCTACCAATGCGCCACACATTTTGTCCGAACTAAATAATGTAATTGTCATGCCTCAGTTCCTACAGGGATAGACAGATACAATGGAGCGCTACTTTCCACGGGTCTCGTTTCTCTACATTCACAATTCTCTTGCTTTTATGATCGAGAAACGATCTTTTGGGTCGTCTTCGTTTTATCCTTCCATTTCCATTAACATGACAATTTGAGTTTTCCTTCCTAAATCAACTATAATTATTATATTATTTTATTAATACTAAATCTGATTAATAAGATAAAAAGCTAAAGTATTATTATATGTATTTTACAGGTATTCACAAATAGTTATACTTTATTTACATTTTTGACAAGATAGAAGAATATTCAAAACCACAATGAAGTATATATAGAAATTGCAAAAAATATCTTTTGTTTTTATTTCAATTTATCTATCCTTCTATCTAATCGGGTCCGCCAAATAACTTAAATTTACACCGATCGTGTAGGCTACTGCATGGCCAGCCGAGGCAGCCATTTGAATGAAATTATTTTCCATCATTAACTGGAAGGACTGTACTTTCAAATGTAAAAAGAAATTTTAAAAAATATTCAGTAGTTTTTTTATAGCATTTTCAAAAAAAATAAAGTTATTTCGCGGACCCGATATTATAAAAATTATCAATCTTTCTCATAAATTAAGCTAATTAATGATAAATAAAATTGTTTTAATTTAATTATATATTTTTCGTAATTATTGGATTGTAGTAATATGATTTGGGCGCATGGAAAGAATGAGTTAAAGTAGATTGACGAAAGAAATAATAATAATCAATGTTCGCGAAAAGTCTAGGAAAGTTGTTTCATGATCGTGGAAAGTGGCGCTCCGTTGCCTCTGCCTAGCCTTGTCGGAATTTGGGCGTGATGATAATAAGCAAATTTCAGGCCATATCTGAAAAGTTCCTAACACCTATTTACATACCTACATGGTGAACTATTCACGAGTGTTCGTTAGTTCATGAATATTCATAGACTATTCGAATACCCGGATGAGTTGTACACGTATACTATTAAATACCGATTCGTACATCCGGTTTGTTGTACCTATCGATATATGTCGACCTAGGTACACCTACCTACGCTTGACGACAGGCGTGGCCGATTGGTTAGCAATTGGTTTGTTGCGCGTAAAGTCCCGGGTTCGATTCCTGGTAGAAGCAAATATTGGTTTCATAGCTTTTGTTAATAAAAATAAGAGGCGGATATTTGCTTCGGTCTGGTACCCGTCTGCCGATCCGGGGTAGTACCACCACTTACAAGTATACAGACCGTGAAGTGACTTAGTTGCGTTTCGGGATTAGTTTGTAAGTTGTCAGTTCCAACTAGGCCGGCATAGTGGATGTGGTGTCATCAAACTTACCTACATCACAAAACAATTGAAGAAAACAAATGCTAAATTCAGTATTTCCCAAATATGTTCATTACAAATAAACTTAGCGGCATCATTCTTATGTTTTGGCACGCATCTAAGTAACTCTGGTTCAATTGTTATTTAGGGCAACCTTAAACCTAAGTTGTGTTATCTATCGGATTACCAAATTCCAAATAAAGAGCCTATAATTTTACCTACTGTAACAGACTTGCTTTAATTGCTGTCTATTCTTTCTAATATTGTGCCTAGACATGACAGCGCCCGCATGATATTAAGCTAGAGTGCAGTCCATGATTAGAGGTGAATGCTACTACAATTCAATACCTGTTAGTAGCAGTTACATCCACTATGCGGGCCTAGTTAGAACCGGCAACTTTTTTTTATTTTATTCTTTTATTATACACTAGCTGTGCCCGCGGTTTCACCCGCGTAAAATTTGGTTTATAACACAGTCATAAAAAAGGAGGAGGTTCTCTATTCGACTTTTTTGTATTTATAACTCGATAACTCATATAAAAATGACAGACGGAAATAAAAATAAATATATATTCCAAACAGTTAAACCTATAGTCAATTGGAAACTATAGTCAAAAATTTATTTTCTTAATTAAAAGTAACCCATGTTACTCCTAGTACCTCCAAAAATAAAAACCGTTACGAACAAACTCACATTCACATTTATAACAATAGTAGGATATGCATTAGTAACAGAAGGAAATAAGAATAACGAAAAATGTCAAACAGCTGAAAGTATAGTCTATGGAAAGTATAGTGTATAGTCTCCATAGTACAGTTGATTGGATTAGATGTTGACGTGACTGACGGTAATACAGTGCGATGGTATTATAGTACTCAGGGTTTGAACCAACTCCTTGTACCTATTTTTATAAAAGGAAAAATAAAATTTTGCCAAACAACTTTTTTATTTTTCGTAATTTTTTTATTATTTTTTATTAAAAAGTATTTTATGTTACTTGTGATACCTCCAAGAATATGTGTACAAAATTTCATGATGATCGGTTGAGCAGTTTTTGCGTGAAAGCCTAACAAACAAACGGACATTCACATTTATAATAATAGTAAGATAATAATAATAATTTGTTTTCAATTCTCAACAGCTTGATATATTTTCTTTAGTTTACCCAAAATCAATTTCTAAACGCACGCAATTTTGTATGGGAAAATGTTTTTATTTTATTTTATTTATTATAAAGGATTTTTTCAAAAAGCTATCTGCCAATAAAAGTCCCGTTAAAATCGGTCCAGCCATTCCAGAGATTAGCCGGAACAAACAGACAGACAGACAGACAAAAATTGTAAAAAATGTCATTTTGGTGTATGTACCGTATATATATTCATATACATGTATTAAAAAACGGTTATTTTAATATTACAAACAGACACTCCAATTTTATTATATGTATAGATTTCTATACTAAGCTACTAAAGTACTTGTATCAGAGAAACAGGGCAATTAATTAATTAACAAGACTCAGTCACATTTGAACAATTTATGAACATCCAGCAAAAGGAAGAGGCAAGAAGAAATCAAAGAAGATATGTTGAAGTAGACTGTCAAGAGTATGAATCTGATTAAAATATCTAAAGAAATCAAAACAATAGGTAACTCAATAATCAATTATAAGGTAATATCTAGAACTTGACGGGTATTGTTCCCTTAAATTATCCTACGGTACTCGTTCCCACATTGATGAATGGAAGTGAATGTTGGGTGTGGCAGAAGAAGCATGAGAGTAGAATTAACGCTGTAGAAATGCAATTATTAGTTAGGGACTGTCTATCTTTTGAATAAATGTTTTCAGGATAGTATAATATATATAAAAGAGACACAAATAGTTATGTATACTTGTCTTCAGTGCCAGTGGCTTATATGTGCATATCATGTATAATGTGACTCTTAGAATCGCGATATCTTAGGAATGGTAACTCTTAGGAAAAAATCATGAAGGCCATTTTTGTAGAGAATTTTAATATCTACAATTTTTGTTCGTTGTCTTTTTTATAAAACTTACCGTTTTCGAGAAAAATCCAAAAAGCCTCAAATTTTGAAACCTTGAATAACTTTTGTAGCACACGTGGGATCAATGGGGATTTTTAAAACTTTATTTGTAATGGTAAACCCCAGCCCTCAACCAATATTTGGCTCTCTGGGAATTTTTGTTATTTTAAATGTTTATATTGACCGGACCATAAAGTACATATATCAAAGATACATTGGTATCGGTGAGAGGTTTCAATAACCTTAAAGCTTGTATGAAGTGAATTGTGGATGTTAAGGAAGCAAAAGAGTCATTCGTGTCGTATGGTTACCACAATCGCCGTCACTATACTGGCCTAAGGTGATTCTTCACGCATCGCTTGAAGTATTTAAGGCTATAGGATGGAGAGGCCACATGGGCTGGTAAAGCATTCCACTTGTCGATTGTTCTACAAAGAAACGACGCAATGAACTTTTTAGTTCGACTGCCGATTCGGTCGACAGAATGCGTCTGCTTCCCCCGACCTGAGCAGGTATTACAGGAGTGAAAAGACGATGCAGGAACAAGGTTAAAGAGTTCCTCAGAACATTATCCGTGGTATAACATACCACCGACAAATGGTGGTTTTCGACGGAGTAGAGTCCGGATAACGTTTTTCAAGCCATTGCTGAGCTTGAACAGTGTTTTTTCCCATTAGAAAACAATGTTTTATCAACACACGAAACTCGTTTTGGTCCATTTTTTCACAATTGCAAAGGTAGCGTCACTTTAACCACTATAGCTTTCTTGGTTATGTTTCGAAATTCATCAAATTTTGACACATCTCATCTAAAGGTCGGTACTTCTGAACCTCGTATACATAGCATTATTAGCGCCATCTCAACGCTAGTCCCGGGCTTTGTTGAACGATGTGCTATGGTTTCATAAGTTAAATTTAACAATTAATGTCATCATAATTAAGTAATTAACAAAGGAATAATAGAGACATTAATGAAAACACAATTGCGTAATTATATGTTTTCAGGAAAAGCACCTATTTATTACAAACGTGATAATTAAGTTATATTTTAATTTAAAACATAATAGAGATAAATTGGCGAATAATAACTAGTTATTGAATAATTACCCATAATTAATGAAAACAAATATTTGTATAGATAAGTCTGAAAGAATATATTAGATAGTTTTTTTTCCATTATACACATATGTTTTTTTTACAATTCTACACTAAGCTACTGAGAGTGCTTGTACCATAGAAACGTGACGACCAAAGTACATATATCAAAGACACATTGGTACCAGCAAGTGGTTTTTAGAACCACGGTCTCTCGGTTTGCTTGACTATTGCACTACCATTACTCCCCGGTTGCCTTATTCAGACGCGACATATGACCTAACCTTTTCTGCTTACGGTTGCCTTAGTCACCGTCACTATGCCGTATGCAAAAATAATTAGGAAAAATTTAAATACTGTGATTTGGATTTATATTTGCAATCATTAAAATTGCAAATATAAATCCACAAATCATTAAGTTCCTACCAACCTGGCAAGCACATTATGATCCATAAAATTGGCGACTAAAACAGTGGCTTTTTCGTTGAAAAATAACAGTCGAAGTGGGATGCATAGATTCTTCAAGCGAAGCGTGAAAAAGCATCTCTGGAAGCATCGTTGCGACGACTGAGGGAACCTTTACTATGAACTATCGCGGCTTACAATCGCGTTTATTTTGGGTTAATGAATAAACATTTTTTTTATCCCAACGTTTCGGGAGCTTTGCGGCCATCGTGGTTACGAAGAGTCATTGATTGGTCAATGCTGTCATTGTTTCCAAAACTACTCCATTTCATGTTTTGATTAATAATTTTGTTTATTTGTCCCGGGTTAATACATTTTGTTGCAAAAATAACTGACGGTGTCATCTGGTTTGGCAGTTTGCTGCTATGGGGTCTCAGGTGTTAAAACACAATCAATGTTCGCGCAAACCGTAACTATGTTTTTTTTTAAGAAGTCGGCTCTCATGGCTTTTGTTTACAATAGTAAGTCGAATTAAATGTTAAGCATCATTAAAAAACTGGGTCTTATCCATATTATTCATCATAATTAAGTCTTATCCGTACAATTATATTCTAAGGAAACCAATCATCACAATACTTCTAACTATCAATTGAGACACACGTAAAATGTCAAAGAGATGGATCGTGATGAAACGACAAAGAGAACTGTGGCGTTATTTAGGCATAAGGGAAGATATTACAAAGCCACTTTATAATCTGATTTTATGTTATTGGTTCATTTCACAATTACGTCTGCTGTGGCTTTTTTATTCTTCAATGGCTGAGGAGGATATTCATTTAGCGTCTGAGGGTTATATGTCAGCTTTATATATTTCGACGATTGGTATAACATCTTTACTTTGGTTTTCTAAAATGCAATCTTTATTTGCTTGCCTAAACAGGCTTCAAGAGAACTGTAATCGGCGTAAGTTTCATCTTTTCTTCCATATTTTTATTGGATTATGCATTATGCAAAAGACATCGCGGTTGATTCAATTGAAGGTAGCGAAATGTAATAGACCTCTACAATGTTTCGAGGTGAGAGGCCACAAAAAAGAGAGGAGAGTGAGTCATGGAAAAAAAGAGGTAGTCCTTTGTCCAGCAGTGGGACAAATAATAATATTCATATTTTGTATTGGGTTTTTCTTTTTTCTTTTAAAGTTTCTTTGATAACGTATTCTGTCCATTAAATTTATTTCATAAGAAATTCAAATTTAATGTATTACATTAATTTTTTCTTCTTAATTTAATTTATATTTTGTTAAATATAGGATTTTAATGAGTTTTTTATTGGCCCGTCCGAGGAGAGAAAACTAACAACATTTATTTTTACTCAAGTAATAATTTCATATTTTTTATATCTACGTTTCATACTAATCTACTAAAAACGCTTGTAAAGTGGAAATCGGCAAGTAGTTTTGATCCGGAGCCTCTTGTTTTGCGAGGGCATTCCATGACCATTAATTACACTACGGTCGTATGATAGATATGGGACTAAATCCTGTCAGAAAGAATATGACCGTTAGTATTAAGTAGTGACTTTTAAAAAGTATTCTGCCACTTTGCGAAGTAGGGGATTATCTTCAGCTATTCCATGTCACATGTAAGATTAACCACTACTTCAGCCATATATCAGTTTTTGAATTTCAAGTGGTTATTTACGAGCTTTGGTTTTAAAGGCTATTACGAGCTAGGTATTAAAAGCTAAATTTTGAGGTAAATAATGACAGATCTAAAAGTAAAGTAATGAGTCTGTATAAAGAGAATTGTGGATGTGAAGGAAGCTAGAGTTGTGTAAGGTTCTTGAAAAAGGGGCTCTTTGTTGGTATTTTTTTTATTATTCTTCGTCCCTATAATAAGCTACTAAAGTGCTTGCATCATACAAACAGGACAACCAAAGTACATATATCAAATAATAAAATCAAAATTAAAATTTTAAAGGAACCCCCGAAACGCCTAAAACCACTTTAGTTATATCACCAACCTTGATCATGGCTCAACAGTTTTATCCCTTTATTATTCCTTGGATCCTCATGATGCATCATCAGATAACTACTCCAGGTCTTCAATGTGATAACGGTCCAGCTAATGGCTCATAGTGAGTAACAATTTTAGTTAAAGCACTATGATATTATCTGTTATTGATTTGCTGATCTGAGAGGATTCATGATCAGTTTTTTTTAGATCCAGAATGTTTTATTTCATCGCACTAACTTTTCTACACTTAGTTTCCTACAGTGAAGACGAATCTGATAAGTCCATACTTAGTAAAACTATTAAGTTTGATCCCATCCAGGATTTCGTCTCCTACCTTTGAGTTCCATCATCAGAGTAGCTCAGTGGTACCAGTTAAAACACACATGTATTTGAATACGTTTTTTTTCAAATGTTAAGCCTCGAATATGTTTAAAAGTGAAGTAAATAACCTACAAAATAATGTGTCTAAGATCGCTACCGCAGCTAACAAAATGAGCTGATGACCTTGAAACCCCTGATCAGATCTTCATCAATTGTAGCTAAGAACCACATCGATCACGTCAGCTTTCAAACGAAAAAAAAAACGCATCGTAATCGGTCATTCGTTTAGGAGCTACGATGCTACAGACAGACAAACAGATACACAGAGTCACAAATACACAGACAAGTCAAACTTATAACACCCCTCTTTTTAAGTCGGGGGTTAAAAATACATTGGTACCAGTGGGTGGTTTCGAACCCGTGCTCTCGGCTTGCGTAACCATTGCGCTGCCACTACACCACGCTCGTCTTAATTAAGGCCTAACATTTAATTAGTTGTACAGATTTTTAAGAGAGGTAGGCTGAGAGTTGGTTATCATTGGGAGTATTACTTTTTAATGCAAACACCGTAATGTGACTCAGTCGAGTATTTAAATATCAAAGGCTTTGAGCTTATCTCATTAAGTTATTTTATATATAATTTAGACTTTCTATACTACTAAAAGTTTGCGCATTATTAACAAACAGACTTTAGCGAGTCTTCTTTACTAAAACTCATGTAGTCGGGTTTTAGGTTTAGGTGGATTCAAACGTTATTGTATTTTTTTTTATTGTGACACGACATCTGACCTTGACCCGCCTGATAATAAGCAAAAGGAGGTCCAAAAGTGACGACGACTAAAAACCGAGTTAGTTTACAGCTACCTCAGCCGCCGTCATTATGCCGGCCTAACGTGCTTCTTCACGCATCGCTTGAAGGATCCAAGGTCATAGGATGGAGAGAACATGGGCTGGCAAAGCATTCCACTTGTCAATTGTTCTACAAAGAAAAGACCCACCGAACTTTTTAGTTTGACTGCCGATTCGATCGATAGAATGTGGATGCTTTCCCCGATGCATCCTACTGCTACCCCGTTCCAAAATACTTACAAAATACGAGTAATATAAAATGAAGTATGTATAGTATATTGCAACATATTGAGTATTTCATTATTTTTATTGTGACTCGATATCTGACTTTGTCTGATAGTAAGTAAGAGGAGATCCAAGAGTGCCAACGACTGAGAAAAAACATAGTTCACGGTCACTACGTCGGTCGAATCGAAGGTGCTTCTTTACGCATCGCTTAATAGATCCAAGGTTATATAATGGGGATAACACATGGGCTGGCAAAGCATTTCACTTGTAGATTGTTCTACACAGAAACGACGCATCGAACCTTTTAGTTCGACTGCCAATTCAGTCTACAAAATGCAGATTTATTTGATTTTATATTTCTGTACTAAGCGTCTAAGTTAACGCCTAGAAACAGAAGGACAAAATACTTATAATTATTATTATACTTACCTACAAGAATCATTTAAAGATGTTTTCATTCTTTTTCAGATTGCCAAGACGAGACTTACATGCAAATAATAGTGACGGAAGTGTCTTCAATAGATATATTTATTAAATCACTAATAATATCTACTTGCATCACATTGGTGTTCTATTTAAGCGCACCATTCAGTTATGTAATATTTATAAGTAATACAAATGAATTGCCAAGTACCACTTTGTTGTCTAGGTATGTTATTTTTTGGACTCGACACCTGACCTCGTTGATAAGTTATTTTTATTTATTTACATTTCCATACTAAGCTACTAAAGTGCTTCTATCATAGAAACAGGACAACCAAAGTACATATATCAAAGATACATTGGTAGCGGTGGGTGGTCTCGAACTCGTGCTCTCCGGTTTGTGTAACCATTGCACTACCACTACACCACGGTCGGCTTGACGGATCCAAGGTTATAGATTATTGTGTATATAGGACAGGTTATGGTGGTTTGCCTAGTCTGCTAATCCGGGGTAGTATCATTTTTAAGTGAATCCTGAAGTTTGGCGTTTTGGGAATCAGCTTGAAAGTTGCCTGTTCTAACTAGAGCCTAGGCCGGCATATTAAATGCGACTACTAAACAATTACCTGTAGTAGCAGTCAGAGCCGTCTTAAGCATATTCAGCGCCGGGGTGCGAAAGTCAAGGCTCCGCTCGCGTGGTCTCTGTGTAGTAGGTACCTATCGAAGTTTATGGCGGTCGGCATGCGCCCCCTAGGACTCTGCGCCCGGGTGCACCGCACCCCTTGAACCCCCGGGTAAAGACAGCCCTGGTAGCAGTCGCCTCTAGTCATGGACTGCACTCAGCTACATCAAGCGGGGTTTAGTTAGGAAATGAAATAAACCAATAAAGACAACAATTAACATTTAAGTGATCGTAAAAAGTTACGCCTCCATTTCATACAGGGATTTGCAGACGAATTCTCCACATTTCTCTTTGTACTTGATGGTAATAGATCTGTAATAAACCAGGTTTCGCATGTTCGCATTATAGTAGATTCTTTGGCAGTCTGAGACAGCCTTAAACCCGGCCGACAGCCGTAGCGTCGGTTTATCTTGGACTTCTCTTTGTTTAACATCAGGCGGAGGCCGAGTACAGATATTTCACCACAATAATAAACAAAATAATCAATCAATCAAATTGTCACGCCTTTTTCCCACAGGGATAGGCGGAGACGATGAAGCGCCACTTGCCATAATCCTGACACAACTCCCTCGCTTCCTTTACATTCACAATTCTCTTCATACAAGCTTTATGGTTATGGGTGGGCACTAGGCAACCTAGCTTTCTTGAGGATGTCTCTGATTTGGTCGTCAAACACCCTCCTGGGCCTGCCTCGTTTAAACAACACAAGCAGTAATAATACTAGCTTTGATATATCCCATAAACATAGAGAATGAACTAAGCGTTCCCTATCCAGGTGTGAAGTGATTCGAGCGGCAAAGCGTGAGAGAAACAAAACAATCGTGCGGCCAGTTGTCTAATACTCGTAGGTTATTATTGCATGTTGTTTTAAATAACAATTGTTTTTTTTATATATATTTTATTTATTTATTTATTACTAAAAAAAAACAAAAAACAATAAACGTAGTCTATTAATAGAGGTGCGTTGTCTTTTTCTAAGCAGTGGTCAAATTTTTGAGGCTATTGCTCAGTCCATGTTCTCTATGTCTATGATATATGCCAAAACATACTAGACTCTATTACTATGCCAATAAAACAATTTATTCACAGGCCCCTCCCTTTTGTGAGTGCAAAAACATCGTTCATTATAATATACACCATCGATATTCTAATGTCTATCGGTTGTTCTGCTATGTTAATATTCAGCATATCAACTTCAGTGAACATCCTACTCTATTTGATTGCATTTACAAAGATAACACAAAGGAAATTCGAAGCGATTACATTTTTGCATACAGACGAAGATTCGATGAAGGAATTAAGAGATGCGATTCAGGAGCATCAGCAACTGCTGTCGTTGTTGAAAGATGTGAATGTGTTGTGTGAGAAACAGCACATGCTTCAAGTTTATTCTGTTGTTGCTCCCATCAGTATAACTATATATAATAATACAAATGTAAGTCATTTTACAATACAACTTTGTCCAAAAAGTATAGATGCCGGCAGAAAAAATAGCGCTGGCATTCAAGCTGCGCAGTAACTTGTTTTGTTAACTACCTACTTTTCGTTTCTCGAATGGCCATAAATTTAAAAATATTGATAATGATGTTATCCAGTGCTTTTCTTATCTGCCGGTAGTTATACTCGGAAATTGCAAATAAACATTTTCCACAATCATGACACAGCTCTTTTGCCTTCTTCACATCCATAATGTTATTCTTACAAACTCTGTGGTTATAGATTCTGCAGACCCTTACTCTTTTAGGAAGTCTTCCCGAATGGAATGGTAATGGTCATTTCAACCATTCCTATCCATTCGTACTGTGGCGCAGGAAGACAATTGGTATTTTCTGTCGCCTACACCTTTGGATCTTCCTTTTTTACGTATAAGACCGATTTCAGGGTAACCAATCAGCGAATAATAAATTAATAGGTAAACTTCATTGCTTAGTCACTTGCGACGGCGGCGCATATTACCTGCTTTCACTGCTTTTCGCATTTGTATTAGGAGAATTGAGGCCTAGTAGATCTCAAAAAAAAAGTTATTATTATGCATTAAGCTTAGTTTATGATTTCAGGTATTTGAATTTGGTGCCTTCATGAGGGAAGGCTTCCTCCTAATAACGACAGTACTTATATTATGCTTCTTGTGTTATTCTGGTCAACGTGTTATTGATGAAGTAGGTTATATCTAACTTAAATCTTACTTATTTAGATACCCGCCTGATTTTAAGCTTAAGTGGGATCAAATAGTTGCTCTCGATAAATTGCTGCATCTGAATATTATATCTCCTGTAGTTTTTAATGCAGAGGCAATAAAAACTATAGGAGATTATATGCTGCATTAAATGCTGTCATATGTAGAGACATATGACAGCATGGCGCCTGATGCGGTCCATCAATAGAGGTCCTACTACCTACTATGCCAGCAACTTTTTAGCTAACAGCGACTTCACTTCACGGTCTGTACACTTGAAAGCGATGTTTCTCCTTTTTAATTGTTTATTATTGTGACTTGGCATATGACCCCGCCTGATGTTAAGCTGGATGTTAATAACTGTCACATCCGGCATAGTGACGGCCTCTGGTTTAGTGGGTACGGCTACTGCTTGCAGAATTTTATCTGTCTTTACACTCGCGTAATGAATATAATTTTTAAAACACACTGTTAATATTTTGAAAATCATCATCATCATCATCAAAAAATCATCAATTTTTCATCATCATCATCAGCCAGAAAGCGTCCACTGATGAATATAGGCCAAGATTCCAGTTGCATCCACTATGTCGTCAGTCCACCTAGTGAGAGGCCTACCTACGCTGCATCTGCCGGTTCGTGATCCCCACTCAAGAAGAAGAAGACCTTTTATCCTTCCCCATCGGTTTTCGGTTTTTTGAGCGATGTGGCCAGCCCATTGCCACTTCAACTTGCAATATATACTATTTTGCAGTTTGACAATCTTCGTGTCGCCATATTAAGTATGCCGAGTTACCGTGCCAGCCCGTACATACGTCGCCATATACTATTATGCATGGTAGCGGCTTCAAGACCGGTTGCTGTGCGCGCGTGGCATTTCAAAGATTTATCATATCGCACACTCACTACGGTTTGTTTATAAATTGTATTATATTATTTAAATCAATCAATTAAATTGTCACGAAGGGGATAGGCAGAGACCATGGAGCGCGACTTACCGTAACTGCTGATCCTGACACAACTCCTTCGCTTCCCTTACATCCTCAATTCTCTTCATACGAGTTCTACGGTTATGGCCACTAGGCAATTTATATTATATTTGACTTTAAAATTATCTGACTGCATTCTTAAATATATATTTTATTGTTACTCGACATATGACAGCACCCTGCCTGATGTTGGGCTGGAGTGTGGTCCACGAACAGAGGAGACTGTAGTAAGTTACTAAATAACTCTAAGTAGCAATCACATTTATGCTGGCCTAGTTTAAACAGGCAACTTACATTTAATCTAGTTATTAAATATTAAAAATAGAAGCAATAAAACAAATATTTATTCTGACCGGAAATCCTACCTGGAACTTTCAAACTGGTGGGCTTACTAATGCGCCACACAATTCGTCCGAACTAAATAATGTAATTTTCATGCCTCAGTTCCTACAGGGATAGACAGATACAATGGAGCGCTACTTTCCACGGGTCTCGTTTCTCTACAATCACAATTCTCTTGCTTTTATGATCGAGAAACGATCTTTTGGGTCGTCTTCGTTTTATCCTTCCATTTCCATTAACATGACAATTTGAGTTTTCCTTCCTAAATCAACTATAATTATTTTATTATTTTATTAACACTAAATCTGATTAATAAGATAAAAAGCTAAAGTATTACTTTAGCTTTTATTTAAATTAATATATGTATTTTTACAGGTATTCACAAATAGTTATACTTTATTTACATTTTTGACAAGATAGAAGGATATTTCTTTGGCCGGCATAGTGACGGCGACTGAGGCAGCCGTGAACAAACCCGGTTTTCTCAGTCGTCGTCACTCTTGGACCTTCTTTTGCTTATCATCACGCGGGACGAGGTCAGATGTCGTGTCACAATAAAAAAATATATTCAAATCCACAATGATATATATATAGAAATTGCAAAAATTATCTTTTGTTTTTTATTTCAATTTATCTATCCTTCTATTATAAAAATAATCAATCTTTCTAATAAATTAATGATAAATAAAATTGTTTTATTTTAATTATATTATATTATATTTTTCGTAATTATTGGATTGTAGTAATATGATTTGGGCGCATGGAAAGAATGAGTTAAAGTAGATTGACGAAGAAAATATTAATAATCAATGTTCGCGAAAAGTCTAGGAAAGTTGTTTCATGATCGTGGAAAGTGGCGCTCCGTTGCCTCTGCCTAGCCTTGTCGGAATTTGAGCGTGATGATAATAAGCAAATTTCAGGCCATATCTGAAAAGTTCCTAACACCTATTTACATACCTACATGGTGAACTATTCACGAGTGTTCGTTAGTTCATGAATATTCATAGACTATTCGAATACCCGGATGAGTTGTACACGTATACTATTAAATACCGATTCGTACATCCGGTTTGTTGTACCTATCGATATATATCGTAGCAATTTTTTTTTTATTAACAAATATTTGCAATATTAAATATTATTAAATATTATAAATAAAAGCTATGAAACAAATATTTGCTCCGACCGGGGATCGAACCCGGGACTTTACGCGCAACAAACCAGTCGCTAAACCGTTCGTCCACGCCTGTCGTTGTAAGTTGTCAGTTCCAACTAGGCCGGCATAGTGAATGTGATGTCATCAAACTTACCTACATCACAAAACAATTGAAGAAAACAAATGCTAATTTCAGTTTTTCCCAAATATGTTCACTACGAATAAATTTAGCGGCTTCATTCTTATGTTTTGGCACGCATCCAAGTAACTCTGGGTCAATTGTTATTTAGGGCAACCTTAAGCCTAAGTTGTGTTATCTATCGGATTACCAAATTCCAAATAAAGAGCCGATAATAAAGTAGGTAACAGACTTGCTTTAATTGCTGTCTATTCTTTCTAATATTGTGCCTAGACATGACAGCGCCTGCCTGATGTTAAGCTAGAGTGCAGTCCATAATTAGAGGTGAATGCTACTACAATTCAATAACTGTTAGTAGTATACACATCCACTATGCCGGCCTAGTTGGAACCGGCAACTTTTATTTTATACTTTTAATATACATTTCAATACTAAGCTACTAAAGTGCTTGTATCAGAGAAACAGGACAATTAAAGTACATATATCAAAGATACATTGGTATCGGTGAGAGATTTTGAACCCGTGCACTCGGCTTGTGTAACCATTGCACTGCCACTATACCACGGTCGCATTGTCACTTTACGCTCTGTATACTGGTCAGTCAAATTAGCTTGGAGACGTTTTTGCATTTGTAGTAGAGCGCCTAAGAGCGCGTTACCATTATTAGCATACGTTACGAAAACACGTCATACCCTTAGGTTTTAATTGGAAGCAAACAGAAGATTTAAATGAAAAAGCAAATTCGGTACTTACGAAATAACTAATAAAAATTGCAGAACATCGTGCACAAAGCCGACCAATTATTTTCACCGAAGAAACATATGTACATACGTCACATACCCGAAATCTTGGTCAAATGGAAGCACTTCAGGTTTAAAGCGACATATATCAAAGGGCAAAATATATAAAAAATAAAAGTTGTTTATTTATTTTTTTTGCTGACTGTACACTAAAACAAACTCAAAAAGCTAATTTGAATGTATGGCGCTGCAAACGTTTTATTTTTCTTTAAGGCAATGTATGTCAGGTCCGCTGGTATCCTTTAAAAATAAGCAATAAATAGTAACTCAGAAAGAACCACTTAGGTCTGTATATAGGTATTAGTCAATGTTTTTCCTGAGATAGATTGAATTTATCTCCGGTGAGTAGCAAATTCAATATAGAACGAGCGTCGTTTCCGTCCTGTCATCCGCAATTAAATTTGAAATCGTGATTTTTTACTTAAGCTCCCCTGTGCGAGTAAATCTAATATTTATTTTAGGAGGGTATGTATGGCTTGGTAGATCGTGGCACTGAAGTATGGACTAGCGTATCAATGTTTGCTTGTTCAAAACACTGCATGCGGGTGAATCTTTTTGGTATCGGACGTAAGGAATGTTGTATTAGTAAATACGAGTATCATTTGGGTATCCTACCATTTATTCGTGACAGTCAAAAAACAAATTGTTAAGAACGAAGACGAAGCGGCGCTTTCAATTTTTTCCCTACCTTCACTGTAACAATGTATTTTTATTTTTACTGTAATGTATTTTAATATTATAATACGAGTAGTACTTATTTCATTTAAGTTTAGTTACTGTTTTTTTTATTGCACCTATTTCCGATCCGTGTTTTGAATAGTACTGGCTGCAGTGCCGGATTAGCCATGTAGCAAGAATACGAAATGCTACGGGCCCCGCGCTCCAACGCCTGTCTGACCGTAATAAAAACATATTAATTTAGATAGAAGCGTAAAATATCTTGCATGCCATAAACGCGAAGCGCTTAGGCTATGCTCCACTTCCACTTGAAAATTTAAGTCGATATTGAAAGTGTTATCTCTTTTGCCCATATTAAATTCAGAAAAGTTTATTTGTAACAGTTTTGTTTTATTTATCACCATAAACTTGAGAACCTAAAGTAAACCAAGGGCCCCTTGACAGAATTTGCTACAAGCCCCGCGCTGGCTTAATCTGGCACTGACTGGCTGGTAGATAATAAATTAAATTCCCTTTTTGTAATTATAGTAAAATATATTTTTTAGTTCGATAATAAGTGAAAGGCGACCGTGGGTAAGTAGTAAACCGAGACCCCAGTTTAAAACTAACTGCCGGTACCAATGTATCTTTAATATAATGTGCTTTGATTGTCTTGTTTCTACCAGTATGATAAGCACTTTAAGTAGCACAGTATACAAAAACATAATTTTAAAAGTACATAGTAATTACTTTTAAAATTATGATTCTAAAAAAAAATATTTTAAAAGAATTCTTCTGGTTCCTTTGTGTATGATTTATCCTTTTTATTTTTCTTCAATCAATATTAGCTTTCTAAAGCGTAGTTACGTGTATCCAGACAATAATGAAATTATGGATCTCGTATAAATTATTTTACCTCTCTTTTTCCTTAAAAGTTACTTCGTTAATTGAATTTGTTTCGCCTCTGCGGTCAAGTGGTGTGTGTTTGACACGGAGCTGAGTTCAAATCCCATTGGGTCACTGATGTTTCGCTGTACAAGTGAAGGAAAACATCGGGTGCGAGTAACTTTGTGTCTTTTTACTTCTTTTTTTTATTATGACTCAACATCTGACCTTTACTTACTTAATGGTGAGTAATGGTAAGTCCAAAAGCGCAGACGACCGAAAAAATCGATTCTGTCTACGGCTGCCTCAGTCGCCGTCACTATGTCGTCTAAAAGGTATATCATGTCGCCGTCTCTACTTTGTAGAACAATCGACAATTGGAATGCTTTGCCAGCCCATGTGTTCTCTCCATCCTATGACCTTGGATCCTTCAAGCGATGCGTGAAGAAGCACCTTTGGCAGGCATATGACGGCGACAGAAGCAGCCGTGAATAAATTCGTTTTTTTCTGTTGTCGTAGCTTTTGGACTTCCTCTTGTTTATCATCAGGCGGGTCGAGGTCAGATATCGAATCACAATAAAAAAAAATATTTTTTCAAATTTTCATTATGAGACTGATTACTAGAGTAGAGAAGACGAGTACTCCGTAGACGCGTCTACGAGAACGACATGATATTATATTAACACATATATTTCTATGCTAAGGTACCAAAGTGTTTGTATCATGGAAACAGGACAACCAAAGTACATAAATATCGAAGATACATTAGTACCGGCAAGTGGTTTTGAACAAGTGATCTCGGTTTGCGTTACCATTGCAATGCCACTACACTAAACATGTCACCTTTGAACATGTTATGGTATGATTGTAGAAAAATATCGGGTCAGAATTAATTTTTTGTGACTCAACATCTGACCTTGACTTGCTTAATGGTGGGTAAGTCCAAGAGGGCCGACGACAAAAAAAAAAACATTTTAGCTTCTGTCACCGTCACTATGCCGGCTAAAGGATTTAAAAGATTTATTATGTTTAGTAGTTTATTAATTATGTTTAGTAGTATTTTTAGGATTTATTATTATGTTTAGTATTTTTTTTTAAATTTTCATTACGAGCGTAGACTTTTTTTATTGTGACTCGAGATCTGGCCTCGATCCTCCTGATGATAAGCAAAAAGACATCCAAGAGTGCCGACTGTAAAACTGTAAAAACCGAAATTTCACGGTTGCCCCAGCCGCCGTCACTATGCCGGCCAAATAAAAGAGTCAATACTAGACTGGAGAGAAGTACTTCACAGTCGCATGGTTATTTAAGATGTAATTTCGATGGCGACTGCATATAATATAAATCTGTTTACAAACAAGTAGTGCGTATGACACTGAGTCACTGAGTGTTGCTTATCAGCATAGTTTTAACATGCCTCTTTCGGAGCGCGTATAACATATCTCCATCTTTTCTTATTAAAATATTATTGTACATACTCCTACGAGTATATATTGAAAGATTCATCATCATCATCATCAGCCAAAAGGCGTCCACTGCCTCTCTCTTAAAACCTCATTCCGAACGACAAAATGCTAGGTGCATCCACCGGTTATTTGTGATTTTTACTGTGTCGTCAGTCCACCTAGTGGAAGGCCTACCTACACTGCGTCTTCCGGTTCGAGGTCTCCACTCAAGAACTCATCGGTTGTCGGTTCTTCTAGTGAAGTGGTTAGCCCATTGCAACTCCAGCTTGCAAATTGGTGAATATCCTCGTTCTGGGTTCTATCGCGCAAATATACTCCGAGCAAAGCTTTTTTATATTATATTGGAGGATTGCTCTTCTCAAATTCTAATAAAAATGTAATTTAATTACTTTTTTGTGTATATTTTAATTCAATTATTTAATTTTTGGAAGGCTAAAGCCTAACAAAATAATAATATTCATAATGAAAATTAATGATAAAAAGTTTGTTGCTGATCATTTGTAAATTAGATCTGATATTAACCCTTCTCTACTAAAGTATGTTATTAAAAAATTAACAATATTTCGGCCCCATATGGTTTTATAATTTTCCAAATTGTCGAATTAAAAAGAGGCGTCCGTTACGTGGTACTTCGTTGCACACTGGTTACGCGTAAAGTTACGGGTTCAATTCTCGGTCGGTGCAAAGATTTATTCTTATCTTTAATAATAAATAATAAATATAACATTATTTTTATTGTTACACGACATTGACCTTGACCCGCCTGATGATAAGCAAGAGGAGATCCAAGAGTGACGACGACTAAAACAACCAAGTTAGTTCATGGCTGCCTCAGTCGCCGTCAATATTCCGACCAAAGGTGCTTCTTCACGCATCGCTTGAAGGATCCAAGGTTATAGGATAGAGAGAACACATGGGCTGGCAAAGCATTCCACTTGTCGATTGTTCTACAAAGTAAGAAGCAGATCTTTCCACCGGGTCTGGTTGTCCAAGAGTGGTAGGCAGTGGTGCACAGTCTGCCGATCTGGGATAGTAGTATCACATACAAGTGTATACGGGAAGTGACATAATCGCGTTTCGGGATCAGCTTGAAAGTTGCCGGTTCCAACTAGGCTGGTATAGTTCAGCCACTGCTACTTACACTTATTTAACGTAATGGACTGGTGTACTAATCAAGCCTCTTATATGCCATGGCTGTCGTCTAAGGTCTGTCTATTCTTTGACACATTTCCTATTTCTAGAAATAGGTTAGCTATAGGTTAGTTCTGACATTGACCAACTAAATCCGGTAGTCACTATTAAAATGTCAAGGTGTAATTCTGTAGCTTGAGTATACATATTCAATTTAGTGCCGGATTAGTCACGTAGCAAGAGTATCAAATGCTAAGGGCCCCGCGAATTTGGGGGCCCCGTGCTCAGGGCCGTCTTAAGCATATTCAGCGCCGGGGTGCGAAAGTCAAGGCTCCGCTCGCGTGGTCTCTGTGTAGTAGGTACCTATCGAAGTTTATGGCGGTCGGCATGCGCCTCCTAGGACCCTGCGCCCGGGTGCACCGCACCCCTTGAACCCCCGGGTAAAGACGGCCCTGCCCGGCTCCCGTGCTGTCTGATATTAAGAAAAAACGTAATATAAAAATATTAATTTAGAGGATAAAATATTTTGCATGCCTTAAACGCGAAGCGCTTAGGCCATGCTTCACTTCCACTTGAAAATTGAAGTCGATATCGAAAGTGTTATCTCTAAATGTGCCCATATTAAATCCAGAAAAGGTGATTTGTAACAGTTTTGTTTTATTTAAAATCCTAAACTTGAGAACCTAAAGCAAACCAAGGGCCCCTTGACAGAATTTGCTTAATCCGGCACTGATTTAATTAGATAAGAACAAGAAGAATATTTATAGAAACCATATCAATATCAGACATCTTCATTTTTTAAATAATTATGATTTGGCAATTGCACGGCACCATTGTTTCATAGCTTTTATTTGTAATATTTAATAATTAATATTACATAATTTGTTAGTTAAAAAAAGAGGTCTTATATTTGCTTCGGGTCTGGCTATCAAAGAGTAGTAGGCAGTGGTACCCAGTCTGCCGAACCGGGGTAGTACCACCACTTATAAGTATGCATCCCGGGTTCGATTCCCGGTCGGAGCGAATATTTGTTTCATAGCTTTTATTTGTAATATATTTAATAAATATTTCAAATATTTGTTAATAAAAAAAGAGGTGGATATTTGCTTCGGGTCTGGTTATCAAAGAGTGGCAGGTAGAGGTTTGCCGATCCGGGGTAGTAGTACCACCACTTGTAAGTATACAGACTGTGAAGAGATTTGGTCGCGTTTCGGGATCAGCTTGTAAGCTGCCGGTTCCAACTAGGACGGCATAGTGGAAGTGATTGCTACTTACAGTTATTGAATCGTAGTATCCATTCAAGGACCACACTCCAGCTTAACTTCGAGCGGGGTGCTGTCATATGTTGAGTCACATTTTAAAAAAAATGTTATGGAATGGGGCTGCAGGCACTAGCCCTATCCCTAGCCCTATCAATCAATCAAAGTGTCACGCCCTTTTCCTGTGTGACAATAGGCAGAGACAATAAAGCGCCTCTTGCCACGATCCTGATAAATATGTTTTTAAGTAAATATATATTTTATAAAATTACAATAAACTGATGAACATCACAGTTATGTGAATAAAATTCTGATGTAGAATTTAATGTTTGAATTCCATAAAATATATACGCAGTCGTTTTGTGTGAATTTTATCGAAATTCTAGATTTCCTACGTATTTGGAATTCCGAGCGTACTTCCAATTCCAAACGAAGAATTTCTTTTTCGAGTGTGTAACTTCAATTTACATGTTTTAGAATTTAAATTTAATTTCCAGTTTCTTTTACATTTACAAAAGTGGCATTGGGGGGCCCAGTCTGCCAATCCGGGGTAGTATCATCACTTAGAAGTATACAGACCGTAAAGAGACTTAGTCGCGTTTCATAATGGGTTTGTAAGTTGTAAGTTTCAACTAGGCTGGCATAGTGTATGCGACTGCTACTTACAGTTTTTTTTAAATTGTAGTAGCAGTGGCTTTTTATTGAACCGCACTCCTGTTTAACATCAGGTGTGGTCCTGTGATATGTCGAGTCACAATAAAAAAAATTAGACTGTGTGCGGGGGAATACGACATGTCCTTATTATAAATTAAAAAAATACACATTTTCCATTAAAACTCCTTAAAGTTATTCAAATCGAAAAACGTATTTATACCTAAGTCAAGATTTATTTTGATAAAACTAAGTTTGTTAATCAGGGTTGAGATTTTGGCCCAAAATCGTAGGCCCTGGAACGCCCAACAAATCCCTGAGGTGTCTAATGAATACTAAAATGTTGGACGACACGTCGAGGCACATTTCTCTACAGGAAATTACATTTCCTAAGTGATTCCTATCTCTCCAAAAACTAATATTAATTAATTTCATTTATAAGTTTGATTGCAATGAAAATTATTCGCTTAGTTTATAAGGTTTACGCTTCGATCATATTATACGAGTATTTACGGTACATACAGAATTGCTGCTTAAAAAACGGCAAACAAATGCAAGTCCGAATTGATGTTGGACTTGTTGTTCTAAGTCCAAAATGATGTATGTAGCATTACATTACAATGTGGTAAGGTTCAGTTTACAAATCACTTTCAAATCACTTACACATTTTATATCAGTGTAAGTGAATTCTGACGCACGGACACTTATGAAATTATTTTGTACGGGACTGTGTATTAAAAAATTATAATCGATGGGTTTATGTCTTTATAATGCTAAAATAATTATGGCAAAGGATGCCAGCTAGAAGTAATCATTCACGCTTCGCTTAAAGAAGCCAAGCTTATAGAAGAAACACAGGTTTGTATGAATCAGTATGAGATAGATTCCATGCAAGGCGACACTAAAGTCTGCGATCGCTCCATACTGATTCACACAAACCAGCATTCGCAGTCTACAGTCTGCAGCGCCATCGGAATCACACATTTAGTCATATTATTTGCGTAGATATGTTTATTTTTTAGGTATAACTTCGAAACAAACACTGACTCCAAACCATACCGTATAACAAGCATAAATCACAGAGCTATTAGCTAAAAATAATATATTAAAAAAAGAAACCATAAAGTAATAATTTGTATAAAAGTTTACATAATTCAGAAGGAAGAGCAAGTTCTGTTCAAAAACAACCATTAGAAATAAAAACACAAAAAGTTGTACGAGTTATAATAGAAAATTTTTACACAAACCGTGGTGTAGTCATAGATATATATGTAATATATATCTATAGGTGTAGTGGCAGTGCAATGGCTACGTGAGCCGAGTGGCACGGGTTCGAAACCACCCACCGGTACCGACGTATCTTTGATATATGTACTTTGGTTGTTCTGTTTTTATGATACAAGCACTTTAGTAGCTTAGTATAGAAATGTATAATAAAAAAAATTAAATGTAACATTGTAATAAACCGTGCATGTATAAGGAGCTTTACAGATTATATATTATAATTAAACGATTAGAATATTATTATTAGAAGATTAACGTGTTCTATTCTACGCTGTATACCACTTTCGGGTGTCAATCTACACCTTCCGGAACGCTATCTTTACTATCCCGGCTGCCACGCAGTTCACCGGTCACCAGCTCAGATCAACAGTGGATGGTTGCTAAGAACTGTTGTTAGGAACTAAGAATCGCCTGATGTTAAGCTGGACTGCGCTCCATGTTTGGAAATGACTGCTAATACAATTCAATACCTGTAATCATAGTGGCTGTGCAGTCACAGCCACTATGCTGGCCTAGTTGAAACGCGACTAAATCACTTCACTGGGCACCACTGCCTTCCACTCTTAGAAATTGAGAAAAATATGACTTAGTTCCTTTTACATATACATTATTTAGATCTGGGAATTTTATTGGATACTAAGTTCATGACATGAACGAGAAAAGGGTTTCTTCCATTTAACAAAAGGGGAAGATATGGTATGAACACAATACACGTGGAACTGGCAAACTACGTCTAACTGACGCACTTGAATCCAAAGCACGACCTACTGCCGTTAGAGCACACCTACTCTCATGCAATCTGTCTCATGCTCGCGTCATAATATTTTCTATTTCTTTTAATAAATTTCTCGTTAAGAAAATCGAAGATGCAACTGTGGGTGTGACTTTGCGTGTGGTATCGATTTTGTAGTAAACAATAAAGCGCATGCCGCATCTTCTCTTTTTGTTTTTATCTAAGGTTTCTTCATATTTAATAAACATTTGTATTCTGCAACATATTTTTTACATGTCCATGCAATATTCTATTTTCATATTAAAATTTTACACGTGCTATTAAGATTCAATAATGATAAAGTATTTGTTAAGTAGTTTCAAAAGAAGACTGTGTAAATTTCCGCGTTAAAAGTATAATTCAATAACTGTAAGGAAGCAAGGGAGTTGTGTCAGGATCGTGGCAAGTGTCGCTCCATTGTCTCTGTCTATCCTCGTGACAATTTGATTGATTGATTGATTGTAAGCAGTAGTCACATCCACTATGCCGGTTTAGTTGGAACGCGACTAAATCAGTTCACGGTCTGTATACGGATCAGAATTCTAGGCACCACACACACTCTTTATAATACTCTTTTAAATAGTTAAAAATCCAAACAAACTCCCTGCACACAGACATTTTGAATCCCATGAATTAATGTTTGAATACGACCTTTACGTACTATATCACCGGAATAGAATTGGCCCCTTGATAGATTATCCATTGTTCCATGCGATGGTGAAAAATTACCTTTTACTCGTTGCTTGAATAACGACAAACGATTAATAATAATAACTAATTCTTATTTTATTATTATGACTCGACATATGACAGCACCCCGCCTGATGTTAAGCTGGAGTGCACTGCACAGGACGTTTTCCGACCATATCGGACACATACATACTCGTACTCTAGAAAAATAGGTTGCTTTGTACCTATAACCGTAAAGTATCGGGTCGGTTGTATGTGATTGCTACTCAGACTTATTGAATTATAGTAGCAGTGACATCGATTCATGGACCACACTCCGGCTTAACATCAATCTGGGTGCAGTCATATGTCGAGTCACAATAAAATAAAATAAAACATATTCTAATAAGTCAGAGTGCGTTTCATGTGCTCCCACTGATGTTAAGGCGACTGGTGTAGCAATAGTCGCATCCGCTATTTATTGCCTAATTTAAGTCTAATGACTTTCCAGCTGAACCCAAAACTGTTATTTGACGGTGACCACTAAAAATGGTCAATCAATCAATGATCATGGTCAATCAATCAATAGGCAAAGTCAATGAAGCGTCACTTGCCACGATCCCGATACAACTCCTCGCTTCCTTCACATCCGTAATTCTTCTCATACAAGCTCTAAGGTTATGGGCACTAGGCAACCTAGCTTTCCTGAGGATGTCTTCGATTTGGTCGGAAAACACCGTCGGAAAAATAGTGAATACATTGGGCAAATGATATTCATTTTTCTTCATATAAAAGAAAAGAAAAGAAATAAAGAAAAAGAAATGTGCTAATTTATAAAGTAGTTTATAGATTTAACAAATTATTTTAAATTGAAATTTATATTAGAATTATTAATTATATTGTTGATATATAAGGTATCTTAAGGATAAGATACCTTAATACTACTTAAGATACTCTTGTTGGATAAATAAATGAAATACCTGCTACTACCTGTACTAGGTATTTAGCGTGTCAGAGCTCTTGCATAGCGCTACCATTATTCAGTGTATAAAAAGAAAAAAGAAATCAATCAATCAATCAAATTGTTACGCTAAACAATTGCCACAATAAACAATAAAATATGCCTGAAGTGGAAAGTCCTTTGAAATAATGACTATAAACAATATTGGGAATAACAGCGTAAAGTTATTTGAAAAATCTTGTCACGCAATTGACAATGAGGAAAAATAACTTGCAATCAGAATTATATGCTACGTTTCCTTGACACGGTTTATTTGCTTAATACACTTGTAGGCAAAATTATATCTACAAGCAAAATTAACAAGTATTATTATTAAAAAGCATCGCATCATTGCTACAACTAGATGGAGTTGCAAGGAAATTTCCACACAAAAGCCTCTGACTCGCAATCGATGTTTGACAATGATGTAAAACTCACGGATCGAGACCAGACCTATTTTGAACATAATTCATGGAGTCTACACTAATGAGTTGACAACTATAACCAAACTTCGGCTGATAACTAGGCTATAACCAAACTTCCTTGGTAGAGGCTACGAGGGTTGCCTTTTATATTTCGGGATTAGAGAACAAAAACAAATATTAATCATTGAAAATAACTATTGTTTTTCAAAATATTCCCCATGAAGATCTATACTGCATGCGTTTGAACCAATTGTCGAAGCACTTTTGTGACTCTGATTAAGGTATCTCCAAAACATGCGTTCTGAATGCAGCAACCGCTTCTTCAGGTGTCGAAAAACGTTGACCTCTCAGTTTGTTTTTTACGAATGGGAATAAAAAAAAGTCATTCGGTGCCAAATCAGGACTATACTCAGTTTGCTTTTTACGTACGGGAATAAAAAGAAGTCATTCGGTGCCAAATCAGGACTATACTCAGTTTGCTTTTTACGTACGCGTATAAAAAAAAAGTCATTCGGTGCCAAGTCAGGACTATACTCAGTTTGTTTTTTACGTACGGAAATAAAAAGAAGTCATTTGGTGCCAAATCAGGACTATACTCAGTTTGCTTTTTACGTACGGGAATAAAAAGAAGTCCTTCGGTGCCAAATCAGGACTATACTCAGTTTGCTTTTTACGTACGCGTATAAAAAAAAGTCATTCGGTGCCAAGTCAGGACTATACTCAGTTTGTTTTTTACGTACGGGAATAAAAAGAAGTCATTCGGTGCCAAATCAAGACTATACTCAGTTTGCTTTTCACGTACGGGAATAAAAAGAAGTCATTCGGTGCCAAGTCAGGACTATAAGGCGGATGACTCATCAAATCGATGCTCATCGATGCTCACCAGCCACAATAAATAAACAACTTATTAAAATACGAGTAATCAGGCGCGATGGGTACGCAATGTTATAACCACATTACAATTATAACAAACAAAATTACGAGCATAATAATTTATTTGCGTAAATAATACATTTTATATTTTGTGCTACCAAAAACGTACTTTAATTTGAATACAATTTAAATATTTGCCTGTTTTACCGTTATTTATCTTAAATATTAAATGAGGTATACTTAAATAATTTATTAGATGTGTTTGTTTATAATAAAATTTTTATTGAAGGTATATGTTAGATATCGTTATTAAAATTCTCTGAAATAATTATAATTAAGGATTATTGTAAACAAAGGAAGAATAAGTAAATATATCATTTAATTTTGGCCCCTGATGCCTACTAATGATCTCACTTCAGCCCCTGTAATTTGAGCGTAGTAATACACTATAATAATCAATCAAATTGTCACGCCTTTTTTCCACAGGGATAGGCAGAGACAATGGAGCGCCAATTACCACGATCCTGACAAAACTCCCTCGCTTTCTTTACATTCACAATTCTCTTCATATAATAATAATAACTTAGAAAATTACGTTTAAGTTAATTTCATTATCAGGCTGGGCATATTTATAGTGTATGAAACACTAAAAATATATATGGAATAGTTTACCGTCTAATGTATTCATTTTGGGTAAAAAAATGGTGACGTTATAGAATATCGTCGGCGACTGGGACAGCTGTGAACTAAATCGTTTTTTTCAGTCGTCGTCACTCTTAGATCTTCTCTTGCTTATTATCAGGAGGGTCGAGGTTAGATGACACAATAAAAAAACAGCAGTTCAAATGAATATGACCGTTATCCAAGAACAAAAGGCAAGATGAGCTATGGACCATGTTTGCGTGTCTTGTGGAACAAAAAGATTTTCAGCCAAGGTATTTAGGCACACATATACAATTAAAAATGAAAATAATGATTTAAAAAATATGTGTTAATAACACATATTTTTTAATTTATTAAAGTAGCAATATTTGTAAATTACTAATATTATTATAGTATAAATAGTTTTATTTATGCTTGGATCTATGTTAAAGTATAAATTTAAAGATTTTTTTATTGTGACACGACATTTGACCACGACCCGCCTAATGATAAGCAAGAGGACTGAAAAAATCGAGTTAGGAAACGGCTGCCCCAGTCGCCGTCACTATGCCGGCCAAAGGTGCTTCTTTACGCATCGCTTGAAGAATCCAAGGTTGTAGGATGGAGAGAACACATGGGCTGGCAAAGCATTTCACTTGTCGATTGTTCTAAAAAGAAAAGACGCATCGAACTTTTTAGTTCGACTGCCGATTCGGTCGACAAAATGCGGATGCTTCCCCCGCCCAGTATTACGCCCGGGTATTACGGTTGTGAGCGTAATGTTCATAAAATTATCATAACATAAAAGTATCGTACATAAAAAATAATGCGTCCGAGTAATATTGCCCCCGAGTGTATTGGGCATCCAATCGTACACCGGAACACTCATTTCAAGAGAGAACTCGAGTTGTCGTACTTCCAGTTCCGAAGTCCATCAGCAATGAGAGGCGGATATCCGGCTTCATAAAGTTGCCTTCAAACCTCTGCAAAACGAATACCAATGATGGATATAAATGTTGGTTAAAAAATTATATAAAATCATATTAAAATTTATTTTAGTATATTTTTTATAGCTCGATGAACCGACAACCGATAGGGAAAAAAGGTTCTAGAGTGGAGACCACGAACCAGAAGACGCAGCGTAGGTGGGCCTCCCACTAGGTGGACTGACGAGATAGTGAAAGTCATGAGTAACCGGTGGATGCAACTGACAACTTGTTCGGAATGGCGCTCCAAGGGGGAGGCTTATGTTCACCAGTGGACGCCTTCGGGCTGATAATGATGGTATTTTTTATTGAGTCTCGACATACCGCACCCTGCCTGATGTTAAGCGGTGCATGAATGGAGGCAAAGGACAGTATTTAAGTATAAGTCCACTACGCCGGCCTTGTTGGAACCGGTTGGCAGTTATTTAACTATAGTAGTAGGCGCCTTCATTCATGGAGCGCACTCTAGTTTTTTGACTCGACATATGACAGCACCCCGCCTGATGTTAAGGTAAACTGCAGTCCATGAATAGAGACCACTGCTACTATAGTCCAATAACTGTAAATAGTAGTCAAATCCGCTATGCCGGCCTAGTTGAAACCGGCAATTTACAATCTGATTCGACTATTAATATAGTTTAATAATTAGTAGTCACATCCGCTATGCCGGCCTATAAGTCACTTTACTTGTAATCCCGAATCAGCAGACTGAGTACCACTGCCAATCACACTTGAATTAGCTTAAAATTACTTTAATTTGGCAAATGAAATAAATATGCATATTTATATAGTATTTTTTATTGGTATTGTATTTATCTTTTGGTCTTACCTGATATTTCCTTCCTACAAACAAAATAGTCAACTGGTTAAAAATCACTCCTTCCAAAATAAACGTTATCCTTTAAGAGCGTACTATGGTAGTTGTAAAGTTTCAAATTGGTTTGTTCTTGGAGACGTAACTTAACTTCGTAACGTTGTCCCGTCTCTTAACTTCAACAATACGAGTCAAAATTAAGTGGAAAGTTCTCGAAGGAAAGTTTGTAGTTGGTGGTTGCTTTAGATTTTGTTTTTATTACTATTGGAGATTTTATATTTGATTTTATTTATTTATTTATTTCTTTGTACAGGCGTACAGGCGGACTTAAAGCCCGATGGCTTTATCTTCCAGTCAACCTTCAGAAAAGCAGATAGTGAAAGGCAGGTGCATGAAACAATGTTTAACATAGATACAACTTTTAGAACAATTAAAAAAAAAACTTAACACTAAAGACTTAAGTAACAATAAACGTACATATTTTATAGGTAAAAATACATAAATAAATAAATATTAAAAATAATACATTTATATGTTATATATACGTATACATTATATACAATACATAATAATATAATCTATATTCATCCACAGTACTACGATTTTTAAGTGAGATGTTTCCTAAGTTTATTAGTTAATTTTATTAGATTTTTCAATTTTTTAGTTTTATATTTATCATTATATGAGCTTTTGTAAAGAGAATTGTGAATGCGAAGAAAGCGTGGGAGTTGTATCAGGATCGTGGCAAGTGGCACTCCATTGTCTCTGCCTATCCCTGTGCGAAAAAGGTGTGACAATTTGATTGATTGATTTATTTATTTATTCATAGGTGCACAAACAGCTTACAATTGAAACATAATAAAGGAATACAACAATAAATGAAGCCCAGATTGTAACCCAAAACAGTGCACACAGCATGACAAAAACACAAAAAATAATAGCTAACCTAATTATAACTATAAATTATAAGCCTCTCATTACAAATTATCAATCATATACATATTATATATATAATTGATCGATTGATCGATCTATCATTGGTATTCGTTTTGCAGAGGTCTGCAAACAACTTTATGAAGCCGGATATCCGCCTCTCATTGCTGGTGACCGTGGTGTAGTGGCAGCGCAATGGTTACGCAAACTGAGACCACGGGTTCATAACCCACTTGCCACTTGCTGGTACCAAAGTATCTTTGATATTATGTACTTTGGTTGTCCTGTTTCTATGATAGAAGCACTTTAGTATAGAAATGTAAATAAAAAAACATTTCTATTCTTTTTTTCGCTTACTACGTATTATTTTAGTTTTTTTAGGTCAACATTTGACCTCTACTTGCCTGATGGTAAGCAATGGTTGTCCAAGAGTGCCAAAGACTGAATGAACTGACTCAGTCTATCACTGCCTTAGTCGCCGTTCTCAACCTTAAAGCCAAGGTTATAGGATGGGATGTGCTGGCAAACTAGTGCAGTTATCACGGGAGTAAATAGTAACAAAGTTAAAGTAAGTAAGGGTAGTAGTAAGGCCTATATTCCCGGCATGTCTTTGAGAAGAGCGCTGGCTCTAGAGTTCTCGTGACGTCAACGTCCCCATTACTCGGACAGATCGGCGCTGCAATGAACAATGGCATCAACCATATTACCATATTATGAAAGTAGTAAAGAAGTTTCAGGATCGCGAAAACGTAGCCCTATGGAACTTTAAATAACCTTCATAATTAAAAGATTTATAAAAGAGTCCTAACCAATAGAATCAATCAATCAAATTGTCATGCCTTTTCCCATAGGGATAAGCAGAGACAATGGAGCCCAAATACAGCTTTGTGAATTATCCATTTTATTTTTAATTTAAAAAATCATCGTCGAATTTGGGAGAAAAGCGTAAAATTTTTTATTGATTGATTTTTAAATAAATACCACCTTCAGTTCAAAACAATTGCAATTATTTTTAAGAAAAACAACAACAAAACAAATTCTTACACCCGTCCAAACAGAAAATGGCAAAACAAGTGAAGTGTATTATTAATTAATAACTCCACAAAAATAGAATTTACTTTCGTGGATGTCGCATTGAGTTGTCTCTGTTTTGATAAATCCTCGTAAGAAAAATGGAGTAGCGGAAAATTTGATGTTACGTAAACCACAGGTTATACACCACTAAACTACTAAACTCCGCTTTATAATGCAAGAGTGTAGTCCATTGGATACAACTATTGATTCATTATCATCATCAGCCAGAAGGTGCATCCACCTGTTTTTCCATTATGTCGTCAGTCCACCTAGTGGGAAGCCTACCTACGCTGCGTCTTCCGGTCCGTGGTCTCCACTCTAAAACCTTTCTTCCCCATCACAAGAAAATTTGATTGCAAGTGAATACTGAATACTGAAGTACACTTTCACCACTTTTTAGTGCCAAGTGTAGAGACCGTGAAGCGAGTATTGACTTAAGCGAGTATTTGGATCTACTTGAAAGTTGCTGGTTTCTAATGAGCCGGCATCGTGAATGCCACTTGAATTGGCACTTGACAAAGTGTCAAATAACTGTTAAAAGATGATGATTAATCTTAGCAACTTTGAATTCACCGGTTAAACTTTCTGTAAGAGATACTTGTGAATCCTTTTAAATTGGCACCCACAAGAATTGATTTCGCAGCGATTCTGTAATACAAGTACTTACATGTTTTAACAGATATGTTTTCTTTGGCCTATGCCGACGACTAAGACAACCGAAAACTGAAACGGTTTATTCAGTTACCGGCGTTCTTAGATGTTCCCTTGCTTAAGACTAGTCGTTGTTATATGTCTCAATAAAAAAGCAGACGTAAAATTTAGTCATGGATCACTGGTTTTCTTCATGATGATAGAGCCAATAAAGTAATTTTATTGTCTAAATAACAGTTACGCAAAGTGTTAATTTTTCCTTTTATTTTGAAAATTAAAAATAGTTTATGTTGTTAATCAATATTGCCTCGTAGAAAGGACTGCTCAGGCTCACCTAATATGAGATGTCTAGGGTATATGTTATCTGTGGGTACATAACATGTGGGCTGTAGAAAAAATTGTACAAAAACAGAAAGAAGATAATAGAAAATCTTCAAGGTTCTTTGAACAATATTCTAGTTATGCTTAGCTTATTTTACTTAGACTAAATCATACGTACGACGGGAAAAAATTAATAACTTTTCAAAATATTCCCTCATTTCTATGTAATTGAGTATAATGAATCTATTTTTTAGGAATTGTAATATGTATTTTTTATAATATCTTTAAAAAGTCTGTAGTTTGAATATCAGTTTTATTTAAAGTATGATAGATATAAAATTCATAAAAAGTATAGGAATGAAGAGATCCAATTTTCACGCCATTTTCTCACAGGGATAGGCACTGACAATAAAACTCCACTTACCATGATGGTGTCACAATTCCCTTGCTTTCGTCATATCCACAATTCTCTTTATACAGAAGTCGCCCACTTCTGAACATCCTCCCTCGTCCTTAGAATTATTCCGAACGACAGTGGAATGCTTTGCCAGCCCATGTGTTCTCTCCATCCTATGACCTTGGATCCTTCAAGCGATGCGTGAAGAAGCACCTTGAGCCGGCATAGTGACGGCAACTGAGGCAGCCGGGAACTAACTTGGTTTTTTCAGTCGTCGTAACTCTTGGACCTCCTCTTGCTCATTATCAGGCGGGTGGAGGTCAAATGTCGTGGCACAATAAAATATACAAAATGATAGTTGCTTCCACCGGTTATTCGTGACTTTCACTATGTCGTCAGTTTTTATATGTAATCAACATTGCCAATATCCTATCTAATATTTGATTCTTAAATTGTACAAATAAACGCTATAAAACAAATCAATGCTTCGACCGGAAATCTAACCGCGTAGCAGACTGGTGTGTTTACCAATATTGGTTATGTATTTCGCAAACTTTGTAGTTGCAACCGTTTGATGCTTTATGGCCGGCATAATGACGGCGACTGAGACAACGGGAACTAACTCGGTTTTTTCAGTCGTCGTCACTCTTGGACCTCCTCTTGCTTATCATCAGACGAGATAATAGATCGAGGTAAAATGTCATGACACAATAAAAAAAAGTTTTTTGTCCAAATTCAACCTTGAAAGTAAGTAGTACAAGATGTTATTTTCAAACTTTTAATGATATTCTGTACAAACTTAGATTAAGCAGAATATTCTATTTAAGCATAATAATAAGGAGTCAAATTATTGCTCCTTTTAGTATTCCTTTAATCAACATTACCTTAGTAATTAAGTTAAATATGAAACCAATGTTTTCAGTATCTACGTATTTTCCTAATTATCTTCTTATTATCTTTAATTATTTTTAATAATATGAAATATATAACTTAATTATTCTATATTATTTCATAGCTTTTATTTGTTAAATTTAATACATTGAATAAATATTGAGGTTTATAAATCTGATGTGGATGGATGCGTTAAACAAGGCAGGCCCAGGAGGGTGATTTCTAATCAAATCGGAGACATCCTCAAGAAAGCTGGGTTGCCTAGTGCCCATATCCATCGAGCTTGTATGAGAGGAATTGTGGATGTGAGGGAAGCGAGGGAGTTGTGTCAGGATCGTCGCAAAAAGGTGACAACTTGATTGATTGATATTTAATTTAAAAAATGTTTCATGTTTAGTTATTTAAGAATAGTAGGAAGTGGTGCCTAATCCGCCGATTCGGAGTAGTACGACTGCTTTCAAGTGTACAGACCATTTTTTTTTTTTTTTTTTTATTGTGACTCGACATATGACAGCACCCCGCTTGATGTTAAGCCAAAGTGTGGTCCATGAATGAATGTCACTGCTACTACAATTCAATAACTGTGAGTAGCAACCACATCCACTATGCCGGCCTAGATGGAACCGGCAACTTACAAGCTAATCCCGAAACGTGACCAAATCACTTCACGGTCTGTATACTTGTAAGTGGTGGTACTACCCCGGATCGGCAGACTGAGTACCACTGCCTACCACTCTTAAGTGGTACCATGAAGTACCTTAATGCTTTTTGGGACTAGCTTGAAAGTCGCCAATTCCATCTAGGCTGGCATAGTGTAAGCGACGACTACCGCAGTTATCTAACTGTACTAGGAGGCGCCTCCATTCATAGACCGTAACCAGGTTAACATCAGGTCGTCATAGGTATATGTAGCCAAAATTTTCATATTTGTTTATTATTATTGTGACATCTGACCTCGTCCCGCCTGATGATAAGCAAGAGGAGGTCCAAGAGTGACGACGACTGAAAAAATCCGAGTCATTTCACGACGCTGCTTCATTTAACGTGCACTAATCGTGTAAGGTGGCTGGCTGCAGTATTGTGTTGATCCGGCTAGTTATACGAAGTACTTGTAGGTATGCTATGTCTTGTCAGTTGCTATGTCTTGCATGGTACTGTACACTTTTACTTGGCAAAAGTAGTAAACAAACTTGTAACGAAATCTCATGACGGATTAACGATTAAAAGTGACTGCTGACGCAAATCAATAAAAAAAATAATTATTTTAATTAAGATTGATTACTAATATTACTGTAAAAATGGTTATTTATAATATTATTATAACTGGGGCACGACATTTCTCATTTATGAATTTACCGTTTCCATATAATATAATGGTCTTTGATTAAAATAAGGTATATTTGTGTGTGATTTCAATAAGTTTTGTGCATTTGTTACATTGTGTATGTTTATTCTATAGAATAAAACAGTTGACAAACTAACGTAGTGATTTTCATGTTTGTTTACTACTTCTCCCAAGTATGAAAAAGCACAGTATAATGATCTTGTTATAATATCAAATAATGACAGAGTTGCGAGTTCTACTTTTTTATATTTTTTTATCGTGACTCGACATATGACAGCACCCCGCTTGATGTTAAGCCGAAGTATGGTCCATGAATAAATGCCACTGCTACTACAATTCAATAACTGTAAGTAGCAATCACATCCACTAGGCCGGCCCAGTTGGAAGCGGCAACTTACAAGCTTATCCCGAACCGCGACCAAATCACTTTACAGCCTGTATTCATGTAAGTAGTGGTACTACCCCGGATCGGCAGGCTAGGTACTACTGCCTACCACTCTTTGATAACCAGACCCGAAGCAAATATCCACCTCTTTTTTTATCAAGGTATATTTGTGTATTTTGTGAAGGAAGCAAGGGAGTTGTGTAAGGATCGTGGTAAGTGGCGCTCCATTGTCTCTGCCTATCTATATCTGTGTGATCTGCACGTGCACACACAGCGCGTTCACGGTAAAATTTCAAAATTAAAGTCGCATTAACGAATAAACAGTTTAAACCGCAGTCAGGTGAGAATTGCCAGTTTCTCTTTCAGTGATTTTTTACATGTCACTCTCTTTGATATTTTGAACAAGGGTTGAGCGACGAAGGATGGCGGTTTGTGGGAAGCGCTTTGTTTTTCCATGTGACATGTTTGCGCTTTTAACAGTTCTAAAACTTTTGAATTTTGCACGTTTTGTGGTTATTTGTTTAGATACTTTTGGGTCTTTAGAAATTGTTATATTATTCTTCAGTAAAAGTGTTTATATTTACGTAACATTTTTTTATGTTTTAGAAAATTGGATGAAAACACGCGCAACACGTCGGTCAACTGCGACTGGGAATCGAACCCGGGACTTTACGCGTAACAAGCTTACCAATGCCCCACGCCTGTCGTCAGAATGAACTTTTGGAAACTACTTAAAGATTATATCGATTAATTGTGCTATAAAATATTTTGCTTACGACTCTTTACTAAGTTTGTACTGAACGTGTTTTTATCATAGAAAGAAGACGATCAAAGTTTATAATATTTATTGACTTAATGCGAAAGAGGATATGACTTGTGTTTATTCTCGACTTTATACGGAAACAGGCACACATCCTTTGTTCGCAAATTGAAATCTGCAAAAGAAGCAGTTTGCCTTTTTCTTATGAAAGGCAATGACTCGCATGATGTAACATAATAGAGGTGAGATGCCTATCAATATCAGGTGCGTGAATTACTCTTACCTGTGACGTCACAAGCTTCAAAATTGTTCGGCAATTTTATAGATTCCGCATGTACTAAAACTCGACCAGTCTCACCGAAGTATGGGGGTAGCGTCTTCTTAACGTGTGGTGAGTATTCTGCGATCCCCAAACCGCTTGCCAAGCGTGAGGATTATGGTAAATGGAGTTTTGGCTGGCACTCAAAGAGTGGTAGGCAGTGGTACCCAGTCTGTCGATCCGAGGTAGTACCACCACTTACAAATATACAGACCGTGAAGTGATTTGGTCACGTTTCGGGATCAGCTTGTAAGTTGCCGGTTTCATCTAGGCCGGCATAGTGGATGTGTTGCTACTCACAGTTATTGAATTGTAGTAGCAGTGACATTCATTCATGGACCACACTTCGACTTAACATCAAGCGGGGTGCTGTCATATGTCGAGTCACAATAAAAAAATAAAAAAAAATAACTGCAAGTGAAGGGAAATTCTAGAAAGTTCCTATAAATATAAGGTAAACTTGTTGTTTGAGCTTAAGGAACTTTTAACAGGCAACATAAACTTGGTCTTTCAGAATCAAAAGTTAAAAGTTGTTTACAGTGTTAACTTAAAATTAAAGATTTTAATTACGACTAGTACTAATTAGTACCTTGAAATTAGTTTCAATAACAAGATAATTTAGTTAGATTCAAGAGGTGTGAAATTAAAGTATGTTTTTATTATAAATATGACTCGACATTGCCTGATGCTAAGCATGATAGAGGTCCAAGAGCGCCCTCGACTGAAAAAATCGAATCAGTTCACCTAGCTTAAGAATCATTAGCTGATTTTTTATATTTATTTATTTACTTTTCTATACTAAGCTACCTAATTGCTTGTATCATAGGAACAGGACAACCAAAGTACATAAATAAAATGAAGATACATTGGTACCGGCTGCCTAGTGCCCATGACCATAGAGCTTGTATGAAGGGAATTGTGAATGTGAAGGAAGCGAGGGAGTTGTGTCAAGATCGTGGAAAGTGGCGCTCTATTCTCTCTGTCTATCCCTGTAGGAAAAAGGCGTTACAATTTGAATAATTTATTGGTACCGGCAAGTGGTTTTGAACCCGTGCTCTCGGTTTGTCTAACCATTGCACTACCACTACACCACGCTCGCCTTAAAACTTACCATATTATATCTATGTATATTCTATAGTTATTTTATTATATCGTTTTATTAGAAGCCGTAGCTCTTAAAATGTAATACATAATAAAGCCTCTACCACACACGCGGTTCCTTGCACACAACTGCGTCGTTATTATCGAAGTAGTGTGTAACTTCGTAGCCGTCCTTATACATATTGTAAGGGCACTAGTATACACTTAGTATACACTACTAAAAAAAGATATTGCAATAACGCATTTGGTATTACCGACCGATAATAACGCTGTGTGGTAGAGGCTTAATATTGATAAAGGCGTTACACGAACTACTTAGGTAAACTTATAATGTATTGAACTCCGGATGTAGTTAAAACTTTAATATTGAAATTTTCTCAAAGAAAATATAGTTTATGGGAGTTTGTAATTTCACACTAAGTAAAGCCTTTGTGATAGACTAGGGGGAGTATCACCATCTTTTTTAGAGCAAAATTAATATAGTCTTACCATGCGATTTCTTACAACTTTTTCGTGCCAAATGATGTTAAACTCGCTTGATGTTAAGCTGGGATGTGGTCCATGAATAGATGTCACTGCTACTACAATTCAATAACTGTAAGTAGCAAATACATCTACTATGCCGGCCCAATTAGAACTGCTGATCGCGAAACGCAACCAAATCACTTCAAAGTAAGCGGTGGTACTATCCCGGATTGGCAGACTGGGTACCACTGCCTACCAAATATATTACTTTTATAAAGTTGGTGGTAGACCCACAGGTCCTATATTAAGACATAGTATATATGGCATAACCGTAGGTAGAGCTTGTATGAAAATAATTGAGGTTATGATGGAAGCGAGGGAGTTGTCTCAAAATCGTGGCAAGTGGGGCTCCACTATCTCTGCTTATCCCTGTGAGAAAAGGCTTGACGATTTAATTTGGATTTGATATATGGCATTTATAATATGAGAGTAGAATTATTGCTATAGAAATGCGGTCATTAAGGAGGAATAGCACGGATATAATGAGGAATAGCACAGTGCGCGGTAGATGTGGTTTGAAAGATGTAGTAGATATATAGATTGACAAAGGAATGCTCCGATGGTTTGGGCACATGGAGAGGATTAGTGAAAGTAGATTGACGAAAAAAAAAATATAACATCTCTTGCATTTGCTTAAATCGAAGCATTCATTTGTCAATCCTTGTCCTGGTAACCGGTTTGAATCAATGTCAATAAAAAACTCGTTTAAATTTGAAATAATCTACTAATATACTTGCCACAGCCGCGGCAGCGAATTGAGACTAGCATTAGAATTAGCAATTTTGTACTTTCACATACAGTGGCTTCGCTCTGGTTATACGCAACATACCGTCTATCTTTTTTCGTTAGTCTAAGACCCAGATGAAGTTTATTAAATAGTCTCTCTAAAAATCCTAATTGTATATTTTTAGGCTTATTATTAAAGGATTTTATTAAAATTAAAACGATGTTGGTACAATGTAAAAACGTTCATTAATAATTCAAAGAATTAAATGGTTCCTCAAATCTTAGTGAAAAAAATTCCGAGTATCCTTTTTAATATTGTATGTTTTTCTTTTTAATATGGAATGTTTAAATATCCATATACTTTAATGTTTTAAAAGCGAAAATTATCTCTATATTTTTCCATCTAAAACATAAATTAAAATTACAGTTAATAATACAAACGTAACATTTAAAAATACAAATAGTCTATGGACATTTATAAATCTGATATTGATGAATGCGTTAAACTAGGCAGAATTAAGATTTATGTTTATCGTAGAGCTTGTGGATATGACGGAAGCGAGGGTGTTGTGTCAGGATCGTGGCAAGTAGCGCTTCATTGCCTATGCCTATCTATCTATGCATACCGTGAAGTGATTTGGTCGCATTTCGGGATCAGCTTGTAAGTTGCCGTTTCCAACTAGGCCGGCATAGTAGATGTGACTGCTACTCACAGTTATTGAATTGTAGTAGCAGTGACATCCATTCATGGACCACACTCCAGCAGCTTAACATCAAGCGGGGTGCTGTCATATGTCGAGCCACAAAAAAAGTGTAGTACAATACTTGTTTGTCTAGGCTAACGGAGAAGTCTGGAGACAGGAAGGCTGGCAATTATTTCTGCCAACGTATTAGCCTTGCTATACAAAGGGGAAATGTTGCCAGTCTCATTGGGACTATCTCTGATGCGACGTCATTAGATGATATTTTTTATTTATAAAACTAAATTATTTGTTATTATACGAGTAAATAGCGTTTAAAAATGCCAAAGATGCTTTGTTCTCTCAAACTGTTATACTATAATATATACAGTACAGATATAGTCTACATTAAAGAGTGGTAGGCAGTGGTGTACTTACAAGTGTACAGAATGTGAGGTGACTTAGTCGCGTTTCGGAATCATATTGTAAGTTGCCGGTTCCCACTGGGCCAGCATAGTGCACTCGCCTCCATTCAATGACCGCACTCCAGTTTAACATAAGACGGGGTTTTGTCATATGTTGAGTCACAATAAAAAAGAAACATTTAATCAGATAATTTGAGTCAGATCCTATTATAAAAATATGCTGCACAAAAAAAAATAACATGGCTTGAATATCCATTTTAATAAAAACATATTTCAGAACATTCCTTTTACAAAAAAGCCAACAATTTCATTACTGTCAGAAACTATATTGAAAGAATATTTTTACGTTATAATCTCTATGAAACTTTTCATGCGCGCTTTTTTAATGCAGTTTTCAAAGCTTAACTTCTATAATTCTCTAGTCTCGCGTATTACAGGACATGACATCAAAAGTTTCCCTTTTGAAATGTTTCTTTTGCATCCAACGAACTTCATAATCATAGCGCATCAAATCAAATTGTCACGTCTCAATTACCACAGGAAATACATCTTTTATTTTTTTAATTCCCATAAAATAGAGAATCATTAGAAAAAATCATATGTAATAACCGTGAAGTGACTTAATTACATCGGGATTAACTTAAAAGTGAGAACACAGGACATAGATCGACAGGCGTAGACGAATGGTTAACGATTGTTACGTGCGCGTAAAGTCCCGGGTTCGAGTACCACTACCACCACTTACAAGTATAAGACCGTAAAGTGATTTCGGGATCTGCCCCCCTAGCACGGCAAACCAAGAAGCAAGATGAAGAACTGCAAGGAATATTATTGTAACCCATTTTTTAATAACGTATTAGGTCGGCACATCAAAATGAATAAGAAAATATTCATTAAAGTTTTCAACGTTGTTTTGCGTAAAGTTTTACAGAACGTTTAAATATCTTTTTTGATACACTCTTCTAGTGAGTTATTTAAAATGAGTTGAAATGATATTCTTTGCAAGTCTTTACTTGCTTCTTGGATTGCCGTGCTAGGGGGGCAGTTTGTAAGTTTCCGGTTCCAACTAGGCCGGCATAGTGGATGTGGTTGCTACTTATAACTGGAACTGTAGTAGCAGTGACACCCATTAATGGACTGCACTCCAGTTTACCATCAGGGGTGCTGGTATATGTTGAGTCACGTTATATTCTTAAATATTCTTTGATCATAATGAGTACACGGTCATGGAATTATTATTATTTTATTATACATTTCTATACTAAGCTACTAAAGTGCCTGTATCATAGAAACAGGACAACCAAAGTACATATATTAAAGATACATTGGTACCGGTGAGTGGTTTTGAACCCGTGCCACTCGGCTTACGTAGACATTGCACTGCCACTACACCACGGTCGCCTTAAATATGAGCCAAGTCCTAACCATAAATCGTGCATATAATTGTCCCAAATTCTACAAATTATAGCGGCCATTATAATGTTACGTTTATTAAACAAATTTATGATAATTTTAATTGGTTCTAAAGTATTATTAACCCTTTTTAGAATTATAACCTTAAAAGTTAAGCTGTTTTGGAACTTTATCAGTGATTATTTACATTGTAACGTCGGTATACTTTGCAATAAGTTATTATTTTTTATTTACATTTCAATACTAAGCTACTAAAGTGATTGTATCATAGAAACAGGACAACCAAAGTACATATATCAAAGATACATTGGTACCGGTGAGTGGTTTTGAACTAATACTTTCGGTTTGTGTAACCAATGCACTGCCACTACACCACTGTCGCCTTAAATTGGTTTGTAAGTTTATTTATTGTGACTCGACATATGACAGCACCCCGACTGATGTTAAGCTGGAGTGTGGTCTATGAATGGAGGTGGCTGCCATTACAGTTAATAGCTGTAAGAAGCAGTCAAATTCACAATGTCAGCATTTATTATAATGAATAAATAAACCTATGTAATAAATCTGCTCCGACCGGGTATCAAACCCATGACTATACGCATGACGAGCTGGTTTCCTAATTAATGCGCTACGTATTAGTAGCCCAACAGTATTAGTATTAGTAGTGTAACACGGCTGTTCAAATAGTTTCTGTCTTCCCTTGTTTACATGTAGGTCAGATGTCGATAAGTGATAAAAAAAATAATAAGAGGCAAGCTTTTCCAGCATTACCTACCGAAGAATTGATTTTTTTGTTTTTAATTTATTCAATCATATTGTCAAGCCTGTTTCCCAAAAGGGATAGGCAGAAACAAAAGCGCCATTTACCACGACCCTGACACAACTGCCTCGCTTCCCTCCACAATTCTCTTCGTACAAGCTGAAAATTCGCGAATGTTACAGAATTACAAACTATATTAACCTCCAATGTCAATACGTTAATTCAATTAACAAATGTAAAAATATAATGTAAAAAATAGTGTTGTAAAACTGAAACTCAATATAAAATATGTTTAAAAATAATACAGAATACAGAAAAAAAACTTTCAAAAGAACTTTCTATATTCTGAAATTATATTTTTTATTAATTCGTCTATTTTTATATTGTGGCACAGTCATGCCTTTTTAACAGGGATAGGCAGAGACAACGCCACTTGCTATGATCCTGATTCAACTCCCTCGCTTTCCTCTCATCCACAATTATTTTCTTTTTTAAACAACCTAATATTACCCTAAATAAAACTCATTATCTCACCTCGAACAGAAAACCAACTTTCACATTATGAATATTATTATGTGAAATAATCTCCTATTGCAGAAACTTTATGTTTTGTTGTCTAAATAAGCTTCGAGCATTCCATTAGTAGATACAGCTCTAACTCGCTTTGGATAAATAATCCAGCAACTTAGAATAGGTAATAAATAATAATATTTTTTTATTTTAAAACAATTATGCGACCGTTGTGTAGTGCCAGTGCAATGGCTACGTAAGCCGAGTGGCACGGGTTCGAAACCACTTACCGGTACCAATGTATCTTTGATATATGTACTTAGGTTGTCCTGTTTCTATGATACAAGCACTTTAGTAGCTTAGTATAGAAATGTATAATTTAATACTGTATAATAATTTCAGAGTGGTAGGCAGTGGTACCCAGTCTGCCGATCCGGGGTATTACCACCACTTACAAGTATACAGACCGTGAAGTGATTTGGTCACGTTTCGGGATCAGCTTGTAAGTTGCCGGTTCCATCTAGGCCGGCATAGTGGATGTGATTGCTACTAACAGTTATTGAATTGTAGTAGCAGTAACATTCATTCATGGACCACACTTTGGCTTAACATCAAGCGGGGTGCTGTCATATGTCGTCACAATAAAAAATAAAAAAAATAAAAAAAATTACAAGAGGCGGACTTAATGCCTCATCTAAGATCGCTACCGCAGGAAACAAAACGAGCTGATGACCTTGAAACCCCTGATCAGATATTCATCAATTGTAGCTAAGAACCATCTCGATCACGTCAGCTTTCAAACGAAAAAAACAGCATTCGTTTAGGAGCTACGATGCCACAGACAGACACACAGATACACAGAATCACAGATACACAGACAAGTCAAACTTATAACACCCCTCTTTTTGAGTCGGGGGTTGATAAAAAAAAGAAACACTTTATACTAACATGATAATATAATAGGTTTTTTTATAATACAAAAAAACATAAGTAATTAAATTCAGCATCGACGACTGAAAAATATAATTTATCGGACGGTTGCCTCAGTCTCTGGCAGCCCGTCACTGTGCCGGCTAAAGGTGCCTTTTTGTATAGAGCGCGTTATTTCGGTGGTCATATTTACGGTGATTATAGTATATAAAACACAACTTTTATCTCAAAACAACACAAAAACATCTAAGTTATTCCATTTCTAACAAAATACGAATTAGGGGAACACAGCACTCAGACTAGATATCTTTATAGGACAGGCAAAAAGGAAACATAAGATTTACGTCTCCCAGCTATGTCCATTGTTCTCTGCTTCAAGGATTGTCATGTCTTCACTTGATGTGTCAATCTACAAAACAATAGTCGGTATCCAGTCACATTTTACAGTGTAACCAATTTACACCTCCTTCTGACACAACTATTTTATATTTTTTTAATTTACATTTCAATACATTCAATACTAAGCTACTAAAGTGATTGTATTATAGAAACAGGACAACAAAAGTACATATATCAAAGATACATAGGTACCGGCAAATGGTTTCGAACCCGTGCTCTTAGTTTACGTAACCATTGCACTGCCACTATACCACGGTCGTGGTGTAAGGCGACTTTATTAATATTGTTTGGCGCGTCATTTGTTTTTTGTAGGCTTGTAGTTCTTTAATACTCGTAGTTCATTATACTTTGTAAAACAATTACGTATAAAAGAACCTTCCACCAACTTAGTGACGGCGACAGAGGCAACTGTAAGATGTATAATTTTTTAAGGGATATCCAGCTTTTTCACTCTCCACTATCCTTACCTATAGTACAGAGATCCTTACCTATAGTCTTTAATAAATTTCTAGATTGTAGGTTTATCAAAGAGTCATGGACTGCAATATTCTAGGCGTGCAACTTACAGAAGCGCAAAACACCGCCATGAAATAAATATCAAACGGACTGGGTGTGTCATCTCTGTCGCATGTATGATGTATTATGGGCAAAGTCTATTATTGAGTAGACTCCATATTGCTAAAGATATCACGGCAGGTCTGATCATAGCGGCGAGACGTCATAGACCACTACAATAATTTGTCGTAAGAGATAGCAAATAGCATTATTCTTGAAAAAAGTCAGATGAGTGGGTTGTACTGTACACATTTTGACGGAATAGAGCTTTGTGTATCTTTGTTAGAGAATGCCAAAGGTTCTAAGCCTCTTTGTAACGTCACGTGTTTCCTTTATGTATTTATTTTTATCGACAGAAGACACGTGATACTTAACTGGCCAGCAAGGTTTTGTAAGAGCAGTTCTACTAGAGTAGTAACTAAAAAATATATTCTAAATTATGCCTGTAGACGGCATAGTGATGGCGACTAAGGCGGCCGTAAACTGAGTCGATTATTTCAGTCCTTAGCACCCTGCTTACCATCAAACATGTCGAAGTCAGATGTCGCAATAAAAGTAAGTTTTATTTATTTAGACTTTTTTCATGTTTTTTAAATTATTTTAATACATTTCTATACTAAGTTACTAAAGGGCTTGCTTGTATCATAAAAAACAGGACAACCAAAGTACATATATCAAATATACATTAGTACCGGTGAGTGGTGCTTTCGGTTTGCGTAACCATTGCACTGCCACTACACCTCGGTCGCCTTTATATTTATTTAAGTACGCCCAAATAAAGAGGATCTGTTTATACCGGCGGATAAACCAAAATGTTTTCTGGTCCAAACGGAGGCATTGGACCAATCTGGGTAGTCATAGTGTTCTAAACCGTAGACTTGTTTGAATAACCGTAGACGTAGACCGGAATTGTGAGGACAGCAGAACATTCTTGTATGAATGAATGTTCTCCTGTCCTTCAAAGAAGAGATTTAAGAGCGAACTAATAAAATACACTCATAGAACCCGCGATGTTTTCATGTTTGGTGTGGAAACTATCAAAAAGTATCTTATTTTTATTTTTAATTTTTTTTATTAACATTTCTATACTAAGCTACTAAAGTGCTTGTATCATAGAAACAGGACAACCAAAGTACATATTATATATCAAAGATACATTGGTACCGGTAGGTGGTCTCGAACTCGTGCTCGTTTGCGTAACCAATGCACTGCCGCTACACCACGGTCGCTTAAAGGAATATAACCTATCATATGAAACACCCTTGTTTATAATATGAAATAATCTTGTTTACCATAGCGTTATATTACGAGTAAAAGCTTGAGAGTGGGTTTAAAATTAAAAGGCTTCATCAGACGACTGAAAAATACCGGAAATAAGTCAAAATATATTCTATTATATCAGAAAACATGACAAATAACGAGAGGGATCTCTTAGCTATAAAAAATTAAATGGCGCATAAAATTAAGAGGATAAAAATGAAGCCGGCATAGTGACGGTGGCTGCGATAATTAACTTACTAGGTTCCTGCAGTCCTTTTCGTTCTTAGACCTCTTCTGACTTGCTATCAGGTTAATCAAGGTCCGGTTGAGTATTAAGAGTGAAAGGTACTGGTCATTTGACATTGATAGTTGGTCTTTCGATCCTAAGTAGTACTACCATTTATAAATATACAACACAGTAACTTAGTCGCGTTTCGGAATCAGCTTGAAAGTTGCCGGTTATAACTAGGCTGCAGTGTTAATGCGAGTAGCCTTTAAACTAGAACTGCACTCGAGCTTAAAACCAGCTGGGCTGCTGTCATATGTCGAGCCACAATAAAAAACAAGAGTCGTGGCAGGTTGAGATAACGTTTAGTAAACTAGGTAGTGTTTTACTTTCTGATCTCTGCGTATTTATTAAATTGTTTAATCAAACATTATATTTTAAGGCGACCGTGGTTTAGTGGTAGTGCAATTTTCATGCATACCTAGACTACCTGGTTCAAAACCACTTGCCGGCACCAATGTACTTCTATGTTTGATATATATTACGCTACCGTGGTGTAGTGGTAGTATAATGGTGGCGCAACCGAAAGCACGGGTTCAAAACCACTTGCCGGTACCAATGTATCTACTTTTGTGTTCCTGTTTCTATGATACAAGCACTTTAGTATAAAAATGGTAAAAAAACAATAATCATTATGAGTTATCTACTTATGTGTAAAAAGTGTGTTAAATAAGTTGGTCTTATTTTGGGATAAGCTTGAAATTAGTCTGAAACTACTGGAAGCTACTGGTGCTTACAATGCGATATCTGAGTCATACTCGTAGGTGGGCACTCGTAGGATGAGTGAAAGTAGATTGACATAAGGAATTTATAAATCTGATGTGGATGGATGCGTTAATCGAGAAAGGTGTTTTCCGACCGCTTGTATATGTGGATATGAGAGTAGCGAGAGAGTTATGTCAGGATCGTAGCGAGTGGCGCTTCATAGTCTCTGTCTATTCCTGTGGAAAAAAGCGTAACAATTTTATTGATTGAGCATAAAAAGGATATATATATATATATATTTACATTTCTATACTTATACGTATTCTATACGTATTAAACTGCTTGTATCATAGAAACAGGACAACCAAAGTACATATATCAAAGATACATTGGTACCGGTTCGAACCCGTGCTCTCGGTTTGTGTAACCACTACACCACGGTCGCCTTATGAAAGCTCATATCGTGATTTCATAAAATAACATTACATTTAAAATAAAAATTTTAATCCATCTCTTTGTTAAAAAAACCTTTACAAGGCATCTTCCGTATTACAGTTGCTAATGGAAAAATTGAAAAGAACTCAAATCAATATACTTGTAAAAGCATTAATCTGCAAAGTTTCGAATCATCTCCATTGATTAATTAAAGGCAAACTTAATACAATAAGGCCCGGTTTCTTGATGGATAGTTATCTCAACTAATCGTAAAATAATGACAGATAACTTACTATTGACTGAATTTCGAAAAAAATGCGTTTCTTGATGGATTGTTAGGCATGCTATTTATTATATGACGTCACTAATAACAATTTATTTTGACCACTCAGATGTGAGTGGTCAAACTATTTAATCTCTAGTAGTATGCGAACTAGTGTCATAATTGACATGTTTGTATTGCGTTTTTTTGCAAATTATCTCAATTAAAACGAATTTGAGCATTGAAAATGCATTTTTCCTATTGTGAAAATTCATCATTCATTCACAAACAATTTTCGGATGAAGATTGTTTTATGGCAAAAAGACATAAAAAGACTTTCCGTCCCAGGAAAGATAATTTTAGATTGTGGGATTAACATGATGTCAAAGAAAGATTTCGGATTAATAAAAAAATATGCACGTGGCTCATAAAAGAATTAAAAATGTTTCTTGAACGCCAAACAACAAGGTAAGAAAATAACTTTATATTCAAACTGATAGGAGAGGTTATTTAAAGTGTCCTATATCTAATTAGGACAGGGTCCCCGTAAAAGAGGTAATGCTAAGAAATCACGGCGCAATTTAAGGCGACCGTGGTGTAGTGGCAGTGTAATGGTCATGCAAGCCGAGAGCACGGGTTCGATACCACTTACCGGTACCAATGTATCTTTGATATATGTACTTTGGTCAATATAATTCTTAGCCTTAAAATAACATAAAAAATCTTATACTTTTTTGTATGACCCATTTTATGTTCTTATTGGTCATGCAAAGTTTTAAATAATCATTAACATACAGTTCCAACCAATTACTGAATATTAATCTAAATTATTTTCTTACAGAATTCATGATGTCAGTATAAAGGATCAAATATTATTAACAATAAGATTTAATGCCACTGGAAATATTGGCCCTGGAGACATCCTCAAGAAAGCTGAGTTACCTAGTGCCCATAACTGTAGAGCTTGTATGAAATTGTATTGTAAATGTGATGGAAGCAAAAAAGTGATGGGAGTTGTTTCAGGATCTTGGCAAGTGGCACTTAATTGTGTCTGCCTATCCCCGTGGGAAAAAACTTAAAATTTGATGGAATGATTATTTTTTATTCAAAACTAAAACATTCTTGAACCTTACCTCAGAATATGATCCACATTTACATTGCCACTTACAAGTATACAGACCGTGAAGAGATTTAAACATGATTCAGGATCAGTTGTATGTTGCCGGTTTTAACTAGGCCGGCATAGTGGATGTGATTGCTACTCACAGTTATTGAATTGTAGTAGCAATGGCATTCATTCATGGACCACACTCCTGCTTAATATCAAGCGGGTGCTGCCATAATGTCAGTCACAATAAAAAATATATACCTAAATATTAATATCATTTCAGATTGGAAAACGTAAGTTAATGCCAAAATGGCTACAGAGCTCACACCAAGATCCTGGAGATTTAGATTGAACAGCTTACCATTGAGGAGGTTTAAAGTGCACATTAATGCACAATTTGTCTCCGGCGCTTATTAAGTTCTAATAGTCTTTCAAAAGTCCCTACTAGATCAAAACAATCTAGTAAGGTCCCCACCTTACTAGATTGAAGCTACAGATATTGTGAAAGGTCTATAACCCCGCTTTGAGGGCCAGTTTTCTATAATGTTCATCTACAAAAGTATATAAAATAAAATTATTAATAATAATACAGGTATTTTTAATCTGAATAATCCAATCAATCAAATTGTCACGCCTTTTTCCCACAGGGATAGGCAGAGACAATGGAGCGCCACTTACCACGATCCTTACATAACTCCCTTGCTTCCTTCACACCCACAATTCTCTTCATACAGGCTCTGTGGTTATGGGCACTAGGCAACCTGGCTTTCTTGAGGATGTCTTCAATTTGGTTAGAAAACACTCTCCCGGGCCTGCCTTGTTTAACGCATCCAACCACATCCGATTTATAAATTCTTTTGTCAATCTACTTTCACTCATCCTTTCCATGTGCCCAAACCATCGAAGCATTCCTTTGTCAATCCTTGTCACTACATCTTCTTTCAAGCCACATCTATCACGCAATGTGCTATTCCTTATTCTATCCGCTATCGTCACTCCACATACACTCCATAACGACAGCAATTCTACAGCATTAATTCTACTCTCATGCGTCTTCTGCCATACCCAACCTTCACTTCCATACATTAATATAGGAACAAGCACTGCATTATGAATAATCCAGCCATATAATATTGCATAAATATAACATAAATTGATGACTTTAGATATAAAAATCAATCAATCAATCAAATTGTCATGCCACAGGGTTAGGTAGAGACAATAGAACGCTACTTGTCATGATTCTGACATAACTCTCACGCTTCCATCACATTTACAATACAATTTCATACAAGTTCTACAGTTATGAGCACTAGGTAAGCTTTCAGCTTTCTTGAGGACGTCCTTTACTATTATGTTATTCTATATAATATACAAAACCTATACATATAAATACTCATTGTAAAATTTTTGAAAAATAAAAGATAGGATACAAAGAAATAGGTATAATTAAATTGTCATGCTTTTTTCCCCACAGGGATAGGCAGAAACATAGAATAGTATCAAAACTGAGATATAATATTGATGTGCGCACTTGCTTCCACTGCAGACGTCCAGCGCTCTTTTAATCTTCCTATATTTCATCAGCTCAAAAGTCAGCGCTCTTTTGCCGGAAACTGTACTAGCTGTTCCCCGCAGTCAAACCCGCGTTTATAAACAGTAATTCGTAGCTTGAGTACATTACAGGACGCCTTGCATCCCTGTGGTCCATCATCAGGTACTCCTCAACCATATTGTCATATCAGCCTAGGTATGAGCTTAATGTAAGAAACAGTTTGTTAAATCAGCATAATTATGTCTGTTACATATCCCCTGCATCCTCATGATCCATCATCAGGTACTCCAGGCTTTAATTTGATAACAGCACAGCTAAAGGCGCATAGTAAGAGACATTTTTAGTTAAAACACCATAGTTATATCTCTTGCGGTTTTACCTATGTGAGATGATCCATCATCAGGTTCTTTAGATCCAGAGGGTTTCCTACCTATTTTTATCCATTATTATTGCCATAATCCACTAATATATCTACAAACCAATAAGATATCTAAAAGAATATTACATATGTATTGGGAAATAAAGTTTGACTTTGACAATATTTTTTTTATTGGCATAAGGATAGAGTATTTAGTGCATTTCTGACCCAATTAATTTTAAAAAATAAGAAAGTCGCAACACTACATGTCAAACGGTAATCAATGCCTCAATGAATTTAAAAATATTAATTATAAATAGTTACGATCTGTCTGTTGATAACAATAATAATTTATTTTTTCAAGAAACACATTTCGCTGATTACTATTTTTTAGTGAATATACTATAGTTGCTTAACTAATTATAAAAGTTACAAATAGACAAATTTCACCAACCATCAAGAAACCGGCCCTTAGGCCCGGTTTCTTGATGGATAGTTATCTCAACTAATCGTAAAATAATGACAGATAACTTACTATTGACTGAATTTCGAAAAAAATGCGTTTCTTGATGGATTGTTAGGCATGCTATTTATTATATGACGTCACTAATAACAATTTATTTTGACCACTCAGATGTGAGTGGTCAAACTATTTAATCTCTAGTAGTATGCGAACTAGTGTCATAATTGACATGTTTGTATTGCGTTTTTTTGCAAATTATCTCAATTAAAACGAATTTGAGCATTGAAAATGCATTTTTCCTATTGTGAAAATTCATCATTCATTCACAAACAATTTTCGGATGAAGATTGTTTTATGGCAAAAAGACATAAAAAGACTTTCCGTCCCAGGAAAGATAATTTTAGATTGTGGGATTAACATGATGTCAAAGAAAGATTTCGGATTAATAAAAAAATATGCACGTGGCTCATAAAAGAATTAAAAATGTTTCTTGAACGCCAAACAACAAGGTAAGAAAATAACTTTATATTCAAACTGATAGGAGAGGTTATTTAAAGTGTCCTATATCTAATTAGGACAGGGTCCCCGTAAAAGAGGTAATGCTAAGAAATCACGGCGCAATTTAAGGCGACCGTGGTGTAGTGGCAGTGTAATGGTCATGCAAGCCGAGAGCACGGGTTCGATACCACTTACCGGTACCAATGTATCTTTGATATATGTACTTTGGTCAATATAATTCTTAGCCTTAAAATAACATAAAAAATCTTATACTTTTTTGTATGACCCATTTTATGTTCTTATTGGTCATGCAAAGTTTTAAATAATCATTAACATACAGTTCCAACCAATTACTGAATATTAATCTAAATTATTTTCTTACAGAATTCATGATGTCAGTATAAAGGATCAAATATTATTAACAATAAGATTTAATGCCACTGGAAATATTGGCCCTGGAGACATCCTCAAGAAAGCTGAGTTACCTAGTGCCCATAACTGTAGAGCTTGTATGAAATTGTATTGTAAATGTGATGGAAGCAAAAAAGTGATGGGAGTTGTTTCAGGATCTTGGCAAGTGGCACTTAATTGTGTCTGCCTATCCCCGTGGGAAAAAACTTAAAATTTGATGGAATGATTATTTTTTATTCAAAACTAAAACATTCTTGAACCTTACCTCAGAATATGATCCACATTTACATTGCCACTTACAAGTATACAGACCGTGAAGAGATTTAAACATGATTCAGGATCAGTTGTATGTTGCCGGTTTTAACTAGGCCGGCATAGTGGATGTGATTGCTACTCACAGTTATTGAATTGTAGTAGCAATGGCATTCATTCATGGACCACACTCCTGCTTAATATCAAGCGGGTGCTGCCATAATGTCAGTCACAATAAAAAATATATACCTAAATATTAATATCATTTCAGATTGGAAAACGTAAGTTAATGCCAAAATGGCTACAGAGCTCACACCAAGATCCTGGAGATTTAGATTGAACAGCTTACCATTGAGGAGGTTTAAAGTGCACATTAATGCACAATTTGTCTCCGGCGCTTATTAAGTTCTAATAGTCTTTCAAAAGTCCCTACTAGATCAAAACAATCTAGTAAGGTCCCCACCTTACTAGATTGAAGCTACAGATATTGTGAAAGGTCTATAACCCCGCTTTGAGGGCCAGTTTTCTATAATGTTCATCTACAAAAGTATATAAAATAAAATTATTAATAATAATACAGGTATTTTTAATCTGAATAATCCAATCAATCAAATTGTCACGCCTTTTTCCCACAGGGATAGGCAGAGACAATGGAGCGCCACTTACCACGATCCTTACATAACTCCCTTGCTTCCTTCACACCCACAATTCTCTTCATACAGGCTCTGTGGTTATGGGCACTAGGCAACCTGGCTTTCTTGAGGATGTCTTCAATTTGGTTAGAAAACACTCTCCCGGGCCTGCCTTGTTTAACGCATCCAACCACATCCGATTTATAAATTCTTTTGTCAATCTACTTTCACTCATCCTTTCCATGTGCCCAAACCATCGAAGCATTCCTTTGTCAATCCTTGTCACTACATCTTCTTTCAAGCCACATCTATCACGCAATGTGCTATTCCTTATTCTATCCGCTATCGTCACTCCACATACACTCCATAACGACAGCAATTCTACAGCATTAATTCTACTCTCATGCGTCTTCTGCCATACCCAACCTTCACTTCCATACATTAATATAGGAACAAGCACTGCATTATGAATAATCCAGCCATATAATATTGCATAAATATAACATAAATTGATGACTTTAGATATAAAAATCAATCAATCAATCAAATTGTCATGCCACAGGGTTAGGTAGAGACAATAGAACGCTACTTGTCATGATTCTGACATAACTCTCACGCTTCCATCACATTTACAATACAATTTCATACAAGTTCTACAGTTATGAGCACTAGGTAAGCTTTCAGCTTTCTTGAGGACGTCCTTTACTATTATGTTATTCTATATAATATACAAAACCTATACATATAAATACTCATTGTAAAATTTTTGAAAAATAAAAGATAGGATACAAAGAAATAGGTATAATTAAATTGTCATGCTTTTTTCCCCACAGGGATAGGCAGAAACATAGAATAGTATCAAAACTGAGATATAATATTGATGTGCGCACTTGCTTCCACTGCAGACGTCCAGCGCTCTTTTAATCTTCCTATATTTCATCAGCTCAAAAGTCAGCGCTCTTTTGCCGGAAACTGTACTAGCTGTTCCCCGCAGTCAAACCCGCGTTTATAAACAGTAATTCGTAGCTTGAGTACATTACAGGACGCCTTGCATCCCTGTGGTCCATCATCAGGTACTCCTCAACCATATTGTCATATCAGCCTAGGTATGAGCTTAATGTAAGAAACAGTTTGTTAAATCAGCATAATTATGTCTGTTACATATCCCCTGCATCCTCATGATCCATCATCAGGTACTCCAGGCTTTAATTTGATAACAGCACAGCTAAAGGCGCATAGTAAGAGACATTTTTAGTTAAAACACCATAGTTATATCTCTTGCGGTTTTACCTATGTGAGATGATCCATCATCAGGTTCTTTAGATCCAGAGGGTTTCCTACCTATTTTTATCCATTATTATTGCCATAATCCACTAATATATCTACAAACCAATAAGATATCTAAAAGAATATTACATATGTATTGGGAAATAAAGTTTGACTTTGACAATATTTTTTTTATTGGCATAAGGATAGAGTATTTAGTGCATTTCTGACCCAATTAATTTTAAAAAATAAGAAAGTCGCAACACTACATGTCAAACGGTAATCAATGCCTCAATGAATTTAAAAATATTAATTATAAATAGTTACGATCTGTCTGTTGATAACAATAATAATTTATTTTTTCAAGAAACACATTTCGCTGATTACTATTTTTTAGTGAATATACTATAGTTGCTTAACTAATTATAAAAGTTACAAATAGACAAATTTCACCAACCATCAAGAAACCGGCCCTTAGGCTTTGAGACCACAATGAGACTGTAAGACGCCATCCACCACCAATATCCGGTTTTATTCAACTTAATCTAATTGGAGCAATGATTTCTTTGTCCCGAAATATCTTTATTCAAGTTTTATACGTATATATGTCAGCTATGACTTACTGAGAAATATTATAGTTAGAGAGCTGCCTATATGATTTACTGAATGGTAAAAAAAGTCTAACACGCCTCAATTAGTTTGACTTGTTTTTTTTATTGTGACTCGACATATGACAGCACCTCCCCCACCCCCCGTGTGGTCCATGAATGAATGTCACTGCTACTACAATTATGTATGTAACTATGTAACGGAACCTTTCAAAATTAATTTTCACCTCTGAATATTTTGAAAATTTGTACACGTAATAATTTCATTAAATATTTTTTTGCCCGGATAGTGACGTCGACTGAGGTAACCGTGAACTAACTCGGTTTTTTCATTCGTCGGCATTCCTGGACCTCTTGCTTACCATTTATTTACTTTGACATTATCATATAAGCGCGTTTTTTAGTTTTTAAACTATACTTTTATTTATTATTAAATTGACCTCGACCTGATAGTAAGCATGATGGAGGTCTAATAGTTCTAACGACTGAAAAAAACAAGTAAGTTCACTGCTGCCCAAATCACGGTAGATATGATCCCAGACATACCTTCTGCCAGGATCGACTTATGACCAAAAGCCGTGATTTTCTTGATCAGCTGCACGTCTCTTGGAAGTATTTTCTCATGCCTCTAGTAACACAAAAGGTTTTGTGCAGTTTCTGGATCAGTCACCTCATTCATGTGACAATAATAGGTAAAACTCAAAATTCACGTTTTTTTGAACTGAACTCTAGATCTTAACCTCATTCTTGCATCAAATTTGGCTAAAGGTATGTTCAGGATTATATGTACCGAAATATATAACCAGCCCACGGTTTCCAGACTGGTATCAAACTGTTTTTTAAACGCCTCCTTCCTCCTCCTTCCGGATTTTGACTTTTGATTTTGGACGTGTGACGGAAAATTGGAGCAACACTAAGAATAATATTTCATGCCCAGCAGATGGTTATATAACCAGCCAGTATATTATATTATATTATATTATATTATATTATATTATATTATATTATATTATATTATATTATATTATATTATATTATATTATATTATATTATATTATATTATATTATATTATATTATATTATATTATATTATATTATATATAGTCAGCTCTCTAACTATAATGTTGTAGCTACGAGTGTGTTCATTGAATTCTTATCGTTCATTGTTTTATGTACTGGTATCTAATGTTGTATTTTCTCCATAGAAATCCTTTTTGTATAAGAATTATGGTTAAATGGGTTATACTTATGACCAAACAGTACTATTCCTGTGGCCAGCATAGTGATGGCGACTAGGATAACCGTAGGTACACTGAATTGATATTTTAGTCGGCGCATTTAAATTTCTTCTTGCTTACCATCAGAACGGTATGTACGGTAAATACCTATGCAAGCTAAAAAACCTGAAAATTAATGAAGTAAAGTGACTTAGTTGCGTTATGTGATCTCGCTTGTAAGTTGCTTTTTTCATTGTGACTCGACATATGACAGTACCCCGCTTGATGTTAATCTGGAGTGTAGTCCATGAATAACTGTACAATTCAATAACTGTAAGTAGCAATCACATCCACTATGTCGGCCTAGTTGGAACCGGCAACTTACAAGCTGATCCCGAAACGCGACCAAATCACTTCAAGGTCTGTATACTTGTAAGTGATGGTACTACCCCGGATCGGCGGACTGGGTACCACTGCCTACCACTCTTACTTGCTGGTTCCAAACGGGCCGGCAAGTGGATTTGACTGCTACTTACAGTTAATAATTGTCTTCATTTATGGACCGCAGTCCAGTTCAACATTTACAGGTGATGTCACTTTTTTTTAAAGCTCGAGCTTCAAAAATGTAAAACCTTCTTAATTAGTCAGATTATTCGACGATGATATTGACTTACAGTTATTAATCGTTTCTATTCATGGACCGCACTCCAAATCAACATCCCGAGTCTCGAGCTTGGACCTAATAATATTTTTTAGGCCGGCATAAAGACGGCGACTGAGGCAGCCGGGAACTGACTCGGTTTTTACAGTCGTCGTCATTCTTGGACCTCCTCTTGATTATTTTATTTATTTTTATTTATTTATAAACTCTTTATTGCACAAAAATAAGGTACATAGGCGAGCATAATGCCTTAGGCATTATCTACCAGCTAACCTTATCATCAGGCGGGTCGAGGTCAAATGTCGTGTCACATTAAAAAATAAATAAATTAACGTGTGAATAAATAAAACGACCCCAGTGTCCATAAACATTTATATATTTTACCATTTATCATATTCCAATATCATTAATATTAATACATTAACCGTGATTAGTCACGACATACAATACAAGAAGCTACGTACAATGAGAAACTACTAGGCTGCGATACCATATACCCCTGTCCGAGGATACAAGAGTACATTAAAGATTCGTTAGATTATCAATTAAATATGACAACATTTACTCCACAATTTGTTCGCCTGACGCATTCATTAATGCGGCGATTACTGCAAGGCTTTTAATATGTTCTTCACCAAGTTTTCAATTAGGTCGTATGTCTCTTATATGACTAAAACATTAAGAAGTTTACATTTATTTCAACTATGTTTACTACTTCCTATTGACATAAGTTTACCATCAAGTATTTAGCCACTACAGTTGCCTACTAATAGATTAAGTTAACTCTACATACATATTCCTTGAAAGGTCTGTTGAACTAGCTCCGGGAGGCGAGTCACTTTTGACAAATTAAAATAAACATAAAAGAGACGTAAAAGTGCGCGACTCCAGGAGGCAGTTCTGGGGGTCTGATCGAATGAGTATATGTCAGGCGTACTGATTGGACAATAAGGCTGGGAAATTGTCCAACCACGCACGCGGACACTCGAAACGATCAGAAAGGGATCAAAATATAAATCAAATTGGAAGTGAAAACTAAAACGAAAACAAGGGCAGGAAAAATGAGACTTTCCAAATTTTTTTTTGTTGTACAAAGGTCCAAAAATATTTCAAAACTAAAATTAGGTCCCTGTTTTCATTCAATTCGAAAGATTTTAATTAAAAAATGTGACTAGCACAAACATAATAAAGGATGGATAGTTGTATGTAATAACCTTTATTATTAACACTATTAACTCTTAAAATTAATATTATAAATAGTACTAATACAATAACACTACGAGCGTTGAAGTATAAAGCGAAGTTGTAAAACATAATTATTTAACGCAACGGATCCGTTTTGAAACGCAGTAGTTGTTGACTCCAATGGATCGGCGGTCATGTCGGCTGGTTGGAGATGGTCGCCGGTTCAGAGGAGATTGGTCTTCGGTCGTCTATCACCCCCATTTCTGGAAGAGGCCCATGCGCTGACAGCGACAGTTGGAGCCCCACAGGTTGCAGCGGCACGAGGACGAATGACAGCAGTCACCCGGACGATGGTCGCAGTTGCCGCCGCGACGGATACAGGCACGTCTGAAAACGTAGATCAGCGACGAACGTCTGAAAAGACATTATCGAATACTAACCTAAGTTTGCGTAAACGAAAAGAAAATAAATAATATACAATTGCTTTCAAAGCCTTAAGGAAAGCCACGTCTCTTATTAACAATGAAGAAACGGGACTAATCTCAGCTATTATGTTAGCAATTGTGGAGAAACCTAAATTGAAATGAACGGGGCTTTAAGATTAAAATAATAAATTTGTAATAAATAAAATTAAAGGGATTCAACTTAAAATATCAAAGTGCTCTCTATTCTATCTCTACCACTAGATTCTAATCAAAATTTAACAATTTCAATTTGCTTTGAACTCTATTGGACTATGTTTAAAGGAAGATTTATTTTTAGTAGTTTTTAAACTCACTTTCCAACGTCCTGTAACATTTGCAAAGCCTCCGGGTCGACAGAATAATCGTCTCCAACAATTTCCACGTCTTCGTCACCTGAAACAACAAAGCATTTGTATAGTGTTTGCAAAAACAAGTGTTGAAGAAAACCTCGCAAACCAAGAGCCTCCGGTTCAAAACCACTTGCCGGTACCAATTTATTTTTGATATATGTACTTTAATCGTCGTGTTTCTATGAAACAAAATGTTAAGTAGCTTAAAATAGATAATGTTAAAAAATGGAAAGTAAAATAAAGTTGAGCTAGGATCGTGTTATATCAAAAATAGTGCTTGTTTTCTATCCATCCCTGTAGGAATGAGACGTGACAATTGTACTACTTTATTTATCTTAGATTATGCATTACCTGGATCGACGTACGACGCCTGAACCCACTCAGTGGTCAGGACGAGAACCGCAAACGCCAGCATAATGGCGCCGGCGCGCGGCATCCTGGCTTATTTGTTACCGCCGCTAATCTGTGAAAAACAAGACTTTTATAGACAAATATAACATACAACTATTAGACTACAAGAAAAATACAAAACAAAATATTTCACACTCCCACAAGAACACGCAGACAATGAGTCTTCAACTGCCACTATCTTGACAACTCTCATGCTTCTATAACATCTCATACAGTAGGTTTACAATAAGAATCGGACGCGCCGTTGACTTACTTCACTTGGCTGATTTAAAGGTGTCTTTTTCTTGACGGTCCGCAAAGAAAAAGACACCATACTAAAGTGGTTAGTTGCTCCACAAAATGGCGCTGATTCAGTCCTATTTTTAAATAAACTTACGATGACAAAACAGCAAGTGTTAATTGCTAATCTAATTTCTCATGTATGTAGTGGTTGGAATAATAATTATATACTGCTGATGAAGTAATAAAAATATATAAAATAATATAAAATAATAATCATCTATAAAAAAATGTAAAACTGAAAGTTATATCCAATCCATTATACATCAAGAACTCTATTATACAAAAAACAGTTATTTACGCACTGGGAAATAATTAATCAGCCTAATAAACACATACGAGAAAGTATTATTATGATAAAAAGAAACCCGTAGCTATACCCCATCTTAATGAAAACCATGCGATAAACTAAATAAATATTTATATAATAAAATTCATACAAATGGAAAATCAGGTCACTGAACTCTGTAATGAAATGAAATCATAAAATTCTCATCATTTATTCATTGGTCGCAAATTAATTCCTGTCATATTTTCAATTTATTAGTTTCATCAATCAATTCGCAAATGAAGACGGATTAAGGATTTTTTTTGTTTTAAAGTCGCGCGATAAAGTGTTCTTTTATAAAGATGTTGTTTGTTACTAAACAAGCTTTCTTCACGACTACAATTATTTTCATACACATTCCTTGGTTATAGGACTTCAAGGCGTTAATTAACGTTATTTACCTATTGATTTGTTATTCGCAGATTGGTTACGAACATGTCAAATATCAGTGCAACGCAATTTCACTTTTTTTTTCGATTCCATAATTAAGATTATCGAGGCCTTTTTTAAATAATATCGTAGATTGCATCAAGAAATAATTTTCAGGGACGTCCCCGTTTTATTTTTCCACTCACCTCATCTCTTTCGTCAATCTCCTTTAATATGCTCAAACAATCTCATGACTATAAACTGCCATGATAGGTCAATAAATAGGAACCTATGATGGCTCGAACAAATCAATAAATAACTACGTTACCTAATTGGTTACTTACAAATGCAAAATTTTATCGCAATACCACAGACATTCTGTCGCCATTAATATTACTATTTAGATTAGTATAAAAGTCACGTTGATAAAGCAGTGGCAGTTCGTGGATAAGTCATTTCACTGTTGTGTATTAAGAGAATCAGGGTATTTGTTATTTGGAGCATCCATTGAGTCTGTCTGTATTTTACATAAACACTAACTTCATGGAGTATCTCAAGTCCTAGACAAAATAAACAGAACCTAGCAATTTAGGAAAGCATCGTCAGAAACTTGAAATTGAAGCTTCACTCGCTACCTCATATAGTTGCAGGGAAAATGTCGGAGCGAAGATATTACTGATTTTTATTTTGTTATATTTATATTGACTAGATGAAAATCAGAATTTCTGATTTTTAAATATATTTTTTTATTGTGACTTGACATATGACAGCACCCCGCTTGATGATAAGCTGGAGTGCGGGCGATGAATGGATGTCACTGCTACTACAATTGAATAACTGTAAGTAGCAGTTATTCCACTATGCCCGTCTAGTTTGAACAGGCAACTTACAAGCTGATCCCGAAACGTGACTAAATCACTTTCAGTGGTGTATACTTGTAAGTGGTGGTACTACCCTAGATCGGCAGACTGGGTACCACATTGCCTACCATTCTTTAAACTTTTTCAGAATTCGTATTTTTCATTTATTTATATAGTTCGTTATATAACAACACTTGACCTGATGTTAAAGCGGAGTGAATGGAGGTGATTGCTACTATAGTTAAATAACTGCAAGTAGAAGTCGTATTCACTATGCCAGCCTATTTAAAAGCGGCAATTTTAACACTAATCGCGAAGCGCGACTGAATCAATTCACAGTCTGTTTACTTGAAACCAATTATTCTACTAGAGCTTAGTTAAAAAAGTTAAAGGTAAACGAATTAAAAATCTTATAATTTCAAATGTATAAATACAGTATAAATGTACAAAATTGTATACTCTTAAATATATTTAGGTATATTTGAGTTAAGTTAGAAGGAATAATTTATTTTAATGAATAAATCTTGAAATGTAAAATTTAAATTTGCTAGAAAAGAGCAAGCAAAAAGTAACGATCCCTAAAACTTTTATTTCACAAGAATTAATTAAGCTTGAGTTAATTTATTTAAATTATAAAATATACAAGCGTAATTTTAGATATCCTAAAAATGATTGCCAATTAAAGGACTGCAGTGCCGTGAAATCAAAGAGTCACGGAAAAAAAGAGATCTCTGTTCTGTGCATAGAACATATATGAAGAGAATTGTGAATATAAATGAAGCGTTACTTTCCTCAATCTTGACACAACTCTCTCGCTTCCTTCAAATCCATAATTTTCTCCATATTAGTATGTTTTTAGTACCAACAAGATTTATAATTAATAGCTATAACGTTAAAAAAGAAAAATATAAAACTTTTATATTTTATATTTTAAAATATAAAACTTTTATATTTAAAAATATACTAAAATATATTAAAAAAAACTTTTATATTTAAAAATATAAAGTTTATAAAATATCATTCACTAGTTCCTATAACCGATATTGTTCGAATCAATACGGTGTTTCGAAGTAATCTCGAATCCATGATTGAATGTCGATCGTGTGTTCAATCGAATTCCTTTTCACGAACTCAATTTCGACACTATAGATTTATTCAGAGATTATTTATTGTATCCAGCTTCTGTTTTACATTTTGTGAATGTCTAAAATATTTTAAATTCCTACTGTTCAATATTTATGCCAGATTTGTATATTTTATTACTTTTTTTATTTAAAACAAATTGTAATTAATATTTTTGAACGCTTATTAAACGGTTCGGCTCATAGTTTCTTTGCGGAACATTAAACTGACAAGTGAAGTGTGTTCCAGCCCATGTGTTCTCTCCATCCCTCATATCCCTTGTGGAAGCCGTAGAAATTTTTTCAGTTATCGGAACTCTTGGAACTCCCCTTTTGGAGTTCCCCTTGTGGAACTGCCCCGGGTCTGGTTGTCAAAGATTGGTAAGCAGTGATCCCAGTCTAGCGATCCGAGATATTACCACCACTTACAAGTTTACAGACGGTGAAGTGATTTAGTCGCGTTTCGGTATCAGTTAGGCTGGCATAGTGGATATGACTGCTTCTTGCAGTTATTTAACTGTAGTAACAGTTACGTTTTGGCAAGTAGCACTCGCATCAACTGTACCTTCCTGGTTATAGGCACTACAAGCTACACTTAAATATTTCTATGCTAAGCTACTGTAGTGTTTGTATCAGGCGACATTTTGACGACAGGCGTGGACGAACGGTTTAGCGACTGGTTTGTTGCGCGTAAAGTCCCGGGTTCGATCCCCGGTCGGAGCAAATATTTGTTTCATAGCTTTTATTTGTAATATTTAATAATATTAAATATTGCAAATATTTGTTAATAAAAAAAAAGAGATGGATATTTGCTTCGGGTCTGGTTATCAAAGAGTGGTAGGCAGTGGTACCCAGTCTGCCGATCCGGGGTAGCACCACCACTTACAAGTATACAGACCGTGAAGTGATTTGGTCACGTTTCGGGATCAGCTTGTAAGTTGCCGGTTCCATCTAGGCTTGAATTGTAGTTGCAGTGACATTCATTCATGGACCACACTTTGGCTTAACATCAAGCGGGGTGCTGTCATATGTCGAGTCACAATAAAAAAAAAAACATAGAAACAGGACAATCAAAGTACATATATCAAAGATACATTGGTACCGACAAGTGGTCTTGAACCAGTGCTCTCGGTTTGCGTAACCATATTACTACCATTACACCACGGTCGCCTTAAATAAATCCATACACATATATTTTAGTAATAAAAGTAAAACAATAAAGATTAAAATGGATTAAAATATCTAAAGAGATATTGGAGCGAGTAATTAGATAGATGAGTGTGTATGGGAGATGGTGGAAGATTAAATGCCTTTATTAAGTGCCTCTCAACGCCGCTATTTACGAGTATCAAATTAAATATACCACAAGGGAATATACATTAGGTAGCTTATAGACTAGGTAACATTGTTTTTGATTTACATTTCTATACTTAAGGCCACCGTGGTGTAGTGGCAGTGTAATGGTTATGCAAAATGAGAGCACGAGTTCAAAACTACCCACCATACATTCTTTGATATATGTACTTTGGTTGTCTTGTTTTTATGATACAACCACTTTGGTAGCGTAGTATAGAAATGTAAATAAATGAATAATAAATATAATTATTACTAAGTTTCTAAACCAGCTTGTATCATAGAAACAGAACAACCATGGGATTTTTATGACAGTACCCCACCTGCTTTTAAGCTGGACTGCTGTCCATGAATAGATGTGACTGTAACTACTGTTTAATAATTCTACTATTTAAGGCGGCCGTGGTGTAGTGGCAGTGCAATGGTCATGCAAACCGAGAGCACGGATTCAAAACCACTTACATGTACCAATATGTATTTTGGTTGTTCTGTTTCTATAATATAATCACTTTGGTAGCTTAGTATAGAAAAAAAACTATGGTGGATATTTGTTTCGGGTCTGGTTATTAAAGAGTGGTAGGCAGTGGTACCCTGTCTGCCGATCCGGGGTAGTACCAACACTTACAAGTATTTGTACTACTACCCCCGTTTGGTCGCATTTCGGGATCAGCCTGTAAGTTGCCGGTTCCAACTAAGCCGGCATAGTGGATGTGATTGCTACTCACAGTTATTAAATTGTAGTAGCAGTGGCATCCATTCTTGGACCATACTCCAGCAATCAAGCGGGGTGTTAACATATGTCGAGTCACAATAAAAAAAAACTATGCCGTCTTCGGTGGATTCTTATTGTCATTCATATTGAAGTTGCGCGTTCGGCCCCCTGGTGTAGTGACTGGATATAGACTGGAGTGCGGACCGTAAATAGAGTTAGCTGCTACCACAGTTTAATAATTATAAGTAGCAGTTACATCGACTATGCCGGTCTAAGTAGAACCGACAACTTACAAGCCGATTCCGAAACACGGAATCACTTCACGGTCTGTATACTTGTAAGTGGTGGTGGTACTACCCCGGCAGACTGGGCTTCACTGCCTACCACTCTTGATTATGTTAAACAAAAAAGTATTTATTAAATAAATAAAATAATATACTATGTATGATGTGTTCAAAGCTTTAAAATGCGTCGAATTACAAAAGAGTCCATTTTACTTTACGCGATGTTGTTGGGGATTTCATATTACAATGCGAAAACAAGTGGATTTAAATTTATTAACACAATCAAAAAGAGACAAATATTTTCTACTTTGAAGTGTAAAAACCTCGAAGTGATCTAATTCAATGTTGTCGGTTAACCACAATTCTCTTGCCTACTCCATTGTCTCTGCCTATCCCTGTGGGAAAAATGCGTCATAATTTGTTTAACGCGGCTTAAACTGTGTATTATACATTTAATTCACAATCTGATACGATTAGTAGTTTGACGTAAGAACGTAAGAAGGTAAAATTCATCAATAGGTTTCTTATTAAAATAATTTATATTTAATATTGTACGGCATAACCACAAACGGTTAGAAAACAACACAAATAAAGAGATTCATTAAGGGATTATCCAACAGACTGTGCCAAAATTGAGCGGTGACACAAGTTTGAGTCCCAGCAATTTCTCGCTTCGAGGCATCATTGGAAGTATATTCGAGATCTTTCTATATCCTTATCATATTTATTTATCTATACACCCTTAGCCCCCACTTCAATATGCAGAGATAATGGTTCGTCAATTTACACGATTTTTTTAGGGATACCAAAGCTTTGAAACCTACATTTCGGTCATACTTTTGGTTGTGCGAAAATGTCTGATTTTGTGCTAAATAATCGTCATTTGGGAAGTGGTGCTTTTCTTCTTTCATTCGAAGAAAACGGCAACTGAAGCGCATCAAGAACTCCAAAAAGTTTACCTCGTTCGGAGCGCGTATAACATATCTAGGTATTTTCTTAAAATATCATTGTTTTCATTTGTTTAAAATAATTTGTACTGTCATCCAAGAATGAATGTTAGATCGACTATCCAGTAACCCGATAACTGTCAAAAAAAAGTCTAGAAGTAAATGTTCATTATTCCGCCTAGATCCCTGCATAGAAAGTAAAAGATATAAATAAAACACACAATTAAAAACCAATCACCAAGAGGTGATGAAAATATCAATCACCGCTGCATTTCTACTAAACTTTTATGTTATAGTGAGCCAAGGCGACCATGGTGTAGTGGTTGTGGAATCGCCTCGCAAATCAAAAGCCTCCGGTTCAAAACCACGTAACAATGTCTATCTCTGAAATATGTTTTTCAGTCGTACTGTTTCTATGATACAAACACGTTTAGAAGCTAGGTATAGAAATGAGAGAAAAACAATGCTTAACTTGCGATCGAATTAGAATCGACAAATTCAGAATACATAATCTAAATGGAAATTGATCAGAAAACTTTCGAGAATTAAGCCTCAGGACATGCAATTAAAGTTACCCAGTCACCTTCAAGGTTCGCTGAACACTATACCTTTCAAATAACACTAATCCTTATTCCATAGAAATAGAGCTTATTATTGTTTATTTAATAAGAATTTAGTTAAAACGGTATAAAACGGTGTTTTCGTTGCAAATAAACTGTTTCTATTTCTCCCGTTTTCAAATATAGACAGAAAAATAAATAAATTACATTTTATTCGTTATTTTATTATTGAAATGTTAATTGGAGATATCCTTAAGAAAGCTGGGTTGCCTAGTGCCCATAACCATAGAGCTGGTATGAAAGAAATTGTGGATGTGAGGGAGCGAGGGAGTTTTGTCAGGATCGTGGCAAGTGGCGCTCCATTGTCTCTGCCTATCCATGTGAGAAAAAGGCGTGACAATTTAACTGGAAATGTAAATAGTTTTTTATTTATAGGACAGTTATATTTTTAAAAATCGTAATTATATCTTGTCTGTGGTAAGCAAAGGTAGGTTCAAAAATGCCGATGACAAAAATCTTGACGACAGGCATGGACAAACGGTTAGCGATTGGTTTGTTGCGCTTAAAGTCCCGGGTTCAATTCCCAGTCGGTGCAAATATTTGATTTATAGCTTTTATTTGTAATATTTATAATAAATAATATTTGTTAATAATAAAAGAGGTAGATATTTGCTTCGGGTTTGGTTAAGAGTGGTAGGCGGTGACATCCATTCTGCCGATCCGATGTAGTACCACCACTTGCAAGTATACAGACCGTGAAATGATTTAGTCGCGTTTCGGGATCAGCTTGTAAGTTGCCGGTTCCAACTAGGCTAACATAGAGGATGTGATTGCTACTTACTACTTGAATTATAGTAGCAGTGACAACCATTTATGGTTCCACCCTAGCTTAATATCAAGCGGGGTGCTGTCATATGTCAAGTCACAATAAAAAAACTCTCAGTTTACGGTTGGTAAAAAAACATATCTGTCCATTAATTTTACGCTCTGCTTAAAAGATTCAAGTTTTTAAAAAGAAGAACGAGTAAAATATGATCTATTTAATAAACGAACATTTTTTTTTCTGAATTTCCTTTACGAATGATTACCAGTACAAGCAATTTAATACATTATATTCTCAGAATATGTTCCTATAAAATGTTCCAAAAATAATGTTCCCCTGAAATCTTTCCTTTCCAAGTAATAAATATTTTAGCTACTGAAAATCTTACAAACTGCTTACAACCTATTTTTCCTAATATTTTTGGAGAAAGTAACTTTCTACGAAAAAAACTAAGTATGTATTTTAGAAAATGGGTTATAATATTTAATAAGAAAAATGTATGTTTGGGTTCTACAGATAAGTAAGTATATAAAATATATTTATATAATTACTTATCTATAATATTTTGGCTTGTATGAAGAGAGTTGTGAATGTGAAGGAAGCGAGGGTTAGTAAAGAATATCCTTTAATTGGACTCTAAAATATCAATAAATCAATTAAATTGTTACGCCTTTTTCCTACAGGGATAGGCAAAGACAAAGGAGCGCCACTTACCACTATCCTTACACAACTCCCTCGCTTCCCTAACATCCGCAATTCTCCTTATCCAAGCTCTAAGGAGGGTGTTTTTCTACCAAATCGGAGACATCCTCAGCTAAGTTGCCCTATTGCCCATAACCGTAGAGCCTATTGCCCAAATAGTAAAACTAGATAAGTTTTATAATATTAATTTAATCCTGCCCTTTTGTCATTATCGCTTCATTCGATCCGGCTCCCAAGATATTTAGTAATTAGATTTTCATTAGTTTAGGTACAGCTGAGGGTCAGATTAAGAGTAGGAGAGCCTTTATCAATCAAGGAATAGGTACGTGAATCAATTACTAATCTTCTATTAACCTCTATTCCATTAATTTTACCTATAATAGGCAAGAACATATATAACCTACCTTAATATTGTAGATAAAAGTAATAACCATCCTTCAGTTGGTATAATCTTATTAGGTATTTATAAAAGTCCATATTAGCTCGTAGGATTTGCAAGCTGAAGTGGCAATTAGCTGGCCACATCGCCCGAAGAACCGACAACCGATGGGGCAGAAAAGTTGTAGAGTGGAGACCATGAACCGGAAGACGTAGCCTCCCACTAGATAGACTGACGACATAGTGAAACGACTAACCAGTGGATGCAACTGGCATCTTGTATTTCGAAATGGCGTTCTAAGGGGGAGACCTTTGTTCAGCAGTGGACGCCTTCTGGCTGATGATGATGATGATGATGATATTAGGCGACACGTATCGTTGACACTGGAAGATCTAAGTGCTTATCAACAGCATATACGAGTATATAATAACGAAATAAATCATTTTTGACGTGACAACGTCTTATAAATTGGTTTGCCGGGTGACACTTCAAGAAACTGCGTTACGCTCCGCTCACGTTATGCGCTCACAATGAGAGCGAGTGAGAGGCACGCGTCCCTTCCACTCGGGCATGGTAAGCCCGCCTAAGAGCGAGAGAGACAGACATAAAAAGTGAAAGGCACGCGTCCCTTCCACTCGAGCACAGTTAGCCCGCTTATTTATTATGTTTTATATAAATATAACCGCACAGTTATATTTATGTTTTAAATATAATTCTTTGTATAAATAAATGTTTTAATTTGTTACTATTATTTCATCCTTCTTCCTACTATACGAATGAATATTCACATTAAAATTATTCTACCACTCAAAGTCGTTGTCACGTAAAACTTTCGCCCGTATATCGACTTTACAGGCAACCAATTTTTACAACTTATTATCGCGTTTATTTTGATTATTTTACCTACTATGTATTTTGCCTCACTAAAGTAAAAAACGTTTGACAATTGTAATGCCCCATCTCCGACAGTCCTTAAAAAGCTACTAATAACATCTATATATTATGGCAAATTGTCAAATAATGACCGACGGCTGTTTGTTAGTTTATCTTATTATGTATAATGAGATAAACTAACAGATATTCTATACATATAAGTTTGCAGTATGTTTATTTTACGATATTTCAACGATACGACGATACGAATATGTTTTGTAGGTATGTTTGTCACTCCTTCTAAACGGTAGGACCGATTTGTATGAAACTTTTTGTGTATAATTCAATAGGTTCCTGGATGGTTTGAAGACACAATTGGATCCGGTAAGTAGAGCTGATGTCGGTATCTCACCAAATTTTATTTACTGAACATTAAACAACATTACATAAATTTCAGCGGTAATTTTTATTGCCTAGCTATATAGATTAGAAAATCATAAGTTAGCAGCTATACTTCCGCCATAGATATATTTTCTATACATGTTTTACTATCTTAAAGTTGGCCGCGTGAAAAGTTTAATAAATATTTTTTCGATCGACTTGCGGCCTATTTTGAACTCATTAAGATGATTCAATAAATCTATACAGAGCCTGTATGAAGAGAATTGTGGATGTGAAGGAAGCAAGGGAGCTGTGTTAGGATCGTGGTAAGTGGCGCTCCATTGTCTCTGCCTATCCCTGTGGGAAAAAGGCGTGACAATTTGATTGATTGAATAAATCTATTTCAAACAGCAAAGTTTTAGGTAAAAGAAGCTGATATAAAAGTTATTTATGTCAAGCTCTAACTTTAAAATAAAAGAAAATCCCGTCGTACAAGAATCAAATGAATAAAAAAAGTTTTTTAATGAAAAACTCTGTTTTAACATCTAACTTTACCGCAACATTTCGTTTTCGAGTGACAAAAGTTTTTTTTATATCATTAGGAACGGACAGGCGGCCATTTTGATGTGCGTTGAAAACGTCAAGCGTATAAATAAAACTTTGCATATTACCAGCATTTTGTGTTTTAAGCGTATGTTAAAATTATACTTAAATCACATTTATCAAGTTCGAAAAGAATTTAATTTTGTTGATTTAATCAAATTATTTAATGTCCAGTATCAAAACTATTTTATCAATCAATTAATCAAATTGTCACGTATTTTCCCACAAGAATGTCAGAATTCTCACGATCCTGACATTCCCTCGCTTCCGTCACATCCATAATACTTTAAATTCATCCCTGGAGGATTTTTTCTGATCGAATCGGAGACATCCTCAAGAAAACTGGGTTGCCTAGTGCCCATAACAATACAACTTGTATTCCTAATATACATCTAATTTATGTAAAACTATCAGACATTGCTTCATTATTACAAAACTTCTTAAACTCAAAATTCACCTAAACATTATCAACAATTATTTTTTAAATAGGATCCTTAAATAATATACTACAATGTTTTAAGTTGTAAATGTTAATTATGTGTATTATTTTTATCAAACAATAAACAATAATTTTTCTTTAAGATCGTGGTCTAGTGGTAGACGAATAATCTCACGAATCAAGAGCTCCCGTTTTTAAACCACTTGCTATCTATGATATATAAGTATATGTACCTAGGTCGTCCTATGATAAAAGCCCTAATTAAACCCAATTAAACTTGCAAGAAACGACAACCGATGGGAAAGAAAAGTTCTTCAGCGTAGGTAGGTGAAAGTCACAAATTATAATCGGTGGATGCAACTGGCATCTTGTAGTTTGAATTGGTGTTCTTAGTTCAGCAGTGGACGCCTTCTGGCTGATGATGATGATACTTGCAAAAATTAACAAATATATTTACAAGTATTTCAACTAACAAAAAAGGCATTATTCTTTTTACAATGCCACTAATACTGTTTTTTACTACGAGTACAATACAATAATAAACCTACCTAAATAATTCAATTTAACGAGAGTCCGACAAGTTTTACGATTCCACTACTTCGTGGTCCATTTACGGGAGACAGACACGCGAACTTTCAGTTTATATAGCATGAAATACTGAAAGTTCTTTGATGTTCATTGTAAAATAGTGAGACTTCTGTTTTTAACAAATGGAACTAAGTAACAATCTGTAAGGTATACAATGTATACTATATAAAGCTACAAACTTTTATCAATACATGTTTGTTGTGACGGCGACTGAGGCCTTGAACTGAGTCGATTTTTTCAGTGAGCGGTCTTTGTCGTTTTAGTTGTAAGTCGAGTCAGATGTAGAGTTCAGTTAAAAAATGAAAATATCTCGAATTATGTTCGATTCATTATTCAATGTTCGCACAAAAGCTAAGAAAATACTATTTTTATTTTCTTAAAGTTTCAAATAATCAATTAAATCACCCACAATATCCTTCATACAAGCACTAACACATACAGGCATGTTTAAAAGTTGTCTTTCGGCGAGCCGTCGTCTTTACTGGTAAACGCGTTTAGAAATAATTTCAGAAAAATCAGAGCCTTATATTCCAGTTACATTCCAGAAGGTTTTTTATTGGCTCGACATTAGACAGCACCTCGTCTGACATTAAGCTAAATTGAGGCGACTTTGACAATATTACTGCAAGTAGCAGTCGCACCCACTATACCGGCCTAGTTGAAACTGGCAACGCTGTTCCCGAAACACGACAAAGTTACTTTACGGTCTGTAAAGAGTAAAGTTTCACCCCGGATCGGCAGACTGGGCTCACTGCCTACCATTCTTATTACAGAACCTCCGTCCATAACAGTTACTGTATTTTGCATGGAACATTTAACATAGTGTAATAAGTCATTGTAATAAATTATTAATAAACTATAATAATAAACTATAAAACTATTAAAGTGGTATTCATACTTCCCAACCCACGCACCTGCCTATCGAAGAGCATTCTTAGCTTTATGGTTATGGGAACTGGGTTTTCTAGCTTTTTTGTAGTATTTAATTTTATTATTATTAAATATAACAAATAAAAGCTATGAAACAAATATTTGTTTTAACCGGGTATCGAACTCAGGACGTAACGGACGTAAAAATTATCAATGTAAAAATTAAAATGTACTAATTACACCCCTATTCTGCTAATACTAAAACCCTAAAAAATATAAAAATTGACTAAAATACATTTTTAAAAGGAGTCCCTTTAGGCAAGGTTCCGAAGATATGGGCAGCGTTCCCCCTTTGAATAGCTAGACTAATTCTTTGTCCGAGGTAGCTGCCAACTCTTCGGTCTCCTGTGATGTCGTCTAACCTTTTTACTATTTCCTTAAAAAGCCTTATAGCGCTAGACCAAGGGTCTCGACACCGAATGGGACAAAATCATATTCGGAGCCTAGACCCCTGTATTTGCACGCTTTAGCTTTTTTAGCCGCTTCACAAGCTGATACATAGATTTGTTATTGGATATCAATATATGACACCCTTATCTTTAGGAGTGTCTCCTTATATAAATTGCCACCCTTATATCTCATGACTTGGCTGTCAATTATAACTCGAAGGTTGGAGTTACAGTAAGGGTGATACAGGAAATAACGGAACGGAAGTAAAAATAACCTTATTAATTTTTACGTGTTCTATTTTTAACATGCTTTTATTAGTATTTTCTTATAATAGATTTTGCGCAAACATTGATTAATGAATTAAACAAACTTTATGCGGCTTACAATTGCGTTTATTTTGGTTTAGATTTTACATTTTGTTTTATTATTCCGACGTTTCGAGAGCTTTTATTAGCTTGACTTTATGTGTATGTAACTATGTAACGGAATCTTTCAAATTCATTTTCACCTCTCTAAAGTTCTGAATAATACTTATGAAAATTTGTACACATATTAAAAACCGATGACACTACAATAATTTCAATAAATATGTATTATGGCCGGCATAGTGACGGCGACTGAAGGAGGCCGTCTCGGTTATTTTAGTCGTCGGCATTCTTGGACCTCCTCTTGCTTACCATCCATCAGGCGTGTCGAGGTCAGATGTCGAGTCACAATAAAAAAGAAGTACACTCTGTCTTTTGAGTTTACATTTCCTATAGCGTGTTTTTTTTTAAATTAACTATAGATTTATTTGTTTTACAATTCTTATCTAAGCTTCTAAACGTGCTTGTATCATAGAAACAGCACGACTAAACTACAAAATATTAAAGATACTTTGGCAGTGGTTTTGAAATTGGCTCCTCGGTCGGTCGCCTTTAGACGTTTATGGTAGTTCTCCATGTGATGACCTTTTGTAGTGTTAATGTGTACTTAAAATATCCCCAGAAAATAGTTTATAACCCAAAGTAGTGCCTAAAATGTAAAGCTTTAAAGATGAAAATAGCGTGCAAACGCTCGTGTTGTTGCCATCTATGACCCCACACATCAATTGATAACTTGATAAGAATATTGGCTCGATAAATAGGTCAGCAATAAAACTATACAGAGCGCGTAGATCGTGTATATATCGGTTGTAAGCAATTAGGGACTTATTTCTCTAATATTGGCAAAGTTATCAAATAATCCTCTGGCCGGCATAAAAATGTCGACTGGGGCAAGCGTGAACCAGGTCGGTTTTTAAATTTAGCAATACTATACGAGTATAAGGTAAATTTTTGTTTTATTTAATATTTATTTATTTATAAAACAACAAAGAAAAATATTTCTTGATTAGTTATGATATTTCTCATTAAGACACAAGTTAAAAGGACTAAAAAGCATAAAAAAAAACTACAAGAACAATACCTATATTTGAGTTAGCTAACTTACAATATCTACATTTCATTTTCTCAAAGTGAAATGAATGAGACTAGTTTTTTTGTTTTAAAGACTTAAACAAATGAGTAAAAATATGATCGTTTGGCAATTATTTATTTATAATCCCTATACATAGACGGGGTTTAAGGCGACTGTAGTCTAGTGGTAGATAAATGGTCCCGGAAACCAAGAAATTCCGTTTCAAAACAACTTGCCAGTACTAATACCATTACATGTCAATGTACCATTGATATGTACTTTGGTCGTCCTGTATTTATGATACAAGTCCGTTTATTACCTTCGCATGGAAGAGTAAAGTCTTAAAACATTAAAAAATAAATAAATATCGATGCTTATTGTTCATACTCCAGTATGCGCGCTTTATATTATATTTTTAATTTAAGGTCGTTCAATAAGGGTTGCGTGTCATGTCCACAAAGATACACGAGTAGACAATTATTTCAATGGGTTGTTTTGTTAATAATTTAGATTTTAAACAATATATAAAGTTAATGGAAATATAATATATTGCTATAATACTCAAATAATATAACATTAATTATTTTAGTAGAATTCTAAATAAAGCCTGTATGAAGAGAACTGTAGATGTTTTTTTACACGACACAATTTTTTTTTATTGTGACACCACATTTGACCTCGACCCTCCTGATGATGAGCAAGAGGATGTCCAAGTGTGACAACAACTGAAAAAACCGAGTTAGTTCCCAGCTGCCCCAGTCCATTATGCCGGCCTCATTATGTTATCTGTCGTGAAGTTAGAGTATTGGGGAAACCTTGTAAAGTTTAGGAACAGAGAACCAAGACTGATAATTTTGGAATTATTTTGCTTAGTCTGCTGTTCAGGAGTAGTACCACCACTTTTAAGTGTAGAATTCCGTAGAATTCGCTTGTCGCCTTCATAAATCTCACTTGGGCTAAAAGCAGACAGTCACATGTCGTGCCACAACGAGAATAAAAGCTGTAGGACTTTAATGGCAAGAATATAGCACATCAAAAGAAAAATTATTAGCATAAAATAAATTACAGACATTAAATTTTAAAAGAATCTGTTTAACGCTGTCCTTTGAAGTTCTCAAGAATGTACGCTTCTCTTAAATACATGAAATAAATTCCAATTGTTTAAGGATCGTATTGTACAATAAAAGGTGATTTGATATCTTAAATGAGGCAGCCAATTTCATGGTTCAAAGGTCTTAAAAGCCTTGTACATTCACGTCTTAAAGAACATTTATTGTACTAGTATTAGAATTTATGGTTAAGGAACACCCAAAGAAGGGAGATTTTTATTTAGACTTGCGAGGGTTATTTGGGGTAACCTATTTTGTTTAAGGGTGAAGGACTCTTTAATAAAATATCATCCAGATAAATGGAAAACTCTCAAAGCGTATTTAGGTTTACTAATCACAAGGAAAAAAAATATTGTTAAAATATTTTATTTAAACAATAAAATAAAATAGGATAGGCAAAGACAATGGAGCGCCACTTGCCACGATCCTGGCACGACTCCCTCGCTTCCTTCACATTCACATTTTAGTATAACGAAAATTATATAAAAAAATATGAAACAAATATTTGATTTGACGCTGGTTTGTTTTACGCGCAACAAACCAGTAGCTAACCTTTCGTCCACGCCTCTCGTCTAAATCGTGGCAAGATGTGTCAGGATCGTGGCAAGTGGCACTCCATTGTCTCTGCCTATCCCTGTGGGATAAAGGCGTGACAATTCACTTGATTTTTTAAAACAAATATTTGCTCCGACCGGGAATTGAACCCGGGAGTTTCGCGTAACGTTCAGTTGTGCTAACCACTACGCCACACCTTCCATTTATCTTCCATTTAAACCCTAAGTTTAACTGGCGGCTTTAAGATCGCTTTGTATTTCTTCGGCATTAATAAATAATAAAGTAGTAATATCATTTGAATATGTCAGTATACGATTACCTCAGACGTATACATGCATTAAGTCCGTCTTTTATCAAGTGACGGCGACTGAGGCAGCCATGAACTGACTTGGTTGTTTCAGTCGTCGTCACTTTTGGATCTCCTCCTGCTTATCAGGCGGGTCGAGGTCAAATGTCGTGTCACTATAAAAAAAAGTATTAAAATTTGTACTCTATTAAATAAAACAAATATTGTAATGTACAAGGGATATCCAGAAAGTCGGTTAACGTTTTTGGTACATAAAAAAACGAAGTACAAGAAAAAAAATATTATATTTGAAAGTGGCACTAAAATACTAGCGGTGTACCAGTTTTGAAGTTCCAGTGTCGTAGAATTCTGCCGCGTGAGACTTGTTTCAGAGGTTAAAAAAACTTTTTGAAATATACTAAGTATTTTATATGCTAAGAATCTGTTAAAAGTAGAACAAAAAACTATGAAAAAAAAGTTATACTAAGTATCTGTTAAAAAATTAAACAAAAAAACTATGAAAAAAAAAGAAAGGAAAAGTTTTTATTAGTGTTTTGTTAGTATGCCCCGCGGAGCCGCACTTCGTTGTGTAAAGGTTAACAATGTTGCGAATGGCTATTAACTAAGTAACATTGGTCGATTAAGTAAACTTTAGGCTCAGTTTACTGTTTGTTTTATTTAATGGAACGATGATTAATGAAGGTTTTAATGAATTTAAGAGTGGTAGGCAGACGACTCGACGCGTGGCGCGTGGCATAACACAGCAGGTTCAAATCCCGGTCAGTGCAAAGATTTGTTCATAGGAATATTTACAAAGATTTGGCCGGCATAGTGACGGCGACTGGGGCAGCCGTGAACAAACTCGGTTTTCTCAGTCGTCGTTACACTTGGACTTCCTCTTGCTTATCATCAGGCGGGACAATGTCGTGTCACAATAAATATAAACGAAAATAATAAAAAAATGCATATATTTGCTACAGCCGGCGAGCCGACCGCGTAACTCAATGCAATGAAAATGAGCTTCATTTTGACAAGGAAACTCTATTAATGAGCTATAAAATTAATATTGCGACCACGCAACACGCTAAGAATCGATGTTCTTTTTCATTAAGAGTTCATTACAAGCTCATCAAAACTCATTGTCTAAATGAATAAATGTTTGTTTTGACACTAACAGCGACCGCGTAACTTATGACAAATGGGAATCAATTTTATTGTCATTCCCATTGAAGATGTACGATCGGGCTTCTGGTTCAAATCCCGGTCAGTGCAAAGATTTGTTTTGTTGTTTCATTCATTTGGAATGTTTACAGATTTCCAATAAAAAATGTAGGATATATTTGCTCCATGTCTGGATGTTTAAGAGTGGTAGGCAGTGGTACTCGTTCCCAGTCTGCCGATCCGGGGTAGTACCACCACTTACAAGTATACAGACCGTGAAGTGATTTGGTTACGTTTCAGAATCAGCTTGTAAGTTGCCGGTTCCATCTAGGCCGGCATAGTGGATGTGATTGCTACTCACAGTTATTGAATTGTAGTAGCAGTGACATTCATTCATGGACCACACTTCGGCTTAACATCAAGCGGGGTGCTGTCATATGTCGAGTCACAATAAAAATAAATTAAAATGTTAAATAGTGGTAGGCAGACAGTTATCTTTGCCCATTCTATCGTTCCGGGGTAGTACTCGTATTTGGATTTAGCGTAAAACTGTATGAAGTAAATTATAGATGTGGATGAAGCAAAATAGCTGTCAGGATCTTGGTAAGTGGAGTTATCTCTATTATCTCTGCCTATCCATATGAAAATTAAGGCGTAAAATATGAAAACAACGAGGAAATTTATATTTCTGTAAATAATGAATTAAAGGAATTGTTGGATTGCTACGTGTATTAATATTTAATTTCAATATTTTTCCATTAAAACTTCTACTTTAAAAGTTACTCGGGAAGGAGGAAAAATGAAGACTTTTACTTTGAATAACAACATCGTAGCATAATTAATTAATTAATTAAATATGATAGTAGTAGGTATTCTTGAATTAAATTTTAAGAAATTATACAATTTCTAATCGTTTTAATTTACTTTTAACACCTCGAGTATTTATTAAAAGACGAGCTACGATAATTAAAAAGTTTCTATGATAAGAACTGTGGATATAGAGTATACTTCTGTATACACTATTATTACTTTTAAAAAATATATCAAAATTAAAATATCAACTAGTCATATTATATAATACAGTATAAATTATTAGATAAGTATTTATCATAAGCTCCATTGTTTCTATCCCTGCGAGAATTGAGGAGTAACGATATGATTAATTCATTGTCTATTGTAATATTTTTCTTTGCAGTAGATTTAAAAGTATATAAGTATATTGAGTAAGAATAAATATATAGATGCACCTTTGGCCGGCATAGTGACGGCGACTGGGGCAACCGTGAAGACTAGTTTTTTTCAGACTCTTGGACCTCCTCTTGCTTACCATCAGGCGGGTCGAAGTTAGATGTCGAATCGAGTCAGTATAATAAAAATAAAATAAAGTAAAAAATATTATATAAACATGCTTCTCAACAAAAAATTATAAATCTTAAATTATTGGTTGCTTTATGAAATCTGAAAGGCTTTCATGTGAATTAGGGTTTGGGAGACTTAATTTTATGACATTATTTTGTGTAAACATTTTAAGGGATTTTATGGGATTAGGGAACCCACAGAAAATTCGTTTGAATTTTACTTTCAAAGCGTTATTATAAAATTCCCTTTGGTTTACAGGGACACATTTTTCATAAAATATAAACAAAGGTAATTGTTTCAAAAGGAGTTTCTTTTACTGTTTTTTTTTAATGTTTTTTACAATAATAATTATAATAAGAATAATCCTACCTACTGAAATTTTTATTGCTGCTACTTGCTATAAAATATTTCAGTGACGCAGGGACTTCATTTTAGTCTTGTTTGATAAATGTATGTACTTGTTAATATTAAATATTAATCATCATCATCATCAGCCAGAAGGCGTCCACTGCTGAACATAGGCTTCCCCCTTAGAACGCCATTTCGAACGACAAAATTGATATTACAATCAACGAACTATCACGCCTATTTCCGACAGGGATAGACAGAGACAATAGAGCGCCACTTGCCACGATCCTGACACAACTCCCTCGCTTTCCTCACATCTACAATTCTCTTTACACAACCTCTACGTTTATGAGCACTAGCTAGGCAACCAATCCAGCTTTCTTGGTCGAGAAACACCCTCCTGGATCTGACTCGTTTATTGTTATATAATATGTTATATATTTTTTTATTGTGGCTCGACATAATATGATAGCATCCCGCTTGATATTTAGGCTCTAGTCCATTAATAAATACGACTGCTACTACAGTTAAACAACTAAGGGTAGCACTTGCATACACTATGCGGGCCTAGTTGAAACCGGCAACTTACAGGCTGATTTCGAAATTCGAGTAAGTCTTTAAGAGACTAAGAGTAGTAGGCAGGGGTATCCAGTCTGCTTATCCGGGGTAGTACCAGCACTAACAAGCATACAGACCGTGAAGTGATTTAGTTACGTTTCGGGATTAGCTTGTAAGTTGCCAGTTCCAACTAGGCCGGCATAGAGATATTGAATTGTAATAACACTGACATCCATTCATGACCACACTCCAGCTGAACATAAAGCTGGGTGCTGTCATATATATATAAAGAGTGGTAGGCAGTGGTACCCAGTCTGCCGATCAGGGGTAGTGCCACCACTAACAAGTATACAGACCGTGAAGTGATTTGGTCACGTTTCGGGATCAGCTTGTAAGTTACCGGTTCTAAATAGGCCGGCATAGTGTATGTGACTGATACTTACAGATATTGAATTGTAGTAGCAGTAACATCCATTCATGGACCACACTTCGGCTTAACATCAAGCGGGGTGCTGTCATATGTCGAGTCAAAATAAAAAAAGTCACTTCACGGTCTGTACACTTGTACTACGCCGTATCGACAGGCACTTAGTGACTTTATTAGTTACTAAGTGTTGTCTTTGTATGACATTACTAAGTATTTTACTTGCGGGCGTGTTTTATCCCTTAATATAATTAAGTAGGCTTTTATAAGGCTGCATTCATTGGCGTTTAATTTCATATTACGTCATTACTTCCACCTGTATTACCCATACGAGTTTGTATGAAAAGAATTGTGGATGTGAGAAAGCGAGGGAGTTGTTTCGGAACCGTGGCAAGTGGCACTACATTGTCTCTGCCTATTCCCGTGGGCTTGATATATATTTTTAACCTTGCTATACTAAGCAACTAAAGTGCTTGTATCGTAGCAACAGGATAATCAAAGTACATATATCAAAGATACGTTGGTATAAGCAAGTAGTTTTGATCTAGCGCTCTCGGTTTGCGTAACCATTGCACTAAGTTACAATATATTTTTATTGTTAGTAGACATCTTACTCGACTTGCCAAATGGTAGGCAAAGGAAAGTCAAAGAGAGTCAACGACTGAAAACTATATATTATAATTGTTCGCATGATAAACTATACTGTAATTTGTCACTATCGAGATCCTGACACACCTCCCTAGCTAAACTATCAAACGCATAGTTTAGGTAAAATTATGTTAAGGTTATGTTAGTATTAAATAAGGCATTGTTTCTATAGTTTCCTCTCTATGGTAATGTATAAGTTTATATATATTTTAGTTAAAATATATCGAGCACGTGTGAAAGAGTGTGAACTGTATGTAAAGATATCAACAATACAATAAAATAAAAAGGCATTAACTCGCCTATGTACATATTTTTAAGTTTACTTTGGTGCAATAAAGGATTTAAATAAATAATAAATAAATATCATCATATCATATTAACTTATTTACATAAAATTTATTCAATTTTTGTCATTTATGTAGGCTTTGATATAGTTATAAAAGAAAGTACAACGATTAATTCATTTAATCTAAACTACAAATCTTGTAGGTAAATATTTTCTATAAATTGTAAACCATGTTATCATAATAATTATGTGATTTAGATCACACATCTTCAGATATAACATATATATGAAATTTATGAATCGGATTATAAAAATACCCAAAGAGACCGAGGACCGACCCAAAAGATAATATCCAAGAAAAAGTCAGAAAATAGAAGAATGCAATTCCTATAACCAATTATCTTGTGAGACAGATAGATTGACGAAATATTTTTTTGGAGAAAACAGTATCCCATAGACCTTGTATGAAGAGAATTGTGGATGTAATAGTCTTTTTTAATAGTCTTATTAATATTTTTCGTTAATCATGTTTAAAGGATTCACGTTAAGTTTTAGTTTTGTTTTGTTTAGTTTTATTTTGTTTTCTTGATCACAATTTTCGTACAAATGTTGTGTATACTTGTAATTTGCAGACATATGTACCCATTTTAAATTATAATAATATTAAGTTACGATTAATGTATATGTTATGCTGTAAGTGTACCTTTTAATAAATAAATAAATGTAAGGGACACGAGGGAGTTATGTCAGGATTGTGGTAAGTGGCGCCCCATTGTTTCTACCTATCTCTTTGGAATAGGCGTGACAATTTGTTTTCATTTAGGAATACATAATATTAACCACAAAAACGATTGATATTTATCCATGTTAAATTTGTATTGGTTTGATTTTATCTTGATTATGATTATGTCAAGGTCAGATATCGATACACAATAAAAAAATCTATAAGCTCAAATGCTTACAATCGTCCCAATGGGATTACAAAGGTAATGCGCGCTCTATATAAATTCTTTTGTGAGGCTTACATAGTTGTACCCTCAAATTAGTATCACGACAAACACGCTGAAATTTTGAAACTCATTATGAACTTTATGTATGTATTAACAAATTTATACAGTAGTTTAATAGGTATTGTTATAACCACGTATGTATAAACGAGTAGTTACACATTATCTAAAATTTCGCTATGATAGATACACAATTTTATCGTTTACTTATTTTTTTGTTTACATTTATATACTAAGCTACTAAAGTGCTTGCATTATAGAAACAGGACAACCAAAGTACAATGTATCAAAGATACATTGGTACCGGTAAATGGTTTCCAACTCGTGCTCTCGGCTTGCGTAACCATTGCACTGCCACTACACTACGGTCGCCTTTAGTCACTCAGACCCATTTGTACTCCAGTGACTGCTCACTGTACCACAACTTTCAGTTGAAGGAACTCAACCACGTTTCGGGAATAGCTTGCAAGCTTTTGTACTCAAAGTGCAGATCTCTGTAGCATCAATCGCCTTAGCTAATAGATCGCACTCCAGCTTAAAATCGTAAGATTATGATTTTATGCAGTAATGTCGTGCCGGTTATAAAAAGGATGAGTAATAGTAGATACACGAAAGAAATTAAAAAATCTAATGATGCGTTAATCAAGGCAGACTTGAAGGCAGAAGGGTGTTCTCTAACCAAATCGGAGGCATCCTTAAGAAAGCTGTGCTAATATGCCTATACCGTATAGCTTGTATAAAGAGTGTTATAGATGTAACAGAAGCGAAGAATCGCGGCAAGTGGCGCTCCATTGGCTCTGCCTATCCCTGTAGGATGAAAGGCGTGACAATTTGATTGATTGATGTCGTGCCATTATAAATAAACTTGAACTTTATTTATTTAAGTGTTGAAATATCAATCAATCAATCAAATTGTCACGCCTTTTTCCCACAGGAATAGGCAGAGACAATGAAGCGCCACTTGCCACGATCCTGACATAACTCTCTCGCTTCCTTCACATTCACAATTCTCTTCATACAAGCTCTATGGTTATGGGCACTAGGCAACCCAGCTTTCTTGAGGATGTCTCCGATTTGGTCGGCAAACACCTTCCTGGGCCTGCCTCGTTTAACGCATCCATGTTGAAATATATTTTTGAATATATAAGTTCTCTAATGAGCGGTAAGCACTCAACATTCACTAACGTTATTTAGAATTTATGAATAGAGTTATTCATAAATTTATTGTTAATAGAGTTATTCATAAATTCTAAATTCACATATTCAAAGTGCAATTAATCCTATAACAGACATTGATGAATGCATTGTAGTAGTTAATTGAATTCCTTAATCAACCATTGTCATTGATGCATTCAACGCATTAGCAGTTAGATGTACGTCAGGGTAGCTGGACTATAGTTGATGGTATTATTGTGGACGTATTGTGATACGACATAATATGACAGCACCCCGCCTGATGTTAAGCTGAAGTGCGGTCCATGAATCGATGTGACTGCTGTTAAATAACTGTGAGTAGCAGTCACATCTACTATTACAGCCTAGTTGAAAACGGCAACTTCTAAGCTGATCCCGAAACGCGACCAAGTCACTTCACTGCATGTATACTTGTAAGTGGTGGTACTAATTGAAATGTCTGTTTCATTCTATTATTATCAATCAATCAATCAAATTGTTACGCCTTTTTCCTTTTTCCAAGGAGCACCACCTGCCACGATTCCGATGCAACTCCCTCGCTTCTCTCACATTCACTATTCTCTTTATACAAGCTCTACGTTTATGGGCACTGGGCCCAACTTTTTGAGTATATCTGATTTGAAATTGGACAAGGGACGGACGTTCCTCGAGTAAAAATTTGAGATTAGGATTCAATACATAGGTGACAATAATACAGAAGTTAGTCATGATTTTTTAAAAACCAGATGACACCCTCAGTAATTTTTGCAAAAAAATAAATTAAAACGTAAACAGAAAAATAAAAACAAAACATCAAACGGGGTAGTTTTGGAAACAATCACAGCATCAACCAATAGGACGGCCAACACCTCAGTCTCTCAGTGACTACGATGGCTGCAAAGCTATCGCGAAACGTCGGTATAATAAAAAAATGTAAAATCAAAACCAAAACAAACGCGATATTAAGCCGCATATATTTTTTTCAAATTTATTAGTAATAATTTCGCAATGAAAATCCGCTTCAACGCCCAGAATAGCTTTCCACGCATTACCGAACCCACGAGGGATTAATATCGATCACATGAGGTGTGCCAGCAATTAGGTAAATTGACAACGGGTCATTGACTAAAGGGCTTTTCACAACCCTTCAATTGATGTCAATTTCACAATAATTACAATTCAAACAAAATTAAACTCTAATACAATTGTTATAAGGTTAGTAATTACTGTGTGTAAAGGATGTTTTAATAAGTGTTTTATAGCCTTAATCCTAAGTTGATTAGCTTTGTTATACGAACTAGTATTGCTAAGTATATTGTAGGGTTATTGGTGGCTATTTTATTATTAGTTTTGTTGTAAATAAGTTTAGTTTGACTTTTAATCAGCCACCAAATGTTGCGAGTGTTCAATAAAGCTCTTTAAAATTAATACCCAAAGATCAAAACCATCTTGGCATATCCGAAACAATAAGGTCTATAATTGTTTTAGAATATAACTATATTGTACAACACTCGCATCCACTATGCCGGCCTAGTTGGATATGGCAATCTTCCAAGCTCATCCCGAAACGCGACTGAGTCACTTTACGGTGACTGCTACTTACACCTTATAGCATCACCATTAACATCAGGCGGGTTGTTGTCACATGTCGAGTGGCAATAAAAAACTTATACTTTCCATGTGCCCAAACGAAAGTCTATTTAATCAAGACTGACTTGTTCCTCCGTGGCCGAAACGTTCGAAGCATTCCTTTGTGAATCCTTGTCACTACATTTTTCAAATCACATTTATTATTATTTTTTTATTTACATTTCTATACTAAGCTACTAAAGCGTATCATAGAAACAGTACAACTAAAGCACAAATATCAAAGATACGTTGGTTCCGGTGGGTGGTTCCAAAATTGTGCTCTCGGTTTGTGTAACCATTGCACTGCTACTACACCACGGTCGCCTTATGAACAGTTTAGTTAAAACTCAACATTAGATCTTACTAAAAACGTCTTAAAAATAAACTTAACTTTAGATAAGCATACTTGAAGTCAACTTAAGAGGCTATTTGAGGACAACTTAAAACTTTTCGACTACGCTTAATTCACAGATAATAAACGTTATAGAGGCCCCAGATATCTGTCATATAAAACGCACAGTTACATTGTGTTAATTATCAATCAATCAATCAAATTGTCACGCCTTTTTCCCACAGGGATAGGCAGAGACAATGGAGCGCCACTTGCCACGATCCTGACACAACTCCTTTGCTTCCTTCACATCCACAATTCTCCTCATACAAGCTCTAAGATAATGGACACTAGGCAACCTAGCTTTCTTGGGGATGTCTCCAATTTGGTCGGAAAACACCCTTCTGGACCTGCCTTGTTTAACGCATCCATTCACATCAGATATTTGATTATTTAGATTTTGATTAAGAAATAGTTTGTTCGGTTGTCGACCACATTGCTCGAAAAACCGACAACCGTTGGGAACGAAAGGTCCTTGAGTGGAGACTACGAATTTTAGGCTACGCGTAGGCGTAGGCCTCCCACTAGGTAGACTGACGACATAGTGAAAGCTACAAATAACCGGTGGACGCAACTGGTATCTTGTCGTTTAAAATGGCGTTCTAAGGGGTAAGCCTATGTTCAGCAGTGGTCGTCTTCCGGCTGATGATAAATAAATTGTTGTATTGAACATGCATATGGTATATTTATAAGTTTTCTAAAGTTGTGCGGTCTAACTGTACATGTTCTATATTGTGTAATCTCTGGTATGTGGTGAACCGAAAATTCGTCGACTATTAAGTTTATTGCCAACTTGCTAAAGTTGGTTTTTGTTTTATCTTAAACCTCTGCTAACGTTTTATTCATGAAAAACTTCTGTTTATGAATAGGAGAGAGGGGTATGAGAAGGAAAGAAGCAAGACAGATTTGTCCGGATCGTGGCGCTCCATTCTCTCTGCCTATCCCCGTGCGATACGGCGTGAAAAATTGATTATTATTTTTATAACTTTTTTATTCCTTTCAATAGTAACCATTCATTTTTTACTGCCTATTCCTGTGGGTACTGACTATCTTGACAAGGTGTATGTATGGCTTTATATACATCTGTCACTTGTTTTTCTTAATATCAATCAATCAATCAAATTGTCACGCTTTTTCCCACAGGGATAGGCAGATAATTTGATTTCAGTACTGTTTTAAACAGTGAGAGTAATCGTTAATACAACATTCAAAACAATTCTAAATTAAAATAGTAAAAGTAATACCCGAAATATATCCCAAATGAAATCTTATTTAAAAACATAAAATATGACTATTGCTTGTCAACAAATGAAGATATATCGGACGGAGTTATATAATAAATTTCAAGCCCAAAAACTTTATGTTAACGTTACCAGATTGTCAGTTTTGATTATAATTTATAGATACTTAGAAAACAAAAACAACCGATGGGAAAGGAAGGTTCTAGAGTGGAGACCACGAAGCAGAAGACGCAGCGTAGGTGGGCCTTCCCTAGGTGGACTGACGACATAGTGAAAGTCACGAGTAACCGGTGGATGCAACTGGCATCTTGTCGTTCGAAATGGCGTTCTAGGGGGGAGGCCTATGTTTAGCAGTAGACGCATTCTGGCTGATGATCATAGAAAAACAATAACTGTAGCTCGGCATAGAGGCACAGTTTCTTTTAGGACAAGCAAACGTTCGATCATAGATATAAATAATAACTCTTTTTAATTAGTTCGTTAGATAATTCGTTAGATAATTTTCTTAGATTATGCGCGAACATTGAATAATGAATCAAACAAATTTTATGCGGCTTACTATCGCGTTCATTTTGGTTTTGACTTTGATTTTTAACAATTTTTTTAAAACAATTACAGATTCAACCAATAGGACGACCAATACATGAGTCTCTCTGTGACCACGATGGCTGCAAAGCTCTCGAAACGTTTGATGTTATGATGTTCGTATAAGTGTAAGTAACTGTATTTATTTTGATTGTGGCTCGACCCGCCTGTTGTTAAACTGGAATGCGATCCAGAAATGGAGGCGACTGCTATTACAATTAAATAATCGTAAATAAAAGTCGCAACAGTGGATGGATGCTATTTACGATATGCATAGTGATGCAGTCCCGATCCGATAACTTACAAGCCGATCGAGATTAGCTTTGATGAAAACTTGGCAATTGTTTTGTCGAAATCAGATTATCCTGGCGGCCTTAATAGTCAGAAAAAAGACACGAGTACAAAGACAAGGTTAAGCAAAGTGGATGCTAATTGTATTAAACGAAGTTGATGAAATTTTAAACGTCACAATTCAATTTATTTCCCCACAAAACCTAATAAAAATGTAAGAGGAAGACACAAAGTGTACTTAAATGAATTAGTGAAAAAAATTATTTATTCGCTCTCAGAAAGTAATTAACGGGACTTTTGCAAGGATGCCGAGGAAATTGTACCTACCTCTATCACGCGAATAAAGGAGCTGACGTTTGACGTATTACTTTTTTAAGATTTCAGGGCCCTGATTCTCTTAATACACGACAGCAAAATGAAGATATTGCTCTGATATTTGACATCTTCGTAACCAATCAGCGAATAACAAATCAAAAGATAAAATATGTTAACTGGTCACTTGCGACCGCGACGGAATTTTACTGATTTTTTTGTACTCGCTGTACTCAATCCCGATTCATTGTATCGGTAATGAGGTCCTCGATGGTCTGTTTGCATGCTATAACGCTTCGGAGATACGTAAAGTAGATAGGCCTTTCCTGGGCATCAATTAATATGCCCAGGATGCGATTCCCTTAAGAAGGTTCTGTTGTTCCTTTTTATTAACAGTTCAAGCTCATTGAAGCTCATTATTCGAATAAATAAAATTTGTTTTTGACACTAACAGCGACCGCGTAACTTTTTGACAAATGGGAATGAATTTCATTTTCATTCCTAGGCGTAGGCGTAGATAGCAACTAATTCTTTTATATTTTGAAAATACGTCAATCAATCAAATTGTCACGCCTTTTTCCCATTGAAAATTGTGATGAAAATTCAATGATTCAGAGAATTGTGGATGTGAAGGAAGCGAGGGAGTTGTGTCAGGATTTTGACAAAATGATAAAACACAGGATAAAGGACAGGATAAAACAAAATGAATATTAACATTCGTATTACATAGATGTTCCCGCAATAGTCACGTTAGTAGCTACAATCAAAATAGATCTACGAGGAACGTGAAGAATTTTCTCTTCGTGAGAAAAAAACTTTGAAAGTATGAAGAACGTTTAAGATGCCTAAAATGTTGCAAAGTTTTACGGTAGGCTTTTTCTTTTATAAACTTGATAACTTAATTTTATGGAGAGACTTTGGAAATTTGATTTTATGTGATTTAGAATTAATGTTTTTTTCTCATTGTTTATTCGTTAACAATTTTAGGAGTGGTAGGCAGAAAGTTGGCGGTCAGTCTGCCAATCCGGGTATCCGGGGTGGTCTGCCACTTTTAGGTGAACAGACCGTGAAGTGACGTTTCAGGAACAGCTAGCAGAGGCAACTGCTACATGACATTTTACCTCCACTTGCTTGATGATAAGCAAGAAGAGATCCAAGAGTGAAGACGACTAAAACAATGTCTTAAAACAGTTACCGCATCATCTAGGTTGACCTCCCCGAAATCCCACTAACCAACATCTAAAATTTCACAGATTGGGTACCACTGCCTACTACTCTGACAACCAGACACGGAGTAAATAGTCGCCTCTTTTTAACCCCCGACCAAAAGTGTTATAAGTTTGACTTGTCTGTGTATCTGTGTATCTGTGGCTCTGTGTATCTGTGTATCTGTGTGTCTGTCTGTGGCATCGTAGCTCCTAAACGAATGGACCGATTACGATGCGGTTTGTTTCATTTGAAAGCTGACGTGATCGAGATGGTTCTTAGCTACAATTGATGAAGATCTGATCAGGGGTTTCAAGGTCATCAGCTCGATTTGTTAGCTGCGGTAGCGATATTAGACGCGCTGTTTAGGATGGCAACCCTTGTACGTCGCTATGCGACGAAGATTGTTATTTTATGTCAAATAAATATGCCAATGTAAATACACGTAAAAAATGTTATAATTTTTCCCTTAAAATATTCATATGGCGAGGTTGGTTTGCAGTTTAGATCGATTACCTTGATTGAATATTTTAGGGGAAAAATTATAACATTTTTTACGTGTTTTAACAATGGCATATTTATTTGACATAAAATAACAATCTTCGTCGCATAGCGACGTACAAGGGTTGCCCGTTCTAAACACGCATAAGGCTGGGAATACACGTCTGATATTGCTGAGCAAATTATTTACAAATCGGAAGTAGGAATCGGACGTCTATTTTGTTTCTGTATTTTGTATGAAAACTGCACCTTCAGACAATCGGATCGGCCATAAAATCGTAAGCGCCTTGGCGTTGTTTCCGATTCTGACATCCGATCCGACTATCGGATCTGACTTGTATTAAGTATTCAAACAAATGTATGGCACGAGTGACTATCGGATCGGACTATCGGAGAGGAAAATCGGACTTGTATTCCCAGCCTTATAGGTATTTACTTTTAAACATATCTGTGACTTAACATTTGAAATAAAAACGTATACAAATACATGTGTGTTTTAACTGGTACCACTGAGTTACTCTGATGATGGAACTCGAAGGTAGGAGACGAAATCCTGGATGTGTTCAAACTTTTTTTGGTATACTAAGTTTGGACTTATTAGATTTGTCTTGAAGGTAGGAAACTAAGTGTAGAAAAGTTAGTGCGATAAAATAAAACATTCCGGATCTAAAAAATCTGATCATGGATCCTCTCAGATCAGCAAATCAACAAGAAATGGACCTGTAGTGCTTTATCTAAAATTGTTACTCACTATGAGCCATTAGCTGGACCGTTATCAAATTAAAGACCGAGAGTATCTGATGAGGCACCATCATGAATCCTCTCAGATCAGCAAATCAACAAGAGATAGAACTATAGTGCTTTCACTAAATTTGTTACTCACTAAGAGCATTTAGCTGGACCGTCATCAAATTGAAGACCGGGCAATCTGATGATGCACCATTATGAATCCTCTCAGATCAGCAAATTGATATCAATTGATCAGCAAAAAAGGAGATAGAACTGTAGTGCTTTAACTAGGCCTTTAGCTGGGCCGTTATCAAATTGAAGATCGGGAGTATCTGATTATGAATCCTCTCAGATCAGCAAATCAATAACAGATAATATCATAGTGCTTTAACTAAAATTGTTACATAGTATTTTCTTAGATTTTGCGCGAACATTGATTAATGAATTAAACAAATTTTATGCGGCTTACCCGAACCAATTATCTGCCGTAGGCCTTTCCTTGTTACAGAGAGCACGTGGCATCTGTGACGACCAACACCTGGGAGAAGAGCTTCAATATGTCAAAAAAGTTCTTGCTGACAACAAGCAGAGCCATCCCGCTCGTCGCAGAGGACATGTGAAAACACCGACAGTGGATCGTGCCCCCCTCATCCTGCCATATGTGAAGGGTGTTACAGACAAGATCGGCCATGTATTGAGAAAAGCATCGGTTAAAACATACTTCAAGCCGCATAAAAAGCTACACCAATACCTGAGACCTGTGAAAACTAACATTCCTTTACAAGATGCAGGGGTGTACCAGTTAGAATGTGACTGTGGATTCTCGTATATAGGACAGACAAAAAGAAATATATGCACACGCGTACGGGAACATATCGCGGATATAAAACACCAACGTAGTGGAAAGTCTGCAGTTTGTGAGCATCAACAGGACGGCGCCAATCACTACATCCGTTTCGACAAACCGAAGATCCTCGCAAAGGAAAGTCGACTGATACCCAGGATGGTACGCGAGGCTATTGAGATTAAAAAGCATCCTAATTTCAATAGAGAAGGTGGTTGGCGATTATCTAACACCTGGGACCCCATAATTCACAAACTCAAGTCCCAAGTCCAGCAAACTGCCAAACCAGATGACACCGTCAGTTATTTTTGCAAAAATTTGAAATAAACCGGGAACAGAAAAACAAAATATGAAACGGGGTAGTTTTGGAAACAATAACAGCATCAACCAATAGGACGACCAACACCTCAGTCTCTCCGTGACCACGATGGCTGCAAAGCTCTCGAAACGTCGGAATAATAAAAAATTGTAAAATCAAAACCAAAATAAACGCGATAGTAAGCCGCATAAAATTTGTTTAATTCATTAAAATTGTTACTCTCTATGAGCCATTAGCTGGGCCATTATCAAATTGAAGACCTGGAGTTGTTATCTGATGATGCACCATAAGGATCCAAGGGATATTAAAGGGATATAACTATTGAGCCATGACTAATGTTGTTTCCAGGCGTTTCGGGGGTTCCTATAAAATTTTAATTTTGATTTTATATATTTTGTTTTAAATTATGTTACAAATATTTATTATATTTAATTTAACTACTAAGCAACTACTACAAACATTTTACAATGTACCCATTTTAAATGTTATTAATATTAGTTTACCATTGATGTATATGCTATGCTGTAAGTTTACCTCTTAATAAATTAATAAATAACAAACCTATAAAACATTTATTTGCTCCGATCGAGAATAAGACTCGGTGCCTTACGAACTAGTGTGATAACCAACGCACCACGCCTGCCGCCGTTACTTAAATGCTTACTTAGGTTATACTGTCACCTCTTCATTCAAAATCTTTTTCAAAAGACTTATTAACGCTTACCGATAGCACGAGTTCGAAACCACCCACCGATACCAATGTATCTTTGATATATGTACTTTAGTTGTCCTTTTTCTATGATACAAGCACTATAGTAGCTTAGTATAGAAATGTAAATAATAAAATTAAAATTACTAGTATATTCAGGACAACGAAAAAATAACTGATAATCCCGCGAACTGATTTGCAGACAAAAATAACTCAATTTGATGTAAACAATCTAAGCTAATGTAAAGAAATAAGGCTTGCTAAAAATATACAATGTGCCGCCTAATTTATATCTATATCTGCACTCTGTAGGCTTCAAGCAATCCATGCGAATAATGCCCTATCATTAACTTTACGTCTTCCCATAAATTACCCTAATGATGCTGACCCTTTTTCGCCACGAAAATGTGTCTCGGTGATAAATATCTATGTGTATATTTCTAAAACGAAATAACTTAAACTTTATACCATCAGTAGTTTGTCGTTATTAACACGCTTTTATTAGTTTATCTTGTATGGATGTAACTATGGATTGCTACTCACAGTTATTGAATTGTAGTAGCAGTGACATTCATTCATGGACCACACTTCGGCTTAACATCAAGCGGGGTGCTGTCATATGTCGAGTCAAAATCAAAAAAAATGTAACTGAATCTTCTAAATTAATTTTCACCCACTTCTAGATGTAAAACCAAATAGAAGGCTATTTATTATATGCTACTTGCAGGTATTTACCCGATGTTTATGTATCAGTTATTTATTTATTTATAAATCTGATGTGGTTGGATGCGTTGAACGAGACAGGCCCAGAAGGGTGTTTTCCGATCAAATCGAAGACATCCTCAAGAGAGCTGGGTTGCCTAGTGCCCATAACCGTAGAGCTTGAGGAGAATTGTGGATGTGAAGGAAGCGAGGGAGTTGTGTCACGATCGTGGCAAAGAGGAAAAGAGGCGTGACAATTTGATTGATTGATTGATAAACATAGAATTTTCTTAGACTTTGCGCGAACATTGATTAATGAATTAAACAAATTCAAAGCCGAAGTTGTGACCACGATGTCTGCAAAGCTCTCAAAACGTCGGAATAATAATAGTAAGCCGCATAAAATTTTGATGCTAAACACTCCAGCCTAACATCAAGTGGAGTGAATGTTAGAGTAACTTATATATATACATTTTTTATGTGATATAGGTACGAGTCTTTTACAGTCATTATAGTATCGTGTAACTAAAGGAAATCTTGTCTAGAATTCAGTGTGTTAGCTATTCTGGGCCTTAGTTAAAGCAATCTAAATGTGCAGCCATGTTGATACGAACATTAAAGGGAATAGATAACAGAGAGCTCTTTGAATGTGCCCAAACAGAACTTCTACTAAAAGCTGATGCCTAATTAAATAATACTTCATCTTATCATCCAGGGAGCTATCATATTGTATGTCTAGCAACAATAAAAAGAAAACAAGACCAATAAGGCAACCGTGGTTTAGTGGCAGTGCAATGGTTACGCAAACCGAGAGCACGGGTTCAAAACCACTTGCCGGTACCAATGTATCTATAATTTATGTACTATGGTTGTCTCGTTACTATGATTATATGATTTTTTAGTAGCTTAGTATAGAAATGTAAATATAAAAAATAAAATAAATAAATTTAAATGAAGATTATCACTCAATCAATCAAATTGTCACTCCTTTTTTTTCTACAGGGATAGGCGGAGACAATGGAGCGCCACTGTTTAGTAACCTAAAAGGTAAAAAAACATAAAAAAAGATTTTAATCTAAATAATGACTTAAGTGAGTAGTTTTCAGTGTAAATATTCCCTGAAAGGCGTGCCATTAACCTTCATTGCTTTAGTTTTTTTTATTTTTACATTTCTGTACTAAGCTACTAAAGTGCTTGTATCATAGAAACAGGACAACCAAAGTACATTATCAAAAATACTATTGTACCGGTGAGTGGTTTCGAATACTATTTCTTCTTCCTAATGTTCCAAAGATAGGCAGAGACAAATGTATGCCACTTTTCACAAACAACCTTGTAGGTCGTTCCCTTTTAATCCCTTTACTTGCCTCAGATTTAAAAAAATCGTCCGCAATATAATATGAATCAATCAAACAAACTGTCACGCCTTTTTCTCACAGGGATAGGCAGAGAAAATGGACGGCTATATATAGGTTTATTTTAAAGCTTAAACATGAAATACAAGCTGCTAACAAGCACCTGTGTTCAGAAATTACAGGCATATTCTTATCTTAATTAAAAACTAAAATGATTTCAATTCAGACATAATTTATATTGCGAAAATTCGTATACATTCAAAGTGAGCAATTTATTTTAAACCTTTAAAAAGAAGAAAACCTTAAAAAGGCAACTTTCAAAAAGCCTTTTCATAACAAAGGTTGTATGTACATAAAAGGATACATACAAAAGGTTTTCACATGCATATAAATAATGTATATTTAAGGCGTCCGTGGTTTAGTGGCAGTGTAATGGTTACGCAAGCCGAGAGCACGGGTTCGAAACCACTCACTGGTACCAATCTATCTTTGATATATGTACTTTGGTTGTCCTGTTTCTATGATACAAGCGCTTTAGTAGCTTAGTATATTAGTATAGAAATGTAAAATAATAATTTTAAAAAAATATTTAACAATCCACCTTCTATCGATATAAACGTTTTCTTTGTAGAACAATTGACAAGTGGAATGCTTTGCCAGCCCATGTGTTCTCCCCATCCTATAACTTTGAGTCCTTTAAGCGAGGCGAAAAAGCACCCCAGCCTGCAAAGTGGCGGCGACTGAGACAACCGTAAACTAAGTCGGTTTTTCCAGGCACGCATACATCTTGCTTACCATCAGGCAAGTCGAGGTCACTATAAACAAGAATTTAAAAAGGTATAGTAGATACATCCCAGCTTTTATATTAACAGTTCAATGAGTAAACGCTTCGATTAACGCTATTTAACATGTATGCAATTGAAAATAGAGTTGAAAATCCTTTGCTCAAGTTACATTTATAAAGGTTTGTGGTATATTTCGATTTATGAAACTGCTAAACGTGTGTTAAACTAATTAAAATCTATATTATTACGAACGCAGCTACAGTCTAACTATAAATTCTAATAACTAGGCCGGCATAGTGAAGGTGATGGCTACTCACAGTTATTAAATTGTAGTAGCAGTGACATTCATTCATGGACCACACTTTGGCTTAACATCAAGCGAGGTGCTGTCATATGTCGAGTCACAATAAAAAAATGAGGCGCCCCTCCAATTTAATAATTTATTTAAATGTGTGAATTCAAATATTACTACATCATGCGTGCTCCTCCTTTCGTGTCTAACCAGCAACTGAATGATCAATTACAATTTTCGATATGTTGCATCCATATTTAATATTTGTTTGTGTGTCATCTTGGCTTAGACAGACTCTACATATTATGTAATGGTACATATGACTTGACATATGACAGCACCCGCCTGATGTTAGGCGGTCCATGAATGAAGGCACACCAGTCCGTAATACGAGTGATAATTTGACTACACACCGTAGTTAGATTACGCGTAAAGTTCCGGGTTCTCTTGCTGGTCGGAGCAAATGTTTGTATCATAACTTTTATTTGTAATTTTTTCTTAATTAGATTAAAAATAATGTAAATGCTTGTTGTCTTTAGGTTTTTTTTATTTTGATATTAAAATGACAATGCCCTTTATGATAAGGCCTAATATGATTAAATGATAGATTAATAGATATTTATTGATTTGTAATATCAATCAATCAATCAAATTGTCACGCCTCTTTCCCACAGGGATAGGCAGAGACAATGGAGCGCCACTTACCATGATCCTTACACAACTCCCTTGCTTCCTTCACATCCACAATTCTCCTCATACAGGCCCTATGGTTATGGGCACTAATACTATGTAATTTTTCATTATTGTTTGCAGTGTGTGCATAATTTTTTAAGTTGCAATCGAGTTCGAAGTTTACAATATTTTTTCATGCTGAATCAAAGATTGCAATTTGTTTTGCACACAAAATAAATAAATAAATTAAAACTTTTTGTTTCAATAACGAACATATTTAAATATTAGCGTTTTAATATTGGCTAGAGTGGTGCCTTAAAGTGTCAAGTGGTGTCATATTTTGAGTGCAACTAAGTAAACTTAAATGCACGAAGCTTATCACTTTGGCTAGGGAGCCAAAATAGGCAGAGAGAGGCCTCGCTGTCTATTTAGTTGAATGACGTATAACCTAGAAACTATACCACGACGTACATAAAATTATATACAGAATCGTATATCATAATTAATTTAATATAATATATAAAACTTGATTTATGTCCGGTTACTATATCCGTCAACGGATCGTTTTGGATACGAACTTTAAAATTATCTACCAGCCGTTGTATCTACCCCTTGTAAGTCAAGTTACCGATAGGTACTAGCACTTTATGAAAAAGAGTAACTGTTTTTTTATCTTATTTTTCAAACCTCAGTGAATTGTGAAGTGAACAAAAATGGTTACTGTTACCGATGATGGATAGTTTATTAAAGGAACAGGGCATTAGTATTGCAGCTTGATGTTGTAAAACTTGGGAAATTCTTTCCCAAAAACTTGCATCGTTATACATTAAATATACTTGAAACAAAAACGAAACATACATATTCAAATACTTCAAAAGCCATCTCATTAAATACCTACATAATATATGTACGAGTACGTTACTGACATTGAAATTATTTTCAATCATAGGATTAAATGAGCTTTGTGTTTCGCTTTAATAATTTTATGCGAATTACTACACGTGATTTAGAATGCTAAACTGTGAATCCATTTATAATCGTTTATTTAATAATTCATTGATCAATTTTAATCCAACCAGTATATTTAATCAATCAAAATGTCACGCCTTTTTCCCACAGGGATAGGCAGAGACAATGGAGCGCCACTTACCACGATCCTTACATAACTCCCTTGCTTCCTTCACATCCACAATTAAATATTTAATCAAAAATCATTTATTCTCTAATATATATATTAACATTTCTTAAGCTACTGAAAGTGCTTGTATCATAGAAACAAGGCGACCAAAGTATATATACATATATCAAAGATACATGATTACCGGCGAGTGGTTCATAACCGGGGGTTATCGGTTTGTGTGACCATTGCACTACCACTATATCACGGTCGCCTTATCATACAGACAATTTTCTTAGCAGTTTGGTTGCCGGGTCCGACACGTGACAGGAAGAAAAATAAATGGAAACTTCCGGAGTTGCAACTAGAAAGTAGCATATAACAATATTTGATTCACACGACATATTGGACACCGCCTGATTTTAGGTAAGCGATTTGTGCCACAGAAAAATGTTTGAAAGCAACTATATCCACTATACCTGCTCAAGACTATACTGTAACAGGAGAGATCAGAATCAAGAAGACTGTGCTTGTGGTCGGTTAAGCAGAGTGAAATATATTAAATACCTAGGTGTATTAGTGGACGAGAACTTAAATTGGGCAGAGCACATTAGATCAGCAACGTCTAGAACTAGAACGCTCATATTCACCTTCAAAAAATTACGTGAATTACGTGTTTCCGATTCTGACATCCGATCCGACTATCGGATCGGACGTGTATTAAGTATTGAAACAAATGCGTGGCACGAGCGCCCCCCCGACCGCCCGATCAGACAATCGGATCCGGCTATCGGAGGGGAAAGTCGGACCTTGAAGGTCCTTTTTTTGTTAAATTAAAAAAAAAATAAAAAAAAATATTAAAAAGATGTTTTTGAGTTACAATTTACTTTATTATGTATTTATTTAAGTGGTTTGAAAGAAGTTGTACTTAGTGACAAGGATTAAAAAAGGAATGCCGAAAGGATTGACGAAAGTAATTTATAAATCTGATGTGGATGGATTTGTTAAACTTGACATACCCAGAAGGGTTTTTTCCAACCAAATCGGAGACATCCTCAAGAAAGCTCAAAGAGAATTGTTAATTTGAGGAAAGCGAGGATTGTGGCAAGTGGCGCTCTATTGTCTTTGCCTATCCTTGTGGGAAAAAGGCATGACAATTTATTTGATTGATTAAAAGGCTTTTCTATTACAAAAAGCTTTCAAATGAATGTAGTTACAGCGTTGGTAGTAAAATAAGTTATTACTCAACAATATGAACTTCCAGATAATGAACAAAAAGGGGTGAGCCCACATATTTTTTATTGTCTACGTATTGCGATTGCTTCGGGCAAAATGAATATTTGTCATTTCCTTTGAAGATTTTCTTTTTAAATTACATTTTTTCTTTCGGTGGGCTTTAATAAATCGTATTTTCATCTTTAGGTGAAAAAATAGAATTAGAAAATAATTTTTCATGCTTTATTTCTACGCATCTTTCTTGTGGTAGTTGGTAAAATAACTGTTTTGTTAGATTTAATAGGTGATAAATTAGATATTACTAGAGTATCCTGCACCTGACAAAAATATGTAGGTTTGTAATTTATTTTACTCACTTATAAGTGGTGGTACGGTACTACCCATGGATCGGCAGACTGGGCACCAATGCCTACCACATTTTAAGTTACAATTTCCACAATAAACAGGATATCTATCTAAACAAGTGTTAAATCAGTAGTTAATACTTCAACTAATTTAATTCCGAAGCAAAAACTTAACGCCTATTAAAGAGGGAAACGCATAAAGTAGAAATCTTTTGTAACGTAAAAATCCTGAACGGCCCTTCGTTGTCAGTTTGAAAAGAGTCATTAAGTAGTGAAGGAGGAAACAAGTGAAGTGTCATTGAAAAAATGTAAAACTCTACTCTAACTTTGCACTCAAGTGTTCTTTAGGTCTTTGACATAGTAGACAATCATAGACAACTGACCTATTTGACAGTGAGATTTTTCTCGTAAGAAGATACTTTTTTTATTTTTTCATTGTGACTCGACATATGACAGCACCCCGCTTGATGTCAAGCTGGAGTGTGGTCCATGAATGGATGACACTGCTACTATAATTCAATAACTGTGAGTAGCAGTCACATCCACTATGACAGTCCTAATTGGAACCGGCGACTTACAAGCTGATCCAGAAACGCGACTAAATCACTTCACGGTCTGTATACTTATAAGTGATGGCACTACCCCCGACTCAACTAAAAGAAAATTTGCTTTGTATTACTTATTGTGTCTCGACATATGACTTTGCCTGATATTAGGCTGGAGTGTGGTCCATGAATCAAAACGACTGTTGCTGCGGGTAAATAAATGCAAGTAGCAGTCGCATCCTCTATACCGACCTAGTTAAAATCAGGAACATACAAACTGATCCCGAAACACGACTAAACACTTTTCACTGTGTCACTCGTGATACTCTTTGATAGCCAGACCCGAAGCAAATATCCGCCTCTTTTTTTATTATTAACAAATATTTTTAATATTTAATCTAATTACAAATTACCACCAGCCAAGTCAAAGTCCGATATATACAGATCTCTCTCTACACGTCCATACCTTTTTTTATTTTTTATTGTCACTTTTGGAGAAGGTCAAAAAGTGACGACAACTGAAAAAACCGAGTTTAAAATAAACAAAAAAATAAAAAATACTTACTGTCTTATATTAAAATACTAAAGTGCTTGTATCATAGAAACAGAACAACAAAAGTAAATAATTAAATTTAAAAAAATATTGCACTACCAGTTTTATTACTATTATCTTAACTTCCTCATGCCCTTATTCTCCCAGAGATAGACAGAGAAATACCTACGTATTAGCTATGATTCATGAGCTACAACTATTACATTATTATTTACAACTAACAACCGTTTTTAACATCTGTTCAGGCGAAGAACAGACTTAATTTCACCCAAGGGATAAGTCATTAGGCGATGAGTTGGCAACCTCATAACTATAACTGAATATAAATTGGTTTATAGGATAGATTAATGATTTATCTATTGGCCACCGTGGTGTAGTGGCAGTGCAATGGTCACACAAACCGAGAGCACAAGTTCGAGACCACCAACCGGTACCAATGTATCTTTGATATTTGTACTTTGGTTGTCCTGTTTCTATGATACAAGCACTTTAGTAGATTAGTATAGAAATGTATAAAAATAAATAATAATAAAAATACTATAGAAAAAAATAAAAAATATCCTCAAGAAAACTGGGTGGACTAGTGTCTATAACCGAAGAGCTTGTATGAAGAGAATTGTAAACGCGAGGGAGTTTTGTGAGGATCGCGGCAAGTGGCGCTCCGTTGTCTCTGCCTATCCCTGTGGGAAAAAGGGGTGACAATTTGATTGATTGAGGGATTGAGGATGTCTTGTTTCTTTTTCTTTAATAATCTTCTACTAAACAACTTAACCTGATAAAAACATATGAAACTGGGGTTGGCGTGGTTTAGAACCGGTGCCTCTTGGTTTGCGTGACCATTTCACACCACATTCGTCATAAAAGAAGCCACTACAGTTAAATAAATATAAATCGCAGTCGTAAACGTGCTCTCACATGTCGATTCATAATAAAAAAAAGATGGCCGAAAAAATGAATCGATGGTTCAATCAATTTGAGAACTTCCCATTTCAAACAAATCTATCAAAACCCGTAGCCAGATATAGTTTTAAAACAAACGATTTTTCCTATCCCGCAAATTGGAATGTCATAAAAAATATCTGAAATATATACGCCGTACTATAAAAATACAGAACCTTGTTCAACTGCGAATAGTTCAGTTAAAAAAGAAGATTTAGCTTTATTTCAATTTTACAGATAATTACGATTTTTTTAACTGCATTTGTATATTAAACTATTCAAATAAAGTTATAGTATTTTAATAGATAAAAATAAAAAAACCTTGTTTGCCTATCGACTGGGGTTGAAATCCGCTGCCTGTCGCCTAACGCGGGATACGCTTTGGCCACTAAGCTATACCGCACCTATATCCAACCAATCAATCAAATTGTCACCTTTTTTCCACAGGGATTTGCAGGGAGAACGGAGCGCCACTTACCAGGATCCTAAAATAACAAAATAAACGAAAAATTCTTCACTAAATTAAATAAATAATATGTATTGTATTGTGTGATAGAATAACTAAAAATCGAGTCAACAAAAAGGAAATATTCAGAAATGAATATCATTTACCAATACAAGCTACTCATTATTTTCATATAGTCCCTATGAAACCTTCCAAAACATCAATAGTTGGCTTACAAAGAAAAACAGTATCAATATAAAAAATAAAAACTAGTAAAAACCAATTTCCTTTAAAAGTATCGCAAATATTTGTCAATTTGTGGGATGACTGACAAAAACTAAAAATATAATACACACACAGTTTTTTTGATAGGTTTTTCGTAACGTCAGAAAATTGCTTGTCAGAATACATATACCATTTTCCACTAGACACCTCAAAGAATCTCAAAAAACCCAACGAAGGCTAGGAACTCACGGAGTTTACATGTGTTCTGTCATTTAACCACCAGTGACCAGTTTGCACTTGTTTTATTTATCAGTTTTTTTTTATTGTGACACGACATCTAACCTCGACCCGCCTGATGATAAGCAAGAAGAGGTCCAAGAGTGACGACGACTGAAAAAACCGAGTTAGATCCCGGCTACCTCAGTCGCCGTCACTATGCTGGCCTAAGGTGCTTCTTCACGCATCGCTTGAAGGATCCAAGGTCATATTATGGAGAGAACACATGGGTTGGCAAAGCATTCCAAAGCAAAGCAAAGCACTTGTCGATTGTTCTACACAGAAAACACGCACCGAACTTTTTAGTTTATATATTTGTACCGGCAAGTGGTTTTGCTCTCGGTTTGCGTAATCATTGCACTACTACTACACCAGGGTCGCCTTAAAGTAGTCACTTCGAATCGGCATTCGAACTATTTATTATTTAGGAAAATATTTGACGACAGGCGTGGACGAACGGTTTAGCGACTGGTTTGTTGCGCGTAAAGTCCCGGGTTCGATCCCCGGTCGGAGCAAATATTTGTTTCATAGCTTTTATTTGTAATATTTAATAGTATTAAATATTGCAAATATTTGTTAATAAAAAAAAAGAGATGGATATTTGCTTCGGGTCTGGTTATCAAAGAGTGGTAGGCAGTGGTACCCAGTCTGTGGTACTACAGTGGTACTACCCCCGATGTAAGTGGGTAGTACCACCACTTACAAGTATACAGACCATGAAGTGATTTGGTCACGTTTCGGGATCAGCTTGTAAGTTGCCGGTTCCATCTAGGCCGGCATAGTGGATGTGATTGCTACTCACATCCACTATGCCAGTTATTGAATTGTAGTAGCAGTGATATTCATTCATGGACCACACTTTGGCTTAACATCAAGCGGGGTGCTGTCATATGTCGAGTCACAATAAAAATAAAAAAAATATTATTAGAAAAATACACAGAAGACTACCTACTATCTAGGTAGATAGGTAGCAGAATTGCTTGCCCTATGTTAAATATAGTCATAGCACGTCAATGCGGACAATATTATGTATCTATATAAATCAATCAATCAAATTGTCACGCCTTTTGTCCACAGGGATAGGCAGAGATAATGAAGCACCATTTGAAACGATCCTGACACAACTCTCTTATAAAACGATTGAATTACCAAATAAATAAAACTCATTCATATAAATCAATCAATCAAATTGTCACGCCTTTTTTCACTGGGATAGGCAGAGATATTGGAGCACCATTTGCTACGATTCAGACAGAACTCCCTTATAAAAATATTGGATAACCAAAAAAACGCATGTTTTTTTATAGAACGAAGTCTATCAATGTATAGTCTTCGTCAGAATATAACATCGCCTGTCAACAAAAGATTTAAACTGGAAAAGTTTTGGGACGATAGATCTGACGATAGATTTCGAATAGATCTGTGTTCACAAAATTCTCTCCAATTCGTACCAAAAAACTTTTGTCCATCAGAAGAATGTTTATTAAAAAATGGAGAATTTAATACGAGTATAAGGACGTACACAGCTGCGCGATTCTCACTAATTTTGGCAACTTAAAAGGTACTTCTTATTACTTAATTTTTGTCATTATTGCGAGTGGGTGTAATGCTATATGGAGTGCATTATTGTATGGAAAACAAGCCAAACCAACCATAGACGAATGATTTCAACGCTTTAGTGAGTTTGTCGTTAAATCGAGTGACGTTACCAGTGGCGTAGCGTGGCGGGAGCGGAGGAGGCGGCGCGCCCCGGGGCAAAATTAATAAAAATTATAAAAACTGAAATAAATCGTTAAAATTTGAACCTGAAATTCATATTTTTGTTGTACCTATGATTGAAACTCCTAAATAAGGGGTCGGCAATTTTTTTCTGCCCCGGGCGGCTGACTTCCACGCTACGCCACTGGACGTTACATGGAGTTCACACTGTATACTGAAAAGCTATTAAAATTTATTAAGGTTTGGCATTATATATATACCTATTATAATTGATCGACCGGATTTTTTGATGAATCAATGTACAAAAAAAATAGTAAATTAAAAAAAACGACATAGAACAGATATTGTATCTCCTATACAATATCTGTATGATATGTTAATCACGTACGAGTATTCTATCAATTTGATCGAGCGAATCAAATCAACTGCATAAGCCGGTCTGCTGATAGAAAGCCAGTAATCTGCGAGGGCTAGAATTGTCATGTCTCTATCCCCATATGGATATGAGGATTCGAATTGTGACTCGACATATGACAACACCCGCCTGATGTTAAGCTGGAGTGCGGTCCATGAATGTAGGTGACTGCTACTACAGTCTAACTGTAAGTAGTAGTCACATCCACTATGCCATCCTAGCTGAAACCAGCAACTTCCAAGCTGATCCCGAAACGCGACTAAATCACTTTACGGTCTATATACTTACTTGTAAGTGGTGCCAACTACACTTTGACAACCAGACGTGAAGCAAATATCTGCCTCTTTTTTTATTACCAAATATTTGTAACATTTAATCTTAATATTAAATATTACAAATAAAAGCTATGAAACAAATATTTGATCTCGACCGGGATCGAACCTGGGACACCCGCGTAACGGACTGGTAGCACAGCACTACGTTACGCTTGTAGTCAAATAATAGACCGCTAGTTTTTACAATCCTCACACAACTCTGTCACTACCATTTAGTCTAACTAAAACGTAGTACATTCAAATGAAAAACAAAGAAACCTACGCAGTGCATTTTATGAAATCTATTTTTGTTAGTTTGAATAGAAAGTTCTAGTTGCTTTACTACCGACATCAAATGAAATATTTATAGGTAATAGGAGTTACTTGGTATAAATTTAATTGCGTACATTAGAATGAAAGTTTAAACTTTATAAATAAACTTTATACAGCTTCAATAAAATATGAATTAAACAAATTTTATGCGGCTTACTATCGCGTTTATTTTTGGTTTTGATTTTACAATTTTTTTATTATTCCGACGTTTCGAGAGCTTTGCAGCCATCGAAACGTCGGAATAAAAAATTATAAAATCAAAACCAAATATAAACGCGATAGTAAGCCGCATAAAATTTGTTTGATTCATTAATCAATGTTCGCGCAAAATCTAAGAAAATTCAATAAAATATATTAGATTTAAATAGTTGTAGTATAGTGGTATACTTTTTATTTATTATTGTGACTCGATATCAGACCTCGATGGTAAGCAAGAGTAGGTCCAAGAATGCCGACGACTGCGAAAACCGAGTCTTCACGGTTGCCCCAGTCGCTGTCATTATGCTGGCCAAAGGTGCTTGTTCACGCATCGCTTTAAAGATCCAAGGTTATAGTATAGAAAGAACACATGGATTGGTAAAACATTCATTCCACTTGTCGATTGTTCTACAAAGGAACGACGCACCGAGCCTTATTTGCTTAGTCTTATAATTCGTGGAATAGTAATAAAAGTTGGTTATATTTTATCAAATTATTAAAAATAAATCAAATTCGGAAAATATTTATTAACAGTTTTATAAACAATTATTTTGTTCTATCGTCAATACTTTTCGCAGCGTACGCGATGTAAGGAATTTATTGAGTAATTTTTTACACATTATTCGAGATTTCGTACGGAACCCTAAACTTTTAGAAAATCCGATATAGCCTCACGAAGAATGTAGATTTCTAATAGTAAAAGAACTAAAATCGGTTTAATAATTTCTGAACCTATTCATTACAAACAAACTTACAAATCTTTCCTCTTTATAATATTAGTAGGTATAGATAGCAAATTAAAGCCATGAAAGAAATATAAATAGTGGTGACTGCTGCTACATTTAAATATCCGTATCAGTCGCATTCACTATGCCGACCTGATGCCGAAACGCGACTAAATCACTTCACGGTCTGTATAATTGTAAGTGGTGGTACTACCCCGGATCGGCAGACTGGGCACCACTGCCTACCACTCTTTGATAACCAGACCGGGCGACGCAAATATCTGCCTTTTTTTATTAACTAATATTTTTATCACTTTGCTTACGTCACCATTTTCTATGACATAGGTATTAATAAGGGTTTATAGATTTGTGTCAACTTTACGACCATAAGGCGACGCGCAAAAATATTAGGACTTATAGCCGTTATATTGGCTATAGGATAATGTCTTAAAGTAACTTTTATTATTTCATATTAATAAAATGGTAAAGGAAGGTCTATTTGGTAGGGGGAAGCATCCGCAATCTGTCGATCGAATTAGCAGTCGAACTAAAAGGTTCGGTGCGTCACTTCTTTGTAGAACAATCGGGAAGTGGAAGGTTATGCCAGCCCATGTGTTCTGTTCCTATTATAAACGTGGATTCTTCAAGCGATGCGTAAAGAACCACCTTTAGCCGGCAACCTGGCGATGGCTGAGTGACCACGATCAATTTTCTTGTGATAATAGTAGTAGGCAGCCAAATGCCCACCCAGTCTCCTGATCCGGTGTAGTACTATCACTTTGAAGCGTTTAAATGAGTTTCGAGATCAGTTTAAAAGATGTCAGCTACAACTAGGTCGGCATAGTGGATACGACTGCTACTTGAAGTAATATAACTACCTATATATAATGTAATCATCCTTATTGTTATATAGCCATATTTTAAACTTTGTTGCACAACCCACTATCATCCTAACGTTCACCATATATGAAGGTTTGGCTGTTAGAGAATACCATGAGGCATTGAGTCCGCCTTTTGTAACAAAATATAGTTTTAAATAAATAAATATTAAAGTAGCAGCCTTCATTCATGGACCGCACATTAACTTAACATCAGGCGGGATGTTGGAAAATGTACTCGTATAATAAATATCACCCACAATAAAAATAAATAAAAAATTCGTAATCGTAATTACCTATCAAAGGGGGTTTATTCATTTTGGGCTTTTATGTACTACTTTTGTAATGTCCAATGATAAAAAATTATATAAATGGTAGTTTTGATACTTGTATTGATAAAACTAATATTCAAATTTATAAATTCCTTTTTTCAATTCTACTTTCACTCATACTTTTTTTGTTAAGTTCTGTTTAGTAATCTACTATATTTATATTACTTATATATACAAACACTTTACAGAAGATAAAAGAAGACGCAAGGCATAATGAAAACAAAAACCTTTGATCTACTGTAGAGGCATTGTAGAACAAAAAGTTTGAAAAGAAAAAAATATTTTTGGATAAATGCCAGACACGTAATAAAGTCAGAAGTTTTAATACCAACGCAATAAATTTAAGAGAATTTAAATATTTTTAATAAACGATTTTATAAAATTATAGGATTTCTAGTAATTTCAATAAATCAAATTGTCACGCTCTTTTTCACAGGGATAGGCAGAGATAAAGATGCGTCACTTGCCACGATTCTGACACAACTCCCTCGCTTCCCTTGCACCCACATTTCTCTTTACAAGTTTTACGGTTATGGACGCTAGGCAACCCAGCTTTTTTAAGGATGTCTCCGATTTGGTCGGAAAACTTCCTCTTAGGTCTGCTCTAATGACGTCACATCAGAGATAGTCCCAAGGAGACTGGCAACATTTCCCCTTTGTATAGCAAGGCTAATACGTTGGCAGAAATAACTGCCAGCCTTCCTGTCTTCAGACTTTTCCGTCAGCCGCTTGGACAACTCCTTGGCCAGGTACCTAGCTGAAAGTCCCCAAGGGCCCATCATCTCGACCCTAAACAGCGCAAATTCGCAACCAGTACCGAGGTTGGTGTATTGGCGCAGCTTGAAGTTCTCAGCAGATTATATTATAGATTAGATTATTTCGATATTAGATTTTCATTGTATTTCCTAAAAAATACTCTATTTTTCTCTGTTAAAGTGTGAGTTTTTATAGTTCTTCTCCACATTGGATAACTCGTTTAACGCGAGCGTTATTACTATTTTTTCTGGAACATCCTTTTTATATCAGGGGTTAAAAACATTCACTATCTGTGGTCTACTTATCGGAATTTCTCTTTGATTTCTATTTACAAAAAAAAAACTATTTCCTTAGTTATTTTATTACTCTAGAGTAAATATATTTATTACAAGGAAAATATGCTATGTTATTGTAAAATTTATGTATAAATATTTGTTAATAAAATGAGAGGGGGATTTCTTCTCAGGTAGTACCACATATTATAATAATATATATTTATTATAAATTTCTATACTAAGCTACTTAAGTGCTAATATCATAGAAACATGACAACCAAAGTACATATATCAAACATACATTGGTACCGGTTTGTGGTTTCGAACCCATGCCACACGGCTTACGTAGCCATTGCACCACCACGGTCGCCCTAATTGCAAGTATACAGAACATGAAGTGACTTAGTCGCGTTTTAGGATCAGTTTTAACTAGGCCGACATAGTTGATGTAACTGCTATTAACAGCTATTTAACTGTAGTAGCAGTTACCTCCGTACATGGACCTCACTCCAGCTTAACATCAGGAGGGGTGCTGTTTTGAGTCGAGTCACAATAAAAAAAATGTTATCTGTCTGCCTTATTATGTTTAACATATAATTAATAATAGTTGTATAGGCACGTAAAATGAATAAAAATTAAATAGCAAACGATAATGGAAAATACTAAATCAAATTTTAAGGCGACCGTGGTGTAGTGGCAGTGCAATCTTTGCTATATGTACTATGGTTGTCCTGTTTCTATTAAACAAGCAAGCACTTTAGTAGCTTAGTATAGAAATGTAAATAAAAAAAAATATATCCCGTCTTAATTCACACAGGGATGGGCAGAGATAGAGCGCCTCTTCGCAATTTGCTAACATTCTCTACATCCACAAATATTGTTGTTAGCTACAATTACCGTGAACCTCTGCTTGAAAAGAATGTCCTAAAGGCCATCATGCATTTTGTATGGGGACTTGAGCTTAATTGTAATAACAGTTTAATATGCAATTTAAAAGTTTAATGTACCAAGATTACAATGTTATTGGAATTTATCTTTTATTATGCATAGTTTATGTGTGCAAAATAATCAAACTATAATTGTGACAGTTCAAAGCAGAACAAATATGGCGTTGGTTGACAGACAATTCAAAATCCATATCTTATTTTCCATATAACTCAATTGCACAGCAATTAAAATAATAATAATAATAATAATAATAATAATAAAACTTTATTTACACAAGCAATACAAAAATGTGTTCAGTATTCCCCTGTCTCCTGTACTAGGATAACCTGTATGACAGGAGACAGTTCCTTCCTGATATTACAATTCATAGTAAAATAAAATTTTAAAAAATACAAATTACAAATAAAATTTACAATACACATATTACAACAGAATAAACACTGAAAACATGCCACCATACAAACTACACTCTACTCAGATCGGACAGTTGCTTATGAGCTTCTCACAATCATCATAGTCCAATTCGCTTAGCCAAGTGTGAATTAAAGATTTCATCTTAAAGTTGCTTGCGCTAGTAACATCCAACTTCTCGCACATTTTATTATACAAACACGGAGCTTGGTACGTGTAGTGCCTTCTTGCTAATGCACTTTTAGCGATCGGAACAGGGCATCTGTTGACACGTTTTCTAGGATTTTTGTAGAAGGGAGTGAATCTATGATAGCGTCTTAAGCATTGGTACATATAAACCTTTCTAACCGATAGAACACCTGATATTTGATAGACTGATACAGTTGGTTGTCTAAAGGGAAGAAACAGAAGAACTTTCAAAACCGCCCTTTGAGCTCTTTCCATTTCTATGAGGTAAGTCTTAGAGGCGCCACCCCAAGAGCAAATGCAGTAATTAATGAGACAATGTCCAAGGGCCTTGTAAGTTTTTATTAAGAGATCCTTGTCAGCTACTGATCTTAGTCTTTTAAATACAAAGATCAACTTTCTAAGACGCATCGATAAGCCAGAAATATGAGGACCCCAGTTGAGGTTCTCGTCTATTACGATTCCAAGGTATTTAGTCTTGCTGACTTTGTTTATTTGAGGGCAGTGACAGTTGCTCTTGTCGCTGGTCCTATTGCACGGGAATGTATGTATGAGAAGCGAATAGTTATTCGGAGGTTTTGTTGCAGCAGTTTTGTGAAAACATATGTAATTTGTTTTTGCGGTGTTAAGTGTGAGTAAGCTATTCTCTAGCCACATTGTGATTATGCTGAGACCACTTTCCGTCACACTCTTTAGTTCTTCCCAGGTGGAACCGTGAAACAATACTACCGTGTCATCTGCAAACATTAATAGCTCAGCGCCACAAATATCAATTTTACATAGCTCGTTAATATACATTAGGAACAAAGTTGGGCCTAATGTACTTCCTTGTGGTACGCCATAGGAACAAACAGCGGTGTCACTGACATAAGATTCAACCCGTATCCTCTGTTTCCTGTCTGTCAGGTAACTTTGGAACCAAAAAAGCGGTGTCCCTCTAATGCCGAGGTTCTCAAGTCTGGTTAACAGTACCGGTATCGACACGGTGTCAAATGCTTTTTGCAAATCTAGAAATAGTCCTAAGCACTTGCTACCTTTTTCCAGGTGTCCAACTATTTTTGTAGTTAGTTCTAAGACAGCATTATCAGTGGAGAGCTTAGATCTAAATCCGTATTGGTTTGGAGCAAGGAGTCCCTTGCTTTCTAAATAATTAACTAGACGCTTATTGGCTGCTTTTTCGATAATCTTAGAAAGCGATGACAGCAGTAAGATTGGTCTGTAATTAGAAGGGATTAACTTGTCACCAGACTTGTATATGGGAACTACTACTGCTTGCTTTAGGGATGCTGGAAATATACCCTGATCAAAGCTCAAGTTGCACAAATATGATATCGGTTCACATAGATATAGACAATACTCTTTCAAAAATATTGTGGTTATAGTATCCAAGCCAGGAGCAGTCTTTGTTTTTAGACTCTTAATTATTGTCTTAATTTCTTCAGCGTCAGTCAAGTAAAAAGACATAGAATTATAAGGGCTACCATGAGATTGAGATAACTTTGCCAACTCCTCGTCCGTCACATTTAACTTGTTTAATGTTATATTTGCTAATTCACTTCCCACATGTACAAAATAGTTATTAACTAAATCAAGAGAGCTCTTGGGTGCATCACTTATGTTTAATAATTGGGAACTGGAATTATTGGATTTTCTGGAATCCATATCACAAATCTCTTTTATTAATCGCCACATTTCTTTAAGGTTTCCTCGACTTTCATCCAACTTAAATTTATAATAGTCAGTCTTTAACTTCTTAATTATATTGTTGCAAGTGTTTCTATATTTTCGATATTGTTCCTTCAATTCTTCACTATTTGTTAATCTTGATCGTTCGTGTAATCTGTCCCTTCTTCGTATGGATCTAATTACTCCGTTTGTAATCCACGGTTTAAGAGGTTTTCTTCTGTTAGGTATTTTAATGGTAGAAGTATTGTCTGAAATAATCTCCTGCAAAGTATTAGAGAACTTAGCAGTTGCAATGTTTACATCATTAATATTGTAAAGCTCATCCCAACTTCTTTTTTCTAGTGTTGAAGTGATCCCCACATGATCAATCATGGTTTTTTTCATATATCTGGTTAGGCTTATCAGCTTTCGTGTTGATATTTTTGGAAAAGAATAATATAGGGCAATGGTCTGTAAATTCACTAAATACTATAGTTACCACATTTTGTCTCGTTTTGGCCATATAGTGATCCAGACATGCATTTTTTCTAGTTGGAAGATTAATGTATTGATAAAGTCCATGAGAAGATAACATGTTGAGGTATTCAGCTGTATAGCCTATGATTTTGTCATGCATTATATCAATGTTAATGTCTCCCGTCAATATAATGTTAGAGCTTGCAATATTCTTTAAGATGTCATCCACAGAAGTGATATACCGTGTAGGGTTATGAAAACTGGGAGGCCTGTAGGAACAGATCACAGAAGTGTGCCTACCTAAAGTTATTACTAAGCAAGTACCATCGCTGCAATCGGGTTCACTTGCTGATGATACTATACTAGATTTAACAAACACAATAACCCCATCATTCTGGTTTATTAGTTTTTTAGTGTAATAGGAGTTATATCCAGTAAGTTTAGGTATATTGGAGATATTTAACAACCAGCATTCAGTTAGCACGATGACATCCACCGGTATATCAAGCTGCGTCACAAAAACAGTAAAGGAATCAAAGTTACAATTGACACTACGAATGTTGACATTTAATATACACAGATCAGTAAACTCATCATACTTAATAAATCTAGAACAATGCGCAGGATTAGACAATTTAATACAATTGACAGCATTCGATTCATCGATCTCATCAATAATTTCCATATTAGAATTAACTTTTATAAATATTAAAAACAACATTAAACATACTCATTGCACAATGAGCATGAGAATGCAGGATCCAAATTTTTGAGAAGATAAAATTGTTATAATAAGAATCGATTACATATGGTGTGTTGAGTAGAATTATTAAATATGAGTACTTGTCAGTTGGGACGCGTAAGAGTAACAAACGACCAAAAGCCTGAGCACTAACGCTGGAGCAATTAGAACAATATATTGCCTTATGAATTACAGAACTCATCAAAATCATGAATACCCTAGAGTTAATTGGTTTTATACAAAGAAAAATAAATGCAGTATTTATAAAATAATTAACAGAACATAATATATAACTAAAAGAAAACACACAAAAGTAGCTTATGATTATAAAATATAAATTTGTTATAAAATATATACTATTCACTTTTTGAAATCCGAAACATTTATTAAAAAGCCTATGCAGATGAAATATTTTACATGTGAGTAGGATAAATTTACTGTAACTTAGTCACGGGAGATCCTTAAGTTTAAGAAAGTCTGCTTCAGTTTCAATATGAATTAGCTGGGTACCCTCATCTTTGCGCATAAACACTCTGCCATATGATGTCCAGCAATATTTATACTTGTGGGTAGTAGCAAACTCTCGAGACAGATAGAATAGCCTTTTCGCCTTTGCAGAGAGATTTTCCGAAATATAAATAGGTTGTTTAGGGCCCTCAATTTGTAGATGTTGCGTATTCAGTTTGTTAACCTTATTCTCCTTGTTAAAGATCTTCGCACATTTAAGTATGTCCTCTTTTAAAAGTACAGATGTAAATTCTGCTATTATGGTCTTGTTAGTTTGTTTACCATTGTTGACACGGAATACATCTTTTATCTCGGAAATTTGGACAGGGACTTTAAGTGTGTTGCATGTTTTGATAACAACATTAGCCAAATCCTTTTTTGTTTCATAATTATTGGCCTTGGGTATATTTCGAATTTCAATGCTTGAGATGCGATTCTGCTTTTCAAGATGATCTATTCTATCCTCTAAGTTTCGAATATGTCTTTTATCATCTCTTCTTTCTTCTTCCATAGCTTTCATCCTTTCAAAAATTTCATCATAGCGCTTCGATGTGAAGTCCACCGATTCCTGCAGCTTATGATTTTGCTGCTTTATTTCATCGATACTAGTTTTCAATTCCTTGAACATGTTCATGATTTTGTATTGAAAAGCATCACAATCTGTATGATCACCCAGACCATCTCTCTTTCTCTTTAGACGCTGAGTTATAAACTCAGATTTTTGTTCTTTATCAGCGGTGACACAAATATTAGGATCAGAATGTGAGAGAGTTTGTTGAGCCACACTCACATTTAAATTCGTAGGAGTAATCGGTTTTCAAAACTCAAAATCAAAACTGTTATCAGTTTTATCAACACAAGTATCAAAACTACCATTTATATATTTTTTCAGCATTGAACATTACACAAGTAGTACATAGAAGCCTAAAATGAATGATGTCCTTTGACTAAGGAATAATACTATTCTTTATTATATATATATATAAATTCCTTTATTTTATAAGGTTGGCCTACATTGTTTTGCGCTTGCGAGCCGTTTACAAATATGTTTATTTGGGTCTGACCGAACAAATAAATAAATAAAACTTTACTATAAATGTATTGTATGTTTAGGCGTATTCTGTATTTGTGCAAATAAGTTTTAAAATAATCCTTTTATTCGTTGGATTTATTTTATTCAAACAAACATACACACACACACATGTATCCATTAAACAAGGCAGGCCCAGAAGGGTGTTTTCCGACCGAATTGGAGACATCCTCAAGAAAGCTAGGTTGCCTAATGCTCATTACCGTAGAGCTTGTATGAAGAGAATTGTAAATGTGAAGGAAGCGAGGAAGTTGTGTCAGGATCGTGGCAAGCGGCGCTCCATTGTCTCTGCCTATCCCTGTGGTAACAGGGCGTGACAATTTGATTGATTGATTTATTTTTATAGTATTATGCGACTGCTAGTCACTTTACGCCAAGTAATCTTAAAAATGGTATTACACCAGATCGGCAGACTGAGCGATTGACCTCTAACTGCCTGCCTACGACTCATAGTACTGTGTACTCGTATGTTTAATAGCTTACAGACACATGTAAGGACTGCTAAAATTTATTATTATACTTCTAATATGTTAAAACTTTGCGCAAAAAAATGATTATACTTAGTACTTATATAAATGTATGTTATTTTTTTTAAATATTATTATTTAATTTAGGACGCGACATGTGACCTCCACTTGTCTGATGGCAAGGGGTGGAGGAGGTGGTAAGAGTGCTAACGACTGATTAATTCACGTTTTTCATAGTCGCAGTAATTGTTTTTTCATAGGTATTAGTTTTGGAATTCACATTTTTATGCAATAAAATATTGTAAAAAAATAAATAAATAAAAGAAGAAAGACCAAGTCACGTCGCCGTATCAAAAGGACGTGTAATACATATAAAATACTTAAACGCGTGTCTAGGTAATCTCCCTAAGTATATTCTACAAAGCCTGATAAAGCCCCAACCATAACTTCAAAGTTAGACAAACAAAATTATGTAACCAACTGGAAATTTTCACTCAAAATTTTCCCGAAAAGGCTAACGACTCACCAATACAACCTTCCTCCAAATAAACACTAACTCTAAACACTAAATTAAAAAAAAAACCTTTCACACCATGTACCAAAAAGCAAAAACAAAACACTTATAAAAAAATTGTAAATTTCTATAATTTAAAATACACATCACATTTAGATTTAAATACATACGCGCGGTTGTTGCTCGTGGTCTTCCGGGGTTCGGCAGCGCCTCCCCGTGTGCACGGGCGGCGATTCGGATCGCGAGTGGCCTGAAGATCGGCGTCCTCACCCTTATACGTGACGCTCTCAACCCCATGCCTGAAAGCTGTGGGCGGGTATATATCTATAGAGCTGCGCGTGTCAAATTTATTGTTATAAGAAATAAAATATATATCTGCGGCTTACAATTACGTTAATTTCGATTGTTTTAATCCGGCGTTTAGAAAGTTTTGATTGCAAAAATAAAAGTTTATGATTTTATTTTCATTTTATGTTTGCTTGACATATTAAGCACCCACCTAATTTTAAAACGGAACGCGATCCATGAATGGAGGTTACTGTCGCATCCACTATGCCAGTCTAGAAAATTACTAAGTGACTATGTTTTAAATATGTATTATTTTGAATTAGTATATTCCTTTTTAGCGTACATGATATTTACAACCATATTTGTATTTACGTATTATAAAAGTCAATTTATTGCATGTTTAAATATTTATTTTTTATAAAATAAATTGTTTATTATTTAGTACAAATATGAATATAAACTCTATGCAAACATCAAATTAATATGAATTTAAACATAAATAAAATGCATAAGTTACTGCTAATTTAGAATTATTGATACATATAAAATTAAATAAAGTTATACAGGAAATGGCGTTCTAAGGGGGAGGCCTATGTTCAGCAGTGGACGCCTACTGGCTGACTATGATAATGCAGGATTTAGATTCAAAGTTCTTATTTGAATATTATAATCTTCACCCTAAAAATAGTACAAAATTGATTGTGGTTTTATCAACTCTACACAAATCCCACATCGTGTTCCCGCTGTCTCTGTCGCTCAGTTCGCGAATTGTCAACAAAATGTTATTAGTCGCCATCTGCGCTAACGAATACCGCAGACTACTGGAAAAATTCTCCTATATTGCAACTATAACATAATATAGAATACGAAATATCTTGGACAATAAGGATCAGTGTATACTCGTATCTATATAAGTATATCTATATAAACATTGACATAATATCTATGGAAGATTAATTGCAGCTCATAGAAATACTCTTAATGTGAAGCGAAATATTATACGAACTCCGCCTTAAGTCTTAGTTGCTTTGACTATCTATCCATAGTTATAACTATATAACCATCCATAGTTATATAGTTATAACTATGGACAGTTTCGAACTCTGTAACCGTAACCGAAACTATCGGATATCCAAAATAAAAACATATCCATAACCGTAATTAAATTCGTTATAAAAGTTTTGGATAACTTTGGATAGTATTTGTATTTTACTCTTAAAAATCTAATATCCGTGACAATAATAATTACATATTCGTAACCGTATCTGAAACCGGTATTATATTATTTCTAGATATATCCGTATTTAGAAATAGTGCTTGTGTGAAGAGAATTGTGAATGCGAAGGAACCGAGGGAGTTGAGTCAGGATCGTGGCAAGTGGCGCTCCATTGTCTCTGCCTATCCCCGTGGAAAAAAGGCGTAACAATTTGATTGATATAACCGCATCCACATCCGAAATCTTTTTGCCATAAGATCCCCTGTTATAACCATAAAGATCTGTATAAGTACTGTAGAATTTTACGCAGTAGGTAGTAGGTATCTAATTTTTTTTATATTGTGACACGACATTTGACTTCAACCCGCCTGATGATAAGTTAGAGGAGTTCCAAGAGTGACGACGAGTGAAAAAAAACCGAGTTAGTTCCCGGCTATCTCAGCCGCCGTCATTATGCCGGTCCAAATATGGAAATTATCACTCCTTTATGACCTCCTTTAGTACCCTCTTAATAAAACTTGTTTAAAGAGGATTTTGGAAAATAAGAAAGCGAAACTGTTGGGTCAGAAGCGGGGAAGTGGTGCAACATTTTCTCTGCCTATCTCTGTGGGGATTGAAGCACGTTTTATAAATTTGGTTTCGAAGAACACCTACTTTTTGATAAAGTTATATTGAAAATAAAAATTGCAAGATGTTAACTGTTTTAGCTTTACTTTTATGGGTGTTCTCTTTTATGAACAAACACTTAAATGGATTTTATGATTTAGTTTATAATCTCAACCATCTTTTCTCACTTACTCTACTCTTATCCTGACTCTTTAATTAGATTTTACAATTGTAATTTAATATATAGATATATATCTGTAATTTTATGACATACAAGCTATAAAATAAATAAAAATCGAATAAATAAATACAATAATTAAATATATTTATTCTTTAACCTAATATAAATATGTTAACTTAAAAAATAATACGTTTAATAATTCTAAACATCATATTCATCAGCCAATTTATGTCCCACGAAAAAGCAAGTCAGTTCACCTCTTCCTCAGTCGCCGTCACTATGCCGGTCAAAGGTGCTTCTTCAGGCATCGCTTGAATAATCCGAGGTCATAGGATGGAGAGAACACATGGGCTGGCAAAGCATTTCACTTGTCGGTTAAACATACAGTTTTGTTCCATTATCGGTCACAGGCGCGGTCCAACTATAACCGCGCCCTCCATTGCTTGACCCGCGTTAAGAGGTCGTGATCAATTGATCTACGACCCTACTTACACACCCACGCAGAACCGTAGCGTGCCCTGGCGGGGCCCCGTATAAAATTTTGTTTGGGGGCCCTTAGAAAGCTTAGATTTCTCACAAAAGAAAAAAATGTTTTTTATTAATTTTTGCTACGCCCTTGCACTCACGTGAAGTCTAGTTTCATACCTAGATCCAGTCTAGTACAGTAAATTCTTCATATTTGCATACCTATCCATAATAAATAATCCAATATCTATTTTATTTATTGCAATATATCCTGAAACACTCAACCGTAATGTTACAATATCACAGACAATACATAAATAGACATCGCTTGATAAAAACTCAATTGAAATGTAGAGAGAAGCAGCCGTATTCTTTCGACCGAATCGACAGTCTTTGTAGAGCAATTGACAAGTAGAAATCTTTGCTAGCTTATGTGTTCTAGCGAGGCGTGAAAAACACCTACACCGCTAAACCGACATCGACCTCACTCTGTATGAATAGAGCTTAACTAGCCACAAGTGCTGCGCTCAATCATCTGTCAGTAGCTTCTTTGGGGATCAAAAATATTTATATTTGAGTAAGAGGATTTTTATAGGTAAATAAAACTAGATACAATTTTGGTTTCGGAGAAATTTCGTCAAGAAAAAGTCCATAAGAAATTTAACATTATTTCCTTTAAAACAAATATCAATCAATCAATCAATCAAATTGTCACGCCTTTTTCCCACGGGGATAGGCAGAGACAATGGAGCGCTACTTACACAACTTCCTTGCTTCCTTCACATCCACAATTCTCTTCATACAGGCTCTGTGGTTTTGGGCACTAGGCAACCTAGCTTTCTTGAGGATGTCTCCGATTTGGTCGGAAAACACTCTCCTGGGCCTGCCTTGTTTTAAGCATCCATCCACATCAGATTTATAAATTCCTTTCGTCAATCTACTTTCACTCATCCTTTCCATGTGCCCAAACCATCGAAGCATTCCTTTGTCAATCCTTGTCACTACATCTTCTTTCAAACCACATCTATCACGCAGTGTGCTATTCCATGCAAATAAATAAAATAATAAAAATAATTTTGACACAAATCTATATTTGTTAGTAACAACTTACTTAGACTATGTTAGTGACCTAAGAAGTATCATGGTCCAGTGCTTGATAAAGCGACTGTCCAATCTTTGCAGACACTCTGACACGGACATTCTGAACATCGCGGCGGTACACTGTTTGCGAAGAAAAACATCCTATACGGCGTCTGTTTAATTTGTCGTCTATGAATGTACCTATAAATGTAAGTTCACACCCGAAAGAATTTTCACACGTGTTGTTTTTACAAGATATTCCGCTACGCACCAATGCTTCAGAGACTTTTCAGGTTCGATTGGATAATCTGTTCATTTATTTGAAAATCTTTTTCCGATTTATTGTTCTTTTTACTTCAGTGACATTCATTTTATTCAATCCAGTGATGTATTACAACATCCTACGAGGTTGCTGTACATCCTATACCTATACAGAAAGGTATTACAATATATATATATTGTTTCTATTGGTTCAGTACTATACACACATTTTTCACTTTTTTAGTATATTTTATTGATCATTTGACATTCAAGAATGCCAACGACTGTAAAAACCGAGTCTTCACGGTTATCTCAGTCGCCGTCACTATGCCGGCCAAAGGTGCTTCTTCACGCATCGCTTGAAAGATCCAAGATTATAAGATGGAGAGAACATAAAGGCTGGTAAAGTGGTACTTCTTATTACTTATAAACAATACGTTTTTACAGCAATTTAACTGACATCAGCAGGTTAAGGCTTTTTATTTTTATTTTTTATTGTGACTCGACATATGACAGCACCCCGCTTGATGTTAAGGCGAAGTGTGGTCCATGAATGAATGCCACTGCTATTACAATTCAATAACTGTGAGTAGCAATCACATCCACTATGCCGGCCTAGATGGAACCGGCAACTTACAAGCTGATCCCGAAACGTGACCAGTCTGTAAATGTAAAGAAAAAAAATACTTTTGATTTTCTTGTTAAGATAACATAAGCGAAAATAATAGCGGGGATACTCAAATTTTTTTTTTATAATTAGTCATAAAGTTTGCTACGACCAACGTACGCAGAAAACGTAGACGCAACACCCTGTTCATAGTGATTAATTCAATGTCGCAACGCAAAGTGAAAGTTTAACTTTTGTTGTACCTATATATATAATGATATTTTTATAGCTGAAAGACGTGAGTTGTGTGAATTTCAAAACTTCATACAATATAAAGGAACACGGAGTTCATGTTAATGTTAGGGAAGCACGTATTTCAAAGTCCCTTATTGGATTCCATGCAGCATTCACTAGTGCGCTGAACTCGCGAATAACAACGATTTCACTCGCAGAACACTCTACAATTTACATATTTTAAATGTTACTTTTATAAATGGGTACTCACGACAGATACATACATACATATCAAACGTTCTCGTCGCCTATAATTTGAATTGAACGAGAGATTTTACTTTTAAATAAAAATAATTCTCAATTAATTGTTACTAAGTGAAAATTTTCTCATCAGTTATCTCACAAAAGTACAAATGAAATACAACTTTTTGCTAATTTCACTAAGGCAAAATTAGTTTTTTATTAGTCGTCGGTGATTTTTGCACCTGCCCTTACTTGTTTCCAAGTTGAGGTGAGATACTATCTATGTATAAGAAAGCACTATGCCAGTTAACCCGAAACGCGACTAAGTCACTTCACGGTCTGTATAATTTGTAAGTGGTGGTACTACCCTGGACCGTCAGAGTATTAATATTTTAAATATGCAGGAAAAAACATTAATAACTTTTTCCTTTGGCCGGCATAGTGACGGCGACTGAAGTAACAGTAAACGGAGTCATTTTTTTTTTTTCAGTTATTAGCGTTCTTGGAGCACCCTTTGCTTATCATTAGGCAAGTCGATGTCTGAAAGTCGAGTTACAATAAAAAAAATCTAGACTTTTTTAACAATAAAAATCTGACATTAATAAACTGATTAAAGTTGACTTATCAATCTAATAATGTTCTGGGTGTTATAGTAGTGAGTTTATATGTATCGTACTTCAGTGAGATTAATCACAAAAACAGTAAAAGATCATTAATAAGAAAGTAGTATAAGAAAAACAGACCGCAAAAATGAAAGCAATTTTTCGCCTATTATTGTATCAACAGCCTTCGATATTTTGGTGGCAAAAGTTACTTGTTCAGTCAACAGCTACTTTATTTTTCCTTGTTCATAAATCAATAGTTTCTTTCATCCTTCCTTTGACCGCTAAAATAACTTTTTTGTGACGTAAATGACACGTTCTCCTTAATATATCGCTGTTATATATATCTAAGAAATATATCTACTACATATTCACAGCCACATAAATATTACTTAAGCACTTTATTGAAAGGAATGCTTTGATAGATTGGGCACATGGAAAGGATGAGTGAAAGTACATTGACAAAAGGAATAAGGCGACCGTGGTGTAGTATCAGTACATTGGTTAAACAAACCGAAAGCACGGGTTAAAAACGTATCCTTGATATATGTACCTCTGTCGTCCTGTTTCTATGATGCAAGCACTTTAGTAGCTTAGTATAGAACGAGGCACAGGATGTTTTATGACCAAATCGGAGACATCCTCAAGAAAGCTCGCCTAGTGCCCATAACCGTAGAGTTTAAATGAACAGAATTTTGGGTGTAGGAAAAGCGAGGGTGTCAGAATCATAGCAAGTGGCTGCCTATATAAATAAGTGATGATACTTTACATTGAACATATTGAAACATATTTTGTGACGTCATGGTAGTGTGCAGTTACTCCCACACATTTAAACTGGCTAGGTCACATAACGTGTGTGGGTGTAAGTTAAATCATATTTAGGGTATAGGTTAAAATAAAACGGTGCACGGGTCCCCTTGTACGGTGCAGGGGAAAAATATAAGATTTTTTAAATTAATATTTGAAAAGAATTAATCAAATTTTATGCGGCTTACTATTGCGTTTATTTAGGGGTTAATTGTAAAAAAAACACGATGGCTGCAAAGCTCTCGAAACGTCGGAATAAAATATTGTAGGTACAATCATTAACCAAAAATAAACGCGATGGTTAGCCGCATAAAATTTGTTTAATTCAAGGAATATAATTCTAAAATATTCCATATATTTATATAAATACATATTATATATGTATAAATAAATATGTACCCATATATCTACTTAATGATTGACTTGATATCTGACCTCAACTTACCTGATGATAAGCAAGGGGAGGTCCAAGAGTACCAATGACTAAAAAATAACTCATTTCGAGGTTACCTTAGTCGCTGTCACTAAGACGCGCGATTCTTAGCGATTAGTAAAGAGACAGAAAAACTAAAACTCTTCCGACGGAGTTTTGGAAGAGTTATTTATTATTTGCAATATACTAAGCTACTTAACGTGCTTGTATCACAGAAACGACCAAAAAATATATAATCCCAAAGATACTATGGTAGCGGCTAGTGGTTCCAAACCAGGGACTCTCGGTTTGTCACTACACCACGGCCGCCTTTTAAATGTATTACATAATAATATGGCGATTACATACAATAGGGGGAAGCATTGGACAGCAGTGGACATCGCCTGGCTGATGATGATGATGATGACATTAGAATATTTTTATAAAACTTTTGTAAATATATAAATTCATTTTATTATTAAAGGCAATTATATAAGGCGACCGTGGTGTAGTGGCAGTGCAATGGCTACGTAAGCCGAGTGGCACGGGTTTGAAACCAATCACCGGTACCAATTTGTCTTTGAAATATGTACTTTGGTTGTCCTGTTTCTATGATATAAGCACTTTAGTAGCTTAGTATAGAAATGTATAATAATAATTAAACAAGTGTATTATTTTATTTTGATTCTATCAAATGTTAAGTTAAAATCATGAATTTCATTTTACTATGCATAAAATTTAACAATGTTAATATCGCATCGATTTCATGTGTCGATGTTATTTTCATATTCTGTTATAAAATTTATTGGAAACACAGGAAATGTTTTATCATAAAAAGTTGATATGAATACGGGAAATACACCAACAAATTTACCAGGACTTTCACTCGAATATGAATCTTATCCCTATGGTCATAATGAACTTTAGCAATTGCTTTCTCATATCATAAACACCCGCATATACGAATACGTATATAGAGGTATGTAGATTCTAGTACAAATAAGTATATTGTATGTGAATTCTAATAAGAATATATTTATAACATTTTTTATTTATTTATACTAAAGTGCCTGTATCATAGAAACAGGATAACCAAAGTACAAATATATGTATCTTACATTGTTACCGGTGAGTGGTTTTGAACCCGTGGCTTACGTAACCAATGCACTGCCACTATACCACGGGCGCCTTAAAATATAAATTAAATTTTAAATTAAATTTTCTGAAAATAGGATATTATTTTATGTGGATTTGCAAAAATTAAATTGTTACGTCTTATTTTCCACGGGGATAGGCAGAGATGACGGTGCGCCTAGTATCCAGACAATTTACTTACTTCTTTTACATACACGATCCTTTTTATACGGCTTCTGGATATGGCTACTTGAATATGGTTTGAAAGAGGATGTTGTGACAAGGATTGACAAAGGAATGCTTCGATGGTTTGGGCACATGAATAAAATGAGTGAAAGTAGATTGACGAATAGAATTTATAAATTTCATGTGTATGGATACATTAAACAAGGCAAGCCCAGGAGGGTATTTGCCGACCAAATTGAAGACATCCTTAAGAAAGCTAAGTTGCCTAGTGCTCATAACCATAGAGCTTGTATGAAGAGAATTGTGCACGTAAAGGAAGCGAGGGAATTGTGTAAGGATCGTGGCAAATGGCGCTCCATTGTCTCTGCCTATCCCTGTGGGAAAAAGGCGTGACAATTTGAATAATTGATTGAATTCCTGCTTTTTCCTGCTCCAGATGTAACAAGACATGTGAAGAAAACTATTTAAAGTTTCATTATCCTCGCAGCTTAGTAAAAAGCATATTCCCTTTTAGATTTCTTTTCTATCGTAATGTGTTTCTTAATATAGAACCACAGATGTGTTCTTGTCCAATTCAATTACGTATCTGTAGTTTCCTCTAGCTAAAGAATGAAGAGCTTTTTTTATATATTAAACACATCCGTTGGACCTTCCCTTACTTACCAAGAGGCAAGTCGAGGTCAGATGTCTAGCAAAAAAAAGCACATATGTATGTAAAGGGAACAAACTGTAATCCCATTACAGTTGTTTTCAATATTTCAAACCACAAACACAAAAAAGTGGCTAAATAATCTGCAGTTTGTACAGTCAGTGATTTGTTATCTACAAATCACTAAAATATCAAGCAATTAATCAAAATTGTCACGACTTTTTCCCACAGGGAAAGGCAGACACATTGGATCGTCAATTGCCACAATCCCAGACACAACTGCCTCGCTTTATAGACACTGGGCAACCCAGCTTTCCTAAGGATGTCTCTGATTTGGTCGAAAAACGCCCTCTTACCTCATTTAACGTATCTATTCACCTAGGATTTATAATATACCGTGATTTATTTTACCTATGCGATACCTGGTTAAATTTACAACGAGGAAATACAACACTACGTTATATAAACATTAATTTATTTGGTAAATTATGTATTATTGACCTAAGCCTCTTTATCCAATTTATATGCACGTCAACATAAGCCCAACTACCTTGGATAGAGGCATTAGTTAATCTTTCACCGAGCGTACAGATTATATACTAGAAGCTAAACTAGACGCCGCATGGAAAATAAGACTTTTTATATATAAAAGGCAGTTATTCACTGTATATAAACCGTAAACTAAGAAGTGTTTCAGAATCAGCTAACAAGTCACCTGTTTCAACTAGGTTGGCATATTGCATGCAATTGCTACTTACAGTTATTTCCCTGTAGTAACAGACGAATTCAGCTTGAAATCGTTCTTTTTTTTAAATTTTTTTTGTAACTTAACATAAGACAACACCCCGCCTGATATTAAGCTGGAGTGCGGTCTATAAATGGAGACAACTATAATACTATAACAGTTAAATAATTGCAAGTAGCAGTCTCATCCACCATTCACAATCTGTACACCTGTATTATAGGTGGTGTCACTAATCCGGGTCTACAGACTGGTCACCATTTCCTACCACTAATAAACACAAAGATAATAACAAAGTAATTGTAGACAAAGATGCCGTTTTCCTTTTATTAAGTCGTCACATGCGAGTATTGCATTTCTGAACCAAGCTGAAGTGACAGTCAGAGGATGGCCGTTAGGGTCGTAAAGTTCTCGAATGGAGACCACACGTAAAGAAAAATATAGCGTAGGACGTTCTTTCACAAGGTGAACCTGGATAGCAGGAAAAACAGGTTTTTCGCTGCATAGAAAACAGGACTTTCCTGCTATCTTTAGCAAGCCAATGGCAACTAAGCCATTAGTTAAATGAATGAATTATTAAACGTCTGTGCTTTTGGAATGTATCTTGCTTAATGTCAGGCAAGTATGGTTCAAATATAGTTTCCTAATATTAATCAAAAAGGATCGCTAGCAGAGTAGTGAATTTAGTCTATATAAAGAATTGTTATTATAAATTATTTTAAAATAAAGTTTAATCTAACAAAGCGGAGTCTAGTCGTAAGTTGTCTATGCTTGTGCAAGACAAACAATTGTAACGGTTCTGCTCATAAATTACACAAAAGTGTCAAACCAAAGACGTTAGTAATAAATAACTATTCCAATCTAATCTGCTAATTCTTGCGGCGAATCTGAATTATTTATTCACGATTTTGATCTGTAACTTTAAGTTCCATATACTCTTATATCTAATAATAAAACATGGGTAAATCCATTGTCAAATTCACGCAACATTCCCCACAGAAATAGGCAGAGATATCATAGCGAACCTGACACATCTTTTATGCTTCCTTCTCATTAACAATTTTCTACATATATTATGCTTTTTTTTATTGTGAATCGACATCTGACCTCGACCCGACTAATGGCAAGCAAGAGGAGGTCCATGAGTGCCGACGACTGTAAAAACCGAGTCTTCACAGTTGCCCCAGTCGCACCACTATGCCGGCCAAAGGTGCTTATTCACGCATCGCTTGAAGGATTAAAGGCTATAGGATAATGAGAACACATGGGCTGGTAAAGCAATCTATTTGTCGATTGTTCTACAAAGAAACGCCGCACTGAACCTTTTAGTTCTGCAGCCGTTTCGGTTGATAGAATACGGTTGCCTCCCCCAACATGTGCGGGTATTACAAGTGTGAAAAGAGAAGGTAGGAACTAGGTTAAGGAGCTCCTCAGAACATTCTCTGTCATGCTCTTTCGTTATGGTCACTGCAAATCCCTGTTTTTTTTAAGATAGTCTTCGATTTGATACGGACTATTCTTCTGAGTCGCCTACTTTTTATCTTTCCTCTCGCCTCCAAATTATATATTTTTCATCAATCCCCTTTCGTCTATTGTTTCTAAGTGTCCAAACCATCGCAACTTAACTTTTCTAATATGTCACTACATCTTCTGTCTAATCACATTTATCGTGCACTAATCCAGTATGTATGTATATCAATTGCAGGAATTTAATTTAATTTGTCAAGGGATAAACTTCCGCTCCCTCGCAAACTGACGGAAATCCGAAATCAAACACAAAGCTGATACGATCATAGAAATCCAACACGAATAGGTAAACTATGAATAGGTAAACATCGGAAATGTGTAGGATAAATTGGTTTAAACCTATTTTAGGCCAGCATAGTAACAGCCACATCGCTCGAAGAACCGACAACCGATGTTCTTGAGTGAAGACCACAAATCGCAAAACACACAGCGTAGACATAGACCTTCCACTAGGTGGACTGACGACATAGTGAAAGTCATAAATAACAATTGGAATGCAAGTGGTATCTTGTCGTTGGGAATGGCGTTGTAAGGGGAAGGCCTATGTTCAGCAGTGAAGGTCTTCTGACTGATGATGATGAGAATAGTGACGGCGACTGTTCCAACTGTAAGTTTTTTTGTATCGTCGTAGACTTTCCCTTGCTTGCTTGGCAAGTCATATACAAATGTCAAGTCTAAATAAAATAAAATATCCCAGCTGGGGGTTTTGAAAACGAACTATTTTGTACGAGTCTAACTTATTTTGCCAATAACATTTGAGCCAACCACGATGTCTTGTGCAATCTGAATACGACAAAATTTGTTTACAAATATTTGTTTAACAAGCAACTGCTTATTTTTCTCGAGTCCTTAAAAATAAAACACATCGCAGCACCTAGGGCGTTTTAGACCAAAACACATACAAAAAAAACTTTGTAATTTTTATAAACAAAAAAATATCGCCAAAGGTCATACCCCGAAAACATAATTCACTGTCCAGATTCGTAGATAAACTAAAATATTTTTACTTGAATATGAACTTTAAGTTAAAGCGCATAAGATTTAATTTTAAATGTAAAGATAGATCGAAATTTGTCTACGTGGGTATGGCGGGACCACATTATTGTTAACAAAGTTCCTACATAAATTAATAAAAATATTTAATTTAAAAAAAATATACAAAATTATAAGAAATACACATAACTTTTACTAATGCATTAGATGTAGGAGCGTTTATAGCATCCTGGCTGAGCCAACCCCGTCTTCTAGGTTGCTTTTGTGAATCTGTACGTTGCTTTTTAAGGTAGGTATAGATGAAATTTAAATTACGTAGTGCTGATAAATATTAGGTAGTGTGTAAGCCCGCCCGCGCACTAGGTATCGACACAATATTGGTTGCGACAGCCATCAAAACGCTCACGAATGCACGGCAGCCAATATTGGCATCTGCACCCATAGTTTGTGACTGCCACGTACAGTCCTTTTACTGTAGTAGCATTCACCTCTATACATAGACCGCATTCGGCGGGGAAAAATCAGGCGGGGAGCTGTCATATGTCGAGTCACAATAAAAAAATGATGATAATTACAAATAAATATCAAATTTAAAAAAATCAAATTATCACGCTCCTTTCCCACGGGGATAGGCAGAGACAATGGAGCGCCACTTGCTACAATCCTGACACAACTCCCTCGCTTCCTTCACATCCACAATTCTCCTCCTACAAGCTCTACGGTTATGGATACTAGGCAACCCAACTTACTTGAGGATGTCTTCAATTTGATCGAAAATCACCCTCCTGGGTCTGCCTTGTTTAACACATTCTTCCACACCAGATTTATAAATTGCTTTCGTCAATCTACTTTCACTCATCCTTTCTATGTGCCCAAACCATCGCAGCATCCCTTTGTCAATCCTTCAAATTAATATTATAAACGTTACCATCGTGACAGTCACTTAATATTTTATTAGTACATGCCTTGTTGACGCGAAGTGATGGATTGTCCTACTGTATTATAGTTTGCTGTGTTATTTTTTTTTATTATTTACAATTCTATACTAAGCTACTAAAGTGCTTGTATTATAGAAACAGGACAACCAGAGTTCATATCAAAGATACATTAGTACCGGCATGTGGTTTTGAACCCCTTTTTATTTCGACTGCCGATTCGAATAAAAAAAGGGAAGCTTCGCCCGACTTGTTAAAGGGGCTCCTCAGAACATTCTTCGTGGTAAAGGCAATAAAGGACGCATAAAGTCGCTATGTCTCTCCAGTTTTCCACAGTTCGCGTCACCTCTGTATCTCCTAGATACCTCCTGCAATGAATCTAGGGCATCGAGAAGAAAGTCGCTAGAGGTGCTAACAGAAATCCGCATGAGGAAATGTAATTATTTATTGTTTAAGAAACTCCAATCCAGTCATTATTTCAGCTACATGTACTGCTATTATAGTGATAGAGCGACTGAAGTTGGTACTTATACTTGTATATTAAACAGGTACTCGTAGATTAGTACTGAAACGGAGCGGAGAAGCGGGAGGGACACAGCCGCTTGCGATGTCATATTAATTACCGTCTTATTAAACTCTGACTTTACTTCATTATTATTTTGTTGGTATATTCTTAGCTTTTGCTTATTATAATCTTTGTTAATTTTGCTCATGCACGAATTGATCATGTATAGAATTAATTAATATGCAAATTTAATGAAAACGATATTTCTCTGAATTATGTGCTTGTTTTGAGAATAAAACTAATTAAAATTATTATCTAAAAACGAAGAGGAATTATATCTAAATCCACAGTCGAAGTCGAACCAAACGCTTTGCCGTGTTCTTTCTTTGACGACCAATCGACATACGACACACTTTACCAGTGTGTATTTAAAACACTGGATCTTTTAAGATGTGATTCCGATGGCAACAGCAAACGGCACTACTGGTTTGTATAAATCTGTATTAGATTGATTCCGTGCAACGCGATACTGCAATCTGCAGCCGCATCATACAGATTCATACAAACCGACGCTGACGGCTGAAAAAGCTACCCCAGTCGACGTCACTATGCCGGCCGAAGTACAAATATAAAAATATAATATTAAATAGCTTGATAGCTGCTGTAAAATGCATTATCACCTTACACCACCTAATAGTGCCATAAGCTTGTATGAAGAGACTCGAGGAGACGAGAGAGATGTGTCAGAATTGTGGCAAGTGGCACTCCATTGTCTCTGCCTATGCCCATGGGAAAAAGGCGTGACAATTTTATTGATTGATTAACCACCTAATAAATCAGTGAAAGGATAAAACACGGACAACTTAGAACATTGTTCCTTAATCAAACCGGAGATATAAAAAAATCAGAAACTATTATGGATGTGAAGGAAGCTAGAGAGTGGTATAAGGATCGTACAAAGTGGCGATCTATTTTCTGTGCATATCCTCGTTGGAATTGAGACGTGATTTGGCTGATTGATAATTTTAAAAAATAAACCATTAGCACATAGACCATTATACTTTTAAAACCCACACAGATTTTTAAAATATTTAAAGTAATGTAAAAGGTACGTGTAAAAAGAAAAATACGTGGGTGGACTTATATAAATTGTTGTTGGCATCTAGTTTCTTATTTAAAACTCTTGCCTTTTTATATTCATATAACGTTGTAACATACAAAATATGATTCTACAACACAAAATACGTTCTCTCTGTGTAGTAGAGAGTGCAGTGAAGGCAAATAGGCAAACAGTGAAGGTTTAGTGCGTCGTTTCTCCCAATAATATATGATTCGACATCTGACCTCGACCCGCCTGATGGTAAGCAAGAGGAGGTCCAAGAGTACCGACGACTGAAAAAAAAGTCAGTTAACGGCTGCCCCAGTCACATCACTATGTCGAGCAAAGGTGTTGCCTCACGTATTGCTTCAAGGATCCAAGGTTTTGGGAAAACACATAGGCTGACAAAGCATTTCACTTGTCGATGGTATTACAAAGAAACGACTCACTAAATCTTAAAGTTCTTCTGCCGATTCGGTCGACAGAATGCGGATACTTCTCCCTACCAGTTTCAGTTTCTGAAAAATATCTAAATTGTTTTCCTATTTTTTTTTTGTCTTCTCTATTTATAAATAAAGTTAGATAGCATCAAGCAGTGTATAAATATATGTCGTATCACAGTTACAAAAGAATCCACGTTTAGCTCGTTAAAGGTGAGTTTTATAACCCGCCAATACCTAAAAACGTTAACTAAATTCTCAAAATAAACTAACAATTAAATTAAATTTAACAATTAAAATTCTCAAATAAACTAACAAGGCGACCGTGGAACTCTTTGGTTGTTTTTGAATCCATGCTCGCAGTGCAATGTCACGCAAACTGAGAGCATGGATTCAAAAACAACCAAAGAGTTATCAAAGAGTGGTAGGCAGTGGTACCCAGTCTGCCGATCCGGGATAGTACCACCACTTACAAGTATACAGACCGTGAAGTGATTTGGTCACGTTTCGGGATCAGCTTGTAAGTTGCCGGTTCCATCTAGGCCAGCATAGTGGATGTGATTGCTACTCACAGTTATTGAATTGTAGTAGCAGGGACATTTATTCATGGACCACACACTTAACATCAAGCGGGGTGCTGTCAAATGTCGAGCCACGATAAAAAAATAAAAATAAAAAAAGTATAGAGATGTAAAATAAGAAAAAAATAAAAAAATGTTTTACAACGTTCTTTACAACAGCCGATGTCTAAATAAACGCGTATGACGTCATATGTAAAGTTAATATAAAACTCCGTCTAAGAATATGCGAGGAATATCACCCATTAACATGATATTGAAACATGAAAGTGGTGTTATGAGGAAACTTATATTACGAACGAACTTGTTGCTACTTTGTCGGAAAGGCTTGCCGTTACAACTTAGATTACTCGGGCTTGTGCGTAATGGCTTTGCTTCGTCACAAGTTTTTTTTATTTTTTATTGTGACACGACATCTGACCTCGACCCGCCTGATGATAAGCAAGAGAAGGTCCAAGAGTGACGACGACTAAAAAACCGAGTTAGTTCGCGGCTGCCTCAGTCGCCGTCGCTATGCCGGCTAAAGGTGTTTCTTCACGAATCGCTTGAAGGATCCAAGATAAGATGGAGATGACACATGGGCTGGAATATTGTCGATAGGCCATAGATGACGCCAAGAAGTGACTTATTCGCGTTTCGGAATCATCTTGTAATTTGGCAGTTCCAATTAGGCTAGCATAGTGGATGTGTTATTTAATTGTAGTAGCAGTTACCTCCATTCATGGACCGCACTCCAGCTTAACATCAAGCGGGGGGTGCTGTTATATGTTCAGATAAAGTGCCTATGCGATAATCAAACCATTTTTTTTATTTTTTATTGTGACTCGACATCTGACCTCGTCCCGCCTGATGATAAGCAAGAGGAGGTCCAAGAGTGACGACGACTAAAAAACCGAGTTTCTTCACGGCTGCCTCAGTCGCCATCACTATGCCGGCCAAAGGTGCTTCTTCATTCCTAATTAACTGAATGTGACAGTGGCATCCTTATCTGACCTCGACCTGCCTAATGGTAAGCATGATGGAGATCCAAGAGTGCCACGACTAAAAAACCCGAGTCAGTTCACGGCTGCCATTGTCGCTGTTTCTATGCCAGCCAAATCACAACAATACTTAGGTTGGTTGGTCAATTAATCGGGGAGCGTCGTGTTTAGTTGGTCTCAAGGTCTCAACCAATCAATCAAATTGTCACGTCTTTTTTCCACAGGGATAGGCAGTGACATCCTTAGTGGGCCCAAGGTTATAATACAAGTCCATACAATAAGTTTGACTCGTATGACTGAAACAAATATTGTCCAAAAAACTCTTCTGTAGTTTGTGACAAAACAGTAACTTTGTACCATAAAAACAGTCGACAATACCTGCCTCCCTTTGACAAAGTGACTTACTTTGTGTTTTGACGAGCGTGCAGTATTAAAGCTAACACTTTGTGACTACCTTTTAATGACGTCAGGAGCTTTTTCGACGTAATAATTACAGGTAATTGTTCCTACATTAATGTATGGAAGTGAATGTTCCATACATTAATGTAGGCAATGTGGCAGAAGAAGAAATGCGGTCACTAAGGAGTGTATGTGGGTGGAGTGACGATAACGGATAGAATAAGGAATAGCACAGTGCGTGATAGATGTGGTTTGATAAAAGATGTAGTGACAAGGATTGACAAAGGATGCTTCGATGATTGGGCACATAGAAAGGATGAGTCAAAGTAGATTGACGAAAGCAATTCATAAATCTGATGTGGATGGATGTGTTAAATAAGGCAGGCTCAGGAGGGTGTTATTCGATCAAATCGGAGACGCCCTCAAGAAAGCTAGGTTGCCTAGTGCCCATAACCGTAGAGCTTATATAAAGAGGATTGTGGATGTGAAGAAAGTTGTGTCAGGATCGTGGCAAAATGGTGCTCCAATGTCTCTGTCTATCCTTGTGGGAAAAAGGCGTTACAGTTTGATTAAATTACAGGTAAATAAAGACTTACATATATAAGGCGACTGTGGTAGTGGTAGTGAATTGGTCACGCAAACCGAGAGTAGTAGGCAGTAGTGGCGAGCCCGCCATTCCGAGGTAGAACTACTACTGACAAGTTTATAGACCATACAGTCGGGTTTTCAGATCAGCCGCCAGTTTTAGGATAACACCGGCATAGTTGATACCACTGCTACCAGTTCCAACTGATACCTAGTTGGAATCGGCAACTTACAAGCTGATCCCGAAACGCGACTAAATCTCTTCACGGTCTGTATACTTGTAAGTGGTGGTACTACCCCGGATCGGCAGACTGGTTACCTCTGCCTACCACTTTAATATCCAGATCCGAAGCAAATATCCGTCTCTTTTTTTTTACTAACAAATATTTGCAATATTTAATTAACTACCAAACTATAAAACAATATTAAAATCACAATTTTATCTCTAATAAGAAAATAAAAGTATCTACAATGTAAGCATACAATACAAAATAGGAAATAATGTGCAAGGAAATGTGCTAAACTTCGTAACGATTCCAATCTATTGGGAAATTGTGGCTCCATTTCTGCTTAATCCTTAGAAAACTAACATAAAAGTAGTTTGCAGAAAATCTTCTACTGGATAAATAAAGATAATATTTTACTTGAAATAAAGTAAAAGTACGTTTCGTTATTACTACTCGAATATAATGTAAACATTTTTCAACAGATTCAATCAATCAAATTGTCACGCCTTTTTCACACAGGGATAGGCAAAGACAATGGAGCGCCACTTACCACGATCCTTACACAACTCCCTTGCTTCCTTCACATCTACAATTCTTTTCATACAGCCTCTGTGGTTATGGACACTAGGCAACCTAGCTTTCTTGAGGATGTGAGCTTTCTAATGAATTGACTTAGTCGCTTTTCGGGTTCAGCTTGTAATTTGCCGGTTAGAATTAGGCCAGCATAGTGACTGCTGTTTACAGTAATTACTACTAGTAATATAGTATTGCAGTCATCTCCATTCATCGACCGCTTTCAAACTTAATATCAGGCGTGGAGCTGTCATATGTCGAGTCACAATAAATAAATAAAAAATCAAGGGAAGGTCCAAGAGTTACGGCTACTAAAAAGTTACGTTCCCCAGTCGTCGTGAATTTGCCAGCCATAGGTGTATTGATTTGCCCTGCTTCCAAGTCCATATGAAAGGGAGAAGAGATTGGAACCGGCAACTTACAAGCTGAACCCGAAAAGCGACAAAATCACTTCACGTTTTGTATACTTGTAAGTGGTGGTACTACCTCAGATCGGCAGACTGCCTACCACTCTTTACCGCCAGGCAAGTCGATGTCACAATAAAATAAAAAAAGGGACCTGAAACATAAACTTTAGCCAGTAACATACAAAAATACCTTCCACCGTTTTTTCATAAATCATTACAAATTCAAGAAGGGAGCCTCTTCTACCAAGATTACACATGTTTCACAGATTCCCACTTTATATGATAATGGCTGAACACTGCAGACCACTTAAAAATAGACTCCCCTGCATCAACAAATTGTTTAGGGAGAAGTATGTTTTTTTTTACTTAGTCTGCTAATACGGGGTAATATAAACCGTGAAATAACTTAGAAGCGTTTTGAAATCAGCTTTAAAGTTGCCGGTCCTAACTAGGCAGTCGCCTACATTCATGGGCCGCATTCCAGCTAAACATTAAGGAGGGTGCTGTCATATGTCGCGCCTTGTCTAACCGCACACTTTTAGATGTAAAGGCGGGAAGCGGCGCAGTCGCGTTACTAGAATCAGTTTCCGTACACTGATCCGTCGAAGTAGTCACCAACATTCATAAATTACACCCTAGTTTTTATCAGGCGACGTGCAGGCAAAACGGAGCGTCACATTTGCACGACCCTGACACAATTCACACCTTTATTATTTCCATACAAGCTATATAAATTTTGAAATTGCTGACTCTTATTTTTTACTAACTATAATTTACGAGTAACTTGACGGGCGGCGTTAGTTATGTCCAGTTTTGTTTAAATATATACCAAGCTACTAAACGTGTTTGTACCATAGAAACAGTACGACCAAAGTACATACTATTACATCAGATACACATTGGTACCGGCAAGTAGTTTTAAACCGGGCCTCTCGGTTTGTGTGACCATTTTACCACCACTACATTATACGAAATAAAATTCTAGTATAGTAAATACAGGTCTAGTGGTATATGTTCTATGTTAAACCAGTCTTCGAAAAAATACGCTTCCAAACTTTATATTTTTGTCATAGCCTAAAAAAACCTGCACTCGAATTCAAATTAAGTGTGGTTTATAAAGTAAAATGTATTGAATTACATTATAATGTGATGAGTGAATTCCATTTTGACGACAGACGTGGACGAACGGTTAGCGACTGGTTTGTTGCGCGTTAAGTCCCGGGTTCGATTCCCGGTCGAAGCAAATATTTGTTTCAAAGCTTTTATTTGCAATATTTAATAGAGTTATTGTTAATAAAAAAAGATGTGGATATTTGCTTCGTGTCTGGTTATCAAATAGTGGTAGGCAGTGGTACCAAGTCTGCCGATCCGGAGTAGTACAACCATTTACAAGTGTGAAGACCGTAAAGTAATTTGGTCGCGTTTAGGGATTAGCTTGTAAGTTTCCGCTTCCAACTAGGCCGGCATAGTGGATGTGATTGCTACTTACAGTTATTGAATTGAATTCATGGACCACACTCCAGCTTAACATTAAGCTGGGTGCTGTCATATAATATGTCGAGTCACAATAAAATAAATTATTGTGAGTAGTAGCAGTCAGCTTCATTCATGGACTGCACTCCAGCCTAACATCAGGCGGAGTGCTGTCATATTTATCAATGACATGTTGGACCTTGGATCCAACATTCATTGCTATGCAGACGACAGCACGGTGCATGGACGCTACACTGCCCGCCCCGCAGCCGGAAAACAGGAGATAGCCGATATGAGAGAGTCTGTTGTAGCGGGGCTGAACGGGGTTGGGGGGTTCAGTTCAACGCAGACAAGACTCAGGTATGCGCGTTCTCGACGAAAAAATCCTCGTGTATCCCCCTTCCTTCTCTTCGTAACATTTCCTTTGGTACTTCAGACAGACTGGATATCTTAGGGATGTCCCTTCGCAGCGACCTGAATCACAGGGATCACATTGAGCGGGCTATTAAGACCACCTCCCGCAAACTTGGCATCCTGAACAAGGTGCGGCGGTTCTTCGCGCCAGAGCTTCGCCTGCTTTTATACAAGGCTCAAATTTGCTCTTGCGCGGAGTACTGTTCGCATCTTTGGGACGGCTCTGCCAAGTATCTTCTCAATGCCCTGGATTCATTGCAGCGCCGAGCTGGCCGAATCATAGGAGATGTAGAGGTTACGCGAACTTTGGAGCCTTTGCAATTACGCAGAGACATGGCGGCTCTATGCGTCCTCTATCACCTATACCACGGGGAATGTTCCGAGGAGCTCTTTAACCTTGTTCCTATCTCGTCTTTTCACACCCGTAACACCCGCACTGGTCGGGGGAAGCATTCACATTTTGTCGACAGAATAGGTAGTCGGACCAAAAAGTTTGGTGCATCTTTTCTCTGTAGAACAATCGACAAGTGGAATGCTTTGCCAGCCCATGTGTTCTCTCCCTCCTATAACCTTGGATCCTTCAAGCGATGCGTGAAGAAGCACCTTTGGCCGGCATAGTGACGGCGGCTGAGACAGCCGTGTACTAACTCGGTTGTTTCAGTCGTCGGCACTTTTGGATCTTCTCTTGCTTATCATCAGGCAGGTCGATGTCAAATGTCGTGTTACAATAAAAAAATTAAAAAAATATATGTCAAGCTAAACGTAAATATTACGTTATATGAATAAAACAAATATGCGTCTTCCCTCTTCGTGTCCACGATGTCAGCAAAGCTTTCAAAACGTCGGAATAATAAAAAATGTAAAATCAATAACCAAAATAAACGCGATAGTAAGCCGTATAAAAATTGTTTACAATGTTCGCGCAAAATCTAAGAAAATACTAAAACGGTATATCATTTTTTATAGTGTTAGAGGAAAGCCCACTCCTAAAATAACTTGGAAATATAAGAAATCTGAAATGGACGATTTTAAAGATCTCCTTGTGTACCGCTTATAAGTGTAAACTATAGTTTAATTTATTTTCTTTTAAACTATATAAACTTGTATAAAAATAATTGTATATGTGAAGAAAGCGGTCTTGTGTCAGAATCGTTGAAAGGAGGGCTCATTGTTTCTGTCTATCCTCGTAGGTATTGATGCGTAATCAATTTATTAAGATAATCTACGTTCCCCATATATAACCTAACCACAAATTATTTTTATTATTAAAATATTATTTGGTGATCATTTGCTCCAGTCTTCCGATCAAGGTGTACAGAACGTGACCGCCACATTCAAGTGTATAGACCGTGTAGTAACTTAGTCGCGTTTCAGAACCAGCAGACGCCTCCATTTGTGGATTGTGCACTTGCTTAACATCAGGCGGGAATTTTATTTTTTCATTTTTGTTTATTGTGACTCGACATTTGACCTCGATCCGCCTGATGATAAGCAAGAGGAGATCCAAGAGTGACGACGACTGAAACAACCGTGTTAGTTCACGGCTGCCTCAGTCGCCGTCACTATGCCGGCTAAATAATGTTAATATACGCCTCAGTTAATCTCACTTTTATACCTAATTACAAAGCAAACAATGATAATAAGAAAATAATGTTGTCATTACTAAGTTTGCGTACCACGCATTATACAGCCTAATATTATTCTAGGGAAAACCAAAACTTATAAGCGGTACACAAAGTTTTGTTTGAAGGATTATTTTAGCATGTCAGAGTTGTAGATACGAAGGGAGCAAACTTGGCCTATTATCAAATGCTTTTCGTTTAAGTTATGCGATAACGTATTGTTTGAGTTAACAAACTTTATGCTTTTGTTTAATAAAGTCGAGAACGAAATGTCGTATTACGATAGGCGAACTAAAATGTTCTAAATTGATGAACTCAATCAATCAATCAAATTGTCACGCCTTTTTCCCACAGGGATAGGCACAGACAATGGAGCGCCACTTATCACGATCTTTATTTTTATTTTTATTGTGACTCGACATATGACAGCACCCCGCTTGATGTTAAGCCAAAGTGTGGTCCATGAATGAATGTCACCGCTAATACAATTCAATAACTGTGAGTAGCAATCACATCCACTATGCCGGCCTAGATGGAATCGGCAATTTACAAGCTGATCCCGAAACGTGACCAAATCACTTCACGGTCCGTATACTTGTAAGTGGTGGTACTACCCCGGATCGGCAGACTGGGTACCACTGCCTACCACTCTTAGATAACCAGACCCGAAGCAAATATCCATCTCTTTTTTATTACCAAATATTTGCAATATTTAATATTATTAAATATTATAAAAAAAAGCTATGAAACAAATATTTGCTCCGACCGGGGAATGAACCCGGGACTTTACGCGCAACAAACCAGTCGCTAAACCGTTCGTCCACGCCTGTCGTCAAAATCTTGACACAACTCCTTCGCTTCCTTCATATTCACAATTTTCTTCATACAAGTTTTATGGTTATGCGCACTAGGCAACCTTTCTTGAGGATGTCTCCAATTTGGTTGACGAACACCCTCCTGGGCCAGCCTTGTTTAACGTGAGAGATCACATGAGATTTATAAATTCTTTTCGTCAATCTACTCTACTCTACAATCTACTGGGATGTCTTCTTGCAAGATGGACTGTCGAACTGCTAAAGTTAGCAGGAAACCGGAGGATGCATTTCTCTTCTAGAAGGTCACTCTGAAAACTACTGGGAGGGCTTTGCCCAACAGACATTTACAGAGTACGGACTGCAAAGTGCTATAATCGCGTTTCAGAATAAACTGGAAAGTTGCAAGTCGGCTCCGTTGATGGTTATAAACGGAAAGTTATAGTTTTTTATGTATGTAGGAATATTCTATAAGCATAGAGCATAGAACTCCTAGAATTTAAACAAATTGTATGCGGCTTACTATCGCGGTTATTTTTGGGTAATCATTGTACAATTTTTTGTTTCGACGTTTCGAGAGCTTTGCAGCCATCGTTGTCACGAAGAATCGAAGGCTGCAATGCTCTTGAAACGTCTAAACAAAAAATTGTACAATCAATAACCAAAAATGTTAATTATTTATATTACAATTAGTAAAGATTACAATTTAAAGAGTGGTACGCAGTGGTACCCAGTCTGCCGATCCGGGGTAGTACCACCACTTACAAGCATACAGACCGTGAAGTGATTTGGTCACGTTTCGGGATCAGCTTGTAAGTTGCCGGTCCCAACTAAGCCGGCATAGTGAATGTGATTGCTACTCACAGTTATTGAATTGTAGTAGCAGTGACATTCATTCATGGACCACACTTCGGCTTAACATCAAGCGGAGTGCTGTATAAGTCGAGTCACATAAAAACAAATTTTTTTTTGTAAAGTAATAAAAAAAATAGATCCACAATAAAAACTCTCATTAATAATTTATAAATTATAGAAATTATTTAATTATCTAATATATGTAATATTAGATAATTAAATAATTTCTATAAAACTCCATCATTATACATTATAATACTACTATTAAATTATTGCATTACAAATATTATTTGAAATAAACGATAATTAACATCCGGTTCCAAATTACATTTCAACATACAACAAAGTTATATTACTAAATACAGACGTAAAAAACTATAATATGATAAGTAAATTACGATTTCAAATATTTCTATTTTTATTGATAATGTTATTTTCTGTTGTGAATACTTCGGATGAAGAGGAAGAGAAGAAGAGTTGTTCAATTTGGTGTTGGATTCAAAAGATAGCGTTATTCGTCATACAACAACTTTTGAGTGGTTAATTAATAATTAGATTTTTTTATTAAATGGAATGGAATATTACGAGGATTTTGTATAGAATCTTTACAAAAAAAAACACCAAAATAAACCTAACAATAGTTTTTTTTATTGTGACACGACATCTAAGCTCGACCCGCCTGATGATAAGCAAGAAGAGGTCCAAGAGTGACGACGACTGAAAAAGCAGGCATTAGGCATTTTCAAATAACCAACCTTTGGAATGAAACCAATATATATTTGACATAACGTACTTTGGTCGCCTAGTTTCTATGATACAAGCACTTTTAGTAGATCATTGAAAAATGTGCATATATATATTATATAATAAGAAAAAAAGAATATAGTATTTTCTTAGATTTTGCGCGAACATTTACTAATGAATTAAACAAATTTTATGCGGCTTAATATCGCGTTTATTTTGGTTTTGATTTTACATTTTTTTAATATTCCGACGTTTGCAGCCATTGTGGCCACGGAGTGACTGATGATGACCACGATGGCTGCAAAGCTGTCGAAACGTTGGAATAATAAAAAAAATTAAAATTAAAACCAAAATAAACGCGATAGTAAGCCTCATAAAATTTGTTTATTTCATTAAAAAAGAATATAGTTATTTGATGCAATGTTTTGATGGTTTGGGTACACGGAAAGGATAAGTAAAAGTAGATTGACAAAGGTAATTTATAAATATGGAAGCGATAAACGAAAGCTTCTCAAGAAAGTTGGGTTGCCTAGTGCCCATAATAGTAGAGCTTGTATGAAAATAATTGTGGATGTGATGTGAGGGACGCGAGGAAGTTGTGTCAGGATCGTGGCAAGTGGCGCTCCAATTGTCTGCATATCCCTGTGGAAATAAGGCGTGACAATTTGATTTATAGGTATAGTACAAAAATATCTATTTACTAAGTTCTAAGTAAACAAAATTATCTGAATAAACACATTTCTTTCATTCGATTTGTTTCATTTACCTCAAAATCGATATGATATTCTATCGACAAAACCAATAGCAAAACTAAACACATTATTTTGTGTTTTATTATAGTGGAATAAAGTGTATTTTTGCTTGTAATAGTGTATAATCGGATGTGACATTTCACACCTACACGTACAAAATGTTTGCCTTCCAAAGGTCGCAGGTTCATAATGAAATGGCCTATCACGTTTCTAACTCTTTTATAATATTAATATACTTTTTATTCATTTACACAGTACTGGTACGGCACAAGTGTCCTTACTCCCACTTATGGGTAACGTAGAGGATGAATCTGTCGTTGAGAAGATCTCGACGAGATAAGAACTTATAGCCGTTTTTGACGACAGGCGTAGCCGAACGGTTAACGATTGGTTTGTTGCACCTAAAGTCCCGGGTTCGATTCCTGGTCGGAAAAAATATTTGTTTCATAGCTTTTATTTGTAATATGTAAAAATTAAAATTATCATCATCAGACGAGAGGAGGTCAAGTGTCGTGTCACAATAAAAAAAAATATTTAATATTGCAAATATTTGTTAAAAAAAAAAGAGGCGGATATTAGCTTCGGGTCTTGTCATCAAAGAGCGGTAGGCAGTGGTACCCAGTCTGCCGTAGTACCGGTAGTACCGGATCGTCAGTTTTGTAAGTTGCCGGTTCCAACTAGGCCGGCATAGTGGATGGGACTGCTATTGAATTGAGGTAGCAGTGATATCCATTCATGGACCACACTCCAGCTTAACATCAAGCGGGGTGATGTCATATGTCGAGTCAAAAGAAAAAAAAGGAGCTTAAAGGGACATGGCTTCATGCGTTTTTATCGCCTATACCACGGTACCACGGCAAAAGGTTCTGATGAGCTCTTTAAGCTTGTTCTTACTTCGTCTTTTTATTCCCATAATACCCACAGAGTACGGGATAAGCATCCACATTTCGTCGACTGATTCGACAATCGAACTAAAAGGTTCAGCGCGACGTTTCTTTGTAGAACAATTAACAAGTAAAATGCTTTGCTATCCCCATTAAACTTTGGAGTCCTCAAGTGAAATGTAAAAAAGTGCCTTGCCGGTAGTGATGGCGACAGAGGCAGTCGTAAACTCAGTCGATTGTTTTAGTCGTCGACATTCTTGAACCTTGCCAAGTCTAGGTAAGAAATCGACTCATAAGAACTATTTACTCCTTTGCTTTGTTCCCTGTTTGCAGTTAATATATTTTTTTAAAAGTGGAATATTTTTGACTAAAATATGTCTTTATCAAATTGTCACGCATTTTTCTTACAGGAATAGGCAGAGACAATGGATCGCTACTTGCCACGATCCAGAAAAACACAATTGCTTTCTTCACATCCACAATTATTTTCATACAAGCTCTATAAAATAGTAAAAACTATTTTATATTATACTAGTTTAAATCATTTAATTCATATATTTATATATATAAATTATCCCAAAAAGTCTGGTTAATAACACAGTATCACATTCAATACTTGAGAAATAATTCAAACTTCAAGAACTTCTGGCGTTTACCCCTAAAGTATTTAATTACTTAAAATAAATTAAGAAGATCTGGCAAAGTGGACGGCAAGTGCCTATTCGTTCCACGTTCAATATTTGACCCTTTTTAGAAATTGTTTTTGTTTTTAATATAAGTTATCTATTTACATTTTTACATTTTTAATAAATTTTATCTATTTACACAGTTAATAGTTGACCCAGTAGCCGTGCTTTTTACGCTTCGCTTGACTTACCCCAGGACTGATAAAGCATTCCACTTGTCAAAGAAACAACGCGCCAAAAATTTCGACTGTCGCGACACTCGTGTGGAGTTACTGGTCTCCCGTCCAGCGCGTCCCCTAGTTGGCAAATAGGGGAACACCGCAAGTATCCATGCGGTATCGGTTTTACCGATGCGGACCATACCAGCATTTTGTAAGGGCCCATATCGTCTCCCGAGCGCAGCACGCTTGCGGCCCTCCTCTCACCCTCTCACTCACCCGTCGCAAGACAGAGCTTGTCCTCAGCCTTGCCGGCCCCTTCTCCGGCCGCAAGACGGTGCTCGATCGCAGCCCGCTTGCCGGCCCTTCTCATCTCTTAACCACGCTGATGAATCCTATATGGATAACAGCAAAAAAAAGGAAAAAAAAACCGCCCTCTTTTGACCGACATGTCGGATGCTTCCTCAAGAAACAAACAAGTTTAAAGAGGTGTTTAGAACATTCTTCGTGGTATAGGCAATAAAGAACACATGGAACCACCATATCCCTGTTTTATAATTGTATTAAATAAAATAAACTGTTTTAAATTACAATAAAAAAAACAATTTATTTTGGGGTTTTAAAATGATTCTATGAAGAGAATTGTGGATGTGAAGTAAGCGAGGGAGTTGTGTCAGGATCGTGGAAAGTGGCGCTCTATTGTCTCTTTTTTAACCAATATGACAAATCAATCAATTAAATTCTCATGGCATTGCCCACAGAGATAGGCAGAGATAATGGAGCGCCACTTATGGTATTATGACCAATGTATTTTTAATATACTTTGGTTGACATTTTTTTTTAGTGAATAAGTAATGAAATGTAAGAGGGTCAAATTTTAAGCCTATAAGTAATATTATCTTAAAGTACTTTAGCAAATTAATTCACTTTGTATATAACTCGTGTTTTACATTCAAAATGGTCATTTAAATATTAGTTCTTTAGTTTTTCTTCTTCTCAAAGTAATTGCATTAAAATTCAACTTGATTGCAATTAAAAAGAAAATGTTTTAAACAAAACTTTGTTTCAATTAATTCTTTGACAATTTAATAAATTACTATACTGTTTTTTGTGTTTGTTTTACTTATTTATTGTTATTTAAAAAGTAAAACTACATATAAAACTATAATAAACAAAATTATATACTTTAGGTATATAGTGAAAAATAATTTCTTTTACAAAAACAGTCTAGACTGCGGTTTAAAAGAAGATGTGATAAGGATTGACAAAGCCTTTCTTTAATGGTTTAGGCACATGAAAAGGATGAGTGAAAGTAGATTGACGAGAGGAATTTATAAATCTGATGTGGATGCGTTAATCGAGGCAGACCCAGGCGATTTTTTATGGCACCTCAAGAAAGCTGGGTGCCTTAATCGTAGAGGTTGTATGAAAAATAATGTGGATGTGAGGAAATCGAGAAAGTTAAATATTGAACCACCATATGCATTGCTTTTAAACCGTCCTCTGTGATACCAATTCAATACCACTAGACCACAGTTGCCTTTATTTTTAGGTACGAGTATCAATTTTATAAGGTTTAAAAACCCTACAGTAACAATCAATTAATCAAATTTTTAAGCCTCTATTCCGATGACTAACCATCCCAATGAAGCGCCACTTTTCACGAATCTGACGTTTTTTTATTCATTTTTTTATTGTGATTCGTCATCTTAATGCAGGTGACTTCTGCTACAGTTATATGACTGTGAGTGGCAGTCACATTCACTATAAGACCGGCAACTTATAAGCTGATCCCGAAAAGCGACTTAGTCACTTCACGGTCTATATACTTGTAAGTGGGGGAAGCATCCGCATTTTTTCGACCAAATTACAAGTCAAACTTAAAGATTCGGCGCGTCGTTTCTTTGTAGAACAATCGACAAGTGGAACGCTTGTGTGGAATGGAATGCCCATGTGTTCTTCCATCCTGTAACCTTGGATCCTTCAAGCGAGGCGGGAAGAAGCACTTTTGGCCGGCATAGTGACAGCGACTGGGGCAGCCATAAAGACCCTGTTTCGCACTCTAGGACCTCTTCTTGCTAGCCATCAAGCAGGTCGAGATGAGATATCAATTAATCAATCAAATTATCACGCCTCTTTCCCACGAGGCAGAGACAATGGAGCGCCACTTGCCACGATCCTGATACAACTCCCTCGCTTTCCTCACATTCACAATTCTCCTCGGTTATGGGCACTAGGCAACCTAGCTTTCTTGAGAATTTCTCCGATTTAATCGGAAAACACCCTTCTGGGCCTACCTTGTTTAACGCATCCATCCATATCAGAATTATAAGTTGCTTTCGTCAATCTACTTTCACTCATTCTTTCTATATGCCCAAACATCGAAGCATTCCTTTGTCAATCCCAGATGAGATACCGAGTTACAATAAAAAAGACACTTTACAATTATCGTTTCCTTCACTTTCATAATTATTTTCATACAAGCTCTATCCTATAACCATGGACAGCTACAGCTAACCCCTTTTTTATTTACACTAACAAGTAACAAATTATCATAGTAATTAGTTTTCAAGGAACATCCCTTATTGACAGTCAAAGTGAGGCTATTATTAAAATCGTGACTTGCAAATAAAATTGCAGGCAGCACTGAAAGAAAAGTGTATCTATGCGTCACTTTTTAGAGGTGGTTTCATACTGAACAGTTACATTTTTACACAGGAAGCGAGAATTTTATATCAACACCCGGGGGCCGATCGCGCAACTTCAATGGGAGTGAAAATGAAATTGATTCCCATTTGTCAAAAAGTTCATTCATTCGGACAATGAGTTATAATGTGCTTTAACTGTTAATAAAAATTAACATCGATTCTTAGTGTGTTGCGCGGTTGCAATTTCTTGAAGCTCATTAATGGGGTTTAACTGTTAAAACAAAGCCTATTCTCATTGAGTTACACGTTCGGCCCGCTGCCACTACTTACAAGTGTATACTCACAGTCTGTATAGACCGTGAAGTTTTTTTTTATGACAGCACCCCGCTTGATGTTAAGCCAAAGTGTGGTCCATGAATGAATGTCACTGCTAATACAATCACATCCACTATTCCGGCCTAGATGGAACCGGCAACTTACAAGCTGATCCCGAAACGCGACCAAATCACTTCACGGTCTATATACTTGTAAGTGGTGGTACTACCCCGGATCGGCAGACTGGGTACCACTGCCTATCACTCTTAGATAACCAGACCCGAAGCAAATATCCATCTCTTTTTTTATATTTAATAATATTAAATATTACAAATAAAAGCTATGAAACAAATATTTGCTCCGACCAGGAATCGAACCCGGGACGCGCAACAAACCAGTCGCTAAACCGTTCGTCCACGCCTGTCGTCAAATTAATTAATTAATCGCGTTTCAGGATTAGCTTTCAAGTTTGAGGTTCCAACTAGACCGGCATAGTAGATGTGACTGCTACTTGCAGGTATATAACTCTAGTAGCAGTCGCCTTCATTCATAAACCGCTATCTAGCTTTATATTAGGAGGGGTACCTAACCCCAATATAAAAATGGCATAGCAAAGAATTACAAAATATTATTAGTTGTAAAAATTCTATTTCTAATTAAGAACAAACATCAGAGCGTGGCAAATACGAATATACCTACTTACAAATTTATAATATATAAAATATAAGTAAATACGAGTATATACGCTCGAAAAATATTCCCCTTCTTCATGGCAGTCGGGTAATTTTTTTTTTCATATATTTTTCATACAAAACCTATCGGGGAAATTGAAATCAGATTCGTGTCTCAATAAAAATAAATAAATATGAATACCAAATGTCACAGTATGATTGCACCCTTAAAACAGAAATAGTACCTTTTTAACGCCTCTATTTTTCTTTAGGGGGCTATTATTTTACCGAGGAAAAGACTAATTACAACTTGTCGGTGTTCTTAAGTTGTTTACACACTATATATTAAATTTTGTACCATTTATATACCAACAGTTTTAGTATATATTAACTGTAAGATTGACCGGTTATAATTGACTGATAAGGATCACCAGCTTTACGAGTGATCCACCTGAAATGTCTACAAAGGCACTCAATAATGTTTTCACCACAAAAATATGTCAAATATACCTTGATATATATACCATGTAAACTAAAATCTTCCTGTGAACTATAGAATCATCAAAGACTGCTGATCTTGCTCCACTTTTACTACAAAAATAGCGTCCATTTCATCCGTAACAGGGCGACCACAGCGAGGTGCAACTTTGACATCAAAATTCCCGGATTAAAAACGCCTTAACCAACTCTTACTATAATACTGCATTTTTTTATAATACTGCATTAGGTCCATAAACGACACAAATTTTTTTCGCGACGTTGCATTTTTGCCTTTTTTGTAATAAAATTTTAATATGTATCTAATTTCTTCATTCGGTTCGCTTATTTTGACAGAAACAAAATCAAATGAAAAATTACGGGAAACAAAATTTTACTAATTTGATTCTTTTTTTTTTAAATGTCACCTTTTCAATGTCATGAAAACCAGCCAGATACAAATAGTACAGCTAAAGATATTTTATTACAACTTAATACATACTATATGCGAAAGGAATTATGCTCCGACCCAATATATTAAGGATACATTGGTACCGGCATGTGGTTTTGAAGTGGTTGCGTGACTATTTCACTACCACACTACGGTCGCCCATTCAATATTAATTTTTTAATCTAAACAAGACTTAAGCAGAAGGTTATTTTGTAACTCGTGACGCCTCGTTATCATTGAAAAGTTATGAATGGATAGCAAAAGACACTTTCTGAGAAAGCGTTTCGTGTCTGAAACACTTGTATGGGGGACTTTTAACTTGATTAGCTTTCAGAATGTTAAATAACTTAGTTCTTGGTAATGCATTAGGACAATAACGAGTAGAATTTTCTTAGATTTTGCGCGAACATTGAAAAATGAATTAAACAAATTTTATGCGGCTTACTATCGCGTTTATTTTGGTTTTGATTTTGTTTTAATAATTCTGACGTTTCTAACACCTGGGACCCCATAATTCACAAACTCAAGTCCCAAGTCCAGCAAACTGCCAAAACAGATGACACCGTCAGTTATTTTTGCAAAAATTTGAAATAAACCGGGAACAGAAAAACAAAATATCAAACAGCATCAACCAATAGGACGACCAACACCTCAGTCTCTCCGTGACAACGATGGCTGCAAAGCTCTCAAAACGTCGGAATAATAAAAAAAAATGTAAAATCAAAATAAACGCGATAGTAAGCCGCATAAAAGTTGTTTAATTCATCAATAACGAGTACTTCCTCCATGTTCATGAATATATAAATTCTAATACACATTCTAATATACAAAATAGTACTAACATGTATTGTATGTATTATTTTTTATTGTGAAACGACATTTGACCTTGTCCCGCCTGATGATAAGCAAGAGGAGGTCCAAGAGTGACGACGATTGAGAAAACCGAGTTCGTTCTCGGCTGCTTCAGAGTCACTATGCCGGTTTAGCGAGTCGATAAATTGTTAACTGTCCATACTTATTATATCGATACTACTTACTTTTCCATACTACTTACTTTTCGATAGTTTATCTCAATCGTCAAATCGTCAAATTTCACAATTTATCAGTTTACAAACTTGTAAAAACCGTATTTACAATTATACGGTGACTTATACATATGACAGCACCCCGTCTGATATTAATAAAACATGCAATGAAATTAAACAGAAAAACATAATTGGACTGTGTAACACCCAAAAACTATGCGGGTACAAAAAGCCTTTTTTGTACCCTCGTGAACAGTTAATCACCCTTGGGATAATACCTTGAGTTAAGGTATTAAGGCTAATACCAACCTTATCTTGTAACCATTTAGGGCCGTAGAATCAAACAAAACTTATCTAGGATTAACTTAACTTTGTTCTTAGTTCGATATCTTTATTTCTTTAATTTATATCTTTTATTTCGGCTGCTCATCGCATAACCTAGTTTAACTATTTATAATGTTTTTTTTTATGAACCTATTTCTATATTAAAGGTGCTGTCATATGTCGAGTTACAATAAATAAGTCTCTTCACGGTCTGTACGAGTATAGGTACTTGTAAATGGTGGTACTACCCCGGATCGGCAGACTGGGCACCACTGCCTACAACTCTTCAATAACCAGACCCGGAGCAAATATATCCTTTCTTTTTTTATAATAATGAATATTTGCAAATTTTTTACAATTATCATTAAATATTACAAATAAACGCTATGAAAGAAATATTTGCTTCGACGGGGAATCAAACCCGTGACTTAACGCGTTTCAAACTGGTGTGCTAACCAATTCAACGCGCCTGTCGTCACGCGACTTAGTCGCGTTTCAGGATCAACTTACAAGTTATTTAACAGTCGTAGCAGTCACCTCTATTCATAGACGGTCCTGCAGTTTAATATCAGGCTGGATCCTGTTATATGTCGAGTCACAATGATAAAAATAATAATTATGTCGGGTTATTTTTTTTTATTGTGACGACATATGACACCACTCCGCTTGATGTTAAGCCGAAGTGTGGTCCATGAATGAATACCACTGCTACTACAATTCAATAACTGTGAGTAGCAATCACATCCACTATGCCGGCCTAGTTAGAACCAGTAACTTACAAGCTGATCCCGAAACGTGACCAAATCACTTCACGGATCGCCACACCCGAAGCAAATATCTACCTCTTTTTTATTTTTTATTAACAAATATTTGCAATATTTAATATAATTATTAAATATTACAAATAAAAGCCATGAAACAAATATTTGCTCCGACCGAGAATCGAACCCGGGACTTAACGCGTAACAAACTAATCGCTAAGAACGACTCCTGTCGCCTGTCGTATTTAATCCTTATTGGTGCTACCGGCCTTATTTATTATCCATTTTACTAAACATAATTAACGACTTGAAAGGAAGGGTGGTATACCTTCCACTTTTCAAGTGATCTTGGAATACTTAAGGTTTTTTAATTATTCAATAACAAAAAAGGCTTTTTCCTTTTATTTTTAGCTCGAATTCCCAGGGTCGGATTTTCTTTGAGCGTCTTCTATAGTCTATATTGTTTCTTAGTCTGGCATTCACTACTGATGCAAGAGTAAACTGAATTGTTTCTTAGTCTGGCATTCACTGAATTGTTTTTCCGTCATCAGCGCTCTTGAACTTCGCCTTGCTTACCCTAAACATGTTTAATGTCGAAAATACTATTTGTTAAGAGAATTGTGGATGTAAGGAAGTCGCGGGAGTTGTGTCAGGATCGTGGTAAGTTGCGCTCCATTGTCCCTGATTACCCTGTAGGAAAAAGGCAGAGAACATTTGATAGATTGACTATGTGCAAAGTTCCAAAGAGCTCTTTAATGAGGAAGTATGCATAGTGTAGGCAGAAGAATTTAAGGCGACCGAGGTGTAGTGGTAGTGCAACGGTCACACAAACTAAGTGCACGGATTCAAAACCACTTGCCGGTACCAATGTATCTTTGATATATGTACTTAAGTCGACCTGTTTCTAAGATACAATCATTTTAGTAGTAGCCTAATATAGATATGTATAAAAATGATATCCGAACTCTAAGGAAGTAGGAGAACAACTACCGATGTATTTATGTCCTCCTACGACTTAAAACTCTTTAAGCTGAGCGTAAAGTGAACCATAGTGCGATTGGTATAGTTTTGGCGCGAGTCGACTTCAATTCATTTACGGCACTTCAGTTTACCCCAGGCCGTGTGCGGTCATATGTCAAATTCAATTGCAGTCATATTTCAAATTAAATGCGGTCATATGTCAAATTCAATTGCAGTCATATGTCAAATTAAATTACCGTCATGTGTCAAATTCAATTGCAGTCATATGACAAATTCAATTACGGTCATGTGCCAAATTCAATTGCGGTCATATGTCAAATTTAATTACGGTCAAGTGCCAAATTCAATTGCGGTCATATGTCAAATTTAATTACGGTCATGTGCCAAATTCAATTGCGGTCATATGTCAAATTTAATTACGGTCAAGTGCCAAATTCAATTGCGGTCATATGTCAAATTTAATTACGGTCATGTGCCAAATTCAATTGCGGTCATATGTCAAATTTGATTGCGGTCATATAATATGTCACAATGCAGGTTAGTGTATCTTATAATATATATACTAGTATATACGTAAACAGTCAATTTTTGTGTTACTAAACATCATTACCTACTTTCGCAATATGAAATTTCCCCACAATTATATGACAATAAAATTTATTTCATTTAGTCATTGATGCTTTTTATAAAGGCACAGTTTATATTTTATATACACATTTTCCAAGTTATATAAACTATTGCTGTTAGAAGAAATGTAAATGTAAAGAAAAAATGTACTTGTAATACAATATTTCAATAGTAATTATAAAGTTCGGAAATAAATTAAAATATTGGACTAATCGAATAATTGTAAGTACTCGAACAATAAACTTTTCTTTAAATCATGTCACATGAACTATTAATGGAGGCGATTGCTACTACAGACTTGTAAACACAAGTAGGAGTCGCATAAGCCATTCCGGCCTAGTTGAAACCAGCAGCTGAAAAAGCTGAACCGGCACGCGACTAAGTCACTTCATGTTCTGTACACTTGTACAGTCAAATTAGCTTGGATTTGTAGTAGTGCGCCTAAGAGCGCTTTTCCATTATTAACACACGTTACGAAAACACGTCCTTAGGTTCAAATTGGAAGCAAATGGAATAACACAAAATTCGGTAGTTACGAATTAACTATTTGATTAAAATTGCAGAATATCGTGCACAAAACCGTCTAATTGTTTTCACAGACGAAACATACATACATACGTCACATACTCTCTCGAAATTTTTGGTCAGATAGAAGCACCTCAGCTTTAAAGCGAAATATATCGAAGGGCAATCGGACAAAATATTTAAATAAATAAAAATGAAAATTTATAAAAGTTGTTTATTTATTCCTTTGCTGACTGTTACTACAAATGCAATGCAACAAATGCAAAAACGTCTCCAAGCTAATTTGACTTCAAGTACTTTCCCCAACCCGTATTAACCAATACGCCATTTTACTGTTTTAAATATAATTTTAATACAAACAATATTCCAAAATCGAAAAATCACGTTTATTTTGCTGAGCAGCGAGTAAATAATAAAATCTATAATATTTTGCACAGCCGTGCTCTACCCTGCGGGATTTCAAATATTTAATATAAAAGTCAATACCAAATATTAAATTTAATATCTTTTGGTATAATAAAATAAATTAAAATGTCACGATTTTTACCCACAGGGATAGGCAGAGACATTGGAGCGCTCTTTCGCTTCCCTCACACATACGAATCTCTTTATACAATCTTTACGGTTATAAGCATTAAGCAACCCAGCTTTCTTGAGGATGTCGGAAATCATTCTCCTGGGTGTGCCTCATTTAACGCATCCATCCACGTCAGATTTATAAAATCCTTTCGTCAATCTACTTTTACTCATCCTTTCCGTGTGTCTAAACTATCGAAGCAGAGATAGTCAGAGACATTGGAGCTCCACTTGCCACAACTCCCTCGCTTCGCTCACAACCACAACTCTCTTCATACAAGCTCTACGGTTATGGCCACTAGGCAACCCAGCTTCTTGGCGATGTCTAAGCACTTTTTTCGTTACTAAGTAATTAACTTCTCAACATTTTATTTCCAGATAAAAATGCAGCCAAATCTAGTAGCATGTTTAATTTACACACTACACTTAACGACAGCGTGCGTGTACTACGAAGACATAATGAAGGTCATATGTGACGAGGCAATTCCCCATTATTACCCCCAATATCCGTTTCCCCAACCAGTGCCCACAGATTTCCCGCCATTAGACAAAACGGACATGTTTACAGAAATGTCAATAAACAAGTTTAATACTGAACCAACGACCACAGTGGCTCCGAGGAGAACTTGTAACATCTGGTGCTGGATACGAAGAGTTGGGCTCTTTATAGTACAACAATTGTTGAATGATGAACAACAGAATGGACAGAATGCTACATAGTTAATACGAATGTAAATATGCGGTCAATAAGGGGTACTCGTGGGGTAAGGATTGCAGATAGTGTGAAGAATATACTCAGTGATAATAAAATAAATAAATCAATCAAATTGTCATACCTTTTTCACAAGAACAAGACAATGAAGCGCCACTTGCCACGATCATGTCGCATCCCAATATGTATTCTTTAAAATTAGGAGTTGTGCGGCACGATCCTATGGCAAGTGCCGCTCCATTGTCTCTGCCTATCCCTGTGGGAAAAGGCGTGACAAATTGATTGATTGATTGAAAAAAATTAAATTTTGCATTTACAACTGTACTCAATCAAATGCCTTACCACTAAAATATAAATAATTTTGGTGTTGAGTCGATGTAAGACATCTGAAAACCTCCTAAGCTACCAAAATAGGTAGGCAGTGGTACCCAGTCTGCCGATCCGGGGTAGTACCACCACTTACAAGTATACAGACCGTGAAGTGATTTGGTCACGTTTCTGAATCAGCTTGTAAGTTGCCGGTTCCATCTAGGCCGGCATAGTGGATGTGATTGCCACTCACAGTTATTGGATTGTATTAGCAGTGACATTCGTTCATGGACCACACTTCGGCTTAACATCAAGCGGGGTGCTGTCATATGTCGAGTCACAATAAAAAAAAAACTAATGGTGATTCCAAAGTGTATTTGAAATCAAAAATAAATGTCTGAATTAAATATTTGCTTTGTAAATCAAGTAAAACAAACGAATTTAAAACAATTCACTTAACCTGTCTAAATAGTATTCACAATTAATTTGTAATGAAAAAGGTGTTTACTCAACTCTTAAACAAATGAAGGGGCTCTTTAAATTAAATGTCAAAGAATGTTAAAACCTTTGTTCAAAAAACAATTTGTGTTTTTTTAACAAAGGACATTATTCATTTTGGGCTATTTTTGTACTGCTTTTGTAATGCCCAATGATAATTTTCTACAAGTTACTCTAAATTTCGACCATGCATGAACAATATAAAAACAAAACAATTTGGGTGGTTGCCTAATGCCCATAACCGTAGAGTTTGTATGAAGACATTTGTGGAAGCGTGGAAATTGTGTCAGGATCGTGGCAAGTGGCGACCTATTGTCTCTGCCTATCCCTGTGACAATTCGATTTATTGATAAATATCTGATTTAATTTACATGTTTCATCGGATGTTTTATTATTAAATTTTATAAATACATTCAATATACTTTATCTTCTAGTAAAAGAACGCTTCTGGCTGACACTTTGCTTTAGCTGGGCATTATAAGAAATAAATAAAACAAACTTAATTTATAACAATTTTAGTAGGCAGTGCTGCTCAGACTGTCGGTCCGGGGTAGTACCACTACTTACAAGTGTACAGTGAAGTGACTTAATCGCGTTTTGGAATCAGCTAGTAAGTTCCAGTTCCAACTAGGCTGGCATAGTAGATTCATGGACCGGACTGCAGCGCACGCCAACGTTCTCACCATCCTTTTCATCTTAAAGCGAACCTCTAGCCGGCGCGCGTAGTGAGGCAGCATTACACTGAGTTTTTTTAAGTTGTAACGCTTTGGAATCTACCCAACTTAAAAAAGTCTAAAACACGTCATTATAAAATCCATGCACAATAGTCAGTTTACTTACTTATGTTTAGATTTGTCGCGTCGCGTTTTACTGCTTACGTAAGATTAAAGGGAAAATTTAATTTTATCCGTATTGTACAGCGTTACCCTGTTGTCTGAGTATTCCAATTGTGTGATCGTATTTATTTTTTTATAAATACAATTCTGTTGACGCCAAAATCCTCACGAGTAAAAATTAAATTTAATTATAGAAGTGGCGCTCCATTGTCTCTACCTATCCCTGTGGGAAAAAGGCGTGACAATTTGATTGATTGATTGATTAATTATAGATTGTTATGATTACAAGTATTTTTTTATTGTTACTCGACATGTGACAGCACCCCTTATATTATGCTGGGGTGTGCCCCATGAATGGAGATTACTGCTACTACATTTAAATAACTGTAAGTACCAGTCACATCAACTATGCCGGCTTAGTTGGAAGCGGCAACTTGCAAGTTGATCCCGAAACGCGACTAAATCACTTCACGGTCTGTATACTGTGTAAGTGGTGGTACTACCCCGGATCGGTACTAAGGGACGCCACACCTTTCGTTATTGATTTTCGTTTGTTTTTCAGTTTGTGGATGCAACTGGCATCTAGTCGTTTTAAGGGAGAACCCTATGTTCAGCAGTGGACGTCTTCTGGCTGATGATGATTATGATAAATATGAGCGTAAATAAATGGAAAATTATGAACTATTTCCAGGGTTTCAATATTTAGTTTGTAAACTTCATGAATAATGTTTACTTTTCAAAGTTCCTTCAACTTAGGAACTTGTGCCTTATTTACACTTTTATAAGGCGACAGGCGTGGATTTGTAGCGATTGGTTTGTTGCGCTTAAAGTCCCGGGTTCGATTCCCGGTCGGAGCAAATATATTTTTGTATATAAATATATAGCTTTTATTTATAATATTTAATAACATTAAATATTGCAAATATTTGTTAATAAAAAATAAGAGATGGATATTCGCTTCGGGTCTGGTTATCAAAGAGTGGTAGGCAGTGGTACCCAGTCTGCCGATCCGGGGTAGTACCACCACTTACAAGTATACAGTCCGTGAAGTGATTTGGTCACGTTTCGGGATCAGCTTGTAAGGTGCCGGTTCCAACATAGTGGATGTGACTGCTACTCACAGTTATTGAATTGTAGTAGCAGTGGCATTCATTCATGGACCACACTTTGGCTTAAAATCAAGTGGGGTGCTGTCGGGGTGAGTAACAATAAAAAAAAGACAAGGAATATCTGCATGCGCCAAGTTTACTTGAAAGTTATTGTAAACTAGTGTAAATGCGCCGTTTGTCTAAGTTAATAATACCATGTCAACAAAATCAGTAAGCAATTACGACTACCTGTATCTTTACCATGCTTAAGTAAGATAAATGCAAACTTCATTAATTACAGTTCAATATTAGTTTTGTGATTGCTTGTTTACGTGTGATTACTCTAAATTAGGGAAGCTTAAACAGTGGTAGGCACTTACAAGTATACAGACCGTGAAGTAATTTAGTCGCGTTATGGGATCAGTTTGTAAATTGCCGGATCCAACTAGGCCAGCATAGTGGATTCGACTGCTACTTACAGTAATTGAATTGTAGTAGCAGTGACAGTTGGGTGCTGTCATATGTCGAGTCGCAATAAAAATCAAAGCTTTTATGTGGAACGTTAAGCGGCATACACCGTGTTTGTCCCTGGTGGCAGTTGACCGATGTTCACGTGTGAATTTGTCCGGCATAGTGACGGCGACTGAGGTAGCCGTGAACTGTGATGTTAATTTTCTCAGTCGTCTGCTCTCTTGGACAGCGTGCTTACCATTAGACAGGTCGAGGTCAGATGTCCTAATGGTCCCCTCGTCCCGCCTAATGATAAGCAAGAGGAGGTCCAAGAGTGACGACGACTGAGAAAACCGAGTTTGTTCACGGCTTTCTCAGTCGACGTCACTATGCGAACTGAACTCAACTCACCATGCATGTTTCAAGTCGTCAGCGCTCAGGAACTGATGACATACTATTTAAAATTAAATACCATCTAAAGTTAAATTTAAAAATAAAAAACAAACGAGAATCTAATAAAACTCAACTGGAATTGAAATATTTTTCTATTAAAGGAAAAGCTACTGTGTTTTTTTCATTATTTGCTCACAAAGGGAGTTCTTGTTGGAGAAAATTGCCACTCACTCCCCAGGGTTGGGTTGTACAGAAAATTACGTTTCAGCTGACTCCCCGCGGTGAGTCGATAAGCTCAAATTAACAACCTATATTATTATTACCCTATTATCATGTTATCAACTGTCATGTTCTTCAATACTTTGTTGGGGAATTAAATTTGACGATAGGCGTGGCGTGTTGGGTGTGTATAAAGTGATTTAGTCGCGTTTCGGGATCAGCTTGTAAGTTGCCGGTTCCACAAGGCTTGGCATAGTAGATGTAACTGCTACTTACTACTTGAATTGTAGTAGCAGTGGCATCCATTAATGGACCACACTCCAGCTTAACATCAAGCGGGGTGCTGTTATATGTCGAGTCACGATGATAAAAAAATAGTAAAGTCTCGAGTTCAATTCCCGGTCCGAGCAAAGATTTGTTTCATATCATTTATTTGTAATATTTATATTAGATATTTATTACAAATGTTTCATTTCATTTACTGTTGGTGGTACCACCTCTTACAAGTATACAGACCGTGAAGTGACTTTGTCGCATTTCAACTTATAAGTTGCCGGTAGCAACTAGGCCGGCTGCTACTTAAAGTTAACTGACTGTAAATTGAAAACCTCTACGTTAGGCTCGAAACGCATATAAGCCACTTCACAGTCCGTATACTTGTAAGTGGCGGTACTACCCTGGATTGGCAGAATGGGCACCACTGCCTACCACTCTATGATAACCAGACCCAGAGCAAATATCCACCGGTTTTTATGTATGTATGTGTATTTATGTATATTATACACATACATACATATGTTATTATACATTACATTATGTTATTTGTATATTAGGTATATATATTTACTTTTTATATTTAAAACTAATTATGAAGAGAATTGTGAATGTGAAGAAAGCGAGTAGTTGTGTCAGGATCGTGGCAAGTGGCGCTCTATTGTCTCTGCCTATCCCTGTAGGAAAAAGACGTGACAAATTGATTAATATCTTTTCTCCATCTCCCAAAGGTTAACTGTAAAAAATGCTTTAAGGCATTAAGTTCGCCTCTTGTAAACGTTTGTAGTTATTTGTGTGCAATAAAGAATTCTATTATTATTATTATTATTATATTTATTAAGTATTTTTCTTATTTATTATATTTTCATTTTTTTAATTTATATAAATTTAAAAAAACCTATTATTATAAATGTGAATGTGAGTTTGTTTGTTACGTTTTCACGCAACAACTACCACACCGATCATGTGTAAGCCAATGTGCTGTGCTGGATATTTAGCATCTCAACGACCTGACGAGACACCAGAAACTAATTTCACGCGGGTGAAACCGCGGGCACAGCTAGTAATAATATAAAAAACTTAATATTAATAACCAATTTTTTTACGAATTCCGCCACACCACTCGTACGATTTGTCATCCAATAACAATTAGATACACGCAACAAACACCTGTTACTACTTTTCTATTTCTATCAACGCGATAACTTTGAAACAATAGGGGAATTGTTACACAGTGCAGATATTGTCCATATAAAGCACGCTGTGGTGAAAAATTAACAGTAGTTAAAGGAAAGAAGTGAAAGTCGTGAACGCAAACATGTCTGCTGTGAAATATATTAAATTAAACTAAGATTATTTAGTGTTAAAATATACATTGTTAAATATTAAAGGATTATACTAATTAAAAGGTAATATTTGATACCATTTTATATTAAATATTACAAACATTTCGTGCCGATCCGGGGTAGTAGTGGCGTTTGTTATTTTTTTATTGTGACTCGTAAGTTGAGAACATACCGCCTGATGTTAGGCTGGATTGCGGTCCATGAATGGAGGTGATTGCTACTACAATTAAGTAGCAATTACTGTTACTGTAAGTAGCAGTCACATTAACCCAGTTGCCTACTTTGAACCGGCAACTTGCAAGCTGATCCCTAAACGCGAGTGGTGGTACTACCCCGGATCCGTAAAATGAGCACTACTGCTTATCACTCTTAGATAATCAGACACGAGAATATTTCTTTTAAATATTGTTTATTAAAAAAATACGGCCCTCTCTATGTGGCCCGTCATTCAAGTCGCTGCGCACGAACAACCCTAGCGCAGGAGGTACCGAGGGAGGTGTTGCAAAGAGTAGGAAGAGTCTTGTCTGCGTTAAACGATCTGCGATCAAGAATCATCTGCTCACCGAATAGGGGCGGGCAGCGTAGCATCCATGTACTTTGGCATAATTAAGCAATCATAAAGACATCAAAGGTCTTATCATTGCTTTTTCAGTAGTCGACGCTCTTAGAGAGGTCTAAGAGCGTCGACTACTGAAAAAAACGTTTTCGGTTGCCTTAATTGCTTTTACTATACCTATATTTATTATATAGTATATTTATTATTTCTAAATTTCAGCCCCAATAAATCAAAATGAGAGAATCAACGTTTCTAGTATTAATTACAATCCTAAGAGTACAAGCAACAAATTTCTTCTCGGAAACCTTGAACGCAGAACCAATTTTGTCAACACTCTATGCTAGAGACCGCCAAAGCGACGCCATAACAAACACATGCATCTCAGAGATGTATCCAAGAAATCTATACAAATATCCATTAAACATAGATCGGAACGATTTACCTTGTATAATACATTGTGTTTTGAGGAAATTTGGAATAATGTCTAATGATGGAGCGATTAATATAAGAAATTATTATAAAAGAGTAGAAGCTATTCACAGAAATGACCCACGGATTCTGATATCTGATGTCGGGGAGACTTGTGCGCTAAATATCAATTCTATGAACTTAGACCACGATATTTGTAAAAAGGCTAAAGTATTTAATGACTGTACGCAACTGTATGCCATTACATATACAAATCCTGAAAATGAATAACTGTTTTGAACAACTTAAAAGTACATTTGGTTATTTTTATATCAGTGATTGCGTGAATGTATTTATTAAGAATTAATTTCATTTTTTAACTTATTTTTTTTAATGTGAAAATATTTTTAATAATGACATGAATTTTAATAAAATTAGTTGTTTTTGTAAAAGTGTTGGTTTTCATTTATTTTTTTCCTTAATTGTAAAAAAAATAATTAAAAAGGCGTATTTTTTTATGAAATATGGCACTAAAACATATTTTAAACTGTTGCCCTGTTGAAAAATCTCAAAATTTTTCAGCGGGCAATGGGCAGAGTAACTCTTGGAGTGTATTTGCGCGATCCGAAACGAGGATATTCGCCAAAAAACCAGAGTTACCGACATAGCTCATAGGGTTTTGCAAGCTGAAGTGGCAATGGGGAAGTGGAAAGGTTCTTGAGTGGAGACCACGAAACGGAAGACGCAGCTTAGGTAGGCCTCCCACTAGGTGGACTGTCTATACTTAGTATAGACAGTATATATTAGTATAGACAGATTTATTGTTAGTATCTAGCGGAAGTAAAAATAAAATAAGTAGTTACAGATAATATCTGAATTCGTTAGGAATATGTCTTCCAACAGGAATAAAGTGTCATGAAAATGATGAATGATGACTTTCAGCTATCACAATATCTTTTCATAATAATGTGAAATACATACCTATTTACCTTATCTTACATCTCATTTCCTTTCTTTTCAGTTCCGAGTAGGGTAGATTTGATTTTGATATATTTTTTGTTAAAGTATTTTAATTTATTCAAATGTTTAGTCGTCCGCCTCCACAAGGATATCGACAGACTGTCACTTATCGCGATCCTAAAACTTTCAGACTGGTTTAGCTTCAACATTTGAAGATACGAGTTCTTTGCATAAAATCAATATTACTTTGACATGTTGACATGGGCTCGTTTCCGCACTTGAGTCCTCTTCGGTTTCTTGGTGAGTTCCTTAACGGTTCTCCTTCAATGGAGCCATCCGATCCAGAAAGGTCAGGATACTCTTCTCGTTTCTGCAGACCTCCGGAAGCGTCCTCGCTTTGCCAAAGAACTTCTATCTTGCTTCGGCTACACTCCTGCAACTTAAGAGCGTATGTCATAATGCCTGCATAATGTCCTCATAATGCAGGCAGCCCCTACAAAGGGGGCTATCCGAAATGTTGAGGTTGAGGTACTTTGACATTGATTCCATAGAACTCTCAACGTATTCCTACTAGTCACGTGATTCGAACAGCAAGCTGTGAGCACTCATGTAGTTCCAATTATAATGATGTAGTGACAAGGTTTACATCGATGGTTTGGCACATAAAAATAATGAGTAAAATAAGAAAATCATAAAAAAGAATTTATAAATCTAATGTAGATGGATGTGTTAAACGAGGCAGACTCAGGAGGGTGTATTCCGACCAAAACTGGGTTGCCCATAACCGTAGAGCTTGTATGAAGAGAATTGTGGATGTGGGGAAAGCGAAGGAGTTGTTTTAGGACCTGGCAAGTGGCGCTCTATTCTCTCTGCTAAACTAGTGAACAACTTAATATTTTTTGTTGGTGTGACTCGACATCTGACGATCGTGAGCGAGAGCGCTGACAACTGATAAACCCGATTCTGTATACGATTGCCTTAATCGTCGTCACTATAATATTTAAAATGAGGAAAAAGACCGTGAGTTGCATTAAGCACAAAAAAACTAATAATTTCAATTCAAATGGAATAATATTATCCTTTCCATTTCTTTTATTTAAAATTGAAAAATTCTTTTTTTAATTAAAATTCTCGACATTAATTTCCTTCAGATAGAAAGCTTTTTACCAAATTAAACGATAAAAATAACAAAAGTCAGCAGGGTTTTAAACTTTATAAGGATTTAGGAAGGTAGGCAGTGATGCCCAGACTGCCGATCCGGTGTAGTACCTACCACGTATTACCGTGAAGTGATTTAGTCGTGTTTCAAGCTGATCTAGCTTGTAAGTTGCCGGTTCCAACTAGGCCGGCATAGTGAATGTGACTGCTATTTACAGCTATTGAATTGTAGTAGTTTGATGGACCGCACTCCACCTTAACATCAGAAGGAGTGCTGTCATATGTCGAGCCACGATAAAAAAAAGACGTAGAGACATGATAAAAAAAATCTAATTTTATACTAGAGATATTTTACCTAGTGCCTTTAATTTATAGTGAGAAGGAATTTTGCAATCAGGTCAGTGCTTTTGTCTAGATATAAAATCCTTTATTGGATTGAAATTATTAAAGAGAAGAGGAAGAGCCACTTGGCATGAGCACTGCAATACACTCTTTATAAAATGCCCAGTGATTATTAGTATTTGCAATTTGTACGCGAAATATTAAATATTTATTGTATTTATAATTGTAGATTATTTCCTTATTATGATATAGTTTTTTAATTGTGATTCGACATCTGACCTCGACCTCGACCTCCTTGGTAAGCAAGAGGAGGTCCAAGAGTGCCAAATAATTAAAGAAACGAGTTTTCACAGTTGCCCCAGTCATAGGCATAGCTTTACGCATCGCTTGAAGGATTCAAGGTTATGGTTAAGGATGGAGAGAACACATATTATGGTATATATTATGTGTTACCATAATATATATATATATATTATGGTAACACATAGTATTCCATTTGTCGATTGTTCTATTAATATAGAACGATCGACAATCTGATTGTTCATGACTTAGTACAATGTGTACTGCCAATTATGACGTTGTTTTTTAATGCGACGCGAAATCTGATCTCGAATTGCCTGATAGTAAGTGTGCCGAAGACTGTCATAGTGACCCAAAGGTTCAGTTATAAGGTCGGTTACCTTTTAAGTTACTATATTATGTACAAGATTTAAGGTTTTAGGATTTTAGTATTTTTAGTTTTAAATATATATATTTTTTTTAGCTTTCTTGAGTCCGATTTGTTCTGAAAACCCTCCTGGGTCTGCCTCCTTTAACGCATCCATCCACATGAGATTTACAAAAAAAATCCTTTCGTCAATCTACTTTCACTCATCCTTAAAATGCGGGGTTATATTAAGGTCGGATCAATAAAATTTGCTTTATTGTTTTTATTTGTAATATTAATTACATAATTTTATTATTAAAAGTTTGTTAATAAAAGAGTAGGATATTTGCTCCGGGTCTGGTTGTCTAAGGTTGTCTGTTGTAGCCAGTGATGCCCAGTCTGCCGATTCGGAATAGAACTACCACTTACAAGTGTACAGACCGTGAAGTTTCTTAGTTGCGTTTCAGGGTCAGCTTGTAAGTTGCCAGTTCAAACTAGGTTGACATAATGGATCCTTGCAATTATTTACCTGAATTAGCAGTCGTCTTTATTCGTGGACCGCACTCCACTTTAACATCAGTCAAAAAATATATTTATTTAAAACTAAAAATAGTCTATTTCAATAATAAATTAACGACCTTGAACGATACAAAATTATAATTTAAATCGGCACAATGATCATCATTAGATCAATTTAAAACTTCCATCACGAGAAGATTATTCGATATGAATTTAGATAAGCACATGCAATCATTTCAACCATTCTACCATTTTGTAACTATACATACAGGCCTACGGTTGACATTACAAATAAAAAAATAAACAACAAAATTATGAAATCACTAAAATTGTATAATATCTTAGTTCTTGTATTTTTAATTACTTTTTTTGTGACTGTTTCGTGTCAAGAGGAGACCACTACTGGTGCCCCAACTGAGGAGGAGCCTGAAGAAGAGGAGCCGGCGAAGAAAGGCTGTTCAATATGGTGCTGGATTCAGAAGATTGCGATGTTCGTTATATCACAATTGTTAAGTGGATAAATTATTAAAGTTTTCTAATATATATATATATATATATATATATATATTGTTTTATTTTCTCTCGAATGCCTGATGTTTAAGACCGCCGACTGAGAAACCCATTTCAGCTCACGGTTGACTCAGTTGCCTTCACTATGGAAGCCAAAGGTGCTATTTCACGCATCGCTTGAAGGAGCCAAGGTTAGAGGAAAGGGAGAACACGTCATATGCTGGTAAAGAATTCTACTTGTAACTTGTTCTACAAAAATTCAGTCGACAGAATGTAAATGCTTTTCCCGACCTGGTAAAACGACGACAGCGACGTAGGAACAAGGGTAAAGGTTAATTTATTGCTATTTCACGCATCGCTTGTAAGATTCAAGATTATAGGAAAGGAAGAACACGTCATATGCTGGTAAAGAATTCTACTTGTATTTGGTCGATTCGGTCGACAGAATGCAAATACTTTCCCCGACCTATAAAACGACGATGGCGACGTAGGAACAAAGGTAAAGGTTAATTTATTGCTATTTCGCACTTCGCTTGAAGAATTCAAGGTTATAGGAAAGGGAGAACACGTCATAATTATGCTGGTTAGGAATTCTACTTGTAAATGGTTTACCCCCCCCCCCCCCCCCGACCTGTAAAACGACGACGTCGACATAGGAACAAGAATAAAGGTTGTTATGCTTTACCCTGAATTAATTTAAGGTAATTTATGTTTTTTACTATCGTATTATATATAATACATTATTGTCACTATTATAAACTATTATCATGATAAAAAATAATGCACATAAAATATATTCTGGCATAAATGGCAGACATTTTATTTGCCTACGGGTTATAGTACAGTCAAATTAGGTTTTAACTTGGACATTTAAAATTACTAAGCGGGATCTTTTGGAATATGTTCGGACACCTTCCGGGATGATGCTCAAAAAAGTCCCAGGACCCCCTTAGTGGGATACCCTGGAAATCCTGGAAAAACTGAAATTTCAAGGAAATTCTTGGAGCGTACCTAAGATTGTTATAAATAACGCAATTTTTTTTACATACAAGACATCTGATTTTTATAATTTTATTATCCAATACATTTAGTGTTAAAAAACCTGGAAAACCTGAAAAACCTGGAAAACCTGGAACTGAAAGGAAAAAGTTAGGATTGGTTTAGAGCAATGGCAGAACGCCGTTTTTTAATTCTAAAGGTCTTTCTATTTTTCTTAATAATGTTGACGTCAAATATTTTCCATTCCAGGACACCTGGAAACCTTGGAGCGAGATAAAAATAGTCAAAAAATAAGCTGCTTTAAAAGCTTTTTTCATTCTTATGCATTTATTGCGCTCTACGCAATCCATTGCCTCTACAAGTACAGGATTCCTGGAAATCCTTGTTTGTCACGTTTAACTTTTCATATTATAGGTAATTATTATTCGTCTGAAATGAGTGAGGAATGTACTGATATGATATTTTATTGTAAGTAAGTAAATCCACTTAATTCTAAAAGATTTCTTTTTATTACGGCTAGCAGAAGTCTCCAGCACTGCTCAGTTCCATATCAGTGTCTGAAACAAATAAGTATATTAGAAAGAAAAAAAAACACATCCTGTAAAAGAGGAAAGAGACGTGACTATGTATGTTCGTTGACGTACCAGCACACGGGATCGGCTCAAGGTCTCCATCCGGATCGTCGTCGTTGTCCTCGTCCTCTTCTCTTAACGTATTACTACATCCATGCCCCGCGCAGTACCCACAGATGTTCAAGCATACCACCTTGTGCCTTCTGCATGAACAGTTTCTGGTTTCGCACCCTTGTGTGCAGTTGCATGAGACCATCTCGAGAAGGCGGTCTGGCGCCGGCTTATTTCGGTTAGTCACTGGGCGTAAGTGGCCTTCCTCGTCCTTCTCGAATCCCCAATCAGTGGGAGGTTTCCCTGCCTCATTGTACGAAGAACAAAAACCTAATTTGTGAAGCATGTCAATGAGTAGTTTCGAACCAAATAATCTGTGCAAAGTCACGCCAAGTCCAAATAAGAGCGGAGAAAGAAAAGAGCGGGGACGAAGAGCAGAAACGATAACTTGGCCAATGGCTACTATCTTTCTCTGTCTACTTTCATGCGCTTTCTTGGTTTTAGTTTGCAAGAGCGTCGCAAGAAATAATTGAAGAGAGTCGGGGACTAAATCATGTCCCCCTCCTGACATGTCTGAAGCAGATGGATAATGGGAAGTGTCATATGATTTAGAGAGTATGTCCTGACGAAGAAGGCGAGCTGCTGTCTGGATGATTCTCAGCCTCTCACTTTGAGTGTCCGCATTTCTGTTACTGTACCAGTTCTCACTTAAAATCTTATGAGCAATGCCCGTGAAACATACAACAGAAATACGACCCCGTCCTTCAGTCAACACAACTCCCTCTCCGAACTTGTCTTTTAGTTTCCTCTTAAGATGCTTTTCACTGTAAGTATCGTGGGTTGGATCATACTGCTTCATTTTTAATATTAGCTCTGCAAGAGTATACTGGCAGTCATCACAATCCTCTTCAAGCTCTTGGCATAGTTTATCGAAAGCTGCACTTTTTACTGAATCGGCTTTTTTGCCCTGTACACTAGATGAGCCTGGGAGGGAAGATCCAATTCGCTTGAAATAATTGTAGCACTCCCTATGGTATCTACCCTCAACTGCCACTAAATCTGAAACTGTGCCTAACTTTGTGGTGACCTGCTCACCCCACTGGTCATTTCTCTTGACAGCATACTCACGAATGCTCCTTATTATTTCTAATGTCCCCACCTGGCAGAAAGGCATACGGTCTGGGTGTTGAACATCCACCAATCGATCGCAGAAGAAGCAATGGAGTTTGAAGTCGAAGTCCATGGCGGATGAGCGAGTTACTTTCTCCAGTTCAGTTGCAGTAGGGGTCTTATTTGGACGCCTGGTGTAAACTTTGCGGCACTGAACATGTAACTCAACCGAAGTTTTCCCTTTAAATAGTTCACCGGCTCCATCTTTACGAATATCACTACTTTTTATGATTGTCTCAATACCCCTTGGTCCACACTGAAACGTATTTCCACCACCGCACTTCACATAATCACACAAAAGACACTTTTCCATGATGAGCCGGTAAGCATAACGAAAAGCAAATTCTCCTATTTGTATCGGTGTATCACTGCGCACTACTTATCAGAAGAAGAAAATATTTAACGTTAACATATTGAAAACATTGGCATCTAACAGTACGGTCCACAGGGTCGCGGAGGACAAGGCGAGCGGCTACGACATGACCACACGCGCTTCCTCCGCGTACCAAATATATATATATATATATATAAAGGTTCCTCTTGGCTTCACCGTGAGTCATCAAACCACGGCTACTGAGCCCCCCCGCCACGACAAGGCGAGAACCCGTTCGAGGGGGAACGATTTTAGAACCGTTTCAGACATTTTCTTGAAAATCCAGTTATTTCAGGATATCCCGGTTATCCCACTACAGAAGTCCTGGGACTTTCAGGAGCGTCATCCTGGGAGGTGTCCAAACATATTCCAAAAGGTCCCGCTTAGTAATTTTAAATGTCCAACTTTGGTCAAAAATTGCCCTAATATGACTGAGCTATTACTCGTTTGTCATACGACAGCTGAACATTATTGGAATAATTTTCTTATTAAAATACAATATTTATGTTTATGGTTTTTTATTTCATATATTTACTATTACCTACTTATTTGCATTTTAATATGTCATAAATATTATTTTATGAACACAATACAATTTATAGATAGTAGTAGTCTTTGGCCGGCATAGTGACTTGACATTATAACAGCACCCCGCCTGATGTTAAGCTGCAGTGCGGTTCATGAATGCATGTTACTGCTACTACAATTCAATAACTGTAAGTAGCAGTCACGTCCACTATGCCAGCCTAGTTGGAAGCGGCAACTTACAGCTTGAAGTGATACAGACCGTGAAGTGATTTAGTCGCCTTTAGGGATCAGCTTGTAAGTTGCAGGTTCCAACTAGGCCGGCATAGTGGATGTGACTGCTGGACCGTTATGGACCGCACTCTAACTTAACATCGAGCGGGGTGCTGTCATATGTCGAGTCACAATAAAAAAAGGCTTTTTTCCAAAACGACCCACGATAATATCTCAAACTTGGTTTATCCTTAAGAAATTGCGCGGAACATTTTTTTATGAGGCACAGATAGAATTATCACCCTCTTGCGTCTATTTTTGTTGTGAAAATCTCTTCTTATTCTCGGTGAAAATGTGTTGTTTCCCGAAGGCCTACTGAAGGATAATTAAGAAAATATTATTTCGCGTTTCCTCCGTTTCAAAATTCGGATACTTAGTAACAAATAAAATTTACTGCGAGAAAATTACTTTGAGCAGTCAATTTTATTTAAATGGAAGCCATCATTTTGTCGCCAGTTTTGTGATTTGTGTTTAAAATAATTTAAATAGATACGAATTTTGACACTTCAATGTTTTTGTGTATTTTTGTTAATAAACTTTGTGGAGATAATTTACTTTATTTATATATTTTTTTACATTTCTATACGTAGCTACTATAGTGCTGCTATCATAGAAACAGGACAAGCAATGTACAAATATCAAAGATACATTGGTACCAGCAAATGGTTTTGAATCTTGATCTCGGCTTGCGTAACCATTGCACTGCCACTACACCACGGTCGCCTTAAATGTAAAGTTTATGAAGTTTTAGGATTTTTTAGAGCCACTATCAGTTTACTAAAAATATCTCTAATTATCCATATGAGAACTCAGCAATGACAATTTTTCAGTCAGTCAGGTACTGAATATTTAAATTACCAATTAATAAATCAATCCCTACAGGGATAGGCAAAGACAATGGACGCCACTTGCCTTGATCCGGACACAACCTCCTCATTTTCCTCACATCCACGATTCTCTTCATGCATTAAAATCAATCAATCAGTCAAATTGTTACGCCTTTTTCCCACAGGTATAGGTAGAGACAATGGAGCGCCATTTGCCAGGACATTTGCAACCCAGCTTTCTTTAGCATGTCTTCATAATAGTAAAATGTGTAATAGCTATATACATAGTATTATAAATAAGTAAATAAAATATAGATTTAAAACACCTTTTCCAGTCAAACAAAATGCAGTCAAGTTAAGCTCCTCAGTCAAGAACATAGTCAATATAATTCTAGACTCCAACTTGCTGGAAATTCTTTTTTTCGCTATGACCCATGCGATCTCTACTGTGACCGGCTGGAAGCGCATGTTACTCGACATATGACAGCACTACGTCTTTTTAATGTGACTCGAAATCTGACCTCAACCTGCCCGTTGGTAAGCATGACGGAGATCCAAGAGTGCTGACGGCTTGAAGGATCTAAGGTTAAAGAATGAGGAGAACAACATAGGCTGCCAAAGCATTTCTTTTGTCGGTATTTTTATAGTAGCATGCCCTGATGTTCAGTCCGTGAATGGAGGTGACTGTTACTCACAGTTAAATAACTGTGAGTAGCAATAGCATTCATTATGCCAGCCACTTTTAAAGGTCGTCAGGTTTTTAGGTTTTTAGGAACCCTTATAGATTCGTCATGTCTGTCTGTCTGTCCGTCCGTATGCCACTTTTTTCGAAACTATAAGAACTATACTGTTGAAACTTGGTAAATAGATGTAATCTGTGAACCGCATTAAGATTTTTATACAAAAATAGAAAAAAACAATAAATTTTGGGAATTTTTAGATTTTCCCATACTTAGAACTGAAACTCGAATTTTTTTTTTCATCAAACCCAAACGTGTGGTTTTCAGGTGGGTTATAGGTCTTTAAAAATGATACTGAGGTTTCTAATATCATCCAAAGTGTTAAATATAACACCCCTGTAACTTCTAAAATAAGAAAATGATAAAACTAAAAAAAAAATATGATGTACATTACCATGCAAACTTTCACCGAAAATTGGTTTGAACGAGATCTAGTAGTTTTTTCACGTCATAAATCGTAAACAGCAATTTGCCTTTTATTCAATCAACTTAAATATATAAATTAATCAAAGTTCCAACGAACTACAAGAACTTTTATATTATGTTACTTGCTGCTACGGAACTCTTTATGGGCGAGTCTGACTCGCACTTCGCTGCTTTTTTTATATTGGTTGTATTCGCAATCACTTTATCGAACTAGCTAAAGTCGACGACAGGCGTGGACGAACGGTATAGCGATAGTTTGTTGCGCGTAAAGTCCCGGGTTCGATCCCCGGTCGGAGCAAATATTTGTTTCTTAGCTTTTATTTGTAATATTAAAAATTGCAAATAATTGTTAATAAAAAAAAAAGAGATGGATATTTGCTTCGGGTCTGGTTATCAAAGAGTGGTAGGCAGTGGTACCCAGTCTGCCGATCCGGGGTAGTACCACCACTTACAAGTATACAGACCGTAAAGTGATTTGGTCACGTTTCAGGATCAGCTTGTAAGTTGCCGGTTCCATCTAGGCCGGCATAGTGGATGTGATTGCTACTCACAGTTATTAAATTGTAGTAGCAGTGACATTCATTCATGGACCACACTTCAGCTTAACATCAAGCGGGGTGCTGTCATATGTCGAGTCACATTAAAAATAAAAATAAAAAAAGTCATCTGTGACCGAGTTAGGAAGGTTGGCAAATCATCAACAACATTAGGAAGCACTATTGTTGCTGTTGCATTCCGTTGGTTGTTCTTTGTTACTCCTTTCTAGAAGTATAGCGGCTTTGGTGTCTAGAAATTATTTATCTATGTACAAAAGTCTTAAAAGATATCTTAGGCGAAAAAGTGCTACACCGAAAGAATTTATTTACACTTTCAAAGTCAATATTTTCGTTTCAGTCAGTTTATTTTTTGATAAAATATAATGTTATTTTTATTATTTAAATAAAGTATAAAGTTTTTTTGCCAGCAGTTACTTTTTTGACGACAGGCTTGTCGGATTGGTTGGCACACCTGTTTGTTACGTTTGGTTCGGTTTCTGCTCAGACCAATTATTTGTTTATTAGCTTTTATTTGTAATATTTAATAATCAGAATAAATATAAATATTTGTTTTTATAAAAAAAATGTGGATACTGGTTATCAAAGAGTGTGCAGTCGTGTGCATCCATAGGCGAATCCGGGGTAGTACCACCACTTACACGTATACAGACGGTAAGGTGACTGACTTGGTTGCGTTTTAGGATCAGCTTGTAAATTGTAACTCCAGCTTAACATCAGGCGGGGCGCTGTCATACGTCGAAGTTACAATTCTCTATCAGCCAACATTTGAAACAAAAGATTACTTTCCCAATCAATTAACAAGAGTTGGTATCTCTTCAGTAATAATTACCTAAAATGTTTATAAATTGAAGCCTGTAACTAAGATTGAACTTAAGTTTATGTTAAAAGCCTTTTGTGAGCTTTTCAAAGAAAATTAAACTCTTGTTATTATTATGTCAACTTTTATTAGAGATATTTACGTTAAAATTTTGTTTTCTCTATAAAGTTTAAGTGTCCAACTTTGTAAATATAATCAGGTTTTCCTGCAGAAATAGGCTGAGACAATGAAGCACAACTTGCCAGGATCCTGACATAACTCCCTCGCTTCCCTCACATACACAATTCGCGTCATACAAGTCCTACCTACAGTTATGGGCACTAGGTTTTTCATACAAGCTTGTCTCACAAATTGTCCTCACATCCACAAGCTCTACGGTTATGGCCATGATTTTGCCATCTGGGTTAGCGTCGTTTAACGCATCTATTTACATCTGATTTATAAATTCCTTTTGTCAATTTACATTCACTCATCCTCTCCATGTGCCAAAACCATCAAAGTATTCCTTTGTCATTCCTTGTCACTACATCTCTTTCAAACCACATTTTTTTATTTTTTTATTGTGACTCGACATATGACAGCACCCGGCTTGATGTTAAGCGTGGTTGAAGTGTGGTCCATGAATGAATGTCAGTGCTACTACTTTACCGCGCACTGTGATATTTCTTATTCTATCCGCTATTGTCACTCCACATACACTCCTTAATCACCGCATAGTTTGTAAATATCAATAAAAAAATATGTTATTATTTTTTGATATTGGCACAATGTACGTCTGACATCACACCGTATGATTTTAGCTGGGGTGTGATCAACGTTCAAAGGAGGCGTCTTCCGCCACAACTAATTGTCTGCAAGCGGATGCCGGGCTACCTACTTGAACTTCTTCTTTTTTATTGAGACACGACATCTGACCTCGACCAGACTGATGATAAGCAAGAGAAGGTCCAAGAGTGACGACGACTGAAAAAAACGAGTTAGTTCACGGCTGCCTCAGTCGCCGTCACTATGCCGGCCAAAGTTGCTTCTTCACGCATCGCTTCAAGTATACACGGTTATAGGATGGAGAGAACATATGGGCTGCAAAGCATTGTTCTACAAAAATAAGACGCACCGAACTTTTTAGTTAGACTGCCGATTCGATCGATAGAATGCGGATGCTTTCCCTGACCTGTGCGGGTATTACGGGTACTTGGGTAAAGTTCAAGCCGATGTTAGAGTGAGTTACTTCACGGTACTTGCACCTGAAACCTATCGTTATATATTTCCGTTTTGATACATAATACGTGTAGGAGAACAATACAAGGCAGTTACATAAAACCCCGATACAGATGCGTTCAAATGAATGGGTACATAAAACAATAGCTGAAAATGAAGTTAAATTTCAATGCACTATCGATTATTTGTTTTTTAATTTAGAAACGTGTAGAGGTTGAGTGTGTTCGGGATAATTTAGTTCTTGGGTTTGTTTTGTGGAATACAGTGCTATTGGTATGTGTATTTATTTCTTTTTTTTCTATTAGAAAGTTTTCGATCCCAAAAGTCATAAAGTGAATTGAAATTATTGAAAAATTGAATAAAAAATAATATTTATCTGGTACTGCCCCACATTAAGAGTGGTAGGCAGTGGTACCCAGTCTGCCGATCCGGGGTAGTACCACCACTTACAAGTATACAGACCGTGAAGTGATTTGGTCACGTTTCGGAGTCAGCTTGTAACTTGCCGGTTCCATCTATTGAACCGTTAATAAATCGTAGTAGCAGTGACATTCATTTATGGACCACACTTCGGCTTAACATCAAGCGGGGTGCTGTCATATGTCGAGTCACAATAAAAAAACATAGAGAGGAAAAAGACCTCCAAGGTTATTGTAAAACTATTAAAATATAAATTGTAGATATTTAATTAAATAAATAAATAACTCAAGTTTTTTTATTGAGACACAACTACTGACCTCGACTGGCCTGATGGTAAGCAAGGGAATATCCAAGAGCGCCGACGACTGTAAAACCGATTCAGTTTACGGTTGCCTCAATCGTCGTCACTGATCCGGCCAGCGAGTATTAATCACCTTAATCTGTTTGACTTCTATAACAGTGAAAGCAAATATTTTTATATATGTAAGAAAGTTTCAATTAATTACCCTATTATTATTTTAAAGAGTGGTAAACAGACAGTTGCCATGCCCAGTCTGCCGATCCAGGGTAGTACCACCAATTACAAGTGTACAGACCGCAAAGTAAGGAACGTTTCGGGATCAGCTTGTAAGTTGCCCTTGTAAGTTATAAGAAGCACCTTAGGTCGGCATAGTGACGGCGGCTGTGGCAGCCGGGAACTGACTCGTTTTTTTCAGTCGTCGTCACTCTTGGACCTCCTCTTGCTTATTATCAGGCGGGTCGAGGTCAGATGTCGTGTCCCAATAAAAAAAAACTAGCATAGTATATGTGACTGCTTTTTCCAGTTATTAAACTGTAGTTGCAGTCGCTTTTATTCCCCACTCTAGCCTAACATCAGTGTGTTCATATGTGGAACCACAATAAAAGAACCCTGGGGGCTCGACGTCTTATAATGTAGACCCTATTTCTTTCAGAATTTTCCTGTAATATTTTCGGGATGGCAATGGTAATATATTTGAGGCACGTTTTACTTACTTTTGTGGTCATTTTAATTGCAACCTCCGAAGCTGCACGGCGACTGTCCACTTCCTCCGGTTCCTTGGTTAATTTTGATGATCCAAAGGTTAGAAATATTCATTAGTTTTTTTTAATTATCTTTTTTGAAATATGTAACCGTTTTGCTTAAATTTCTTCTATAATGAATGACAATAAACTGCTTAGGCTGGGAATATACGTCAGATTATCTGATCAGACTATCTGACCAGACTTTTTCTAAACTCAGTTGTTCTCGAGCTGTGAGTGCCTAGAGTCCTAGAGAGTCTACTGGCCAGTAGGAAGGACGAATCGGGCGTCTATTTTGACACTGTACAGACTACCGAATCAGATGTGTATTAATCAAATAAATAATTGTAAGGCACGAGTGCCTTCCAATGGTCTGATCAGACTATCGGATCCGACTATCGGAGAGAAAAATCGGAAATCTATTTCCAATCTTAACATTAGGCGTGCTATATGTCAAAAATATATGTCACTAAAAATATATGTGCTAATTACCTTGCATTTTGTATTTAATATAAGATTAAATAAACATTGATAGACTGACCACGAATGTTAAATTATGTAATTATATTGTATATAGAGCTTGTATAAAGAGAATTGTGAATGTGAAGGAAGCGAAGGAGTTGTGTCAGGATCGTGGTAAGTGGCGCTCCATTGTCTCTGCTATTCCTGTAGGAAAAAGGCATGACAATTTGATTGATTAATATATAAAAATGTGAAATTAGCTGTTAAGTACTAAATAAATAATATAATTAATGCTAACAATGTATATGTTTACTTCATATGTAGATCCAAGGCCATCTGGACGCCCTAGTACGAATGGCCCAATCTTGTGTGATAAAAGTGCGCGCAACACCCAAAGACGTGAAGGCATATTTCACCAACTCCTCACCAATGAAACGGACCGGACAATGTTTCGCTGCCTGCATGTTGGAACAAAGTGATGTCATCAATCATGGAAAGGTATGATTTTTTAAAGTTTATTTATTTACTAGCAGTTCCCCGCGGTTTCAACCACGTTTATTAACTGTAATCGCAATGTAAGTACATGACAGGAAAGGGGTCCTCATGGTCCATCATCAGGTACTCCTGGTTTTTAATATCATATCAACCCAGATGGACGAACGGTTAGCGATTGGTTTGTTGCGCGTAAAGTCCCAAGTTCGATTCTCGGTCGGAGTAAATATTTGATTCCTAGCCTTTATTTGTAATAAAAGACTTTTTCTAAAATGAACGTAGCCTAAGTTATTCCTTTTTACATCAGCTACCTGCCAGTAAAAGTCCCGTCAAAGTCGGCTCAGCCATTTCAGAGATTAGACGGAACAAACAGACAGACAGACAAAAATTGTAAAAAATGTTATTTTGGTGTATGTACCATATACATGTAGTAATAAACTGTTATTTCAATATTACAAACAGACACTCCAATTTTATTTATATGTATAGATTACTAGCTATTCTCTGCGGTTTCACTCGCAAAAAAACAGGTCAGCGGGGTTAAATTTGACGACAGGCGTGGACGAACGGTTTAGCGATTGGTTTGTTGCGCGTAAAGTCCCGGGTTCGATCCCCGGTCGGAGCAAATATTTGTTAATAAAAAAAAAGAGATGGATATTTGCTTCGGGTCTGGTTATCAAAGAGTGGTAGGCAGTGGTTCCCAGTCTGTTGATCCGGGGTAGTACCACCACTTACAAGTATACAGATCGTGAAGTGATTTGGTTACGTTTCGGGATCAGCTTGTAAGTTGCCGGTTTCGTCTAGGCCGGCATAGTGGACGTGATTGCTACTCACAGTTATTAAATTGTAGTAGCAGTGACATTCATTCATGGACCACACTTCGGCTTAACATCAAAAGGGGTGCTGTCATATGTCGAGTCACAATAAAAAATAAAAATAATTGAGCAAGTTAAAACGATAATCGTCTCTCGTCGACGATTGACAAAACAATAAAATTTAAGGATAAATCCACCAAATTCAGACTATTGATGATAATGATCAAACGTGTCGCCGCACAGACGATATTCGTCACAACGATTAATAGTCTCGTTTTATTGAATTTAGCCTAGCTTTTTTTATTTGACAATCGCTGACGAGAGACGATAATCGTAACTTGCCCAACCTAACCCCGCACGACTCCTTCCATCTAAGTGGCCTATCAACAGGTACACCAGAACTTTAATATCATATCAGCCCAGGTATTTTCTTAGATTTTGCGCAAACATTGATTAATGAATTAAACAAAATTTATTCTATCGCGTTTATTTTGATTTTACAATTTTTATACACAATTTGTATCCTAATACAAAAATCAATGGATGTTGAAACTGATACAATTCTCCGAGACAGATCTCAGATACCATATCTAATACAAATCTCAGCGTGAAAGGAAACCATTATTACCAATTTTAGTTAAATCACTGTAGTGTTTGTTTATTTTTGTTTATTACATGTTAAAAAAGTGCTTGTTTCATAGAAAATTGGACGACCTAAGTACATAAGTATCAAAGATACATTGGGATCGGCAAGTGGTTTTAGGCAAATGGTTTCCCCCTCGGTTTATATGACCATTGCACTACCACTACACCACGGTCGCTTTATGCATTATGTTCATTCTATAATTTTAATTCTAAAGCCGCACAACAAATCGGTCAAAGGTTTGTCGGTTGTTCGGTAAAAAGTTTTTTCGTTGGAGCTCTTGGTCCTCAGCATCTGACCTCGATCCTTACCATCGAGGTCAGATTTCGCGTCTCAAATCTCAATAAAAAGTTAATCTCAACATACATTAATACATTAAATGTGGAATCTAGTTTTCTGTAAAATCGTAAAATAAAATTTCAGTTATACCTGAAGTGATGTTGGGAAGGTGTGGTTTTAAAAGCAGTATAATATTTTTATTGCTGGATTTTTTATGTCATGATGCTGACACGTGGTCTTTCACTATGGTTCTTAAGAATAAGTTTAAAGTCATTCAGCTATAGAGATTATTATGTTAGGAATTTCTGAACGTAATTGAATTATAAATAAAGAGATTTGTAGAAGAACTAAAGTGACCGAATAATATACCGGATGCTAAAGTGGCAATGGCTAGAAGAACTCTGGATGACTATGATGAACAGGAAATATATGGAATTGTGGATGCAGGCCACTTTCAATGGCCTACTTGGAAATAGTTGTGGCCTATGTCTAGCGCTTATTTTTGACTCAGCTTAAAAGGGTAAAAGTTTTCACTAGCTGTGTTCAATTTGGCGGGCATAGGGGAATTCACTGCGGGATACAGTTTTATAATTGTTGTTTGATTTTATTAATTGTAAGCATGGAGAAATGCGCCGACGACTGAAAAACCGATTTGGTTCACGGTTCACTCAGTCTCCGTCACTATGCATACCAAAGTTTGCTGTAACGCCAAGCCAGAAAACATCCACTAAAAGCCCTAGCACGCCATTCTGAACGACAAGATGCCAGTTGCATCCACCAGTTATTTGTGACTCTTGCCATGTGGGACCTAGTGGGAGGCCTACCTACGCTGCATCTTCCGGTTCGTGGCATCCACTTAAGAACCTTTCTTCTACATCAGTTGTCGGTTCTTCAAGAGATGTGATTAATATAGGATAAGGCAAATATAAACGCTGGTAAAGCACTCCACTTGACGGCTATTTAACAAGAAACGACGCATCGGTTTTAGTTTAGTTGACAGAATGAGGATGATTTTTCCGGCCTGTGTGTCAAACAGCTCCTCAGAAAATTCTCCGAATATATTTTCTTTTAAGGTTAAATATAAATATAAGTGACCTTTGCATGTTCTAATGTCGACGAATGGCAATGAATAAGGAACGAGTTTCTATATGTGGAAATAGCAAAGTTCAACTACATGTATTTGTTATTTAAATTCCCAAAGCCTCGATTATTTCAGGGATTGGCAGAGGTCCCTATCATGATCTTGACTTAACTTTCTAGCTTTATACATTTTTGTAATTGTGGCTCGACATATGAGAGCACCATGCGTAATGGTATGCTGGAATATGGTTCATGAATGGAGGTTCATAAAGGACATCATTCATTTTGGTCTTCTTTGTACTACTTTTGTAATGCCTAATGATGATAATAACAATTATAAGCAAAATAAAGGATATATTGAAATTACATTGTAATCTTCTTACATCAAACTATTTTAAAATGTTTATGCAACTGTTAACACAATTAAGCCCAAGTCCACATACAAAATGAATGATGTCCTTTATTAAAGTTTTTACATCAGCGTTCTTGGACCTTGCTTGCTACCATCAGGCATATCAAAATAAAAAAAGAATCAAAGCCAGTATCTTCATCGTAGGGGGCGATATTTTTTTGTTTATACTCGTTTTACAACCGCATAAAAACTAAATAAATTTATAAATCTGATGTGGATGGATGATGATTGATCTCATGAGGATTTTATTCAAACAATGCGGTGATATTCTCAAGAAAGCTGGGTTGCTTGTGGCCATAACCCTGGAGCTGGTATAAAGAGAATTATGAATGTGAGGGAAGCAAGAAGGTTGTGTCAGGATCGTGACTAGTGGTGCTCCATTGTCTATGCCTATCCCTGAGAGAAAAAGACCTGACAATTTTATTTCAATTAATTAGATAAACACTAGCTTATGTGCGCCGAAAACGTACGTAAGCTTGAAGCAATGAAATAATTCTAGAACTTTCTATTTCCAGGTTGATCGCGAGCTTTTAGTTCATTTAGCAAGTCTGATTAATGGAAAACAGTCAAGGGTAGTTAGAAAATTAAACAGTGTTTCGCGTATTTGTCTTGATACTATTGAAGGGTTAACTGATCGGTATGTCTTTTATTTTAATTTAAATATTAAGCTACAATATTTCCGGTAGGCAGTGGTACCCACTCTGCTGATGCAGGGTAGTATCACCACTTACTATACTGGCGTTTCTAACTAGGCTAGCATGTTGGGTGAGAGAAGCAACCTCTTCTTTCTCCATTTGGCGTCCTAAAATAGGGAGAAGAAGGCACAATTATTTCCGCCTCCTTTCCCAATAAATACCAGGGACATCAGGCTCGGGGTTAGCCTGTCGCTTCATGTAGCGAGAAGTGGCCACACTGCTGAAGCTGGCACCACTGGAGATGTCGGACGAATGTACCCCAACTCCCAATCACCAGCGTTTATGATGAAGGGGGCCACCGTGGGATTTTAGCCGGCCGAGATCGGCATAACCCTGGTTACTACCCCGTGTATTGTATATTGACTATTGTACTAGTCACCTCCATTCATAGACTACACTCCAGCCTAATATCAGGCTTTGTGTCATATATCGAGCCACAAAACAAACCAGATCTAACAGTATCTAAAATTGATAATGTTTAACTCCTTTTGGAGCGCTACTTTATTCTCTCCAGACACTTTTTCGCTTCCTTCACATCCATTATTATCTGTATACAGATTTTTTTTATTGTGGCTTGAAATATAACAGCATCCCGCCTGGTATTAAGGTGGAATGCGGTCCTTGAATGGAGGCATACATTAAGCCTCCTTAACCGTACTCCTTACCCAAACTACTCCAGTCATGATGAAGAAATATTATTATTAATCAATTTATTATTACTAGATGTCAACTAGCATCAACGTATAACGACTGTTTGAATGAAAACATGATGGAGTTTGCTTTCCCCTTGGATATAGCTGAAGAGGCAGTGAAGAAAATGCCTTTTCACTTGATACAGCCTAAGTATATTTATTGTTTTTTATTATTATTATACATTTCTGTACTAAGCTACTAAAGCGCTTGTATCATAGAAACAGGACAACCAAAGTACATATTTTAAAGATACATTGGTACCGAAGAGTGGTTTCAAACCAGTGCTCTCGGCTTGCGTAACCACTGCACTGCCACTACACCACGGTCGCCTTATTATTAAGCCGGTATTAATCGGAGACATCCTCAAGAAAGCTAGGTTGCCTAGTTCCCATAACCATAGAGCTTGTATGAAGAGAATTGTGGATGTTAATCAGGCGAGGGAGTTCTGTGGCAAGTGGCGCTCCGTTGTACCTGCCTCAATTTCTATTGATTGATCCAGGGATACAATCTCCATTGTTACCCTGGATCAACAAAATTCGCCCTGTTGATAAAAGGCGTGAAATCTAATTTATAGTGATTTATAAGCCGGTATCGTGGATGCATTTGTCATATAGTCAACATATAGAAAATCAGTTGTTTTTTGAGTGACAACTAAATATCAAAAAAAAAATTACTATTGATTGGTGATTTTTTTGAAAGTGTCAAAATAATTTGTAAATCCACTTAAAGCCCGATCGATGACGTCACATTACAGAATGACGTCATTGCGACATAGCAATCTTTATTATTATAGTGACTCGACATATGACAGCTCCCCGTTTGATGTTAAGCTGAAGTGCGGTCTATAAATAGAGATAACAAAAATAACTGTAAGTAGCAGTTACATCCACTATGCCGGCCCAGTTGAAACTGGAACTTACAAGCAGATTGCGAAACAAGACTAAGTCATATATAGAGCTTTAATATTAAAGAGAAAATAAACTACTCACACATTCCAATGAAAGTTTCCTTTCCAAAACTAAAATTTTAAAACTAATACGTGAACATTTTCGAGGAATCTGAAGTTAAATTAAGTTTTAGTTTTCAAGTTTATGAATAACTCAAATAGTCAGGTAACTTATAACTCAATAATAAATTATTAATTTTCATTCCTCATTATTATGTGTACATTAAAGTATACTATCACGACTGTGCTAATTAGGAATAGCAGACACAAGGATTTTTTGGAGTAAAAGAGATATTATTTGATTTCATTTTGTTAATTTTCAGCCATCGTGGTCTCACCGTGACCACAATGGCTCCAAAGCTCTCGACACGTCGGCATAAAAATGTGTACAATCATCAACCAAAACTACAGCAAATAGTAGTACGGCGTTCTCACGAGACGAATGTAGCTGTTCAACTGCGAAATCGTTGGCGAATCGACTCATCTGAACTTGTTCGTTCAACTTGTAAAATAAAACGTGAATAGAATGTAAATTATGGCATCCGCATCCACGAGAAAAATGCTAAAATGGACATGTGTAATATTGAGTTGATTATTATTGAACCGTGATAACGCTGCAGTCAATATTCGCTTTCAATTTTTTGTTAAACGATAAATATTGAACAAATAAATTCGCCTCGTGAGAACGCCGTATAAGCTCGTTCAACGATCATAGTTATGTAAGAAAATTTACTGCAGTTATTTAACTGTACTACACACGCCTTCATTTATAAACCGCTTCCGTTTAACATCTAGAATCGGCAAAATGCTCACTTCTGCCTAGATTTATAAAGTTGAAGTTATACGTTTTTATTATTTTTTTCAGTTTGCCAATGATAGAATTCAAGAAACATTGATGTTACCCCATTACTGAAAATGTGAACATATTTTTATGAAATAGTTTATTATATATATATTTTGCATTGTTTTACAGTTTTATAAGAAGTATAATAAAGAAGCTGCATTAAATTGTTTTATTATTTCTTAAACTCTTTAGTCAAATAAAAACACGTTAAATCTTTATACCTCAGATAGTAATGGGATTTGCACTTTTTTATTGTGACACGTGCTTTAACCTCGACCCGCCTGATGATAAGCAAGAGGAGATCCAAGAGTGACGAAGACTGAAACAACCGAGTTAGTTCACGGCTGCCTCAGTTACCGTCACTATGCCTGCCAAAGGTGCTTCTTCACTCATTGCTTGAAGGATTTAAGGTTATAGGAGGGAGAAAACACATGGGCTGACAAAGCATTCCACTTATCGATTGTTCTACAAAGAAAAGACGCACTAAGAGTGCTTGTATCATAGAAGCATGCTGACCAAAGTACATATAGGACGGGACTATTGCACTAACTACACCACAGTCGCCTCATTTTTATATTTGTAATCACTTATAAATTAATAAACATTTCGTTTTTTTTAATTTCCGCATTATTTACATAAAGACTGTATACATAAAAGAGGTTTTATATCTTTGTTTATATGAGGAATACACTTAGGAGTGAGTACATGCAAATAATAATAAACACGGGTCGTAAAAATCTACATAAGCTTTCTAATCTAATAAAAGTTGTGGGTTTAAATCCAAACCTACTTATGCGACCATTAAACGATTTCAATGTCGCACAAGTCTGGTCATATGAGCCCGTTGATCCGGGGTAGTACCACCGCTTTTAAATGTACAGACCGTGAAGTGACTTAGTCGAGTTTTGGGATCAGCTTGTAAGTTGTCGGTTTCAACTAGGCCAGTATAATAGGTGTGAGAGCTTAGTAGCAGCTATTTAACTGTAGTAGCAGTTGTCTTCATTCATGGACCGCACTCCAACTTAACAACAGGCAGAGTTGTTATGTGTCGTGCTACAAATACTTTTACATTTAAAGCGACTATGTGCATACGACAGACGTGGACGAACGGTTTGTTGCGCGTAAAGTCCTGGGTTCGATCCCCGGTCGGAGCAAATATTTGTTTCATAGCTTTTATTTGTAATATTTAATATTGCAAATATTTGTAATAAAAAAAGAGATGGTTATTTGCTTCGGGTCTGGTTATCAAAGAGTGGTAGGCAGTGGTACCCAGTCTGCCGATCCGGGGTAGTACCACCACTTACAAGTATACAGACCGTAAAGTGATTTGGTCACGATTCGGGATCAGCTTGTAAGTTGCCGGTTACATCAAGGCCGGCATAGTGGATGTGATTGCTACTCACAATTATAGAACTATAGTAGCAATGACATTCATTCATGGACCACACTTCGGCTTAAAATCAAGCGAGGTGCTGTAATATGTCGAGTCACAATAAAAAAAAACAGATAACGTAAATAATGACTGGTAAGTTCAATATTTATTACCATCTAATTTTAGAAACTCTCTTCGATAAAGTAAATAGTTACAAATCAAATAACTTTATTCGTATTATCTGTTTGAAGTAAATCGATGTTGTTTACGGACAAATATTGCGTTCATATCAACAATAAAGATCCTGCGACAAACAATAAAATTAATCACACACAGTCTAGATTCATTTTAAAGTTCGTCTGTGGGTAGTAGAAATCGAAATTATTATTGTTATTGGCCCATTCAATTCTATCACTGCTGGGTAAAGGCTTCCCTTCCTTTTTCCATGAATCACGAGACTTTGCGGTCTATAGCCACGAACTATCTATCTCATCTCGCTATCTCGATGTCTTTTGCAATCGGGGGTTTATTCAATAGTGGATTTTTCACATAATGCATTAGAGAATGTTACCATGGAGAAAGTTCCGAGGAGCTCTTTAACCTTGTTCCTACCTCGTCTTTTCACACCCGTAATACCCGCACTGGTTGGGAGAAGCATCCGCATTTTGTCGACCGAATCGGCAGTCGAACTAAAAAGTTCGATGCGTCTTTTCTTTGTAGAATAACCGACAAGTGGAATGCTTTGACAGCCCTATAACGTGTGTTCTATCCATCCTATAACCTTGGATCCTTCCAGCGATGCGTGAAGAAGCACCTTTGGCCGGCATAGTGACGGCGACTGGGGCAGCCGTGAACCAACTCGGTTTTTCAGTCGTCGTTACTCTTGGATCTCCTCTTGCTTATCATCAGGCGGGACGTGGTCAAATGTCGTGTCACAATAATAAAATGAAAAAGACCTGCGACAAATATGATCCACCCAATCCCAATTCATAATTCGATTCTTTTAATATATTGTGGCGTCGGAAAAGCAGTGAAATTCCGTCGCACTGATATTTGACATCTTCGTAACGAACCAGTGAATAACAAATCAATAGGTAAACTACGTTGATTGGTTACTTGCGATCGCCTCGCAATTTCAATGCTTTTTCGTCGGCGTAATTTATTAAGAAAATTGAGGGCTAGATTGGCGGCTTTTTCAACTACGTTAGTAATTGTATTTCTAATATTATCTAAAAAGACTATCAATACTAAAGATCCTTTAGAAAGCTTAATTTTTTAACACATAAATACATTCAAAACTTTCTTCTTTATTTATTTATTTTCATTATGGAAGTCTTGTTCTCATTTTCTAGCTAAGTATACATTGGGAATAAAGGTAAGGAAGAAACTTGCATTACTTACATTGGGAATTTCACAGTGACTTGGACTTTGAAGTTCACTGAGTTTTGGACGAGACGCATTACTTTTACACGGTCCTGCTTTTATGGTACAAAAACTTTAATAGCTTAGTATAGAAATGTAGTTAAAATAATATTACAATTACAACCTATTATTTTAAAATTGGTACAAGACACTGTCATTTTTCCCGTGGTAGTGCCACCACTATCTGTGAAGTAAACAGACCGAGCCGTGTCTCAGTCGCGTTTCGGGATTCCGCTTTAAAGTTGCCGGATCTATATCGTTTTTTTGCTTAGTAATGTTTAATTAAAAAACGCCATAAAATATCATATTACATAATTATAATACATTTTAATTATACGCCGGCGTAGTGGCGGCGACTAAGGCGTCTGAGAACAGGGATTGTTTTTTCAGTCGTCGTCTCTCTTGGACCTTCTCTTGCTTATCATCAGACGAGACGAGTTCAAATGTCAATTCACAATAAAAATATAGACTATAAACTATATGAATATACTTAGTAGCTATACAATACATTTCTGCTCCATCAATCATCAATTCCCAATTGGTTTACCAAAACGTTACGCTATGATGTTGTATTCAATAGCAGTTTTGTTTTCAAGTGACAAGGGACTCTTTAATCCTTGAATAAGTGGAGTAGTATGGTTTGTTTATGTTTTTAAAATAGCTTAACAATAAAAAATAGAATTTCCTTAGATTTTTCGCGAACATGAATTAAATTGTATGCGGCTTACTATCGCGTTTAATGAGGTTATTAAGATTTCAAAAAATGCTAATTTCACTAGAGAAGGTACACAAACTTAAGTATCTAGCAAACTGCCAAAACAGATCACACCGTAGGTAAGTATTGCAAAAAATTAAATTAAACCGGGAACAATAAATCAAAACCTTAAACGGGGTATTTTTAAAAACAATGACAGCATCGACCAAAACCCCTGTCTCTCCGTGACTACGATGGCTGCGATGCTCTCGAAACGTCGGAATCATAAAAATTGTAAAATCAATAACCAAAACAAAAAGATAGTAGACCGCATAAGATTTGTTTAATTCATTAAATAGAGAATGTCACGAATAACCAGTGGATGCAACTGGCATCTTGTCTTAGGAAATGGCGTTTTAAGGAGGAGGCTTATGTTCTGCAGTGGACGCCTTCTGGCTGATGATGACGATGATAATGATGAATATTTAAATAAATAAATATTATTTTAACTAAAAAAGTATACAGATTCAAAGGAAACATTTAAGGCGAAGTGTTTCATTTGACAGTGGAGTGGTAAATTAGAAAATTCCTCACAAAATTCAGTGCTACAATTGCACATTCTTTAGCCGAAGATTTTCTGACCTTTTTACACCTATGTCAAGACTTTTTGTTGATAAAAAGAAATGTTTACATTGATGAAAACAAGTGTTAGGTATATATAATACACTTTTATACTAAACTACTAAACTTTCTTGTATCATAGAAACAGGACGACTAAAGTGCTAACTCGTATATCAAAGATCCATTGGTACCGGCAAGTAGTTAGAACTTGGTTTTGCGAGGCATCTCCACAACCCACCACGGTTGCCCTAATTTTGCCTGCAAATTAAATATAATTTTTATTATAATAATACGTCATGCGGCTTAGACTTGCCTCAGTCGCAATCACTATGCCGGCCATAGTTTTAAAAACATTATTTTTGCACTCTGTAAGCGTTGTAAAAGAATAATACCTCTATATAATTTTTATTACTGATACAACCATGATAAATTCTTATGAACGAGGGTCAAATGCTGACTGTAGACTTTAGATTTTATCGGGTAATAACTATAGATCATTTAATGGGTTGTTTTGTCCTTTTTTAAACTATAAAATCCGATATAATTTCCGTATTATAATATATATTTTATTTCCTACGAGCTATATTTTATTTCATAGCTCGAAGGATTTGCGAGCTGAAGTGGCAATGGGCTGGCCACATCGCTCGGTAAACCGACAACCGATGGGGAAGAAAGGTTCTAGAGTGGAGACCACGAACCGGAAGACGCAGCGTAGGTAGGCCTCCCACTAGGTGGACTGACGACATAGTGAAAGTCACGAATAACCAGTGGATGCAACTGGCATCTTGTCGTTCGAAATGGCGTTCTAAGGGGGAGGCCTATGTTCAGCAGTGGACGCCTTCTGGCTGCTGACGATGATGGTGATATTTTATTTGTTGTTAATCGAGGCAGACACGGGAGGGTGTTTTCCGACCGAATCGGAGACATCCTTAAGAAAGGTGGTTTGCCCATTACTGTAGAGGTATTAGGAGAATTGTTGATGTGAGGGAAGCGAGAGAGGATCGTGACAAGTGTCGTTCCATTTTCTCTGCCTATCTCTGTAGAAAATAGCGTGACAATTACCTTATTGACTTAATTGTCTTGCAAAATAAAGACAGAAACTAAGAACTGACTAAATTGCGTTTTAGGATCCTCTTAAAGAACGTCGGCTACAACTAGGCCGGCATAGTGGATGTCGTCCTAGTTTCAACATTTATCTGATATAATGTTTATTATGGATCAGCTTAACATCAACCTCTCCTTCGTTACTATTAGTCAAGTCGACGTCAGATATCGAGTCACAATAAAAAATATATTATATATTAAATTAAACAAATTTAATGCGGCTTACTATCGCGTTTATTTTAGTTTTGATTTTACAATTTATTTTGATCTCGGTGACCACGATGAGTGTAAAGCTCTCGAAACGTCGGAATAATGTAAAACCAACACCAAAATAAACGCGATAGTAAGCCGCATTAAATTTGTTTAATTCATTAATCAATATTCGCGCATAATCCAAGAAAAAACTTTATATTATACCTATATTTATTCCGGTTACACAATTTAAAATATAAACCGCGAATGAAATATTTGAATACATTGCAGCCTACAATGGTATCTGGGTCAAATGATTGATTTCCTGGTCCTTTGATATACGAGTAAATTTATTTATGGTAGAAATGTTCACTGGATTTTGGAGTATTTGAGTTTTAATTTATTTATTTATTCATTAAAGACTTATAGCTATATTACATCTTTGACGATATATCACATAATCATACATTTCTTAAGCCAAATATAGTCTATTTTAATATATATATATATATATATATTTAGCTCCTAATAAAATAAAATTAAAATAAATAAAGTTAAAAAAACGTGTGTGTGTGTGTGTGTGTGTGTGTGTGTGTGTAGACACTTTTTTAGACCCTAATTTTGCTTTAATTTACATATCTGAACTAGTTCATTATTAATTCTTGCTACTTAAATAAAAAAATATCCAAATCATTAAAACGGAAAATCAGATTAATTACCTATAACTTTCAAAAGTTTTATATTTGTACAAAAATACAATAAATTAAATTAAAGACGATTTTTTTAAATATTTGTATAATAGACTTAAGAGACCCAAGAGGACGTTTCCGATTTGGTCCATAAGAAGCTCTGTAAGAAAGCTGGGTTGCCTTGTGCCCATAACCGTAGAGCTTGTATGAAAAGAGTTGTGGATGTGAGGGTAGCGAGGCAGTTGTGTCAGGATCGTGGCAAGTAACGCTCTATTGTCTCTGCGTATCCCTGTGGAGAAAGGTGTGACAATTTAATTGGTTTCTTTATTTTTATTGGACACGACATTTGACCTCGAACCTCCTGATGATATGCAAGAAGTGGTCCAAGAGTGACGACGACTTATCATGAGTCAGTTCACGGCTGCCCCAGTCGCCGTCACTATGCAGGCTAAAGGTGCTTCTTCACGCATCGCTTGAAGGATCCAAGGTTATAGGATGGAACAAATGGGCTGGCAAAGCATTCCACTTGTCGATTGTTCGACTGCCGATTCGATCGACAAAATGCGGATGCTTCCCCCGCCCAGTGCGGGTATTACTGGTGTGAAAAGACTAGTTGGGAACAAGGTGAAAGAGCTCCTCGGAGCATTCTCCGTGGTATGATTGATTGTTTTTGCGAGTTTCTGAATTAGCTTAAAAGTTGTCGGTTTCAATTGTGTACGTATAGTGGATGCGATTTCTCATTAACTGTAGTTGGAACGGTTATTTAACTGTAGTAGCAGTCGCCCTTATTTATGGATTACACTCCAGTTTAACATCAGGCCACAATAAAAATATAGAACAAATTATCTTCTAACTTTTTTTTATTGAATTTCACGAAATTACGATCTATTCATAGTCAATATCAAAAAGCATGAATATGAATAAGGTTGCCTTTAGAGACCCAAGCCTTTGGAGATCCTCATATGTCCGTTAAGTCTGATTTACATTACGAAAATAATGGCATGAAATTAGTGTCAAGACTTATGACACTAATTTCATGCCATTTGCGGCTCGACATAATATGACAGTCAACTGGAGTGCGGTCCGTAAAGTAGCAGTGACAACCATTCACTCCAGCTTAACATCAAGTGAGATAAAATATATTGACAGTACGTAGCTGGTGTTCAACTGAAGTGCGATCCATGAATCTAGGTAAATCTACAGTAAAATAACTAAGTAGCAGTCACATCCTCCAGTCACAGCCGGCTTAGTTGGAACCGGTAACTTACAAACTGATCCCGAAAAGCCACTAAATCAGTTCACGGTCTGTATACTTGTAAGTACACCAGTGCGTTACACAGAAAGTCCCGAATTCGATTCCCGGTCGAAGCAAATATTTATTTCATTGCTTTGATTTGTAATACTTATTAATTTGAAATAATTTACGAATATTTGTTAATAAAAAAAAGGCGGAGTGTTCTGGTTGTCAAAGAGTGCTAGGCAGTCTGCCGATCCGGGGTAGACCCGTGAAGTGACTTGGTCGCTTTTTTTTATTGTGACTAGACATATGACAGCACCCCGCTTGATGTTAAGCCAAAGTGTGGTCCATGAATAAATGTCACTGCTACTACAATTTAATAACTGTGAGTAGCAATCACATCCACTATATCGGCCTAGATGGAACCAGCAACTTACAAGATGATCCCGAAACGTGACCAAATCACTTTACGGTCTGTATACTTGTAAGTGGTGGTACTACTCCGGATCGGCAGACTGGGTACCACTGCCTACCACGCTTTTCGGGATCAGCTTATAAATTTCCAATTCTAACTAGGCCGGCGTAGTGAACGTGGCGTAGTAGCAGTGACCTCTATTTATTGACCGCACTTCAGCCTAATATTAAAGCAGAAAAATTATAATCCGTTTTACCGTAAATAAAAAAAACTAGCTCCATTTTTAATGTAAATCCGTCTTAATAATATAGTTATCTGCAGAGAAAGTAAGCAAATGTTGATTTGTCAATATTTACTTTTGGGTTTTCCTATGTACCTAATATTTATTTACATAGTAAAACCCTATCAATTTTCCTGACACCCTATTATACAAATGTTCTTGTTGACATGACCTTTTTTATTATTATTTTGGTTCAACATATGACAGCATTACGCCTGATGTTAAGCTAGAGGTACGTCCCGGGTTCGATTCCCGGTCGGATCAAATATTTGTTTCATAGCTTTTATTTGAAATATTTATTTTATTATATTATATATTGTAATTTTTGGTAATAAAAAAAAGATGGATATTTGCTTCGGGTCTGATGGTAGGCCGTGGTACCCAGTCTGCCGATCCGGGATAGTACCACCCCACTTATAAGTATACAGACCGTGAAGTGATTTGTTCGCGTTTCGGGATCAGCTTGTAAGTTGCCGGTTCCAACTAGGCCGGCATAGTGGATGTGATTGCTACATACAGTTATTGAATTGTAGTAGCAGTGACATCCATTCATGTGAATGCGACCGCTACTTTTAGAGTTAAACTGTAGTTGTAGTCGCCTCTATTCATGTACCGTTTTTTATATTGTGATTCGACATATGACAGCACCCCACTTGATGTTAAGCCGAAGTGTGGTCCATGAATGAATGTCACTGCTACTACAATTCAATAACTGTGAGTAGCTACCATATCCACTATGCCGGCCTAGTTGAAACTGGCAACTTTCAAGATGATCCTGAAACTCGACCAAATCACTTTACGGTCTGTATAGTTTCGCTTCTTAAGTTTAACTTAATCCGTAGAACGCGGTGCCCTCCTACCTTTCTCTTGCAAGTATACAAATGCAACACCTCCTTTTATAATCCCATGGTAAGGATGTGTCGAGCTTTTAATGAAACAGTCCTTGTTCATAACCAGCTCGACATATTTAACAATCGGTTCAGCGTATTTAAAAGCCAAGTTTCTAAAATGTATGCACCCTCGATCAAAACAACCTTAATTTAAGTAGTATTGTACTAGTAATTTAAGTAGTATGTAGTCTTGGTTTTAAATTTTTAATTTTATTTTATTACTTTTTTTTATATTGTTATTTTTTGTGTATAATTTCTATTGTGTATTGTTAAATTTGTAATGTTATTTTGTGTGTATACATTCTTGGGTCGCAAACCAGCATTAATCTTGGAATGTTCATTGTTTGGGATGTTTAGTTTGCGACCTGTATATACCGAATTAAATAAATAAATATACTTAAAAGTGGTGGTACTACCCCATGTCAGCAGACTGGGCAAATGAGGATCAAATGTTTGCCTACCACTCGGTAAAGATTGTTATTGCTGTTTATAGAAAATATCTAAATAAACTCTGTAGCCCTAAAAGTTGCCAGCGTATAGCAAGGCCGGCATATCGCACACGACTTCTGCCTGCCTATATATATCTGTTTTAGTAGTTGTATGTAGGATAGCTCGAGTCGAGCTAGAAGGATCATAACATGGCGCTGCACTCCCGGACACACGGCCCCGAGAGGACGGCAGCGCAGTGCGATCATAGCGCTGCCGTAAAAGAGACGGAAAACAGCTTAATAGCTGGCGTGGTGGGGGTGATCTGTAAAAAGCCTTACAGGCACTCCCGGGGCTCCCTCCATATACGCGCCGAGATGGTCGGCGCAGGAGTTTAGTGCGCACCACATAATTCCGTCAATCCCGTTTTGGTGGCAGGGTATCTGAAAGGGTTCTCCTGCGATAACAAAAACAAAAGACGGATCATGACATGGAGGCATGCCTCGCTTGAAGGCTCCAAGGTTATAGGATAAAAAAAGACAACAGTAAATATTGCAGAATTATTAAACTTTATTAGGAGGTGCTAATTTTTGTATTAAATAGTAAAATATAACATAATATTTTTCTACTTAAAACTAGAAAATTATTATAACAATAAGGTTTTAAATGGAAACTAACTACAACTTGTATATACTTTGAACTTATGTATACAAAATATTTCCTAGAAGCAATGTAAAATAAATTTAAGTAGAATTTTTAGGGTAAGGCTGCTTCCACATAAGTGCAAAAAAAATAGTTTGCCATATTGGATTTAGTATAGTCTTACTACGTATTGTAATCTAAACTAAACGTGTGTACGAAATTTCAGCTAAATCGGTTGAGGATAACTGACTCGAAATTCAGTTGCAAGATTTGACCCATACTAACAATGTTATTATAGATAAATAATAGCTTGTTATGACTTAACGGTTAATCTTGAATTAACAGGAAACTAAAAGAATCGACATATATCCGAAATTTAGTACAATACAATACAAATATTCGACACTAAAATGTAATCTCGCCCCGACAGTATAAATCTACCCTTACCAAGGTTTTCCTAAGTGTTTCTGACAACCAAGAACGTTGTTTAAAATGTTTTTGTTGTAAGAAACTCGGGTGAAACAAAAGACCCATTGAAACTATTATTTAAACTCGTTGAAGGGAAAACTATTTAAGATTCTGTATTGTTTAACTTTTTCAACATTTCACAATTAGACAAAAGATTTTATCAGGTTTTCCTTCCAAGACGAACAATAAACATGGTTAAATACAGAAAAAAAGAAACTTTTATATTTATTAAAATTTTTTAATTGTGACTACTTGCCTTATGGTGAAACATCAGGAAGTCTAAGAGTGCCAACGACTGAAGAAACATATTCACTTTACGGCTTTTTCAGTCGATGTAACTTTGCAGAACAGAAATGCTATTTCACACCTTTAATAATATAATTAAAAAAATAATTATTAAACTATTAAATTATTAATCAATCAATTGTTTCTCGCCTTTTTCTCACAGGGATAGACAGGGCGCCATATCGTGGCCATATTGGCAATATCGTTTTGGGATCAGCTTGTAAGTTGCCGGTTCCATCTAGGCCGGCATAGTGGATGTGATTGTTATTGAATTGTAGTAGCAGTGGCATTCATTCATGGACCACACTTCGGCTTAACATCAAGCGGGGTGCTGTCATATGTCTAAAAGAAATATATATGTTTTTTTTTCTACACACTAATTTAACAAATACAACATAACAAACTGAAGTGGAAATACGAAATATTGAGAGCGATTGGGCGCACGTAGTGTAAGATGCTGTAAGGTGGCTGGCAGGAAATGAAAGCTTTAAGATTAAAACAAATTCGAATGACGTGCTTTTGAAGAGGCTTATGTCCTGCAGTGCTTGACTGATGCTGATGATGCTTATAGGGAATCATAGAGTAAAAAAAATATATGTGTGCCTAATGTAAACAATATAATTAATTTATTGACAATACAAAAGACTTAACAACAATAATAGAAGAGTTAGCAATAATAAACTTATATAATTAACGATACGATTTACTAAGAAGATATAAACGATAATTTAACCATAAAAATGCTTATTATTATAATTTAATAAACTATAAACGATTTAATAAAGAGAATGGTATATTTCTCTATAGAATGGTATAATATAACAAAAAAATGATATTAACAAAATTATTTAATAAACATTCATTTATAATTAGTAACCAATTATAGATATTATATTTACAATATATTATAACGAAAACATTTCATTAAAAATAAACGATAAATTATAAAAATATAATAACAAAGTATAATTAATTAAATTTATTTTTTACAATTAAAATATTAAATAATCAATTTAACAATATGACGATATATGACTATGTACTTACATTTATTGGTAAAAATACAGAACAAAATAAAGATGTCTATTTAATTTAAAATGAACTTGTATGAAAATATTAAAATTATTTTCAATTTTCTAAACTCATTATATAAAGCTTTTGAATATATTTTAAAATAATTCGAAAATAGCTCGTTAATTAGGTACATTACTTTTTGCTAAAAGCTTTAATTTATCTAGTACAACTAAAATTTAAAAGTACATTTAGAAAATTAAATAAATTATTAATATTTAAATTATTTTTTCAAGAAAATGCTATTTTTACATAACCAATAAAAAAATAGACAAATCAATTGGTACATAGAATTTAGATCTTTTTACTTAAATGCATCTCTATAAAAATACTAACAAAAAAAATAGGATTAAATCTCTAGATATAAGGCATTATAGGAATTTCTAGGCGGCATATTAAAGGCGATAGAGGTAACCGTAAATTAAATCGTTTTTTTAGTCGTCATCACTCTTGTACTTTTCCTGCATAGCAAATCGAAGTTAGACGTTATCCTGACACTAAAACAGTTTTAATTTTTTTTGGTGGTATTAGCAAGTCTAATGCGCTTTATGGATTTGGTCCTATAAAAAATATATCCCCACCCCACTTCACTTTTTAAATTTTAATAATACTTTTTTTTTTTGACTCGGCAATAAACAGCGCCCCGCTTGATGTTAAGCTGGAGTGCAATGCATCGCACTTAAGGTTAAAACTGAATGTGGATGATGTCACTGCTACTACGATTACAATTCAATAACTGTAAGTAACAGTCACGGCCTAGATTGAACCGGCAACTTACAAGCTGATCCCGAAACGCGACTAAATCACTTCACGGTCTGTATACTTGTAAGTGGTGGTACTACCCCGGATCGGCAGACTGAGTACAACTAATTGTGTAATAATAATAATACGAATCGACCGAATCGGCAGTCGAACTAAAAAGTTCGGTGCGTCTTTTCTTTGTAGATCAATTGACAAGTGGAATGCTTTGCCTGCCCATGTGTTCTCTCCATCCTATGACCTTGGATCCTTCAAGCGATGCGTGAAGAAGCACCTTTGGCCGGCATAGTGACGGCGACTGGGGCAGCCGTGAACAAACCCGGTTTTCTCAGTCGTCGTCACTCTTGGACCTCCTCTTGCTTATCATCAGGCGGGACGAGGTCAGATGTCGTGTCACAATAAAAAATAAAAAAATACTATATAAAAATACTTAGGAAAGTAGATCACTTCATTTTACATCGTGGTTTATCTCCATATTTATTCTTCAAACGATTCAGTATTTTTCCGTAATGTTTCTTGTTTATTCCTGTTGCTTTTGCGCTTATAGAGGGTGTGTGTGTTATTGCTGCGTGGCAGAGGAAACCGCCGTCAACAACCATCAGCCTGTAGTCCAGCAGACACATTTCTAACATCTGTATTAAAGTGAAAATAACAATCTATAACTGAAAGAATTGATGAAAGAAGATTGAGGAAAATATTAATAATGGAATGGGTGGAAACTAAAACGGGGACGACTCAGAAGATAGCACCTTAGTCCCCACAGGGATAGACAGAGACAAAGAAGCGCTTTTTGCCACGATCCTGACACATCTCTCTTGCTTCCCTCACATCCACCCCACAATTATGGGCACTAGGCAATATCGGGGTCATTCTTTTAAAAAATCAGAAATCTTTTAAGTACCGTATAGTGCTATAGTCTGTCTAAGCCGATATGACTACTGCATTTACACAGACAAGCAAATATAAAATATAGATGCAACACACCAAAAATTGATAATTGATCATTCAGTTGCTGGTTAGACACAAAAGGAGGAGCACATAGATGAAGTATAGTTATTAATATTTGCATTCACACATTTAAATAAACTAATAAAGTGAACGGACGCATCATTTATAGTTAGACAAGCTATACCAGTATTTTTTTTTATTGTGACTCGACATATGTTGATGTTAAGCTAGAGTGTGGTCCATGAATGAATGCCACTGCTACTACAATTTAATAACTGTGAGTAGCAATCACATCCACTATGCCGGCCTAGATGGAACCGGCAACTTACAAACTGATCCCGAAACGTGACCAAATCACTTCACGGTCTGTATACTTATAAGTGGTGGTACTACCCCGGATCGGTACCCAGGTACCACTGCCTACCACTCCTTGATAACCAGAGATAACCAGACCCGAAGCAAATATCCATCTCTTTTTTTTTATTAACAAATATTTGCACTATTTAATATTATTAAATAATACAAATAAAAGCTATGAAACAAATATTTGCTCCGACCGGGGATCGAACCCGGGACTTTACGCGCAACAAACCAGTCGCTAAACCGTTTGTCCACGCCTGTCGTCGAATATAGTGCTCATAGAGTCTGTATGACCATAGACCATAGAGTCTATATAAATAGTTGTGACTTTAAACATCTCTCAACATTAGGTAACATCTACATTGTTTTAGATTTATATTAGGTTTGTTATATTGTGTAGAAAATTATTAAATTGTTTGTTTAATTCATAATAAAACTTAAAGTTGGTTACTGTTAACAATTACACAGCTGCGCCTACTTTCAAAGCTCTAGCGAAACTCCCGGAAACTACAAAGTTTATTATTCTACTGGTATTAATAGGTTTACAATACTAGTACTTGTATATACATACTTACAATACGAGTATGTATATACGAGTCGATAGTCAAACTAAATAGTCGAATCGACATGTGGAATATTTTACCAGCTCATGTGTTCTCCTCATCATATAATTTAAGATGAGAAATGAGGAAGTCTGAAAATCACTTAACTTGTATTCATTAAAATATGATGTCTACTAAATCTTTAATTCAGAAGAAATTTTATAAACGTCAATTAACGAGTTCTACTTTGCGTGACTACTCTGAAATTTCGGTTGTCCGTAGTCAATAAGAAAACATTTCAATAGATTGAACATGGGCTGACCCCCTCTCTTTCTTTCTGTCCACTGATATACACATTATAATATTAGGTACCTAAAACTCACGGAGTGGGGAGTCTAACGTAGTTTTCTGCGGGTGTAAACCTAACGGACTTAGTTCCGAAGTGTTCGTTGCTTACAAAATATTTAACAATTACTTATTTTGTTAAAAAAAATACAAATTATGTTATTTAATTTGTTATTATTTTTCATTTACATTTTTATACCAAGCTACTAAAGTAAATCACAGAAACAAGACAACTAAAGTAAAGAAGCATTCAAAAAGCATCAAAGAAGCATTGCTACCGGCAAGTGGTTTTAAAACCGTGCCATTGTCGTCTTCATCATGCTCGCCTTTAAATAAATGCTGTTTAATTATTTACCTGTAACATTTTGTCCTGCCGTCCCTCCCAAGATAACACCTCATTGTACCAAGGCTCCTTGTGTGTACCGAAGTAAAGAGGCTCCCAACGATGGTATGGATACTCTCTTTTTGATATTACTAATGGCTAAAAGTAATTTAATAATTAATTCCACAAAAATATTATGGGTAATCTTCTTTTTACATTTTTATAGTAAAGAAGTGGGAAACAATTGGACTAAAGAAGCGCAGGACAGAGGAGAGTGGAACAAAATGGAGGAGGCCTTTATTTATTGTAAAAAATTTTACTGTTATATATTTTTTGTTAGAATTAAGGAATAAATGGACTTTATTATTATTATACTAAGCTACTTAAGGTCCGCGTATCATATTCTCAAGACAACTAAAGTTTATTTATTCTGACTTAATAAACCTTGACTTTCCTGATGGAAGGCAAGGGAAAGACCGTTGGTTAAGTAATTGTTTATCTATTTTAAAATTGTAAGCAGTAAAATAAGTAGGTCATATTTATTTGAAATTCGCAATCTAATTATGTTAATTTGTTAATTACTTTCCTACGTTATAAAATTGAATAACTTAATTTCCCTCGTGGCTAAATCATGTTTGTTAAACTTTAGGAAACAGATTAAATTAAAAGTCTATTAACTATAATTCAACTATAAATTTAAAAAAAATCTAATGACGCATCAGAGATATGGGGCGTTCTCACGGGGCGATTTTATTTGATCAATAAATATCGTTAAACAAAAATTCGAAAGCAAATATTGACGGTAGCGTTCTCACGGTTCAATAATAATCGACTCAATATAACACATGGATGTGGACGCCACAATTCACATTTTTTTTACAAACAAACAAAATACTGGTGATAGAGGAATGCAATATACAGTACATAGGTACTTAATCGCGCTGATTGACTGACTGATTGGACTGGTGCAAGTTGAACGAACAAGTTCAGACGATTCGATTCGCTGTCAGTTATCAAATGAATCAACAAAAGTCGAAAGGTCTTTAACTTTTGTTGAATAGATATTTATTGCTTCAACTTGATTGAAAGTCTGTGAGACGGTTCAAATCACGATCGATTTCGCAGTTGATCAACTAAAATCGCCCCGTGAGAACGCCCCAATAGTCCCAAGAAGACTCCTTTTGTATAGCAAGGCTAATACGTTGGCAGAAATAATTGCCAGCCTTCCTGCCTCCAGACTATTCCGTCAGCCGCTTGAGCAACTGCTTGGCCAGGCGCATAGCTGAAGGTCTCCAAGGGCCAATCGTCTCGACCCTAAACGTGGCTAAATTATGTGTTATATATTCTTTTTTTTATATTGTCTTATATTTAATTATTTTGTTTATATTCAAAAAACATTCATACGAGTATGAATAAGCTCTATAAAAGTGTAAAGAGCTCTAGTTGTTTGGCTAATAAACTTGGATACATTGATTCGACAAACCCGGTAATTAGTACGACCAAAGTAGGTATATAATCTTTGATATACTACGTTACTATGCTATTAGAATAGGAATAGAACAGGCTGTTGACTAACTTCACTTGACTGATTCAAAGGTGAATTTTTCTTGACGGTCCGCAAAGAAAAGACCCATACTAAAGTGAAGTTGGTTGGAGAGTTAGACGTCACAAAATGGCGCCGATTCCGTTGTATTCATATTTTAATCGCATTACTCGTATACTACGATTCTTTGCTCGTCCATTTTCTATCATACAAGCACGTTTAGTAGCTTACTATAGATATGTAAATTAGATACAACAAAACTAAATTTTGATTGCAATTTGCGCAAATCTTAAATTAAACCCAACCTATTCTATGCTGAAAATTAACTCCAAAAATGGGGCAATTAAATTGGTATAACTACAAGTAGTAAGACGGGGTGTAGGAACAATAATTCACTTAGTTAAGTTCCCTACTCAAGCTAAATGGGAAAGTAATAGGTCTAAGGCTGCCATTAATACTCATTGTAGCAATCTGTCAAAGAATATACTGGAATACAATTTGTTTTTTTTTTTGACATATTTAGACGACATAGTAACGGCTACTTAGGCAAACGTAGACTGAATTAGTTTTTTCAGTAGTCAGCGCTCTTAATAAACTATCCGTCATCGGTAACAGTTACCATTCTTTGTTCACTTCACAATTCACTGACGTTTGAGAAATTATATAAAAAATAGTTTTACTCTTTTTTTGTTTTTGGTTTTAACCTACGGCTAGTAGATAATTTTACTGTCCGTATCAAATCGATCCGTTTAACAGATATAGGGACCGGGTTAAATCAAGTTCCCTACTCAAGCTAAATGGGAAAGTAATAGGCGTAAGGCTGCCATTGATACTCATTGTAGCAATATGTCAATGAATTTAATTGTACTCATTTTGACCTATTTGTCGAAAGGAATTTATAAATCTGATGTGGATGGATGCGTTAAACAAGGCAGGCCCAGGAGGGTATGTTCCGACCAAATCAGTGACAGTTGCCTAGTGTCCATAACCACAGTGCTTGTATGAAGGGAATTGTGAATGTGAAGGAAGCGAGGAAGTTGTGTCGGCATCGTGGCAAGCGGTACTCCATTGTCCCTGCCTATCCCTGCCTAATTGTGCGGCTAAATTTGCGATACAAATCTCAGCGTGAATGGGGGCCACAATATGTCGAGACATAATAAAAAAAATGATAATTTATCAATAACTTAATTATATTGACGTCTGAAAGATTTTAAAAGACTAGTTTAATATTTAAGTTAAAACAAATTACCTCGAGACCTTCAGGGGATGGCCGCAATATCCAGGATTGCATCGCAGGAAACCTCTGACAATGTGAGCAGGACTTCTGATGGAAGTATGCTGCACGTTTGGCAGCTATCATACGTACTAACCTAAGAAGAAATAATTTATACTTAGTTAAATAAGCCGTTAACAAAACAATAATATTAATTATTAATTCAAGGCGAACGTGGTGTAGTAGTAGTGCAATGGTTACGCAAACCGAGAGTACGAGTTCGAAACCACCCACCGGAACCAATATATCTTTGATATATTATGTACATTGTATTTTCTTAGATCTTGCGCGAACATTGAATAATGATTTAAACAAATTTTATGCGGCTTACTATCTCTCCGTGACCACGATAGCTGCAAAGCTCTCGAAACGTCAGAATAATAAAAAAATGTAAAATGTAAACCTAAATATACGCATAACGCAAACGCGTAAGCCGCATAAAATTAGTTTAATTCATATGTACTTTGGTTATCCTGTTTCTATAATACAAGCACTTTAGTGGCTCAGTATAGAAATGTGAATAAAAATATAATATTATTAATAATATTAATTTCATTTAATAATAAATTTAAATGTTAAATATCATACTACTTAATAACAAACAACTTTTCATAACTGAAGTAATTATGAAAATATAAATTAAAAGTTTGAAAACACTTAATTTTTCAGCGTTATTGGAGTGCGGTCCAGCGTTAAGCGAACCATTAACCGACAAACTTATCCCGAAACGGGACTAAGTCACATCACGGTCTGTACACGTGTACTACCCCGGATCGAAGACTGGGTATCACTGCCTAACCACTCCTAATTTTTTGTCCAATCAAACATAAAACGAAATAATCTGCATAGATTTTTGGCGTGCATAGTGACGGCAACTGAGACATCCGGGAATTGACTCGGTTTTTAGTCGTCGGCACTCTTGGATCTTCATCATGCATACCATCAGGCAAGAAGCACTTTTGGCTTAGTGACGGCGACTGGGGCAGCCGTGAACAAACCCGGTTTTCTCAGTCGATGTCACTCTTGGACCTCCTCTTGCTTATCATCAGGCGGGACGAGATCAGATGTCGTGTCACAATAAAAAAAAAAGAGGCCAAATGTCGAGTCACGATAAAAAACGTAATAATAAATAAGTAAAAAATCTACCAAAGTAAGAAATTGAAAGACATTAAATTGAAATTCAATTAAAGGCATCTGCTTTACATTTTAAACGGAAGCACTACTCGATCTCCAAGTAACAGTAAAAGTAAAATTGAATAAAAAGAAGTCATAAAAAATAATACCTCTTTATTGCCTTCGGAAGTAATATTGCGTTGTCGCAGTAAATACGAGCAATAATATAAATGCAATAAAGGTATGTACGAGTATATAGGAACGTCTTCGTAAGCTTAATTAAACTTCAATTATAAATAAATTATAATTTAAAAAAATTACTGATTGAATCAAAGGGAAATTCAAAATAGCTGACGACTGAAAAAACTCATCCGACTTAGTTTACAGTTGCCTCAGTTGTCGTTATTATGCCAGTGCTTTTTATTAATTTCTTTGTTGTAAATAAATATACCAGAGAGGGACCTAAGCCGTGGGGCAGGTTAGCCAACTTTTGGGTTGCACAGAGCGTAAAGGCGACCGTGATGTAGTGGCAGTGCAATAGTTTCGAACCTGTGCACTCGACAGGTTCGAAACCACTCACCGGTGCCAATGTATCTGATATATGTACTTTGGTTGTCCTGTTTCTATGATACAAGCACTTTGGTAGATCAGTATAGAAATAATAAAACAACAAAAAAAATTGGCGAGATGATTGGCGCATTGGTTATCCCGTTTTCAATCTCTTTCATTTTTTTATTAATTTCATAGATTTATTTCTTAATCTATACTAATATTATAAAGAGGAAAGATTTGTATTTTTGTGTGTGTGTGTGTATGTTTGTAATGAATAAACTCGAAAAGTACTGTGCCGATTTCAAAAATTCTTTCACCATTGGAAAACTACATTAACCCTGAGTGACATAGGCTATATTTAATGCTAGAAAAGATTAAGGATCCTTACTAAAACTTAAGTAACGTAACCCAAGGTGTGAACAAAAGTTATTACGAATTTATTAAGTCATAGAAACGATTAAAATAATTTTATCGATTCACAAAAACTTCTGTTCGGCTAATCTGTAACACGACATTCATTCAGGCGGTATGAAATTCGCCGGTTCAGCTAGTATTTAATAATAAGAGAAAATATTATCTGATAAAAAATACGAAAAAGATATTGTAGCCGATCCGGGGTTGTACCTCCACCACTTACAAGTGTATAGACTGTGAAGTGACTAAGTCTTGTTTCAGAATCATCATTTAAGTTGCCGGTTCCAGCTAGGCCAGTATAGTGGATGTGACTGCTACTTGTAGTTATTTCAATGTACCATGTTCATTAGCCTCACTCCAGCTTAACATCAGGCGAGGTGCTGTCATATATAGACCCCAATAAAAAAATAAAGTACATGAATAGTATTTCAATAGTATTTCAGTAGTTTATAAATAAATATACTCAGAAGTATTTTTTATTGATTTTATGAATTATTATTTTTTAACTTAAGTTTATAAATGGATAAAAATAACAAAGTATTAAATATATCTATAAAGTATCATATTTGAACTGGTTTATGTTTAAATAGAAAACAAAAAATTAGATGCACTCATAAAAGGGCTTATTTTAGTCGATTTAAGAATAATACAATTGGCAAGTATGTTCTTATTTGTAATAAGAAATATAAGATGACGGACAACAATATCGATATTGCCTAAAAGGTTTTACTCAGCCCTTTGTAAAAAAACCTCACCAGAATATACAGAGAGAAATAAAATATCTCTGATATAATAGTATTTTCTTTTGACGCGCCTGTATGTATGATATCATTTATCAACTTACGTGTCTTTATCCCTAGGGATTTCTTCTCCTCTCTCCACTTCAAACAGCGGAACAACAAAGACCGACTTCGCAAATACACATCCCTCTTCCCTTTTCTTAACGCCCATAAGCTCCCGGACCATTCTTAGGAATTTTCCGGCTAATCCTTCACTTGGGACCATTTCAATGTCCGAAACGATGAAATAGTTCGTTCTGCTCGCGTTCCTAGCTACATTTCTTCCAACGTTTATTGGATAATACATATCATTGTCTTTCCTATACGTGGCTCTTAAATCACTCTTTGGACCTGAACAGTCTAGAAAACTAATGTTCGGTACTAATTGTTTATTTTCCTTTAAGCGTTTCATCATGCGTTGTGCTTTTGATTGTCTAACTTGCAAAATAAATTCAGCCCTACTTTTATTATCTAACTTATCTAAATTTCTATAGTTTTCTAGTTTCTTCCTAAATACTTCTTCGGCAGATACATTTGTCGGTGTGGTTGTAGATTCAGGTATTACATAAAATATTTCTTCTTTCGTTCTTATTCTAGGAGGAATTTGGATTGGATAAAATAAGTGTAGGGATACTTTAGACATACCATGATAACATTGACATAAATGTTTCATTATTTGCATGGTAATATCAAGCTCATAACTTGGTACAAAAACTGATAAACTAATAGGACCATCCCAATATCTAGCAATTTCAACTATGTGGTAAATAAATTCTGGTGTCGCTTGTGTTGCGTAAGTAACAGCGTTATATCGTGTATAATTAGCATAAGCCGTCGCTTTTACAGCGTTATAAATAACTTTATAAGGGCCTTTAGGTCCCATTTCGGGGGAAGGGTACGTAGTAATTGTATCCCAATCGAGTCTGTCAGGTAACCCATATTGAAAATGACAATAAGAGTTATTTTCATTTGGCAATTTTCCTCTAAGGAATACGCCTGGACGGTAGTCAAAGTCACCGATGTTTGTAAGGCTGTTGTGGTGTTGTGAGTGCCTGGTTGTGTACAGGCGAAGGATTATTGTTATTACAAGGATTAAGGTTGTAAAAATGATTAATGTGGAGTGTCTCCTGCTGAGTCTGAAGGTGTAAGCTCCGAAGATTCGTAAGCATCTCGTCATCTTCTATGAACATTTTATTTTAAATATAAATCATCTCTTGTATCAATCTAGATAAATTAATTACTTCTTAACATTAATATTAATTTTATTTTATATTGGCAAGACTTTTGGTGATTTTGTGTTAGTTTCTTAATCTATAACCTAGTTTTTAATCCTGTAAAGAAAAGATTTAATTAAATTTTATATTCTTAGGCCGGTTCAACATAATAATCTAATTAAAAAAAAACAATAAACTTTAATATATTGTATACCTTTTTCTAATGACTAAATTTTTGTAAAATTAATGATTGTCATGTATATTTCCTAACTTTACAAATAAACCTAAATTGTATTTGTTAAGAAAATTCTATCCGACTTCTCTGCCTACCCCTATTGTATGGGAACGTAGGCGTGGCAGTATGGTTAGTTATTTTAGCCATAATAAGTATAAAAGGTACACAAATACTTTACTTTAACTTTAAGATTTTAAAACTTCTATTTTAATTACAATGCATGCTTTAATTGCATGAATAAATTAAAAGAAAACATTACCTTATTTCAGATTCTAATGAACAACACAAATTTGGCTTTTGTAACGTAACAAATAGAATAAACATCACAATTATAATTCCACATAAAAATATAAACTACATTATTATTGTTATAACTAAATTATATTATAAAAATACATTGTTTTTGCGTATAAGAACCGGTTTTAGTTATTTTGACAAGTGGCACTCCCTCTTTAGTCAGTTTTTGGCGCGAAAAAATCAATATTTTCACGACTGCGTACGTGTTGAAGTTTCTTTCTAAGTTTTGTCACGGAAATTAATATTACATACCCACAATAATTACCATTTCACGCCTCAGAAAGTTAAACATGCACTCAATATAATACTTGAGTATTTTTTTAACAAAGGAATTTAGGAGTAATGGCAGTCTTCTGTCTGTGTACTAATACTGGGTAGTAGCATACTATTTAGGTGCAAAGACCTGAATAGTGGAATAGTTTTTGGCCGGCATACTGAGCGGCGAACAGCTGTAAACGAACTCGTTTTTTTTGTCGTTGTCACTTTTGGACCTCCTCTTGCTTATCATCAGGCGAGTCGATGTCAGATGTCGTGTCACAATAAAAAAAATAGTGGATGCGACTAATGCTTGCAAACTTAGATTTATAGGAGTATAGGCAGACAGTTAAAAGACTTTTGTCAGTCATAATGTTTTTTTTTATTGTGACTCAACATATCAACTTAAGGTCTGCTAACTCGTAAGTGGTGGTACTACCCCAGATCGGTAGATTGGGTACCACAGCCTACCACACTTTGATAACCAGACCGAAATATCCGCCTCTTTTTTTTTAACAAATATTTGCAATATTTAATATAATTATTAAATATTACATATAAAAGCTATGAAACAAATATTTGCTCCGACCGGGAATTGAACCCGGGACTTCACATGCAACAAACTAATTGCTATACGTTTGGCCACGCCTGTCGTGATTTATAGTTGCAGTCGCCTCCGCTTATAGATCGCACTCCAAGATACAATCAGTCATACATATACATTATATCAAACTTGTCAATTTAAAAAAGTGTCAGGCAATACTACAAATTGTAAAGAACAGGAAATATAACGGTAGCTGAAATTGAATTTTTCAGTAACCGTATTTTCAATGACATTCGACGACGTTTGAAAATAGATTTTCAGTTTATTTCTATTTTTGAAATGTAGCCTTCAAATTCTTTAATTCTTTTATTTTATTGATTCAACTGAGTCGTGTGAGTGTGAGTGTGAGTGTGAGTCGTGTGAGTCGTGTGAGTCGTGTTCAACTGAGAGTGACTTTACTCTACATCTATATCGTATATCAAATGGAACGCTATTGGCCACGATTCTTACACAACTCCCTTGCTTCCCATCTACAATTCTCTTCATACAGGCTCTGTGGTTATGGGCACTAGGCAACCCAGCTTTCTTGAGGATGTCTCCGATTTGGCCGGAAAACACCCTCCTGGGTCTGTCTTGTTTAATGAATCCATCCATATCAGATTTTTAAATTCCTTTCCTCAATATACTTTCACTCATCCTCTCAATGTGCCCAAAACTTCGAAAATTCCTTTGTCAATTTTTGTCACTACATCTTCTTTCAAACCACATCTATCGAGCACTGTGCTCCTTATTCTTATTCTATCCGCTATTGTCACTCCACATACATTATTCCCATATGCCCAAATAAATATCAATAATCGTGTATTATTAAACTTAACATTTTCGTACGTAAGCAGTAGCAAGTGTGTGGCCATGCAATACTTATACCACTAAACATTTGTAATCATCGGATGGAGTGGAGCCAAGCCGCAAGCTACCCACCATCATCTTAAAGTTCACCATATATAAAGGTTTAGCTGGTAGAGAATGCCATGAGGCATTAAGTCCGCCTTTTGTAAAAAAACAATAAAATTTTAAATAAATAAATATAAAACAGCTTTAGTTTTTCTCTATTATTATTAAGACTCGACATCTGTTGTCGAATTGCCCTGTTGGTCAGCAAGCAGAAGTTCGAAAGCGCCGACGACTGAGAACCCGTTTCTGTTTACAGTTGCTTTAGTCGTCAGCACTATGCCAGCCAAATGTAAATTTGAATTTTTTTTTCAATAGTCACTTACATATCTAATATCTATTTAAAATTTTCGGCCACAATCAGTATCTAAATTTAAATTCAAAAGGTATTTTACCAAATCTAAAGAGTATTTCGTGAAAAAACTAAAAGCTAGTAAGAATGGTGTTTGCGGTCTTTTGCGCAAGGAAATGAACAATTAAAAACTTTATAGGCATGCAAAGTTACACTAAAGCTCGCTCATAAGCAGTTCATTATTAAAGTTCTACCCTGTAACACCTAGCTTTAACACTTTGAAAAACATAAAAGGCTCCAACTTAAAATCGCTTTGTTGTTATTATTACATATTAACTTAAAAAAGTCACAGTAAGCAATTGTTAAGTGACGATCGGAAAGGTAGAAATAATGGAGAAAATCTAAAAAGACTAGAGAAGAACTGAAATGTCCGAGGATAAAGGAAGGGCGCTGGGGGGGGCATATATCCATACCATCCACACGGCGCGGAGTGACGTGGGGAATAGTGATAAAGGATATTAACGAGAGTTACGATTATCAACACTGGGGGTTATCAACACTACAAAAGTTACAAGTGTTGTTATAAAATAGTGAGAAGTATCTAGTTGAAAGCGAAAAAATAACAATGAAGGAGATATTAGACAAAAAATTCGTCTTCGTCCAACCGTTATACAAGAAAGCTAAGAAAATTAAAGACAAAACTAAAATACAAAGTTTTGTTATAGATATTGATCGTAATATCAATCTCAAAGGTCATGAACGTCAAAATGTCGAAGATGATACAAATATATCAAAGAGTGTGTATTTTAAACGGCCTAAAGTATTTCCATTTATTGATAAGTTTCGTGATATAAAAACTAAGGATACAGATATGAGTGTAAAATCAAGTAAAAATGGTAATAGTGGTATATATAGTGAAAAATCAAAACCAAATCAATCTATTAAAAGTGAAAAATCATCAATTAGTGCTTTATTAAAGAATCTTAATTGTGTAAGTTTATTTCTTTTTGGGTCATTTTAAGAGTGAAGGAGGACACTTCTGGTGCATTAAATGTTTTCATCAGAAGGCGTCCACTGCTGAACATAGGCCTCCCCCCTTAAAAAGCCATTCCGAACGACAAGATGCCAGTTGCATCCACTGGTTATTCGTGACTTTCACAATGTCGTTAGTCACCTAGTGGAAGGCCTACCTACGGTGCGTCTGCCGGTTCGTGGTCTCCACTCTAAAACCTTTCTTTCCTATGGATTGTTGGTTTTTCGAGCGAAGTGGCCAGCCTATTGCCACTTCAGTTTGCAAATCCTACAAACTATGTCGGTAACTCTGGTTCTTCGGCGAATATCCTCATTCTGGATTTTATCGCGCAAAGATACTCCAACGGTAGTTCTCTCCATTGCCCGCTGAGCGACTCCGAGCTTTTTCAATAGGCCAACAGTTAAGGATCATATGTCATTACTGCCAACACACACTGATCTTCAGGAACTTTTTTTGACACGACATCTGACCTCGACCCGCCTGATGATAAGCAAGATGTTTGGCGAAAAGATATCTAAAGATTTTCAGCTGGTTGTAATTACCACCCACAGATGCAAAAGTGGTGGACAATTGATTTTTATTTGCCGACTTTCTTGCGGAGGATACGAGTTTGGACTACTCCCTGTTTTGTACATACATGTTTTGTAACTTGCGTTCCAATTAAAAAGTACGTGACAATTGAAAGGGTCCACAGATTTTGGCCCTTTAAATTGTCGAATGTATTTTTACCACTCCCATTTCAGGTACCAGATGGTTGGCTAAGATTTTATCCAGAAAATAAAGAAGTAAACGAGACAATTTGTTCTGTAATAATTAGATGTTGTTGTTGTCAACTTGGTATAATAACATTTCTTGTACTTTGGACTCTAGCTGCTACTTTTATTATTCATTCTATTGAAGGTATTATATTTTTTATTGATTATATTTACATCTTCATACTAAGATATTAAAGTACTTGTATCATAAAAACATGATGAGCACATATACAAGCTTTTGAACGCGTGCTCTTGGTTTGCGTGACCATTACACTGCCACTGCACCACAGTTTTCAAATATACTCGTAATTCAATATAATATTGCGACATCTAACCTCGACGCTTCTGATGGTAAGCAAGAAGAGATCCAAAAAGTATTATTGATTATTACCAAGTGATAAATGGTTTCGTTGTTATGCCAAATACTTGTAATGTCCGCGGAGCCATAAATCATTGATGCGTTAGAGGTAGTCAATATGCTTTATCACAATATTAACATCGATACGAAAATGGTGTGTCACTATGCATCCCGAAGGTCTGTAAGTGCGAAAGAGAGCGCAATAGAGTGTTATTTTCTTGCATTTTATTGCCCCGCGGACAGAGAGTGTTTGACAATAATTTAATAGTATACTCGCATAGCTGACCTATTCAAATTTTCATACTTTATGTAACAATAGTTTTCTCGATCCCGACATGATAACGACTTAATGTTTGTTTATGATTGTCCCACTATTAAAGCAATTTTGTATGAAAAGTTTTCCGTTTTATATTGCTCCTATGCGCGTTCCTTAACATATTTTTGAACGTAAACAACACCTGATTTTAGGCTGATTATGCTACTATAGTTAAATATTTGTAAGTTGCAGTCGCCTCCACTATTTAAACTAGATTATACCGGTAACTTTCAAGCCAATCCAGATACGCGACTGAGTAACCAACGGCGAAAAAGGCGATACTACTACGAGTCGACAGACTTGAAAATTGACCAACTGCCTTCCGACTCTCAAATGTGTTAACATTATTAATATTAAAAAACAATCTTAATCAACTTATTAATTTTTAGGGCCGCACGAATTAAAGCTATCGATCGAATACGAAGAGAAGCAGAACCAATTAGTTATTGATTTAGCAACGGAATTAAGACAGGTAAGTTAATATTATGATAAATATTTTTTTAGCAAACAGATTTCTAATACAATTTCAGTACTTTTGAAAGTTTTATAATTAGTAGTGATGATTGACGTATTCAAATTCTTCTTAACATAGGTTAATGAACAATTGGCCTTAGTAAACACTATTATTATTTGATTTATTTACATTTCTATACTAAGCTACGAAATTGCTTGTATCATAGAAACAGGACAGCAAAGTACATATATCAAAGATACATTGGTACCGGTGGGTGGTCTAGAACTCGTGCTCTCGGTTTGCGTGACAATTGCACTACACCACGGTCGCCTTATTGGCCAGTTCGGGAGTTTAAATATTATTTACAAATTATAGGTTAACAAAAATGTTTACATTTCAAAATAATAAATCAGTTTGCGCTATCCCAAAACTGAAATAAATTCTGAAAATTATTGTTTTTACGCTGATTGGCATTTAACCTTCGTATTATTGTATGCTACGAACTTGAATTGTACGTAGTAAACAATTTCAAGTCTTCGGATAGCGCAAATTCGAGTTGATCGAATAAAAGCAAATTATTAATGCAGTCAGAACATACTTTCTTAAGAGTAATATAAGTACTTTTTTATATAATATCAAATTAAAATAAATAGGTAGGATAATAGAGCAGATTAAAATCTATACTGTATTTTTTATTTGTATTTGTCGATAATTTTTGTGTGCTGAAAAGACTCCGGCCTACAAATTAGGAAGTTTATCGTTTGGGTTAGTGAACCGACACCCTTATTTCAATAATTTGCTAAATTAAATAAATGTTTTAAATACCCAATTTATTACAAAAGGTTTCTTTACAAACTCTAAGAATAGACCTAATAGCTGTTTACGAAACGTTAACTTCAGACATCTGGGATTCAATTTCTGCTAATATCTTCTCTCTCTCTCTCTCTCGACAATATAAAATTAAATCTCTATTGTATTTTTTTTATTATTGTAGCTCGACATATAACAGCACCTCGCCTGATATTGAGCCGAAGTGCGGTTCACAAAAGTAGCAGTCTCTGATCCCGAAATGCATATACCTAAAATCGCGGTTTTTATTTTTATTGATATTTGGAGTCATAGTAAAAATGTATATAAATCTTAAAACTTTCATACTGGCATTCTACAGGCGTCCTAGGGATACAATCAAATGCGAATTTCGTTGTCAAGCCAAAGTCATCCATATATCGTACTCTAAGTCGTATTGTAATCGCAGGTCTCGCTGTCCGAGCGAAAGTCCTCGTTAGCTAATCGCAGTGGTATGACAGGTTTCGCGGTCCAAATAGGACTGACTCCACGCTGGCCGCGGACTCTTATTTCGGTCGCTTGTATATAGTAAAAATTAAAACTTTATATTTTTTTTTATCTAAGTGGTAAATATTTTTTGTTTACGTTCTTGACGCGACACGACTCTTTGTTCTTTAACAAAGAAGTTTCGAGTTCTTTCGGTTTTGTGTCCGCAGATGCTGTTACGTCGAGCCCTTTGTTATTCCTTATGTATTAGTATCTTTCGAGGTCATTTTAGAATGACTTTCTCTCTCTTTCTTTCACTTTTTCTGGACGTACTAATAGTTGACCAAGAGGTAATGTCATTTAAATGGCCTATTGGTTATGCAGTAAAGGTAAATACACCTTTACTGAATAACCAATATACAAATTACTATTATTATTATCTGAAGACTCAAGTGTCCTTACTGACTGCAATAACACAGTATGCTATTAAATATTCATAATACTGAAATCCAATTTCATATTCTCACACTTGAGTCTTCAGGCTGAAACCACTCTGTTGCCTAAGTTCGTTACTAAACTCGCGCCAACTTTCACAATAAAATGTGATTGAGTAATATCATACGTTCAACATCAAATACTGAAAGTTTCACATGTACATTTGCACAACTTTAGTATAACGTCGTTACACAGTACTTTAAATACAGTATTCGATGAAGGTATTGAGTATTAATCTTTTACAGTTTTTTAAGCACACAAACCGAGATGTGACTAGGTCCCCCTTTTTTATTTGTGTTTGACATATGCCAGCACCCCGTCGTATGCTAAGCTGGAGTGCGGTCCAAAATAGGAGCTCAATGCCACTACAGTTCAATAACTGCAAGAAGCAGACAAATCCAGTTGAAATGCTGGCCTAGTTGAAATCGGCAACTTAGAAGCTGTTCCTAAAACGCAATTAAGTCACTTCATGGTCATTGTTATGGTATAAGAAGTGGTGGTACCCTGTATCGCCAGGCTGGTGGTCACTGCCTACAACTCTAAGATAGACCCGGGGCTAATATCCACCTTTATCTTTAACAAATTAGAGGCCGACTTTACAAATTACAACTAAGTAGTATGACACGTGCTGTTTAAATGGTTTTGAACCCGTGCTCTTGGTTTGCATGACCATTGCACTACCACTATTCCACGGTCGCCTTTCAATAGACACTTTCTCTCACGCGTGCAAACTAAACTTAGTTAGGTAGGCGTTTATTGTCAGTAACATCATACTTCATTTTACAACTTGTACAATTAGAAAAAGAAATCACTGAATTTATCTTCCACTGGTAGAAAATGCCTTAAGGTAATTAGTTTGCTTCTTGTAAACTTTTGTAGTTTTTTTTACATTTCTATACAAAACTACTTGTTTCATAGAAACAGGACAATCAAAGTACATATGTCAAAGATACCAATGTATAACCTTTACTGAATGTACCGGTGGGTGGTCTCTAACTCGTGCTCTCGGTTTGTGTAACCATTGCACTGCCACTACACCACGGTCGCCTCAGTTATTTATGTGCAATAAAGAATTCTATCATTATTATTATTCCTCATTAATTATTCAATAAAATAGCATTCTCTGTCAATAATGAAGTGCACCTGATTGAAAATCAAATGAAACATTTAAAATGACAGAACCAATTCTGAATTTAATTAAAGCACATGTTTAATTAACGTGAATTTCTATCTGAAATCTCTCAACATTTAGGTACACTTCGGTGTTGAGCGACAAGTCATTTGCATGTTTAAAAAGATATGGTCCCTTCGTTAGAATTGTCCAAAAAAATTAGGTATTCTCTGAGATTTTGCGCATACAGCTTATATTTAATTAAATATATATATTTGTAGCCTGATATTGCATTAATTTTGTTGATTTGAATGAGACTCTAACTTTTTATTAAGCTTTGCGGTCAACGTCGCAGGAAAGCACGTAGTCGGCAGCACATTATTATTTTAACATTTTGTAGGAGAAGGTTTTAGAATGCAGAGCTTTAGCAGTCTGGCGATCGGCAGATTGGCGAAATACCTGTGCAAATCGTCTGTCTACCGCCGAATGGTGTAACAACAAAATCTCAATTCAAAAGTTACTCGTCAATATTGAAAGTTCCACATACTTAGTTTAAATACAGTATTCGATGAAGGTATTGAGTATTAGTCTTTTACAGTTTTTCAAGCATACAAACCGGGATGTGCCTTGGGGGGACCTTTTTTTATTAGTGCTCGTTATCGACTAAATCTGACCTCGACTTTACCTATCACATATTATTTCTACAGCGCTGACGATTGAAAAAAAAACCGCTGAAAGAAATCCTTGAAGAATCTAAGCCTACAGGATTGGGAGAAGACATCGGGCGGGGAAAGTACATGTCGTTATAATCAAAACGGTATTATTACACAATCTCTCATAGGGAGGGACACATGTGAATATTCACATATAAATCGATATGTTATTTTAATGGAAATAATCAATCATTTGTTTTACATTTCTGTGTTTGTTATATTATCCCTATATGGGAATTGATTCGGAAACGGGATATGTTTAGACAAGAGTTATTTTATACTTATAAATTAAAGCCCCTTTTTCAGTTTTTTTAATATTTGCTCAATTTCTCGCATTACGAGCAAAAAAATTGGCTACATACGGTCTTTCAAAGTCATCAATTTTACGCCTTAACTTCCCCCTCCCCCTCCTTTCATGATTCAAACGCAACTCTCTCACTTTCTTCACATCTACAACTTTCTTCATACATGGACACAGTCTGTAGGACCCTGATTGTTTAAGTATATCCTCGATTTGATCAACGAACAATTTTTTAGGTCGTATTTGTTTTATCTTAACACTCGCCTCTGATATATAAATATCTTTCTTCAATCTCTTTTTAATGCGCCCAAGCAATGATATTAAGTAAAATTAGTAGATACGTCACCTACACGAATTTCAGTGTTCGCAAATAGCACGAGTTTGAATGATCAACCACTACTAGGCATAGAGACAAGTGAAAGTAGAAATGATAGTTATTGAGAGTGAAAAAGAGATAAATATATGTTGCACTGCATCGCGACACTGAGTTCAGGTTTGCTTATTAGCGTAGTTATAACGTGCCTCTTTGCGCCTATCTTCTTGTTCTGTCATTTAAAAAGAGATGCCATCTTAGTCACAACTTCTTTTAAATGACAGTTACTCGTACAATACGTACGTTATTCTTGGTTCTATCCGCGATCGTTAGTGTATGTGACTTCCCATAATATTATCTTTATGTGGGAATTGATTCGGAAAAGGCTTATGTTTAGAGCACAGATTATAACCAGGCAAGTCGAGGTCAGATGTCGGGTCTCGATTAAAAAAAACTATATTTATTTAATAATTTATTTGTATATTTTACTATTATTATAAATGTGAATGTGAGTTTGTTTGATACGTTTTCACGCAACAACTACTTAACCGATCATTATATGTACACATATTATTGTAGGTACTAGAAGTAACATAGGATACTTTTAATTTTAAAAAATAGTTATTTTTTACTATAAGGAGTTTCCAATTGACTACAGTTAGGAAGTTTTCTATATTTATTTTTATTTCCGTCTGTCATTTTTATATGAGTTATTGAGTTATAAATACTCCTTTTTTATAAACCTAATTTTACGCGGGTGAAACCGCGGGCACAGCTAGTAGGTATATAAATGAATGAATCACTGATTCTACTCCCAAAAGATAACCAGCGGGGTTAGGTTGGGCAAGTTAAAACGATTATCGTCTCTCGTCGGCGATTGACAAAATAATAAAAGCAAGGCTAAATCCACCAAAATGAGACTATTGATGATAATGATGAAACGTGTCGTCGCACAGACGATATTCGTCACAACGAATAATAGTCTCGTTTTATTGGATTTAGCCTAGCTTTTATTATTTTGACAATCGCCGACGAGAGACGATAATCGTTTTAACTTGCCAACCTAACCCCGCTGACATAAAAGTTGTGTCATGAGACATGAAAAGTGGTGCCTTAACCCTGTAAAAATCAAGGCGTGACAATTTGATTGACTGACATTACTAACTTAAAATACGTTTTTATTAATGTGTATATTTTTTGTATTGAACAAACTACCTAAACTACAACAAGTATTGCAAGCATTTCTGCGAAAGGATACTGTAATAAAACCATCTAAAGATTTTCTTTAAAAAATAATATTTATAAAGGTAACCGAAAAAGGGGAATCCTATAACTCAATTCGGGTTTCTCGTGGGAAATTCCTTGGGGAAAACATCAATATCTTTCCCTTACCTTTCTTCCCATAATTCCTACCTCAGTGAATATTCAAATTTCATTTACATATGAGTACCTGCCTCATATTTTGACACTAAAAAACTTAAGCTGAAACGAAAAAAAAGAGGAGTAGATGCTTTTCGAAATAGTTTCAGAGATCAGAGAGCCTTCATTACATTAATAACGGTTGTCATTTGTCTACCGATACGAGATTATTTTTTAATTTACATTTTTATACTAAGCTACTAAAGTGCTTGTATCATAGAAACAGGACAACCAAAGTACATATATCAAAGATACATTGGTACCGGTGGGTGGTTTCGAACTCGTGACTTAGTTTGTGTAACTATTGCACTGCCAATACACAAGGGTCGCCTAAAATACCATCATGTTTAAGAATACACACCGTGAAGTGATTCATTCACGCTTTGGTATCAGCTCTAAAGTTGTCGCTACCAACTAAGGCGGCACAGCGGATTCGACTGCTACTACATAGTGGTAAATGAATGAATCAACAAATTAATGCTGTTAGGCGCTTTTTGTAGAGAAATTTTCGTTTCCGGAATCACAGACGGACTTATTTAATTGTACGGACAATTAAATAAGTCGCCCATGTCCCAAGTCCGCACGTCTCGCGGCTCCGTAAAGTATCTGTTTATTATTTTTATTTTATTTATTTATTTCTTACTTAACCAATCCAACAGTACATTATTTAATATTTTTTTATTACTAATAATCCTAAAATTAAAAAATAAAAATTAAAATTGGTCATTAGTATTTAACTTATGAAGAACAATAAAAGTATAAACAATAAATAATTATATATACAAATTAAACAAAACAGAACCAGCCAGTGGCGTAGCGTGGAAGTCAGTCGCACGGGCCAGAAAAAAAAATTAGCCGCCCCCTTATTTCAATCTCAATCATTCAATTTCAATCATAGGTACAACAAAAATATGAATTTCAGGTTTAAATTTTAACAATTTATTTTAGTTTATTTTAATTTTGCCGCCCCCTAAATGTGCCTCCCGCGGCAGACTGCCCTTTCCGCCCCGCCACGCTACGCCACTGGAACCAGCGGCACGCTATAATGGCCGCTATAACCGCTATAATAATTTATATTTATTATATTAGTATTTATTAATTTATACGAAACTTCATGAACGGACCAAACGTCAAAACGTCTATCATAGCATGCCGCTGGTATAGGTGTGTGTTTGAGTGTGTTTGTGTGTGTGTGTGTGTGTGTGTGTGTGTGTGTGTGTGTGTGTGTGTGTGTTTGTGTGTGTGTGTGTGTGTGTGTGTGGGCAAATAATCACCAACTGCCTGCCTTTTATCATGTTAGTACTTTTTTTATTATTATTTAGTAATATAAATTTACAATTATATGTTTTCAAATACTAAGAAAATATGATATATTTATTTATTCTAAGTACCTATTTGTTTATTGAAAAACATATTTTGGGTAATATCAAATAAATTGTATCAATTGAAGCGATATAATATAATCAATTTCCTTATTTTCAAACATAATTTTCCAATACATTACAAGTATCATTTGTCACCATGACAACGTGAAAATTGGCATGATGTCATGTCTTTGGGCTTGGAATTTTTTATTATGTTTTCCATTAATATATATATAATACAAAAATGAATAAAACGCAATTGAATGGGCGCATCGGTTAGTACACCAGTCCAATACACGTTAGTCTTGGGTTCGATTCCCGGTCAGCACAAAGATTTGTTTCATAGCTTTTATTTGTCATATTGAATTGAATTGAATACAACTAATTAATTTGAATGTCCAGTCTGGGGGTAGTTGAATGTCCACTTACAAGTATACAGACCGTGAAGTCACTTAGCCGGCAGCCTAAAAGTAAATAATGTTTAACATTTGTTTCATAGCTTTTATTTGTAATATTTAATAATGATATTATATATTGAAAATATTTGTTGATAAGAAAAGAGGTGGATAGTTGCTTTGGGTCTGGTTATCAAAGAGTGGTAGACAGTGGTGCCCATTCTGCCGATCCGGGGTAGTACCACCACTTACAAGTATCACCGTAAAGTGATTTGGTCGCATTTCGGGATCAGCTTGTAAGTTGCCGGTTCCAACTACGCCGGCATAGTGGATGTGATTGCTACTTACTGTGATTATATTGTAGCAGTGACATCCAATCATGGACTACACTTCTGTCAAGTCACAATAAAAAGAAACTGATCCCGAAACTCGACTAAGTCACTTAACGGTCTGTATACTTGTATGATGTAGAAATGCGGTCATTAATAATATAGATGTTATTTTAATAAAGGTAATAGTGACAAGGATCGAGTTAGGTACTCGTATATTGAGTTGGGTTTAAAAGATGGACGAAATGAGATTTACGAAAGAGATTTATAAATCAAAGGTGAATGGGAGGATACAACGGGACGACCAGACCCTCCAATAGATTATGTCCTAATCAAATCAGGGGCATTTAAAAAAAAACAAGCATCCGCACTTTTTTCTAATTTAAGACCTCGAAATCAAAATTTACATTCTAAAGTACAAAGTTGAATCATTATCTTCGTTCTCCCAAGGGGAATATTTAAAAAGCAATTTACCTCAAGGAGCTCTGAGGGGTTTTGATAAATCAAGCCTGTAAGCGCAGATTACAAACCCAATAGACATTGCGTGGGAGAAATTATTGTCCTGTGTGTAGTAGACCAAGATTTCTCGTCTTGCATAAAAAGATTACAGTCGTTTCTTATTCTGTTTTTGGTCGTTTGGTTTTTGGATATATTATTTCATATAAATTCAAGTGCGTAGTCTAGTCGTATATAGTCTGCACTAAACAATAAAAAGAAAAAAGGCCAAGGAAGTTCTAAGTAATTTGTTCTTTTTTGATTGGAAAACTCATCATTGCAAACTTATATTGCAACACTCCTGTCTGATGTTATGCTGAAGTAGTTAGCATGATGTTATTGCAAGTAGCAGTCACCTGACGGCCTAGTTGGAACCGGCATTTCACAAGCTGATCCCGAAACGCGACTAAGTCACTTCACGGTCTGTATACTTGGTAAGTGGCCAAGTATACAGACCGTAGTACCCAGAATCGGCAGTCTGCTCACCACTGCCTACCACTCTTTGAGAACAAGCCACTTAGTTTACAGCTTACGCAGTATAGTATGCATCTTTGGCCGGCATAGAACTGTTTTCATTTATAACCAGTTTGACATTATCAACCATGGTTTTAACGTAATTAAAAGGCCATCATTGGAATTTATTATTCCCTCTCCCAAATTTGAAATAAATACAAGATTTTTTTTTACTCGTATTTGCACTTTTTAAATTTTATTTTATGAAAAGAATTGTGGATGTGAGGGAAGTGAGGGAGTTGTGTCAGGATCATGGCGCACCATTGTCTCTGCCTATACCTGTGGCAAAAGGCGTAACAATTTTATTGATTGATAATTGTGTTTTGAGCTTGACTGTTTATGTCAAGCTCAAGAATTCACTATGTCGTCAGTCCACCTAGTGGGAGGCCTACCTACGGTGCGTCTTCCGGTTCGTGGTCTCTACTCAAGATGCTTTCTTCCTCATCGATTATCTGTTCTTCGATAGATGTTTATGTACACAATAAATATTAGGAATAAAATACATATAGGTACATGTCGTATATACTTAATTAAATTATAAATACCACATCCAAAGCCCAAAATATTACATATACTTCTTCGACTTGAGAGAAGTATGATTCAACTACGCTACCAATTCAAATAGCCCTCCAAACGCGATGGGTTTCACTAATCGAGATCCAAACCAATAATTTGATTACAAACGGCTCAATATTTAAATTTATGCAAATCAAAATAAATTGGTTTTATACCGAAAATGCCACGCAACGCCCACGCCACAATTAACCCTCTTGGTTACCGAATTATTATTTAATTAAAAGTTATTTTCTTATTGTTACTCGACATATTACAGATGACGACAGGCGTGGCTGATTGTCCAGTGATTGGTTTGTTGTGCGTAAAGTCCCGGGTTCGAGTCCCGTTTGGAGAAAATATTTGTAATATTTAATAATCATAATAAATATTGCAAATATTTGTCTGGTTATCAGAGAGTGGTAGGCAATGGTACCCAGTCTGCCGATCCGGGGTAGTACCACTTACAAGTACACAGACCGTGAAGTGATTTAGTCGCGTTTCGGGATCAGTTTGTAAGTTGCCGGTTCCAACTTGGCCGGCATAGTGGATGTGACTACTACTTACAGTTATTGAATTGTAGTAGTAGTGACATTCATTCATAGACCACACTCCAGCTTAACATCAAGCTGGGTGCTGTCATATGTCGAGTCACAATAAAAAAAGTACTATGTTAAGCTGGAGTGTGGTCCTATTAATGGACTGCTACTACAGTTAAATAATTCCAAGTAGTAGTTGTATAGTTGAGACCGGCGTGAACTTAAGTGAACTGAGGCAAGTAAAACAAATATTCCACTCATCAAACACCTACTACACTAATCAAGCAGCGCCTCCTTTCATGATCTTCTTTTTACATTTCTATACTAAGCCACTAAAGTGCCTGTATCATAGAAACAGGATAACCAAAGTACATATATATATAACAATATAGTATATTGGTACCGGCAAGTGGTTTTGAACCCGTGCTCTCGGTTTGCGTAACCATTGCACTGCCCAGGGCCGTCTTAAGCATATTCAGCGCAGGGGTGCGAAAGTCAAGGCTCCGGTCGCGTGGTCTCAGTGTAGTAGGTACCTATCGAAGTTTATGGCGGTCGGCATGCGCCCCCTAGGACTCTGCGCCCGGGTGCACCGCACCCCTTGAACCCCCAGGTAATGACGGCTCTGGCACTGCCACTACACTACGGTCGCGTTTATACAGCGTAGTGTTGTTTCCATAACAACCTATACTTTAAAAAGTATTATAATATAATAGTCATTATATGTATTATATATAGTTATGGTGATTGCGGTCTCTTGTCCTGCTTTGATAAGAATGTAGTACGATTTAAATTCTACGCTTTGGTGTTTCTAAACAAACATTTTCTAAATAATCTAATTTTGAATTTTTCATTTATAGGAAATAATAATAAATGTGTATAATTGTTGCATATTCTTTTTAATTCGAAATCACGAATGTTGCCGATGCGCAAAACTTAAATCGATTTAATATTTGACGCTACGTGGTCAAGGACATGATATATGAAATGCTCTAGTATTTGACATAATTGGAATAAAAATAAAATTATAAATGTGTTGAAATGACAATGCTTTTTTAATGAAAATTAATTGTTATAAATTTTAGTGCGAACTTGAAAACGGTCGGCACAAATATGTTATACAAATTATTAGATATACCTACATGATTAGATTGGCAAACAAACTGAGCTGTCCCCGTTTCAATCTTATTATTCAATCTATACATTCTAATTAAATCTTTAGTACCTACAGGCAATTATCCCTACCTCACTCAAGATAATGATGGATGTCCCTTGATGTTCTTAGAATTCATTAACATACGTGGCAGTATATAAGTAAATCGTATGTGGCCATACTATACTCGTAAGAGTGGTAGGCAGATAGTTGGTTGCCCAGTCAGCCGATCCAGGGTACAGACACGGTACTGGTTTGGATCAGCTTGAAAGTTGGCGATCCATACAGGGGGCCGACCGCTCAACTTCAATGGTAATCATAATGAAATTCATTCCCATTTGTCAAAAAGTTACGCGGTCGCTGTTAGTGCCAGCAACTTTTATTTATTTGAACAATGAGCTTGAACTGTTAATGAAAATGAACATCGATTCTTAGTGTGTGTTCTTAGCTCATTAATGGAGTTTTACTTTCAAAACGAAACTTGTGTGTGTATTTCCATTTACAATGGTATCCTATAATAACTTTTAATAATTATTAACAATTATAAATAAACAATAATAACTATTGTTATTTTTCTTTGTATTATAATTGTTTATCTAATGGATTGTTAATGAATTATACAAATTTTATGCGGCTTACTATCGCGTTTATTTTGGTTTTGATTTTACATTTTTTTATGATTCCGACTTTTCGAGAGCTTTGCAGCCATCGTGGTCACGGAGAGAAATTTGTTTAATTCATTAATCAATGTTCGCGCAAAATCTAAGAAAATACTAATGGATTGTTATTATGTTTATAAGGTTTTGACGTGTAAAAGTGCTTCTTTGGAGCCTAATTACTTAATAAAAAAACTGAACTAAACTGAACTGAAGCCCATTGTCATTGAGTTACGCGGTCGGTCCGCAGGTATATATATATGCAAATGCTACTTACTATATTAATATTATTATTGATGCCCGTCTGTCAAAATTTTGCCCATATATTATCCGATTTGTAAAACAATCTTTTACTTCAAGCAAATAAATCATTTCATTTCATCATTTCATTTCATTTCATTTCATTTATTTTATTTTATTGTGACTCGACATATGACAGCACCCCGCTTGATGTTAATCCAAAGTGTGGTCCATGAATGAATGTCACTGCTACTACAATTCAATAACTGTGAGTAGCAATCACATCCACTATGCCGGCCTAGATGGAACCGGCAACTTACAAGCTGATCCCGAAAGGTGACCAAATCACTTCACGGTCTGTATACTTGTAAGTGGTGGTACTACCCCGGATCGGCAGACTGGGTACCACTGCCTACCACTCTTTGATAACCAGACCCGAAGCAAATATCCATCACATTTTTTTTATTAACAAATATTTGCAATATTTAATACTATTAAATATTACAAATAAAAGCTATGAAACAAATATTTGCTCCGACCGGGGATCGAACCCGGGACTTTACGCGCAACAAACCAGTCGCTAAACCGTTCGTCCACGTCCACGTCTTTCATTTCATTTCATTACCATGATAGATTTAAGATTTCACCAGAAGGCCAAGCCATTCCACAATCACTACACGACGGTCGCCCACTATATTTTTATGAGGATTATTCATTTTTTACAAACGTGTTTACTCGATTCTCGTTTAGGGGCTCTATTTACTTCATTTGCCTTTCAATAGTATGTAAATTCCTTTGAGATATTATTTCTCCTAGAATTTTCCATAAATCTTTGCAAATTTCTTGAATAATGTAAAGGTTGTATACATAAACATGCCGGGTATAATAATACAAATAAAATACATTTAATTACGATTATAAGATACAATATCAGGTTTATTTATAAAATAAATCTGATGTAGATGGATGCGTTAAACAAGGCAAACCCATGAGGGTATTCTCTGACCAAATCAGAGACATCCTCAAGAAAGCTGGGTTGCCCAGTGCCCAGCTTGTATAAAGAGAACTGTGGACGTGAGTTGTGTCAGGATCGTGGCAAGTGGCGCTCCATTGTCTTATTATCTTTGCCTATCCTTGTGGAAAAAAGGCGTGACAGTTTGATTGATTTGAATAATTGATTAAAAATCGTTATAATAATATCATCATGAAATTAATATTCACTATAAAAGAATATGAAAATACGTAAAGTAACGGCGACTGAGGCAGCGTCGTTGGCACTCTCGGACCTTGATCATGCTTACTATCAGGCAGGTCGGAGTGAGATGTCGAGTCACAATCAAATAAAAGAAGAAATGCATTGACGGTTCTTAATGTTATAAAAACCATTTACAATTTAAATCTTTAACCTTGTCTCTACCTCATCTTTTCACACCCGTAATAAGTCGGGAGTAGCATTTGCATTTTGTCGACCGAATCGGCAGTCGAACTAAAAGGTTCGGTGCGTCGTTTCTTTGTAGAACAATCGACAGGTGGAATGCTTTACCAGCCCATGTGTTCTCTTCATCCCATAACCTTGAATCCTTCAAGCGATGCGTGAAGAAGCACCTTTGACCGGCATAGTGACCGGCAACTGGGGCAACCGTGAAGACTGGCTTTTTACAGTCGTCGGCACTCTTGGAACTCTTCTTGCTTGCCATCAGACGGATCGAGGTCATATGCCGAGTTACAATAAAAAAAAACTGTTAATAATCTCTATAAACTATAAATAATAATCTCTATAAACTATAAAACAAGATGACGTTAGGAAATTAATACCAAGCACAGGTACAAAGAATGGTATTCCACTTCTACTTTTGTCTATGGAAAAATAAAAGACCCAAGTATTGTCTTATAGTAGAAATTCACAGTTTTATTAATTTTAAACAAACTCGTTTGTCCTACGTAGGAGTATTTTTTATTGTGTCTTGACATATGACAGCACCTCGCCTGATGTTAAGCTGGAGTGCGGTCCATGAATTAACGTGACTGCTACCATAGCTAAATAACTGCAAGTAGCAGTAATTTACCCTTATGCTGGCCTGGTTGGAACCGGCAACTTACAAGCTACCGACTAAGTAAATTCACGCTATGTATATTTGTAAGTTGTAGTATAGGATCGGCAGAATGAGCACCACTGCCTACCACCCTTTGACACCCAAACTTGGAGCAATTGTCCGTCTCTTTTTTTTTCATTATCAAATATTTTTATTAGTATAATTAATTATGGTTACTACAATGAATGCGGAATTAAAAAAGAAAGGTATGAAAGTGAATGTAAGTAAAACTAAAGTAATGGTTCTGGAGAGGGAGGATGAAATGACAGAATGTGAGATAATGATAGACGGAAAGCAAGTGGAACAAGTCAAACAATTTGTTTACTTGGGAAGTATGTTTACTAGAGTGTGAAGTGTGATGAAGATATTGAGAGAAGAGGGCAAAAGGGTAACGTAGTGAGCGGTGCCATCTATAGTATAATGAACAGCCAAATAAAGTCCCAAAAGTCACGGATGGCTGTTCATAATGCGGTGCTTGTTCCTACATTAATGTATGGAAGTGATGGCAGAAGAAGGTATGGCAGAAGAAGCATGAGAGTAGAATTAACGCTGTGGAAATGCGGTCGTTAAGGAGTGTATGTGGAGTGACGATGGCGGATAAAATAAGGAATAGCACATTGCGTGATAGATGTGGCTTGAAGAAGATGTAGTGAGAAGGATTGACAAAGGAATGCTTCGATGGTTCGGGCACATGGAAAGGATGAGTGAAAGTAGATTGACTAAAGGAATTTATAAATCTGATGTGGATGGATGCGTTAAACAAGGCAGGCCCAGGAGAGTGTTTTCCGGTCAAATCGGAGACATCCTCAAGAAAGCCAGGTTGCCTAGTGTCCATAACCACAGAGCCTGTATGAAGAGAATTGTGGATGTGAAGGAAGCAAGGGAGTTATGTAAGGATCGTGGTAAGTGGCGCTCCATTGTCTCTGCCTATCCCTGTGAGAAAAAGGCGTGACAATTTGATTTGACTGATTGAATTATTTTTACAAATCTTTGCTCCGACCGAGATTCGAACGTGGGACTGTATGCGTGGATCTGATGAATTATAAACTGTTTTATTATAAATATTACTATCATTAATTTACTTTACACGATCCTGACACAACTTCCTCGCTTTCTTCACATCCATAATACTCTTCATACAGACTCTATGGTTATGGGCACGGTAGAACCCCGCTTTTCTTAAGAATGTACCCAATTAATAATATAATAACAAATTTATAAGAGTGAGCAGTAGTGCCCATTTCGCTGATCCGGGGTATCACCACTGGTATACAGACTGTGAACTAACTTAGTCGCGTTTCGGAATCAGCTTGTAATTTGCAGGTTCTAACTACAAATTACAAATCGACTTAGGAGCTTCGGCAGACAGTTAGGGTTCATGGATTTCCTGACGCGCTATATCATAAACTATATATTAATTAACAATGAATTATACCGATAGAAAATTAATATAAACTACTAATTCTTAAAATACTAATTCGTCTAAATTGTAAATTCATAAAAATCGTACCAAATCGCGTACGTAGAGCGAATCTTTGAAGTAAGCTGAAATATTTTCACGCCTTCAAACAACGTGCACAAGATAGATCGCTAAGAAATATGATCACTAAAGCTAAAGCAAAAGGTATTGATAAACGTTCTACGCGACCTAAGTGCTGTTTTAACATATTGGGCAACAATATATCTTGATACTTTAATTTGTTAGATATTTTTGTGTTTATGAAGTAACTTTTTGATGATGCTCGAAGAGGGGCACTACGAATATTTAATAATGTGAGATATAATCTTCATTCAAGATTATTTCATGTTTGTTTAAGAATGTTAAATATAAAAATGATTCTAGTAGTTTTATGTAAAAAAAAGTGTTATGTCCTGTCGTATTTTCGGTGTGCGATTTTTTTCTTATGAATAAAAACGTTTGGTTTATTATTAAATAGACTTTCAAACAGCGCTATGGTTTAAATAAAACTATTTAAAAAATACACTAAATAATTATGTAATTTGAAGGCAGTCGTGGACGAACGGTTTAGCGATTGGTTTGTCCCAAAGTCCGGGTTCGATCCCCGGTCGAAGTAAATATTTGTTTCATAGCTTTTATTTGTAACATTTAATAAGAGTGGTAGGCAGTGGTACCCAGTCTGCCGATCCGGGGTAGTACCACCACTTACAAGTATACAGACCGTGAAGTGATTTGGTCACGTTTCGGGATCAGCTTGTAAGTTGCCGGTTCCATCTAGGCCGGCATAGTGGATGTGATTGCTACTCACAGTTATTGAATTGTAGTAGCAGTGATATTCATTCATGGACCACACTTCGGCTTAACATCAAGCGGGGTGCTGTCATATGTAGAGTCACAATAAAATAAAAAATAAAAATATAAAAAGATATAGGACATCATTCATTTTGGGCCTTTATGTACTACTTTTGTAATGTCCAATGATGAAAAAATATATAAATGGTATTTTCGATATTTGTGTTGATAAAATTAATAACAATTTTGCTTTTAATTGCTGTGCAATTGAGTTATTTGGAAAATAAGATTTATGTAAATGTGATTGTCTATCAATCACAAAGAAGAACTGTTAATATGGTGTATTTACAATCCAATAATCCATATAATCAATAATCAATCAATAATCAATAATCAATAATCAATAATGGATCCAATAATCCATTATCCACAAATAAAACAAAAATAATATATAGTTTTAAATAAACTTTAATTAAATTAAGTTTACGGCTGAATTTCATTTGACAAGAAAAAACTAAACATGAAAATATCAAAACTATTTATTCCTACTTCCACAATCTCTAAAGTATACTTTGAGACCTTCAGCTTATGAGTACTAAATGTTGTTTACTCTGGGCTTTCAACAGGAGAGACGCAGTACACTGATGGATTGAAATCTTGGTACTTTTAAATTTATATTTTACTACATATCTAGAGCTTTTCTTGACGTAGAAGGTAAAATGTATAATAGTATAAATTATATTTGACGTTTATTTACTTATTTATACAAACGTTTAGATAACACTTCTAATACTCAGCTCTATTTTTTTTAATGAGAGATCTATATCTAGAGGTTTTCTTGACGTAGAAGGTACAATGTGGTACAAATTATATTTGACGTTTAGATAACACTTCTAATACTCTGTTTTTTTACTACACATCTAACTTTGACTTGCCTGATGGTAAGTATGTATAGTAAGTAATGGAGGCCCAAGATGACTGAAAATCCCTGTCAGTTCAAGGTTGCCCCAGTCGCTGCAATTTATTCAGTCGATGAATGGTGGTACCTTCCCCGATGGGAGTAAAAAGTCGAGGTGGAAACAAGGAGAGCGTACTGTATGATTCAATAATAGACTATACTTATTATTCGTACTAATAAAATTCCAGTTAATATTTTCTTAGATTTTGCGCGAACATTGATAATTGAATTAAACAAATTTTATGCGGTTTACTATGGCGTTTATTTTGGTTTTTATTTTACAATTTTATTTTATTTTATTTTATTATTTCGACGTTTCGAAAGCTTTGCAGCCATCGTGGTCACGGAGGGACTAATACCATCGTGGTCTCTCAAAATTAGACTGACAGTTTGATTTATATTACATATAACTAGTATATACTGAAATCATTTTTCAATTTCATAATTAGAACAAAAATAATTAATCCCCAAAACTTTTTGTAAAGCTCTTTACAAAGCAAATGCTACTTAAAATTTACCTAATTTAAACTTCAAAGGTTATCGGGTTTCAAAAACACAGTCTATATGACTAGACGAATTGGCTAGGATATATGTATTGTGTAAAAATAATCAGATTGTGTTAATAAAATAAATAAAATAAAATATTTGCTCGGGGTCTGGTTGTCAGAAAGTATTAGTCTAGTTTAAGGCATTTAGTAGCTTGTAAGTTGTCGGATTTAACTAGGCCGGTATAGTGGATGCGACTGCTACTAACAGTTGTTTAGCTGTAATAGCCTTCATTCATGGACCGCACTCCAGCTTAACATCAGGCGGGGCTAGTTAGGTTAGCTGTCGTATTATGTCGAGCAACATAGAAAATAAAAATTGACATAGTAACCCTTCATCTTGTAGAAATGAAAGGTAGGTATAGCTTGTCTAACTATAAATGACGCGCCCCTCCACTTGATTAGTTTATTTAACTGTGTGAATGCAAATATTTCTAACTATACTATTATACTTTATCAGCGTATACTCCTTTTGTATCCAACCAGCAACTTAATGACCAATTACAATAGCATTTTCGGTGTGTTGCATTTATATTTTTCTCGTGTGCGCAAATGCGGTGGAAAGGCTCGTCATTTCGGCTTAGACAGTCTATAATGCGTTGTACGCAAGGAATTTAATATTTTTGCGGTACAAATGAAATGCGTAGTCGCACCACTCGCAGTGTTGCGCTGTCTAAACGGTGTATCGTCTATATTCAAAGGCGACCACCAAAACAACCAGTAAACAATAATTATTAAACAAATAAACTCTATGTTTATTTTCAATAATTTCAATTCAAAAAGTTTTCATCCAAATATCCCTTTCTCAAATTTCCTAATATTTGATGGGAAAGTTTAAATGAAAGGAAAACATCAATTATTGTTTTACATTCCATTATCTTACTGCTGGACAAAGGCTTCTCTCCCTTTTTTCCATGACTCGCGACAATCACGCCTGCTGCGAACTTTTGTAAGAGTCTATCTCCGTTTGGTCCTATACGGAGATGGCTAAATGATTGATTATAATATTATATATAATTTATAATTGTCTATAAATGTATCTTTTATGGTGACAAGCATCGATATACAGTATTCTAATATATTTACAGTGCCTTACAAAATTATGTCATAAAAGTGTCAGAATTCACTTACATTGATATAAACTCTGTAAGTAAATTATAAACTAAACCTTACCGCATTGTTTTGAAGTATAAACTTGTTACAAATGTAATGTAACATACATCATTTTGGACCGAGAATAAATGCAAATCCAACAATTCGGACTAGCATCAGTGGCGTAGCGTGGCGGGGGCGGAGGGGGCGGCCTGCCCCGTGCGGCACATTTAGGGGGCGGCAAAATAAAAATAAAAAACTGAAATAAATCTTTAAAATTTGAACCTGAAATTCATATTTTTGTTGTACCTATGATTGAAACTCCTAAATAAGGGGGCGGCAATTTTTTTGACCGCCCCAGGCGGCCGACTTCCGCCCCGGGCGGCTGACTTCCACGCTACGCCACTGACTAGCATTTATGTCGCGGCTTTTTAAGCGGCAATTGTGTATCTACCGTAAATATATAATCGAAGGTGACAAGACCTAAGATTTTTTTATTGATCGATTTCAATTCGTACCCTATACCTTTAAGCAACTTGGCGCAGTAACGATCAAAAGAAGCGTGTAACACTCTAAAAATAAGGTTCACTTTTGCCGAAATTAAATTAGCTTTAGGTACCTACAATCCACCCCTAGACGCCAGCTTTATTACAAATGATGCGTCATTATAACAAAATACAAGCAATTAAGTAATCAGAACAATTCAATTAGTATCACAACACGATACAATCTGGAATGTCTGACAATGAGATTTCCATAAATTTAATTTAGGATAACATTCTTGACAGTAACCTCAAAACACGTATTTGGCGAATAGGGTTCGTTCCTATCGAACCAATAGGAATAACATTATTCCTTGCTAGCTAATAGATATTTTTTTATTTCGATTTTAGATGATAAGATGTGCTTACTGAATCTAACCAACTTTCAAAACGATTTGATATTTAGTTGTTTGAATATTACGTTCTTAGAAGGCTGGGGTGACTCACTCAGCAACGTGAGACAGCGACTAAGGCAACCGTAATTTGAATCGGTTATTTTAGTCGTTGACGCTCTTGGACTTCTCCTTCTTTACCATCATTAAAGTCGAGGTCAGATGTGGAATCACTATCAAATCTCGGCCTACCATTTATCTTATTAGGGCTGGGCTGATGACAAGACTCTGCCAGATGTTAAACTGAAGTTGGAACTGACAACTTACAAGCTGATCCTGAAACGATGCTGTCACTTTACGGCCTGTGTTACTTCCACAGATCTACCTACTGCTAAACATCCCCGGAGCAAATATCTTTAATTAACAAATCTACAATAGGCAGCAAAGGCAACCAAAGGCAGAGACAATAGAGCGCCACTTGCCACGATCTTGACACAACTCCCTCGCTTCCTTTACATCTACAATTCTCTTAATTCAAGCTCTACGGTTATGGGCACTAGGCAACCTAGCTTTCTTTAAGTTGTCGCCGATTAAATGGTCGGAGAACACCCTCCTAGGTCTGCTTCGTTTATCCCATTCATACACATTAGATTTATAAATTTCTATGGGGACAAAGATTTGTATATTTAATCGGACCAAATTGTTAAGAGTAGTTAGAATAAACCTGAGTAAAGCATGTCTTGACGTAGAATGTCGGTTGTTCATTGTACCTGACATAGTAATTTGGGAAACTATTTCGGCACTAGCAGGGGTTTCTCTGCAATGACTAAATTCTCAGACCATCTTGTGTGCGGTTTGCTTAACTCTCTGAGAATTCTGTGGGTTGTAGTTCAATTCTCGTTGTAGACAAAGGCTTTGCCGTTGTGGTAACTACAGGATAGGATATTCTCGTATTATTATGATTATATTGTGGTTTTTGCATGTTTTTTTATTTTTATTATTGTGACTCGACATATGACAGCACCCCGATTGATGTTAAGCTGAAGTGTGGTCCATGAATGAATGTCACTGCTACTACAATTCAATAACTGTGAGTAGCAATCACATCCACTATGCCGGCCTAGTTGGAACCGGGAACTTACAAGCTGATCCCGAAACGTGACCAAATCACTTCACAGTCTGTATACTTGTACTACCCCGGATCGGTAGACTCCGGATCTTTGTGAAACAGTATGACTGAAAATAATTTTCAGTTGCAGAAATACATATGAATATACTTATCAATCAATCAAATTGTCACGCCCTTTCTCTCATGGATGGGATGACATTGATGACAAGACTCCGCCAGATATTAAACTGGAGTTGGAACTGAAAACATACAAGCTGATCCTGAAACGCTTTTGTCACTTTACGGCCCGTGGTACATCCCCAGATCGACCTACTGCTAATCCTAAACATCCAGACCCAGAGCAAATATTTACCTCCTTTTATCTTTTCTATAATAAACAAAGCTACCTTCATAATAATTACAGATATGAAGTATTATCTATGGGTACAATCAATGAATCAATCAAATTGTCACGCCTTTTCTCACATGGATAGGCAGAGACAATGGAGCGCCGCTCGCCAAGATCCTGACACAACTCCCTCGGTTCCCCCACATCCACAATTTTCTTCATACAAGCTCTACGGTTATGGGCACTAGGCAACCCAGCTTTCTTGGGCACGTCTTCAATTTGATCAAAATCACCCTTCTGGGTCTGCCTCGTATAAATTCCTTATAATATATTATGAGTAATAATGAGTATGTATATGAAAAGCTGGTTTTCCTAGTAACTAAAACCGTATATTAAAGAGAATTAAGAATGTAAGGGAAGCGATAGAGTTATGTCAGGATTGTGGCTAGTGACGCTCTTTTGTCTCTGCCTATCCCCGTGGGAAAGAGGCTTGACAATTTGATTTGATTGTATTTAATGTGTGTGTATGTTTTTATACATTATATTATATATTGAATCGGGATTGTCTAAATGTTCACTTTTTTTAAATGAGGATTAAGGGTTATTTTTACTTCTATTTACTAATATTTTCTTGTAATCTGTGTTAGGAACATTAACAAAGAGTAAAGAGTAACAGAAAGGCTATCATGAAAAATATCGAGCAAATCGAGAAGCACGGGTACAAAACCACGTGCCGGTACCAATGTATCTTTGATATATGTTCTTTGGTTGTCCTGTTTCCATATTCAAGCACTTTAGTAGCTTAGTATAGAAATGTGCAATAAATAAGTAGAGAAGTAATTGTAGGATACAGGGATGGCTTACTTCTAGTCTTGTCGATTGAGCTCAGGTGGTCGGAGCTTTCTTTATACAGTACCGCTAAATCCGCCAGATTCAAAGGGTTCACTTGTACTTTATTTGAGGGGCGATGGAGGAAGCTTACAAGAATAAATAAAAAGAATCATCAGACTTTAAATTCGCTCTATGAGACATTCATTTTAGAAAAAAATATTACGACACGTAAGGCAGATTTTGTCTTATTTTGTACAGAATGTTTTTTTTATACATTACACATTTTTTTTGTTGTGACTCGACATATGACAGCACCCCGCTTGATGTTAAGCCGAAGTGTGGTCCATGAATGAATGTCACTGCTACTACAATTCAGTAACTGTGAGTAGCAATCACATCCACTATGCCGGCCTTGATGGAACCGGCAACTTACAAGCTGATCCCGAAACGTGACCAAATCACTTCACGGTCTGTATACTTGTAAGTGGTACCACTGCCTACCACTCTTAAAGTGGTATTTTTTATACTACATTTCTATACTAAGCTACTAAAGTGCTTGTATCAGAGAAACAGTACAACCAGAGCACACATATCAAAGATTCATTGGTACCGGTGAGTGGTTTCGAACCCGTGCTCTTCGCTTGCGTAACCATTGCACTGCCACTACACCACGGTCGCCTTAAATATATAAATATAAAATATATGAATATATAAGATTGTTGCCAGCTCAAAAACATTTTTTTATTTACATTTCCTTCATCATTATCATCAGCCAGAAGGCGTCCACTGCTGAACATAGGCCTCCTCCTTAGAACGCCATTCCGACCGACAAAATGCCAGTTGCATCCACCGGTTACTTGTGACTTTCCCTTTTTCTTTATTGTAGCTCGACATCTGACCTCGACCCGCCTGATGGTAAGCAAGAGATCCAAGAGTGCCGAGTCTTCACGGCTGCTCCAGTCGCCGGCCAAAGGTGCTTCTTCACTTGGTAGGGGCAAATGGTACCAATGTATCATAGAAATTATAATTAATTCTCTTATTTAATTTTCCACTTCTATATTACCTACTCTATGTCCCCGCACCTTACAACCATGCATTAGTTGAAATCCCTCCACAATATATCAAGGGATTTGTTGCAAATATTTTACAATGTACCTTATATCGTTAGACACGCGTTTGTATGTCCTTTTACGTAGGTACCTGGATAAACAGGATTAAGTGCCGCGGTTACGAAGATACTGTTTTAGGATTCCCGCCTTAGTTTTGGCCGGCATAGTGACAGCGAATGAGGCTGACTCTGTGAACTTACTGACTCGGTTTTTTCGGTCCTCGTCACTCTTATACCTCCACTTGCTTATCATCAGGGTCGAGCTCAAATGTGTCGCAATAAAATAAAAAAAGTTTAGCTAAACTTAAAATAAGTAAGCCTTACGTAACATTAAAAATTCAAAAGTATTCAGTATAGAAAATATGCATGAAAGGATGATTTATCACTTTGGGCTTGACCTTTACCTTGTCCTGAAATGTAGCTTCTTGAGACCTATGAATACCACCACCACCAAAACCACTATCAACACCACCACTTTTACATAACATGGCCATAGCATTTTTTTAAATTAAATATAATTACAAAAAACTGAATTAAATTATATCCAAAAATGAATGAACTTTTTATTTAAAGGTCTAAAATTATTTAATTATTGTCTCGGAGTATGTATATTTGGCGTAAGCGATTTGTAGGTCATTTAGTTTCTGACATAGAATTGGATATCATCATCAGCCAGAAGGCGTCCGACAAGATGCCAGTTGCATCCACCGGTTATTCGTGACTTTCACTATATTGTCAGTCCACCTAGTGCATCTGAATTAGATATACTTACTTGTAAATAAAATAAAAAAGCACAAATAATCTGGAAAGATATATTTATTTATCATATCATATTTATACAAATGTAAAAAGGTTTATTTACCAAGAAATTTGAGGAAAAAAGCATTAGGTACAATACAAATATTAGTACACTTTATTTGCATAATCCAATTTTCTTATAAAAACACATTCATATTTTGATATAGAAAGGAGCATTGTCATCGATACGTTTAAGTATGTGTGTGTGTGTGTTACAAACTTACAAACAAAAACTGTTTGTACGTTTCTCCTATCCCCATTTAAACTTTTTTATAATTTCATCATCATTATTTTCATCAGCCAGAAGACTTCCTTAGCTAAACATAGGCCTTTCTCATAGAACGCCATTTCGAACGACAAGATGCCAGTTGAATCCACCGGTTATTCGTGACTTTTATTATGTCATCAGTTTGTCAGTCCACCTAGTGGGAGGCCTACCTATGCTGCGTCTTCCAGTTCGTGGTCTCTACTCTAGAACTTTTCTTCCCCATTGGTTGTCGGTTCTTAGATCGATGTGGCCAGCCCATTGCCACTGCAGCTTGCAAATCCTTCGGCTATGTCGGTAACACTGGTTCTTCGGTTTCTATCGCTCAAAGATGCTCCAAGCATAGCTCTCTCCGTTATTGCCCGCTGAGCGACGCAATAATATACGCTTTAATCTTCAAATAATAGTTTCTACATATTTAAAATATTATATTTTAAATATGATCGTACATATTTATAACAAATGTATGAAGTCATAAATAACCTGTATGAAGAGAGTTGTGGATGTAAAGGAAGCGAGAGAGTTACGTCAGAATCGAGGATAATGGCGCACCTTCTCTTTAATAAACTCTGTGGGAATTGAAGTATTACTATTTAATTGATTATTTATTTGTTAAAGTAACTTCAAATTAAAAACTATTTTATTTGTGTTCTTAAAAACCTTTATTAAAGGAACCTCTATTTTTGTATTCCTTTATTTATTACCAAATATATTTTATGCAATAATTGCCGCTGCAGAGTTCCTGTGCATAATAACAAAATAAATTAAAGTGCCAAACAATTTTACATAACAAAGCCTGTTTTGCATATGTTGTAGTCGAAGTCTAACATGTTTTTTTCTGACTGTACCTTGTTCGTGTTTAAATTAACACAAGAACTTTTTCAATTAGAGTTTCAAAACGAACAAATTGCACTCAAATTCACATTTCAATGTTTTTTTTTACTAGTATTAATAATAGTGTTTTACCGAGTACACTAGTCCGCTATGTCCCGGGTTCGATTCCTAGTCAAAGCAAACATTTATTTTTAAAATAAATTGTATACTTTGTTAATAAAAAACAGTTTCAGGCCCCGATTCTCCTAATACACGACGGCAAGTTATTATTAATATTTGACATCTTCGTAACCAATCAGCGAATAACAAATCAATAATATAATCAAACTACGTTGATTATCAATTTTCATCAAAGAGTGGTAGGCAGTGGTACCCTGTCTGCCGATCCAGGGAAGCACAGACTTTACAATCAAGTATACAGACCGTGAAGTGATTTTGTCGCGTTTCGGGATCAGCTTGTAAAGTTGCCGGTTCCAACTAGGCCGGCATAGTGGATGTTACAGTTATCAAATTGTAGTAGCAGTGACATCCATTCATGGACCACACTTCAGCTTAACAGCAAGCGAGGTGCTGTCATACGTCGAATCACAATTAAAAAGAAACATTATACTGAACTGTTGATTGGTCACTTACATTAAGAGAATCGGAGTTGTGAAGCAGACAGTTCGTTGTCATTTGCCTCGTCTTTCAATCCACTTCTCACAATAGAGACCGGAAAGTGACTCAGTCGCGTTACGGGATCAACTTAATCCCAAAACGCAGGAATAAGTTGCTACTTGGTATTATTTAACTGTGCTACCAGTCGCCTCCATCTATAGACCGCACTCTAGCAGTGCTTGATTGATTGATATTGTCTTAATCCGTATATCTAATGTTGATTGAACGAACATGATACGGTGGCAGGTAACCTTTACAAAGACATGAATGGAATTTAAACTCACGTCATGTTGATTTATGATGGTTGCGGTGAAATTATTAAATTATGAAAATTCCTACGCGCCGCAAAAACAGTGTCTAGTTTAATGATATATTTTTTTGTAACAACTCGTATTAATAAATGTTAAATTTACAGTTTGGTTTCTTTTATCAGAATGGTTTCTTCAATTTGATTCAATCAATCAAATTGTCACGACTTTTTCCCTCAGGGAAAAAGTTTAAAATTTTAAATTAACTTACAAAACATCAATTACATAAATATTGATATTTAAAATATAGGTTCCATAAAATATATGGAAAGCAACCATAGATAAATAACGGCTAGTAGCAGTCGTATCCACGATGCTGGCCTAGTTAGAACCAACTATAATTTAAATATATATATAATATATTAACCTACAAAAACGAAACAAACCTGCACTTCGATAGAGAATCGAAGCCAGAACTTACTATAGCACTATAGCAGACTGGTGAATTAACCAATGCGTCAAACGGGTAATTTTATATTATTGTGATCTATTAGGCTTGACCGGATGCTAAACAAGTGGAAGTCCAAGAGCGTCTGAAAAAAAAAACGATTTTTTACTTAGGTACATACTAAGCTACTAAAGTGCTTGTATCATAGAAACAGGACAACAAAAGTACATATAGCAAAAATACATTGGTACCGGCAAGTGGTTTTGAACCCGTGCTCTTGGTTTGCGTAACCATTGCTCTTCCACTACACGGCCGCCTTGTTAATTCACGATTGGTCAACATACGCCATTTTAAAGTAGGCGATTTTTATTCTTCGTTACGATTATTAAAGGTTTTGCTGCCGTAAACATTATCACGTATAATATACGAGGAATATAATTTACGTTGATGAATATGTTGCAATTTAGATTTTTGATTACAAATAACTAAGACATACGTGTGACATAAATTACCTACAATTGTTCTCAGCTTTATGGAGGATTTTGGGAAATTAGTAGTCTGTCCAAGCCGAAATGACGCGCTCCTCCACCGCATTTGCGTACACGAGAGAACATACAATATGAATGCAACACACCGAAAATGAAATTGTAATTGTTCATTCAGTTGCTGGTTAGATACAAAAGAAGGATCACGATGTTAGACATATTTGTGTAATCACACATGTAAATAAACTAATAAAGTGGAGGGGCGCGTCATTTATAGTTAGACAAGCTATAATGAGAGGGGAGAAGTTATGTTGGGAAGTAAAAAAAATTGTTACCCAAGGTTATTTATTTCATAAACAAAAATACATACAATGACAATTATAACTTTTTTTTACATTTCTATACTTAGCTATTAAAGTTCTTGTATCATAGAAACAGGACAACCAAAGTACATATATCAAAGATAAATTGGTACCGGTGAGTGGTTTTGAACCCGAACTACCACTATACCACGGTCGCCTTAATTATACTATAATATATAAATATAAAGTAAATTTAAAGAATATAATTATGTAGTGACAAGGATTGTCAAAGGAATGCTTCGATGGTTTGGACACATGGAAAGGATGAGTGAATGAAATTAGATTGACGAAAGGAATTCATAAATCTGATGTAAATGGATGTGTTAATCGAGGCAGACCGAGGAGGTTGTTCTCCGACCAAATCGGAGTCATCCTCAAGAAAGCTGGGACATCCTCAAGTGCCCTTAACCGTAGAGGTTGTATGAAGAGAATTGTGGATGTGAGGAAAGCGAGGAAGTTGTGTCAGGATTTTGGCGAGTGGCGCTCCATTGTCTTTGCCTATCCCAGTCGGAAAAAGGCGTGACAATTTATTTGATTTATTGACATATATATTATATTTCATGCAAACCAAATGTATTTCTAAAATATGTTTGGTTATTATTTGCTCGCATTGTACATGCTTGCATCTCTTACGCCCGGTTCCAATATCTGTCAAACGGATCATTTTTGTTACAAACAGTTAAATTATCTACCAGCAGTAAGTCTAAACTGTTCTTATAAAGCAGCCCTCGTGAGTCAAGTTACCGACAACTGTTAGCATAAAGTATGAAAAAGAGTAAAAGTGTTTTTTTTTAATATTATTATTCAAACGTCATTGAATTGTGAAGTGAACAACGAATAGTTACTGTTACCGATGACGGATAGTTTATTGTAGGAACAGGGCATTAGAGCAATATTAATCTTACCTTCAATTTAAAGCAATTTATAAATCTGATGTGGATGGATGCGTTAAACAAGGCAGGCCCAGGAGGGTGTTTGCGGACCAAATCGGAGTCAGCCTCAATAAAGCTAGGTTGCCTAGTGCCCATAACCGAAGAGCTTGTAAGTTGCCGGTTCCAACTAGGACGGCATAGAGGATGCGACTGCTACTCACAGTTTTTGAATTGTAGTAGCAGTGATATCCATTCATGGACCACACTCCAGCTTAACAACAAGCGGGGTGCTGTCATATGTCGAGTCACAATAAAAAAAAGCTTGTTGTGAGAGAAGCTTGTAATTGTAGATGTGAAGGAAGCGAGGGAGTTGTGTCAGGATCGTGGCAAGTGGCGCTCCATTGTCTCTGCCTATCTCCGTGGAAAAAAGGCGTGACAATTTGATTGATTGATTGAATTTTGTACGTACAAAAGCTTATTTTTCTTGAAATATAACTTTCTTGAGTTTGGTAGTAGGTCCACAGGTGGCCTAGAAGGTACGGCGGCGACAGCTACTACTTAACTACATCTACAGTCACATCTACTATGTATGTATTGTATGCTCTATTAATTTTTCAAAGTGTCCACATAAGAATACATAAAATAAATACGGAATAAATCATTTTAACTAGAAATTTTATTCGCTATTCAAAACAATGTTTCTTTATCAAAGCTAAAATGTTTTTGACGTAGCTATGTTTTTGATGAAAAGAATTATGTTCACTTCAAGCGTTTTTTCTATTTCTGTCTGAATCATAGACTATATACCTCTAGACTCTAGGTAGGCAGAGGGTTGGTGGTCATTTGCCCAGTCTGCCGATCCTGGGTAGTACTTTCAAGTTTACAGACCGTGTGTACAGACAAGTGTAGAGAAGTGACTTAGTCGCGTTTCGGGATAAGTTGCCGGCTCCGACTAGGCTGGCATAACGGATGCGACTGATACTTAAAACTGTTTAATAGTAGTAGCAGTCGTCTCTATTCATGGACCGCACTCCAGTTTAACATCGGGTGTGGTGCTGTCATATGTCGAGTCACAATAAAAAATCTCTTTACATCAGTTACCATATTTTTCTATTTAAATTATTTGTTAATTAATTAATTAATTTATCTTATTATTAACATTTCTATGATAAGTGCTTGTATCATAGAAACAGGACAACCAAAGTACAAGTACCCAGTCTGCCATCCGGGGTAGTATTACAGACCGTGTATACAGACCGTGAAGTGATTTGGTCACGTTTCGGGATCAGCTTGTAGGTTGCCGCTTCCATAGGCCGGCATAGTGGATGTTATTACTACTTACAGTTATTGAATTGTAGTAGCGGTGACATTCATTCATGGACCACACTTCGGCTTAACATCAAGCGGGGTGCTGTCATATGTCGAGTCACAATAATATATATATATATATATATATATAATATATATCAAAGATACATTGGCGCCGGTAACTGGTTTTGAACCCGTGCTCTCGGTTTGTTTAACCATTGCACTACCACTAGACCACAGTCGCCTTAATGAATATATTATATTATTAGGACGTTAAAAAGTGCTGAATCCAAATCAAAATCATTTATTTGGCATAGGTTACACTAAGGATGGTATGTAGATAAAAATATAGTCGCTATGTTGCGCTCAAAAGGCATACTATTAAAAAAATAACTTATTTTAAAATTTAATAATTAATAAAATATCAAAATAATTAATAAAAACGTCAAGAAAACAATTAAAATATTAAACAAATAGTATAATATGTCTCTTCAGAAACCGTAGAACGTCCACAAAATATACATTTGCAAGTATATTGTCTATGATCTTTATGTAGGAGTATGTGGCGTCACTCAATTACTGTTATCAGTGCAATTTTCACGCTTTGCCAACTTCAAAGGGGACAAACGGACGTGTGCTACGAGCTAGGACTTTCATAGCTACTAGTTTTAATTAAATTCATAGCTTTGAAACTTAATTGAACGAAGCCTTACAATAGCGAAATATGTGATTTAAACTTGAGAGATTTATACAAGGAATTGAGAATGCTCGCGAATGCTACTTGTCGGAACTGCGGGCCGACCGCATAACTCGATGACAATAAGAATGGGCTACGTTTTGAACTCCATTAATGAGCTTCAAAATTAAAATTGCAACCGCGCAACACACTAAGAATCGATGTTCATTTTTAGTAACAGTTCAAGATCATTGAAACTCATTCTACGAATGAATAAAAGTTGTTTTTGACACTAACAGTGACCGCGTAACTTTTTGACAAAAGGAAATGAATTTCATTCTCATTGAAAATCGGTCCCCTGTATTTGCTCAAATTCAAATTATTATTCTTTATCATCGTCAGCCAGAAGACGTCCTAGGTTCAGCAGTGGACGCCATTCTGAACGACAAGATGTCAGTTGCATTTATCAAAATATAAATTGATTTATTTGATATTATATCAGTCAAATAATTTGTATACTTTTTTTTTTGCAAATTTACACTTTTTTTATTTATTTCTATAATACGAGTAAGCTACCAAAGTGCTTGTGTTACAGAAACCGGACAACCAAAGTACCGTATATCAAAGAAGTTTTTTTAATTTTTAAAGAATTTAAAAAAATATATTTTTTAATTTTTATTTTTATTTTTAAAAGAAACATTTAAAAGTTACATTGGTATCGGTATGTGGTTTTGAACCCGTGCTCTCGGTATGCATGACCATTGCACTGCCACTACACCGCGCCACCGCACCGCGCTACTGAGTTTTGATTTATTTATTTATTTAAAAACTTTTGTGCACTAGGTACAAAAGCGGACTTAATGCCACTTTTTTGTATGAGGTAGGTGCAAAATAAACTAGAAGCATTTAGTCTGAAGCATACTACTAATTCTAATATACTTTAAAATTAATCAGTATACACTAAACATACTACATACTAAAATTATAATACTAATACAAATAAATAATAATACATAAATACACATTAATATATACAACTGTTGGGACCTATTAAGGAAATGTGTGAATTGGGACTATCTGTGAGACTCGGGCTTAAATAAAACAATAAAACAATTTAGTCTGTATTAAATTGATGCACTGTACTACAAGTTAAACTCTTATTGTCGTTTAAATTGTATTTCAACATTTAACTTAGTTGTCCTTAATTCAATGTAAAACTTCCATAGACAATATTGTGCGTTTAATTTTGCGAATGTGTTTTCCAAAGTTGATTACCTAAGTAGGTACTCGTCTTCATTGACGGTAAATCGTGTTATGTCTTTTGTTTACGTGGCATGTCTCTGCGACTTTTTGGAACATACTTGCCTTGTCCACACCACCCAGCGATCATGAAAATGTCGACAAACTTAATACAACTAAGTATAGGTAAACGTATAGCTTGTTTAACTATAAATGACGCACCCCTCCACTTTATTAGTTTATTTAAATGTGTGAAATACAAATATTACTAACTATATTACTATACTTTATCATCATGCTCCTCCTTTTGTATCTAACCAGCAACTAAATGACCAATAACAATTGCATTTTCAGTGTGTTGCATCCATATTTTATAGTCGCACGTGTGCTTAAATGCAGTGAAGGGGCGCGTCATTTCAGCTTGGACAGACGCCCATTACAGTTAGGTAAAACGTAGCTTTTTTAATGAATCTTGATACCTGACCTCGACTTGCCTGCTGGTAAGCAAGGGAAATTGCCAGCGACTTTTAAAACCGCCTCAGTTCACGGCTGCCTCAGTAACCGTCACTATGCCGGCCAAATGTGCTTCTTCACACATTGCTTGAAGGATCCAGTGTTATAGGATGGGAAGAACACATGGGCTGGTAGCATACCACTCTTCTTGTCGATTATGCAACAAAAATACGACGCACCGAAACATTTAGTTAGACTGATGCCGATACGGACAACAGAATGCGGATGCTTCCCCCGACCTGTAAAACGGGTGTAAAAATCTAAGTACGAACAAAGTTAAAGAGTCTTCCGAAGACTCTCCGGGGAATAGGCGACATAGGACGCAGAAAGGTATCGTCTAAGAACTCTGGAGCCACTGCAACTTCGCAGAGACATGGCGTCAGAGTCTTTCACGACACAATTTTGAAACGTGAGTGAAGGCGACCGTGGCAGTGCAATGGTTACGAACGCGGGTTCGAAACCACTCACCGGTATCAATGTATCTTTGATATGTACTTTGAATGTCCTGTTTCTATGATACAAGCACTACCACTGGTGACAGCCGTCTCCACTTTTGTGGATCGCTTTGCTACTTAGTCATGTCAACACTAGTAATAACATATATCTCTATAATTTAAAAGTTAAAAAAACATTATGTAGGTATAACACTGTTAAAATAAGATAGCTACAAATGTATTCGTTTGATTACCGTGCACTCCAGCTCTGAGATTTAGCAGGGTAATAACGCTAAGTACTAGTAATTTTCTAGACCAATTCACACTGTTTCCAGCTCATTAAACACAACTTACGTTGTAGCAAATGTCGTTCTGTTAAATTGTTTAACTTAATCCTGATTAATCAAATCAAACTGTCACGCCTCAAGGAATAGAGACAATACTCAGAGGAGAGACAAGACTCAGAGGAATAGGAGCGCCACTTACTACAATACTACAATTCTGCTATGTTCTAAGGAACTCTTTAACCTCGTTCCAATCTCTCTTTTACGCCCGTGATATCCACACAGGGTCCGACCGTGTAACTTCAATGGTAATGACAATGAAATTCATTCCCATTTGTCAAAAAGTTACGCGGTCGCTAGTGTCAAAACAACTTTTATTCATTCGGACAATGAGTTTCAATGAGCTTCAACTGTTAATGAAAATTAACATCGATTCTTAGTGTGTTGTGTGATCGCAATTTTAATTTTAAAGCTCATTAATGGAGTTCAACTCGCAAAACGAAGCCCATTCTCATTGTGATTGGTTATGCATGTGATTCTCATTATGCGGTCGGTATCGTCATACACAGCATAAGCGTTCTGTCAACTGAATCAGCAGTTGAAGTGTTGATTCTTTGAAGCGCTACTTACTACGGTCCTGACACAACTCTTCATTTATTACACAGCAGACGCATTTATTTATTATACTCCTATGTAGTGCCACGATAAAATAATAAATAAATAGTGTGTCAGGATCGTGGACAGTGGAGCTCAATTGTCACTGCCTAGCCCTGTTATAACAATTTTATTTCGATCAATGAAATTTTTCCTAGTAGGCAGGAGTACCTAGTGACCATAATCGTAGAGCTTGTATGAAGAGAATGTGAGGGAAGCGAGGGAGTTGTTTCAGGATTGTGGCAAGTGGCGCTCCATTGTCTCTGCCTATCCCTGTAGGAAAAGGCGTGACAGATTGGTTGTTTGTTACAGATTACGCCGATATCACCAAAATGGCTTCAGACAATAGAAAAACGTCTACAAGAGGAGAGAGAGTTAACAATCGCAGCACTTGGCAGGGGAGTCAAATTGGAGCCTGGATTCTTTTGGACACTTTGCGGAACATTCTTATTTAATATCTACGTTATGACTGCGCTAGGTAAGTAGCGTGAGTGAGTATTTTTATTTCGCCTCTGCGCGATATCTATGTGTATGAAGCGCCTCTTATTTTATTTTATTGTATTTTATTTGTCGACGGAAATGTCGACGGAAATGTATTATTGTAGTTTCAAATTATAGTACTTTTGTAAATTGATAAAAAAAAACGTGTATTTATAGTCATAAACATTACTGGGCCAAATTAAATGATCTGAACTTAAACCAACAGACGTCTTGTCGACTTACTTATTTATCGATTCTCGACTATGATGAATGTTATTCCGTAAAAAAAATATTGTGTAAAAATTGGCGCTGGCTTTTTTATACAATAACATTTTTTTTATTGTGTAAAAAAGCCCTTTTGTTTTTTTATTTGGCTTAAACATAATATGCCACCACCCAGTCCGATGTTAAGATGGAAGTGACTGTTACTGCAGTTAAATACCTACGTGTCCTCGTACCAACTTGGTTCATCATCATCATCAGCAGCCAGAAGGCGTCCACAGCTGAACATAGAACGCCATTCCGAACGACAAGATGCCAGCTGCATCCTCCGGTTACCCGTGACTTTCACTATGTTGTCAGTCCACCTGGTGGGAGGCATACCTACGCAGCGTCTTCCGGTTCGTTGTCTTCAATCTAAAACCTTTCTTCCCCATCGGTTGTGGGCTTTTCGAGCGATCCACTTGGTTGAAGCCGGCGATTTTCATGCCTGTGTCACTTCATGGTCTTGATAAGGGTGTCCGACTGGCCATAGATCCACAAATTATTTACGACTCTTAAAATCCTATTTCTCACAGGTTTTGGTGCACCCGTGCCACATACAATAGCTGGAAGGACGGCAGCCCTGATTTACGCTTTATTCGCTATACCATTGCATTTGACTCTCAGTAAGTTAATTTCTAAATGCTAAATCCACCACTATACATCCACCACTACGATCTTAGCCTCAGAATACAAAACAAGCAGATAGTTTTGTATTCGTAAAACGAAAAGTTAGTTTGACGACAGGCGTGGACGAACGGTTTAGCGATTGGTTTGTTGCGCGTAAAGTCCCGGGTTCGATTCCCGGCCGGAGCAAATATTTGTTTCATAGCTTTTATTTGTAATATTTATTTAACAATTATATTAAATATTGCAAATATTTGTTATAAAAAAAAAGAGATGGATATTTGCTTCGGTGTAGAGTGGTACCCACTTTGCCGATCCGGGGTAGTACCATCACTTACAAGAAGTATACAGACCGTGAAGTGATTTGGTCACGTTTCGGGATTAGCTTGTAAGTTGTCGGTTCCAACTAGGCCGGCATAGTGGATGTGATTGCTACTCACAGTTATTGAATTGTAGTAGCAGTGACATTCATTCATGGACTACACTTTGGCTCAACATCAAGCGGGGTGCTGTCATATATCACAATAAAAAAATATATAATTATATTACAAAACAAGTTACTGCGCAGCTTCTATGCCAGCGCTCTTTTTATCTGCGGGATCTATACTCCGGGACAATAATAACTACAAAGCCTAAATTATAAAAATTAACCCGATAGTAGTTAATTATCAAAGCAATAATAGTTTATTTCATCTCATACTTTATGTTATATTAATTTTCAGTGTTGAATTTGAGCAGTTATATTGTTTATCACGTAGAAGTTCTCCAGAAGAAAATTTATGAGAAAGTAGATAAATTTTATAAGAGCGAAAAGGAAAATAGTTCTGAGACAGGTATGATGTAGTAAGTATTCAGAATACATAGATTAACACTGTCATTTAGACATAGATTAGATAAACATAGGTTAACACTATCATTCAGAGATAGGGTAGATAGACATAAATTAACAGTATCATTCAGACATAAAGTAGATATACATAGGTTAACACTATCATTCAGAGATAGGATAGATAGACATAAATTAACAGTATCATTCAGACATAGATTAGATAAACATAGGTTAACATTATCATTCAGAGATAGGATAGATAGACATAGATCAAACACTATCCTGGGCCTGCCTTGTTTAACGCATCCATCCACATCAGATTTATGAATTGCTTTCGTCAATCTACATTCACTCATCATACTTGCCGATACCAATGTATCTTTGATATATGTACTTTCGTTGTCCTGTTTCTATGATTACTTTAGTAGCTTAGTATACAATAGAAATGTAAATAATAAACTATGAAATTAATTTACATTGAGTTAAAATGAAGCAATAGCATTTAATTAAAACTTGAATGCATAGTTTATTTATGTTTCATTATTTAACTTGTATTTGTATGATAATGTTTCGTTTATTTTGAATTCAGACAAACAAAGTCGTCACTGCAGAAGGAATGGTACGGGTAAAGTTGTTCTACGAGCTATCATTGTAAGTAGTGTTTAATTTAACCTACTGATAAATTTAATAAATTAATAACAGTTTTTTATTATTTTTTTAATTTATTTATTTAGGCAACAAACAGTAATCAACAAACAAGTAACTTAAAAATAAATTTTACAACAATACCAGATAGTGCCGAAAAGTTATACAGTTTGTGGTAGAGATATAAAACTAGTCATACAGTGTAAACAGAATAAAAATTGAAACAAAATAGGATACTGTACTAAAAAAAAATTAAAAGAAAATAAACATAATGTTAAATCCTTAATTTATGTTATTGAACACAACTTCTCAAGTAGCATTTTTTTAAAATTAAATCTATGAATGAAATTGTCACGCCTACACCTACATTTTCAAATTTTCATTTTCCTACCTCGTCCTTTCACACCCGTAATACCCGCACAGGTAGGGAAAAGCATCCGCATTCCATCGGTAGTCGAACTAAAAAGTTCGGTGCGTCTTTTCTTAGTAGAACAATTGACAAGTGAAATGCTTTGCCAGCACATGTGTTCTCTCCATCCTATGACCTTAGATCCTTTAAGCGATGCGTGAAGAAGCACCTAAGGCCGGCATAGTGACGGCGATTGGGGTAGCTGGGAAATAAAGTTTTTTCAGTCGTCGTCACTCTTGGACCTCCTCTTGCTTATCATTAGGCGAGTCGAAATCAGATGTCGTGTCACAATAAAAAAATAAAAAAAAAGATACAAAGGAGCGCCACTTGCCACGATTCTCACACAACTCCCTTGCTTCCCTTGAATCCACAATTATCTTTATACAAGCTCTACGGTTATGGACACTAGGCCACTCAGCTTTATGAGAATGTCTCCGATTTGGTCGAAAAGCGGATAGCAGATATCTTAAAGATAGGCAGCCAGTTATTGGTAATTTGCCCAGTATGCCGATCCATGACAGTTAGTACTACCACTGAAGTATACAGACCGTGAAAGTAATTTAGTAGCGTTTAGAGATCAGCTTGTAAGTTGCCGGTTCCAACTAGGACTGCTACTTGCAGTTATGTAAATGTGGTAGCAGTCGCCTCCATTCATGGACCGGACTGCAGCTTAACATCAGAGCAGCTGCTGGTATATGTGAAGCCACAAAAAATAACTGATTTCCACCTAAGAATGAAAGATATTGTGAGCAATTGATAAAGTATGAAAGTCCAGTTAAATAACCGGCAACTTTTACGCTACTCCTGAAATGCGACTAAGTCACTTCATGGTTGAATTAAAAAACTTGAAATTAAAGTACCCTGGATCGGCAGACTGGACAAATAACCGATTCTGTCTGCCTACTACTCTTAAACAACTAGCGGGCTGACCGCGTAACTCGTTAAGCATGAACTTCGTTTTGACAAGAGTGGTAGGCAGTGGTTTACCGTCTACCGATCCGGGGTAGTACCACCACTTACAAGTATACAGACCGTGAAGTGATTTGGTCACGTTTCGGGATCAGCTTGTAAGTTGCCGGTTTCATCTAGGCCTGCATAGTGGATGTGATTGCTACTAACAGTTATTGTATTGTATTAGCAGTGACATTCATTCATGGACCACACTTTAACTTAACATCAAGCGGGGTGCCGTCATATGTCGAGTCACAATAAAAAATAAATAAAAAAATCCATTAATGAGCTTTAAAATTTAAATAGTGTGTTACACGGAATTTCATTGACATTGCAGTTCAAGATCATTGAAACTCATTATCCGAATGAATAAAAGTTGTTTTTGACACTAACAATGACTGCGTAACTTTTTGCCAAATGGGAATGAATTTCATTCTCATTCCAATTGAAGTTTCGCGGTCGGCCCCCAGCTTCTGTACAAATGTCTTATTATTTTCAGAAATTACTATCAACCATCAGTGTATGCCGTGGTATACCACTTACAATAATACTGTACTTTACAATCGGTGCACTGGTTTTTGGATTGTTAAGAAACAAACAATCTATTGATATTGTTCTCTTTCCTTTGGAGTTTACTACCAGCGGTGGACTAGAACAGGTACTTTTTTTAAATTGTACTAAAGCTACTAAAGCGCTTGTATCATAGAAACAAGACAACCAAAGTACATATATCAAAGATACATTGATACCAGTGGGTGGTCTCGAACTCGTGCTCTCGGTTTGCGTAACCATTGCACTGCCACTACAACACGCCCTTGACAGCACCCTGTCTAATGTTAAGCTGGAATGCGGTCCATGAATGGAGGTGACTGCTACTAGGTATACTTGTAAGTAGGACCACCATTTTCAAGTATACAGACGGTGAAAAGATTTAGAAATGTTTTGGGATTAACTTCTAAGTTGCCGGTTCCAACTAACGGGGCTGTGATGTAGTATTAAGTACATTGTGTATAACTGCATTAGTAGTAATTAAACCATGGAACAAAACACACGCCTTTAATTTTACTCCTACCGACTTCACAGGGCCGTCATAGTGGATGTGACTATAGTTCGCGTCACGTAAGTTGGCAAGAGTGGTCAGATTTTTTGTTGTGTTTAGAAACTCGGGGGACGCGGGAATGTGGTAACGAAATTCCGTGCGCGCGATTGGCTGGCCAGTCGATCATCGACTCCCGCGTGGCACCCACGCTCCGTTCGCTCCCGCGTACACTTGGGTGCACTAAAATGGTGCACCACTGGTTTTCGTATCATACTAATAGTTTTACTACATATTAGTCCCTCGCCGCGTCTGTCTGTTCGCAATAAACTCAAAAATCAATTAATTAAATTTTCCACAGCCTTTTCCCACAGGGATAAGCAGAGAAAATGGAGCGCCACCTGACACAACTCCCTCGCTTTCTTCACATTCATAATTTTCTTCATACAAGCTCTATGGTTATGGGCACTAGGCAACCTAGCTTTCTTGAGGATGTCTCCGATTTGGTCAGAGAACACCCTCCTGGGCTGCCTCGATTAACGCATCCATGCACTCACATTTATAAATTTCTTTCGTCAAACTCTTTCACTTAAACTATGTTACTTTTATTATTTTTTATGAATCTAAAGAGACCCTTTTTTATTGCACGGCCAGTGTACATGCGCAAACGTTCCCCCACTACGTTAAATATCTTGCCAACTTACGTGACGCAGACTATACTTAAAGTTATTTAACTATAGCAGCAGTTACCTCCATTGTTGGACCGCACTCCAATTTAACATCACCGGGGTGCTATCATAATGTTAAGTCATAATAAAAATAAAACTGGGCAAAAGACCGCCAACTGCCTTCCTACCACTCATTCATATTTTCTATATATTTCAGATAAACGAGCACGTAAGGTTCTTCTATGGCTTATACGTGGAGGGCGCGATAATTCTCTTGGCCTGTACAATGGCTACCTTACGTCGATGCAGCTCATGCCATACCGAAACATTCATTACAAAATATAGATTATTTCACATACAAAATTGATCAAGTGCATTATTTGAATGTGAAATACTCGTCCACTGCGGAACATAGGCCTCCCCCTTAGAACGCCATTTCGAACAACAAGATGCCAGTTGCATCCACTGGTTATTCGTGACTTTCACTATGTCGTCAGTCCACCTAGTGGGAGGCCTACCTACGCTGCGTCTTCCGGTGCGTGGTCTCCACTCTAGAACCTTTCTTTCCCATCGGTTGTCGGTTCTTCGAGCGATGAATAACCATGTAAAGGGTTAGGTAGAGACAATTGAGCGCTACTTGCCACGATCAAAAAATGAATTAAACAAATTTTATGCGGCTTACTATCGCGTTTATTTTGGTTTTGATTTTACAATTTTATTTTGTTATTCCGACTTCTCTAGAGCTTTACAGCCATCGTGGTCACGGAGAAACTGAGGTGTTGGTTGTCCTATTGGTTGATGCTGTTATTGTTTCCAAAACTACCCTGTTTGATGCTTTTGTTTTTCTGTTCCCGGTTTAATGCAATTTTTTTGCAAAAATAACTGACGGTGTCATCTGGTTTGGCAGTTTGCTGGACTTGTGACTTGAGTTTTATGGGATCCCAGGTGTTATATAAACGATTAAGAAAGCTGGGTTGCCTAGTGCCCATAATCGTAGAGCTTGTATGAAAAGAACTGTGGATGTGAGATAGTTGTGTCGGGATAGTGGCGAGTCTTATATTGGCGTCGTAATTGTAGCCTAGGTTAGGTTATAATCAATCAACTGAGGAGGTAGCCTGGTGATACCTTTTTATGCTGAAGATTTATTTCTACTAAAATAGAGGCAACCGTGGTGTAGTGGCAGTGCAATGGTTACACAAACCGAGTGCACAGAATCAAAACCACTTACCGGTACCAATGTATCTTGGATCATGTTGTCCTGTTTCTGATAAAAGCACTTTAGTATAGAAATGCATTAAAAAAACGATGAAAACTCTTAGATAAGATAGTAGTAATGACTTGGTCCATAATAAGTATCCTTATGTTTATCACGCGTAAAGTTTCGGGTTCGATTCCCGGTCGGAATAAATATTGGTTTCATGGCAAGAGTCTGCTCCGGGTCTGGTTATCAAAGAGTGGTAGACCCAGTCTGCCGATCCGGAGTAGTACCACCACTACAGACAGTCAAGTGACTTTGTCGTGTTTCGGGATCAGCTTGTAAGTTGCCAGTTCCAACTAGGCCGGTATAGTGGATGTGACTGCTGCTTACATTTATTGAATTGTAGTAGAATAGTCACCTCTATTCATACAGCATATTAGGTAATTATAGAAAATAAATAAAACTAATAAAATCACTGAATTTGTGTATTTATTAATCTACCTACTAACTAATTAACAACTATTTACAATTTTCATTCTGCGACCTTGAGTCATGCAACTTTGAGTCATGCAACTTTTATATATTTAAGCAGATAAAATTACAGACCAAAGAAGCGCTCGCAATATCACACAAAATATGATTTTACAATAGTACCTACTTCACCGCTTTCCGTCTCAACTTATATCTGTGCAGATGATAACTGTGCAATACATTTGTATGCATCCTAATCTCCAAGGCTAGGCAGGCAGAATTGCGGTAATATACCAAAGCTAATCACAAAAATTAAAAAAAAAACAGATTGACGTTTTGCATCTATAACTTCTAATCTATGGTCACAGTGTTTTGTTTAAAGCGCCATCTATAGGTGCATTGGTAGTACCATTTATGAAGTCTTTGGTTTGTAATTCACAAAATATATTTCAAATACTATATCTAATTAAAAAAAAACAAGATTCCTTTGAATTACAATAATTAAAAATAATTCATTTTATACAGTCAACTATCTAAACCCAAAAGGCGTTACTTTTTTTTGTGCTGGAGCTGGAGTGCTGTCCATAAATCGAGGTGACTGCTACTACGATTAAATAACTGTAAGAAGCAATTACCTCCACTATGCCGGCCTAATGTGAACCGGTAACTCACAAGCTGATCCCGAAACGTGACTGATTCACATCACGGTCTCTAGACTTGAAAGTAGTGGTACTACCCCGGATCGTACTGAGCTGACTGACCATCACTTTCGCCAGAAAAGGGTTTTGAAAAATACTACAAATATAACAGGGAATTTAATAAATTTAAAAACAATACAACGTACAAAATTTCATAGGGACAATTTATTTATGAGATGTTTAAAATTTGCGCTTATACTTCTTTTAATTTTAACCCATATTTTAGCAATTCTATAATTTAAATGCCTTTTCAAACATTTTGGTCACCAGGTAACCAGCAGTTACCCAGCAACCGGAACGTGTAAAAAGGTACCTAATCTAAGGAATAAAATTATCTATCTGATAGATAATAACCGTTCAATAACAAAATTAAATAATAATATTAAAAGAATATTATTTATATTAAAATAAGCGTCTTCCAGTGTAATAACGTTGTAAATCGATTGAGAACGCACAGTATATCGAGACATTTTGACACATGTTATAATTGTGACCTCGACTTGCCGGATAGTAGTCACGTCATTAGACTAGAGTCCCGATTCTCTTAATCCAATTGATGTCGAAAAAGCAGTGAAATTGCGTTCCACTAATATTTGACATCTTCGTAACCAATCAGTGAATGACAAATCAATAGGTAAACTACATTGATTGGTCACTTGCGACTGCGACGTAATTTCACTGCGTTTAGGAGAATCGGGGCCTGTACATGTGAACGGTAAATGTAATAAAAATTACCGTATTCATTACAGTTACCGTCACGTATATTAGTCGTACGGATCCGTATCTTAGTCGTACGGATCCGTATCTTAGTCGTATGGATCCGTATCTTAGTCGTATGGATCCGTAACCGATCCGTACGACAAGAACTATATATTAAAATGAGTGCATTTTTGATGCGTAGATTAGCAAACAATTTGGTTAAATCATACTTTATTTTAGACAATAATTAATCCGAATTAGAATTTGTTTAACCAATTTTTTAGGCATATATTGCAACTTTTAATCCTAGATACATTCAAAAGTGTCAAAAGCATCGTCCCAATTGGGTAACGAACGTATAGTACAACCACTTCTATAGGTAGCGTCTGCAATATTTGTTTGGGCACAAAAGCGCAACTTGACGTCGACTAAAAGCGAAATCGAATGGATACAACCAAATGCTGGGCATAACATCAGGGGGCCAACACCCCGCCTGATGTTAAGCTGACGTTTACGGATATGTCAAAAGTAAAATAAAGGAATCGAAATAGTATAGGACACTCTCAAGAGATTTATAAGCATGGATTCGTTCGATGGTTACATTAATTAGGACGAAGTCTCATAAAAACTAAAATTTAACTAAAGCCGTTACAATTAATTAACCCTTGCTTCTCTTTGATTCTTTCACGTCGTCGTCATGGTGCTCTGATGATGGATTATCAATTGTCTTCTTCATTTTCAAAGCCTGTTTCACTGAGTCCACGATCGACTGGGGTTCCGCCACCGATACTTTACGACCTTGAAATTAAATTGAAAAAGAAAAATATGTAATTGCTCAGTAATTCAAGTCTAGTTAAATTGTCACGGATAGGCAGAGACAATGGAGCGCCATTTGCTACGATTCTGACGCAACTCCCTGCTTCCCTCACATCCACAATTCTCTTTATACAAGCTCTATGGTTATGGGCACTAGGCAATCTAGCTTTCTTGAGGATGTCTCTGATTTAGACGGGAAACACCCTCCTGGGCCAGCCTTGTTTAACGCATCCATCCACATCAGATTTATAATTTCCTTTCATCAATCTACTTATATAATATACTCGTAAAATAATTATAAGATAGAAACACGTCAACTAATAAACTACATTATACTACCAGCGCTTAACTGTGGTTTCTGCAGCAGTGGAGAGGTGCGGGGGTTTTTTTTTCGTTCACATGTTACCTCTCCCGCCTCGCTTCAATACCACAGGAACCTCCTTAGTTAACCGCTATGCCTGTATTTTTTTAATGTGACTCGACATATGACAGCACCTCGCTTAATGTTAAGCTGGAGTGCGGTCGACGAATGGATACGACTGCCACTACAAATAGAATCCATAACTGTAAGTAGTAGTCATATCCACCATGCTGGCTTAGTTGGAACCGGTAACTTACAAGATGATCCCTAGTTTACCAATCCGAGGTCGTATTACCACTTACAAGTTGCCAGTTCAAACTAGGCCGGCATAGTGGATGTGACTGCTACATATAGTTATTTCACTGCAGTCACCTTCATGGACCGCACTTCAGCCTAACATCAGGCGGGATGCTGTCATATGTCAAGCTACAATTTAAAAATAAATGGGAGCTACACAAATTTATCTATCCATACTCTATTTAGTAACAATTTAATGCAAACTTACAATAGTAAATATATTATTCACAATTTCAATTTGTTCACAATTGTTCACCTATAACAATTATTATTTTGAATTTGAATTATGAGTAAAGAGAATGCGAGAGATTTGTGTCAGGCAGGGGCGCCGACTTCGTGGGTGCTCGTGGGCTTGAGCACCCATGAAAATAAACAGTGGATGCCGGGTACCCCTGAGAATATACATCAAGAAACAGATCAGTAATCGCCTTTTAGCGCATTGAGGCTTGCACATATTATTATTATTTAGTTTCATGTCATAATATTCAATAGAATGGAAGTTATAGAATATCGAGAAATAGCCTAAAAATAGCGTTTTTTTGCTATTTACAAAAAAAAAACTACAGGGCTGATCGGAACTGATTTTGTGTTTTACTCATTCGATTTGTCTATTTATTGCAATTTTTTTTATTTTTTTTCACATTTTTTTAGTCAAATGCATAGTTTTCCAAAAAATCACAAAAAATGATTTTGACAATTTTTTTAACCATCCTTTGCTACTCTTTCGAGTCATCAAATGAGCATGATTTCCTTTGCGTGCATTTAGCACCCATGAGGTTTTCCAAAAGCCGGCGCCCCTGGTGTCAGGGATCTAGGAAAGTGGCACTTCGTTGTCTATGTTTATCCCTGTGAGAATTAATTTATTTTATTTATTGTTTATTGCACCAATACTTAAAAATAGCAGCACCCCGCTTAATGTTAGGCCGAAGTGTGGTCCATGAATGAATGTCGTTGCTACTACAATTCAATAACTGTGAGTAGCAATCACATCCACTATGCCGGCCTAGATGGAACCGGCAAATTACAAGCTGATCCCGAAACGTGACCTAATTACTTTACGGTTTGTATACTTGTAAGTGGTGGTCTACCCCGGATCTGCAGACTGGGTACCACTGCCTACCACTCTTATTTTGGTACCGGCAAGTGATTTTGAAGTGAGAGCTTATGATTTACGAGACCATTTATCTACTACAAGACCACGGTCGCTTTTATACAGACTCTATGGTTACGAGTATTGCGTTACATCTAATTTCTGATTGGTCCAAAATTATATATATATTTTTAATACCAGCAAAAGAGACTATAGCATGATGGGTACAAAGCAAAGGAAAATTAAAATGAAACAACATTACAAATTCAACAATATATTGAACATAAATATTTACATTTTTTGCAACGTCTTTTTAAATCCATCATACTATATTCTAATTATAATACAGAGTGTTTTTTAATTGACCAATATATCAAATCATAGGCGACCGAGGTGTAGTGGCAGTGCAATGGGTACGCAAACCGAAGAGCACGAGTTCGAGACCACCCACTGGTACCAATGTATCTTTGATATATGTACTTTGGTTGTCATGTTTATATGATACAAGCACTTTAGTAGCTTAGTATAGAAATGTAAATAAAATAAAAATTGTCACACCTTAGTGCATATACAAACTAGGCGTTTTTATGGCGCTTTTCGGTACTTTCTCATACAATCGTATGAATTTTAAACGAGCGCCTTTAAACGCCTTATACAAACGCACTTAGAGATAGGAAAAGACAATGGAAAGCTTTTTATCTTAGTTGACCCAAAGTATTCCCCAATATCCTATTCATTTAAATGTTTTTCTATAAATGTATTTTTTGGATCAGAAGTGAGTGATAATACATAAGAGTGAACAATCCAGAAGGTTGTTTTTAAACATTTTTTTACAGCGTCGAACAGTATGCCAACCTGTTGGGGCATTTTTCGACAAGAGCTAAGCCTAATCCCTTGCCACATCACTTTCTTAATTTATCGATTTACGAAATCAATAACCATGTAAATATGATATGACAATAAAAAATTGTAACTGAATTTAAATTCTAACTTGATTTATGAACCTCGACCTGCTTTTTGCAAGGGAAGCAAGGGAAGTCTCACAGCGCCGAAAAGACTGCAAAATACAATTAAGCTTATCGTTGCCTTAGTCGCCGTCACTTTTAAAGACGGTTTTTAGGTCATTTTTAAGCAGAGTTTCGCAAAGCTCGTGACCCTTAGGATTAAAGAAGAAAATTATGGATGTGAAGGAAGAAAGAGAAATGTCGGGTTTGTCGAAAGCGTCGCTCTATTATCTTTGCCTATTTCTGTGGAGATTATTGCGATACTAATTAATTTGTTGATTTGTTAGTGTATTTTAAAACTATTACTTATAGAAATGCGTTTTTGGTTAATGTGTGTAACTCGTCCCTTGTAAAAGTGTGAGATCGATGTCTGCTAGGAACCGATGTTTCAAGAACTTGGGTTATATGTTCTTAAGCATCAGTTAAATATCAAACTTTTTATGGGTAACAACATCGACAATTTTAAATAAACCCAGGTGCAATAAAAGAACACTCTGTATCGTATATTCTAAGAAAGAAATACTAATAAATATTGTTAGAAAATTGCTATGCATTCATTTTAGTATCTACGTATTTATTATATTTATCTAAGTACCCTATTTTAATAAGTAAAAAATACATAAAATCATAAATACCTACTATACCTATAATTTGAATAAACAGATAGGTATATATTGAAATAAATAATTAATTATTTTAAATGCATTTTAAAAGGTTTTGATATACAGTATAGTAAATTTGAGTAAATTAGAAGCGTGGTTTTTACAGACAATAAACTAGGCCGGCATAATGGATACGACTGCTAGTTAGAGTAGGTGATTGCTACTATTTTTATTTTTTATTTTATAGGTATTTTTTAAGGGCATCAGGCTCCTCCATATCTAAAATTTGTTAATAAAATAAAGACAAAAAGACAGTTGGTAATTTGCCGATCTGGAGAAGTACCACCACTCTGTCTAGTAAAGTAACTCCAGGTTCAGCTTAAAAGTTCACAGTTCCAACTAGACTAATAATTTTAAGGAATTTTTATTATGATCTGCTCTTAAATTGTTTGTTGTAGGCAAGGAGCGGTCCAGGAGTGCCGGCTACTAAAAAACGGACTAAAGCAACGGATCTGCCTTTGCCTCAGTCGTCGTCACTACGCCGTCAAGAGGGCAATTTACAGATACCCTTCGTGGGTATATTTTCTACAGACTCGATATCTGAGTTTGACTTGCCTGATGATAAACAACAGTTTACGGTTGTATTTTCTTAGATTTTGCGCGAACATTGATTAATGAATTAAACAAATTGTATGCGGCTTACTATCGCGTTTATTTTGGTTTAGATTTTACGACTTTCTATTATTCCGACGTTTCGAGAGCTTTGCACCCATCGTGGTCACGAAGAGACTGAGGTGTTGGTCGTCCTATTGGTTGATGCTGTTATTGTTTCCAAAACTAAACTATCCCGGTTTATTTATAATACAAAAATTCAATATCTAAACCAAGATAAACGGGATAGTAAGCCGGATAAAATTTGTTTAATTCTTTAGTTTACGGTTGCCTTAGTCACCGTCACTATGCCGGCCCAAAATACTAGCCTTTTTATTTTATATCTACTCTATTACAATACATTCATATACATACATTCATATACATACATCATTACAAACATGGGTCTTATGACACGCAAGTACGTGTCAGATTTTACCAAACAACCTATTATAGATAAAAAGTTGAAAACTACGCATCATGAAATTTCGTTCCATCTTCTATTTTATTCCTATATTTATGACCTAAGGGAAGATTTTCATCTCGAAAATCTCTATCTGTCTCCCTATCTTTCAATAACCAATTCTGCAGACCAGACTTATCGTAAGGATCCTGAAGTAACACGTATGTACAAAAAAAGACAGAAATGCAAAATCCAACAATAAACATCTCCCTATTGTTGACGAATCCTGAGAAGATATTATCGAAAAAAGTGTAGTGAGAGCCTTTTTCTCGCTCAGTGTCGTGATCGCGATTTGACGAGTGTATATTTTGCCTTATTGGGGGCTCTTTGTCGGAGCTTTTTTTCTCTGTAAAATAAAATATGTTTAATAAAATTTTGACGACAGGCGTGGACGAACGGTTTAGCGACTGGTTTGTTGCGCGTAAAGTCCCGGGTTCGATCCCCGGTCGGAGCAAATATTTGTTTCATAGCTTTTATTTGTAATATTTAATAATATTAGATATTTCAAATATTTGTTAATAAAAAAAAGAGATGGATATTTGCTTCGGGTTGGTTATCTAAGAGTGGTAGGCAGTGGTACCCAGTCTGCCGATCCGGCGTATTACCACCACTTACAAGTATACAGACCGTGAAGTGATTTGGTCACGTTTCGGGATCAGCTTGTAAGTTGCCGGTTCCATCTAGGCCGGCATAGTGGATGTGATTGCTACTCACAGTTATTGAATTGTATTAGCAGTGACATTCATTCATGGACCACACTTTGGCTTAACATTAAGCGGGGTGATGTCATATGTCGAGTCACAATAAAAAAGAAACCCTCGACTTGCCTGATCTGACCTCGACCCGCCTGATTGTAAGCAAGAAAAGTGCCGACGACTGAAAAAACCGAGTTAGGAGGGTTTCCGATCAAAAACATTTATATTTTAACTTACAGACCAGGGGCTACCACTGTAAAATTAAAAGTCGTCGACGCTCTTTGACCTTACAGGAAGTCCAAGTCAGATGTCGCGTCACAATAAATTAAGGTTTATTTAAAGGATTCCAGATAAACCGATGCTTCTACACAAATCAATGTTAAAAAAATCATACCAACAAACCAAATTGTCATTGTCGCTGCCTATCCCTCTTTCCCACAGAAATAGGCAGAGACAATGGAGCCCTACTTTCCACGATCCTGACACAACTCCCTCGCTTTCCTCACATCCACAATTCTTTTCATACAAGCTCTACGTTTAAACAATAAGTTATTAATTTCATGACAAAATGTTGTAGACAGCTTTGTAGACTATAAAAAAGCCATTCCTATTTTGTCAACATATAAATGACCATATCTCGTCGAGAACTTTACAACGATACAATGTTTAAATTAAATGCCGATCCGGGGTAGTACCACCACTTACAAGTATACAAACCGTGAAGTGATTATGGTCGCATTTCGGGATTAGCTTGTAAGTTGCCAGTTCCATCTAGGCCGGCATATGATTGCTATTCACAGTTATTGAATTGTAGTAGCAGTGACATTCATTCATGGACCACACTTTGGCTTAACATCAAGCGGGGTGCTGTCATATGTCGAGTCATAATAAAAAAAAAAATAACTAATATCATTCAAACAAAATTTTCACGTCTTTTTCCCACAGTGATAGAAGCATAGCGTGCCTTGGCGAGGCCCCGTATAGAAATTTATTTGGGGGCCCTTAGGAAGGAAAGATTTATTACAAAAGATTTTTTTTTTGCATAAAATTAAAAGAAATATTTATTCATCGTAATTATCTGTCGATTTTTCCAAAAAAATTACAAACAATTCAAATTAAATATACACTCTTGCATTTTTTCGGAAAACTGAATTATAAAATCATTTACAGCTGATGACTGTAAAGTTTCTAAAGTTTCTGCCTCTATGGACAAATTGGGGGCCCCCGTGGCCCAGTATAATTGATACGGCATTAGCTACGCCCTTGGGGATAGACCACTCGCCTGACATAACTCCCTCGCTTTCCTCACATCCACAATCCTCTTCATACACACTCTACAATAATATCATTACTTAATCAATCATTAGCGTCTCTGAGTGCAGCAACTCTTCCAAATATTAGAGTCAGATTATTTTTGCCTACATTCTCATTTTTTTGACATTTCTATACTAAGCTACTAAAGTGCTTGTATCATAGAAACAGGACAACCAAAGTACATAATCAAAGATACATTGGTAACGGTGAGTGGTCTCGAACTCGTGCTCTCGGTTTCCGTAACCATTGCACTGCCACTACACCACGGTCGCATTATTATAGACACGTGACATCAAAGTGACTTAGTCGCGTTTCGGAATCAGTTAGTAACTTGCTGGTTCCAACTAGACCAGCATAGTGGATGCGACTGCCACTTGCAGTTATTCCTTTGGCCGGCATAGTGACGGCGACTGAGGCAGCCGTGAAATGACTCGTTTTTTTTAATTGTCATCACTCTTGGACCTCCTCTTGCTTATCATCAGGCGGGTCGATATCAGATGTTGTGTCACGATAGGCGACCGTGGTGTAGTGGCAGTGCAATGGTTACGCAAACCGAGAGCACGAGTTCGAGACCACCCACCGGTACCATTGTATCTTTGGTTGTCCTGTTTCTATGATACAAGCTCTTTAGTAGTTTAGTAGCAGTCGCCTCCATTCATGGACCACACTCCTGTTAACCACACTTCGAATAGTAAGCCCAGTCTATATTATCTTACCTTCCTTATCGAAAGTGACGCCTAATATTTGTCCAGGAGTGTCCTGCTCCAGTTCAGCGTATGCCAGAATCAACGCCTTCTGTTCAGTTGTGAGCGACTTTGGTACCTGTAAGATAATTCAGACATTTTTCATGAAGAGAATTGTGAATGAGAGGGACGCGAGACAATTGTGTCAGGATCGTGGCAAGTGCGCTCCATTTTCTCTGCCTATCCCTGTGGGTAAAAGGCGAGACAATTTGATTGATTGATTGATTTTAGGAATTTTATAAATATAACAGTGTAACTTGATAAACTTAATTGTCACCTTGACTTGCCTGATGGTAAGCGAGAGGAGGTCCAAGAACGCCGACGACTGAAAAAAACGACTCAGTTCACGGTTGCCTCAGTCGCTGTCACTATGTAGAATAGACAATTCTTCGCGCATGGCTTTAATTAAGGATCCAAAGTCATTGTATCACAGAAATGGACCAATGTATCAAATATACATTGGTCCTGGCAAGTGAGTTTAAACCGGGAGCTCTTGATTTACGAGATCATTTATCTACAACTAGACCACGGTCGCTTTTATACAGACTATGGTTACGAGTATTGCGTAGCCCTAATTTCTGATTAATACAAAATTATAAATTATTTTTGTATACAAATAATTTAGTTTTTTTTAATAACAGCAAAAGAGGCAGGGAGCACACATGAGCTGGTATTGCATTCTACTTGTCCATTATATTGCAAAAATACGATGCACTAAACCTTATATTCATATTTTCTTAGCCTTATTATATATTTTTGTAATATTAAATCTAATTATTATTCATTACAAATAACATTACAAATAAAAGCTATGAATTTTTACGACAGGCGTGGACGATCGGTTCGCGATTGGTTTGTTGCGCGTAAAGTCTTGGGTACGACAGTTGTTTCTTCAAACGTCATTATTAAATTATACGATAGGCGTGAAGCCAAACGGTCGCGGCGCGGCGCATGAGCGGCGTCGCTTGCCGCATCACTGTACACACGTGGTATGCGGCGCTGTAGTATTCGGAGCGGGGACCTAGAGCAACACTTCCTACCCCTTCGCCTCTCGCTCAATCGAAGTGCGGTGTGCCTGCGGCGCGCCTGCGGTACGACGTCGGAAGGCACCGTGTGGCATAATATCATTGTTTTTATATGCAGGACGCCGTCGCATCGCCGCACCGTGTGGCTTCACGCTAATTCATGAGCGGGTCAAACGTCTAAACGTCCAGGAGATCATACCCAATCAATCAAATTGTCACGCCTTTTTCTCACAGGGATAGGCAGATACAATGGAGCGCCAATGGATCGTGGGATCCTTGCACAACTCACTTGCTTCCCTCACATCCATAATTCTCTTCATACAGACTCTGTGGTTATGGGCACTAGGCACCCTAGCTTTTTTGAGGATGTCTCCGATTTGGTCGTAAAAAACTCTCCTGGGCCTGCCTTGTTTAACGCATCGTGTTAACGCTTTGCACCCATCGTGGTCACGAAGAGACTGAGGTGTTGGTCGTCCTATTGGTTGATGCTGTTATTGTTTCCAAAACTACCCCGTTCGATGTTTTGATTTTTTTTCTGTTCCCGGTTTATTTATAATACAAAAATTTAATATCTAAACCAAAATAAACGCGATAGTAAGCCGCATAAAATTTGTTTGATTCATTAATCAAGTTCGCGCAAAATTGAGAATCGAACCTGGGACATAACGTGCTAAAAAATGCGCCACGCATGTCATTACTTTAATTTAGTATTCGTGCAATCTCTTACCTGTATTTTAACATGCACATAATGATCACCATGACCCTGTTGACTGACACGTTTCATTCCCTTCCGTGACAACCTAATCACATTGTGTGAGGATGTACCGGGCAGTATCTGGAATTAAAAAAAATAAGATCATTCATATTTCTCTAGATCAGTGTTTCCCAACCTTTCTTAGGCCATGCCCCGACTTAACATTTCTAAAATTTTTATGCCGCCTAAAAATAAATGTTATTTGTTTTCATTCTAAATATAATTAACAATTAATAAATTAAACAAATTTTATGCAGCTTACTATCGCGTTTATTTTTGGTTCATTTTACGATGTTTTATTATTCAGTCTCTCCGTGACCACGAGGCTGCAAAGCTCTCGAAACGTCGGAATAATAAAACATAGTAAAATCAATAACCAAAAATAAACGCTATAGTAAGCCGTATATAATTTGTTTAATTCATTAAATCTGTGCCTCCTGTGACCGGTGATACAATTGAAAAATCACTACTTTACAGGACAGCCCAAACAATATTTAAAAAATTCTAGTTCATGAACGAAGTGGGTTAGGTTACATTTAAGTACCTTCTTTTGTAGATCGAAACATCCACTTTCATTGTGTTTTTAAATTTTTGTGGTAAATATTATACTTTTGAAGTAATTCATGAAAAACTCGCAGTTGTACCCTTTTTAATTTCTAATATGTGATAAAATTACGTGATAAATGATACAAGTACAGTTAAATCATGTTGCACATTTATGTTGTCTTTGTGTAAAGTGATATACAAGAAGTGAAAAAATCCAATAACTAATAAGAATATGTTCAAAACACAATGTAGCTCAAACAAATGATAAAAATAATACTCCAAAGATTCGAATTTTTTACTTATCAGTCCTCTATTTTCATATTTTACCTGAATTGTATCAGTTTGCTAAAATTCTAGTCTTTATAAAAATGTGTTAAATGATACAAGTCCAGTTATATCCTGCATTAAAATACCTATGTATGGTGGAAATGAATACAAGTTTTAGAAAAATACTTAACATTTATTAAAGTCTTCAAAATTATGAAATTACTTACAAATAAGGCACAGTTTTATCAAAATTATAAGAAGTAAATAGAGATCTTTTTAAATGCAATTAGTCTTAAACTTAAATACTTAGAAATGGCACAGATCAATCTTACGCAGCTATCACAATAATCAAAGTGAACCTACTCAGTACAAAACATAACAGCACAGCCATTGTGTGAATCCTTAAAAAAATCTAGAAAAATAATAAACATCAAAATTGCTAACACTTTAAAACTTACACAGTACAGTTAACAGCTATCCTATAGGCAGTAATTCGACTCTATGAGTGAGGTAAAAGAATGAAGAGAACAAACAAGTACGTAGGTACCTACTTAAATCAAAATAAAACCTTTAATAGGTCTTGGGAGTTAGATGAACATAACTATCATATCATAAAATTACTCATCATCAGAATCATCATCATTATCCGGAGCAGTGTCTTTGACATCATTCTTGCAGCTCAGACTTCTGTAAAACTCATGAGAGCTCTCATGAATAAAGCACAGCAAATCCAATAGATCCTTCTCCTTTTCGGTTGAAATAGTAATCTTGGAATGGTAGGCTTTCGGTACTGTATTTATTGTAATCATATCGTAAGCTTTACCCCGCTCAGAACAATCCATGTTCATGTACTCAAAATTCTTGAATTCTTTTTTGTAGGAAAAACGGGACATGTTTTCTTTGGTATACAAAAAAGATCGAACGTCGCACCACAGAAATTTTTCATTGTCTGTTTGGTTTTCCTGAGAGTATAACATTGTTTTGAAAAAATGTTGAAATCGTAGAACATATCACGAGTCATCTCGATAACAGTGAACTTCGCTGTTTTGTTTGAAGCTGTACGCACTAGCTGGTACCAATCTCTTGGCAAGTGAATATCCATACTAGTGTGCTTCTTCTTACGCTCAATCAACGCATGGTCGGTGTCAGCCTCCATGTGAGTATGACCGGGTACGAGAAATTTATGTTCAATAGATTGTAATTGAGGGGATAGTTTAGCCACTAGCATCAACATTGTTGTAACAATCGAATTCTTGTTTTGACCCGGGCAACTATCTGAGTACATGATCAGCTTCTTGGCGTTTGGGTTTAAATGCGGCAGTTGATTTATGATAAAATCGTATTGACATGAAGCTATGTCGTTCGCTCCTCTATTCCCTTCACACTCCGGCCACATGTAGCAAAACGCTTTGTTTGTTTTTAGATCATGTATGGTTAGATTGTACGTCCATAGCTGTCTCTTGTAAAATGCTACATTCGTTTGCAAGTGTGGGGTGGGCAAACATTGTTGCAAATCAAATGTTATTACCATTACATCATCGCATGTCTGAGCCAGGTGTTTATCTTTTTTCTTTTCTTCGTAAGCAGCCTTAAATGCTTCTTGGTGCTCTTCGAGTGCCTTCGTCAAATCTGCAGCCTGTGCCTCGGTTGCGTACTTAAGTTTCATATTTATGGAGTCACATTTAGAACAAGTATCTACTGATGGTTTTTTGAAAGACAAATTCATGGTATCAAATACCTTTTTGAAAATGGTTTTGCTGACTGGAGTTTCTGTCTTCAATTTGTACGAATTATAAAGAACTTGTAAGTTGAGTTCAGAGTTCATTTCTTAGTCGTTTTGTTACGGCCGTAGTGGCTTTCTGTGCAAGGGAAACAGGCAATATGAGCTTTTATTTCCTTTAGTTTGAAATCAGGAATCGACTTACCGACTCGACGTTTACGTGGTGGATGGTGACCGCCATTGTCCCGTAGTTTTTCGCAAATCGTTTGTAGAAATTTATGACTTTCGTCGAAAGTCTTCAAAAGACATCCTTTACAAATTTGATGTTTTGTTAGATCAGAACTTTGAACGAAGTATCTAAAGCTGACGTTACGTTTTTTCTTTGGAGAAGACCTTGACGTTTTTTTTCGGCAAACTTCAATGCATTTCGCCATATAATCGATCCTACTTTCATAACTTCCCAGACTCCAATATGTATCGAAAAGATATTTCCTTACATGCAATGGTAGCCTATCTTTGCACTTCTTACGACAGTTGTCTAGATCACGTAATTCACGACTTTTCTTAGTTTTTCCTGACTTTGTTGTGTATTCCAAGCCAGTGTTACGAAAAAGTTTTCTCTTTACTCTATCATGTCTTCTTTCTTTCTCACTTTTTCTTGTTTTTTTCTTTTTTCCGCCACTATTCATACCGCTATTTTTCCAGAAGGAATCAGCGGGAGCATTCTCTGATATGCTCGCATTATTTGGAGATGGTGTTTCAGGAACCGTAATATTCATAAGCTTCATAAAGGCCGCAGCGACACTAACGCCCGCGCATCTCCTACCCCGCGTCACGCCCTCACTTCGCCTCGCGCACCCCCGCCACTCTCGTCATGTTCGTACTTGTATCACATAGCACATCTAGTAATTAATAAAAAAAAACAAATCTGGTTTGAGTTTTAGATACAACTCAATTTATATTCGTTTACACATAAAAAATTCTTTGTGTCGAATGATGTATTCGACACAAAGATGCATCACTTATCACAAATCAGGCACAACTTTAGATTCGGATTAGTAGGTACATGTTGAGATATACCCTAATCAGTATGGAGAAAAATTGGTGCAAAATGATATAACTCTAAATATATCAATATTCACGATAAATATACTGAAAAATAAAGTGTGTAAATTAATATAATCGCTCTTATACCACGAGGCACAAAAAAAAATGTGTGAAGCAATGACCTAAAGGGGTTACGACTTGACTTATATCTAAATTCACGATATTTTTTCCGAAATTCTGTCAGTTATATCACTTGGCACCAAATTATCTCCGAAACTATAGCAGATAGAAGGACTTGAGTTGTACCAAAAAAATCGTAATTTTTTTCTGACAATTTCTATGTAAAAATCACAAAAAAGGTACAACTCGAGTTAAATCACCTTTCACAGGAGGCACAGAAATAATGCTAGCGCAAAATGTAAGAAAATATTACTATAATAAAAAAAATGTCAAATTATTTATTTTATTTTATTTAAAATATTAAATTATTATTTTACCTGTAAAGTATGATCTTCATATAACCCTTGAATCCTGACTGAACCTCCAAGAAGAGCTTGAGCGACTGAAATCTGAAATAAAATTCAAAATTAATTCACAGTTCTAACGCAGAGATGCCAATACAGTATAGATCTTTTCATTTACGAGTGCGCGTTCAGTATGAGGAGGGGCGCGCGGAAAGAGACGACAATTCGGGTGGCGGCGAGATGCACGCAGGGAGGACGCGGTTCCCAAACCGATTCGTCAGAAAGTCTGCTCTACTTATTATTATTTTTTTTGTGAATTATTTTGGATATGTCGCGTACGCTGACTTTAAAGCTTTGACAGTTCTCCATCTAGCACATTCGAGTTTATTCTAGTACATTCTTGCCTTGCCATACAAACGGGAAATGTTGCCAGTCTCCTTGGGACTATCTCTGATGCGACGTCATTAGATGCTATTTTTTATTTATAGTTTAATTATTACTTTTAGTCTGCATTCTGTTTTGTGCAATATCACCTCACCTCGTCATATGACCACTGCATGCAAATGAATAGAGCTACTTACAGTACAATCAGTATGAACATCAGGCCCATCTCTTCGGAAGTAACTTGAAGCATCCACTTTGAAAGTGATAAATAATTCTTGATTCCCAATAGTCATACGGACAGTTTGACCATCTTCAACGCCTGCTGGCACTGGTATTGTTACTTTCTTGCGTTGTATCTATTAATAAAAAATCAAAATTATAATTTTAGTAGCTTATTTAGTTCTTATTTTGGTTCTTCTTTCAGATATAAATATCATATTATATTTCAAGGATTTTTTTCTTATTGTGACACGATATTTGACCTCGACCCGCCTGATGATAAGCAAGAGGAGGTACAAGAGTGACGACGACTAAAAAACCGAGTTAGTTCCCGGCTACCTCAACCTCAGTCGCCGTCATTATGCCGGCCTAAGGTGCTTCTTCACGCTTCGCTTGAAGAATCCAAGGTCAAAGGATGGAGAGAACACATCGGCTGGCAAGGCATTTAATTGTTCTACAAAGAAAAAACGAACCGAACTTTTTAGTTCGACT